>OY728140.1:1915404597-1916654597 GCA_963277665.1 Viscum album | reverse complement strand
TTTACATTGTTTGATCATATGATATTTGTGTGAATTTCATCTGAGAATGTAATCCCAAATATGTATAATCATTCATTGTAGACAATAATCCCGACTACATGAGGCCCAACTTGACCATACACTCTAATATTTTTTGTAAATAGATCATTCCAGATCATGTATATCTCTTGTATTTCTTTATCATTACAGGTAAATAAGATATGAGACATATTTCAAGATACATTTATGTACATTGATTTCATAAAAATATCATTTTTCATGGGTGATAACATGAAACAATTTGAAATTATACCGTCAACCTGGTGATTCTTAGAGAGAAAAATTATCACCACTATCCTCATTTACAAGCGCATTACAAATTATTTATTCCATCTCCTATGATTTCTGTACATGGTGAAGGATAATACGTAAGCCCCACTTCTACTGTTGGAAATTTCTACTAGTGAGAAGGTTTTACATCTCATGTATAGATAATAGTGATATGGAAAATGTAATTTTAATTCTATTTATAAATGAAATAAGTGTGATGATTTATTTCATTACATGATAATATTTAGATAAATAAATAAATATTATATTTATTAATTTACCAATATTTTTGAGAAACCTGATATCCCTCAATATATTAATATAAATATCATTATTCATAACATTATTGTGAAAATTGCCTATATTCCCCATATCATTACACAATTATTGGTTGGAAAAGCTACATTAATTTTTAAACATATGCATTCAAAATTAAAACTACATTAACTAAGTATCCCATGATATGTTTTGTGGACACCACAATCCTAAAATAAATAAATAGTTTTCCCAAAACCATTCATCTCATTTACACAATGTCTTCCATTATATGCCAATCCTTGATGTGACCATTTTTAATTGATGATAAAAAATCTTGTTTGGGTTCCTAGATAATTGAAATCACCCAAACATTGGCTGGTCAGGTGCTTCGTAAAATGGTTTAATTTATAATGTACTAGTTGTAGGAAAAAAATAATTTATAATTAAATGATTAAGAATATTATGTTTAATTTATCTATTTTTATATTTATCACATTCTTGTTAAAATTACATAAATTCTGATAAATTATTGACCATGTTTTATATTGTATTATTGACTATCCTAATTTATTTTTTTCTATATGTCACTCTTAATAATTCATTAAATAATGTGATCATGAATGATCATTCATAAAGAAATAACCATGTGACTTAATAACTAAAATAATAAAGTTACATTATCATGACCTATTACTGATGGTTATTTTTTCTAGTAACTATTAAACTAATACTTTACCTTGTGGAAAAATTCTATTCACTGATTATGTTTTCTGATTCTTCTTTGCACTTTTCTACCTTTGTATCTCTCTAGTGTTGGTTTTTCAATAGAAACATTCATTAAGAACCTCCAGTAGCTAGGGAGATAAATCCATTACATAATATTTTATCCACACATGCGTGAGTGGAAAAGTGTGTACCTAAAAGAAACCACAGGAACACATTCCCTTAATTAATATTATTTGAGAAGGCACACATGACAACACTTTTATTTAATAATAAAATAAGTGAAATTAACTAGATTAAAATGTATAGTATATTCACTTGATCATCTACACTCATGGAATGAATTATTACTTTTTTTAAAAAAATCATCCAATTATCAATCGTTATTATTAATGATAAATCACACTAGAATAATTTAATTATCATATATAATTAATCATAACATTTATTTTAATTATCATTCAAATTTACATGATATTTATATCCATAATAATTTTAAACAAATTAAATATATTTATCTAATAGTAAATGTGTACATAAAATTACATGGATTATATATATTTAATACCCTTATGAATCTACCAAACATGTGTTATTCTCATGTATTATTAACTCTTGTGACATATTTCAAATAAGAAATATCATGGTATTTAGTCACATGTTGTAACAAATTAATGTATACACTACTTATATGTTATTTACTATATTATTCTTCAATACATATAAAGTAATATTGATAATATGAATCTTTAATGATAGATATATAATATCATTACACAGAACATAATTTAACATATAAATATAGATATATTGAGACATATCATAAGGCGTGTCCTGTCAACTTAAGGACCACATGATAGAACATGTGCATAGTGATTAAACTATATAATAAATTGAATATAAGTTAGAAATTTTCGTCTAAGTACACAGTGTGTACAACTGAGATACATGGTGTCCATGTATCTCATTGGATGTACGATATACACTCCAAGGGGAATTTCATGAGAGCCACGACTCGAAAAAATTAGAGTACATGGAATATATATGGGGCACATGGAATGTGGCATCATATATGAATTTTAACATGTTAGTTAGCCCATGAATGAATATTCAATAAATTTTTAGGACATTAAGGACTTCTAACCATGTATAAGGGAAACACTGTGTTTTCTCTAAAAAATCATGCACCTAACATTCCCAGTAAACATGTGGCTTAAGAAATTAAATTCACCGAATCTATTCATAGAACAAAGATTGACATAATTATGAATCAATTTACTATACATTTAAACTAGTACACTTCACACAGCTCTAATTACAAGGCATGTACTATTCTGTTTTATGGGATGATTCCTCATTTCCTAAGGATGAAAATGACAATTTTATTTTTGTTTTTAATCTATTCAATTTAATTATGTCTATGAGTAAAGAATGAAAAATAAGGAGAAACAATGATATGCATTAATAGAATGATTAATCATGAATTGAAAAATAAATATAAATGGGTAAATAAATCAATGATATTTTAATAATTAAAAATAATTATTTGATTGATCTGATACCACATAATAGTTGGGGGTGAAATAGAAGTGTTGGACATGTCATCCGAAGGTTTTTTTCTCATGATTGATGATCATTATGATATTTAAATGATATGGAACACCATAATAAAAATAATTGAATTAAATAAAAAATAATGGGGATATAATTAAATAACTATGAAAAAGATCATAAAATATTATTTATAATTAATATAATAAATTTTGGAGTTACATTATGTGTTCTCTGTCTTCGTTGATGGATCTGATAACAAATATTTTTTGTACCATCATTTAATGTGGGAATAATGAGAAGATTCCTACTATTTGTTATCCACAACTGTAACAAAATTATTTGAATAACATCATATGATTTAATGGGTGCTAAAACAATATATCATATTCCTTTTTTCATTATCTTTTAACCACTAAGTGAATCATTTCTAAAGTGTTCACCTTGATCTCTCTATACTAATGAGTGGGACATTAATAAATATAACTCTCTGTTCATAGGAACACATTTGGAGAAGGATATATATTTTGATTGAGATAATTATAATCCTATATTCTCAATCTTAATAGAAATGACTTATCTCTCTAGGAAACTAATATAAATGAGTTTAAATTCCCCTACCATTTTTTAAAAAATAATTTTCAAAATTTTTATTAAATATTTCATTAAACCCTTTTTGAACATCGTTTCTAAAATATTAACAATATTATTATTTCTTGACATTCTCTAAACTTGATAATTTAATTATATTTTATTTCATCATATAATATTCATTATATATTATTTCTCAATAGAGCTAAAAACGTTGTCCACCACATATCTAAAATATTTATCCGGCATTGAATAATATATATTTATATATTTAATAAATATTGTTGTAAAAGTAAATTAAAAATAA
This sequence comes from Viscum album, assembly GCA_963277665.1. Lineage (NCBI taxonomy): Eukaryota > Viridiplantae > Streptophyta > Magnoliopsida > Santalales > Viscaceae > Viscum > Viscum album. Next base: position 1,916,650,858 of record OY728140.1, on the reverse strand, counting down.
ATAAAAAATTTATTCACAAAATAGAAAATTAATTTTACTTAAAATATTCAAATATATTTATATTATCTCTAATAACCTATCAATGAAAATATTTGATAATGAAATGTAAAAATAATTAGTTAAAAACAAAAAAGTATAATATTTATTAAAATTGTTAAATACAATGTAATAATATATAATTTAACAATAATTTTGGATACCCATATTGTGTGACCCTCTTGATTTCATTCTAATTTTTATTAGTGGAATCAGCCTAAAGAACAATTCTAGCATATAGAAACACTCCATGGAATCCTTCAATAATGAATTTTATTCTCTATGACATAGAACATCATATATTCAATTAATGTGTAATATTATATTTTTATGAAGATATCTATTATCAAGAATATTTCATGCTAGTTACATCAACCTTTGTTCTTGATGTCCATTTAATTGAATTTGTAGAAATAAAAAATTCCTTTAAAATCCAAGGGATTTGGATATATTTTGGATATAAATTTTCAATAAAATTAAAATAGATATAAAGTTCTTTTAATGAAAAGAGGTGATAAATTCATTCTCAAATTATTCAGGAATTAAATATAATGCATAACCCATCCAAAATAACCTACCTTACAATGAAAAATTGTTGTCAAAAATTATTTCAACACATCAATGAATGTGAATCATAATTCACATTAATAATAATCATAATGTCTATGTATTACTACAAATGTTCACTTATAGAAACATCCAATGCCCCAAATAAATTGGGGCTTCCCACTAAAGGGACTCATTCACATAATATTCAGCTGTAGATATTAATATGGAAAAAAACCACGAGAAGTTGTCTCTAGTTCATATGAGTCTCGACACATGATAGCACGTACCATTTATGTCCCTTAAATGATATCATTTTTTTATAAGAAACATATTTCATAATTTTTTGGTATAAATTCTACTTCTCATCATAATGTCGAGCTGATATTACTATTAAGGTGACCACAAATCTTAGAATAATATCACATATTATGTTTTTCAAATAAAAATCAGGAATTAAAAAGGCGTTTTTTAATTTTAGACACTACGAATACATGTTATCATAAATTATATAGTTATAGTTTAAATCGAACCAAATCCAACATTTAGGTCCCCCATGGTGGACCTGTAATATTTATTTATTATAGTGTACAACCTATAGTCCATACATGCTTCAACATATGGTATCGTATGGTGTTTTATCTATAAATGTAATTTTTAGCTTGTTTTTTCTCATTAATGTGGTCCCTTTATGATTTTACTAATATTGGGTACATGTCCATATTTTTATGGTATTATTTTTTTATGTTATATAAATATAAAAAATTAACACTATCATCACTATAAGATACATTCTCTCAAATATCTACCCTTTAAAACCACATTATTAGTAAAAAGCATTTTGTGTATGGGTAGTGCATTAAAGGTATATTGATTAATGGTCCCTTATAATAGTTCATGTGGAAAATAGTTATGCGGTGAAAAAATGTTATCGTATGATTTTTTTCCCCTCTTTTTTGGTCTTAGTTTTTTTTTTCAAGATAGAGTGGAGATTAGGGGGTAGTTTGAACTAGATTAAGAACTCGTTTTATAGTGCATATAGCCCCATTCACGGGAGACATACTATGTTTTTAAGGTTTTGAAATTGATGTGCTTATTTTTTTCTTCTTAATTTGATATTATTTCGAGCTCGAGTTGTGATATTTGGTGTGATTATAGTCTGTTATGATATGTGGACTTTGTCCCAGTATAGAAAGAGAGGAGTAATGGAACATTTTCCAATATTGAATATGTTGATTATTTATTATTTCATGATTGGAACATATGATGATTGATAAATATTATCTTATTGTGTTTAATTTCTTTGATATTTTATTTATAAATTGTATAGTGATAATCAGGTTCAGTTTGATTGAAGTTTCAATGAAGGAAGTTAAGTAGAGTTTTCTATGTTTCTTATCTTTTTTGGACTTATACTTATCCATCCCAACACTATTGACCAAATAAAATATATTTGTGATCATATGTGATATTTGATATAAATTTATTGTTCTATATCCAATAGGATTAGTGAGGTATGATGATAGGTGTGTTCAAGTTAAAATTTCACCAATGAATCTGAATATAATTTTAATTACTAGCCTCTTTTGGGGAATCTTACTCAGCTACATCAGACTTATTTGTGATGCATGAAATTGTCCAATATTTGATAGGTTCTATGAACAAATATTTTTGTGTGCATTGTTGATCCAATATGGATGGGTATGAGTACATATAGCCATATTCTATGTGAATTTTTGTGAATGGGGGAGTGTAGCTTCGGTACGATTACACACACTCTTACAGATTTTTATATTCATGTTATATGTATGTCATATTACATGGATGGACATGGTAATAGTATTTAATGGGATTCCATATAGACAACTTCCATTGGATTTTGAGGAGGGTGGTGACTTTTTTCTATATGTTTGTGTTAGAGATGAGGCCCCAGAGGTTTAGGACGATCCCCAAAGTGACATTTACACCAAGATCTACAGAAATCGACCTCGCACAAGCTCTATTACAAGAGGGTAGGCCTTATAATATGTCATCCTTTGGGTCATGGATCAATTGGACTCTTATAACGAGCATGTTTCATGACATCCTTGTAATTTATATGGCATATCAGGGAGCAGAACTTTTTATTGTGTACATGACACATGAGATCTAGTCGTAACATTCACCAATTTTTCAATGTGGAAGGGAACATATGTAGATGATCAGTAGATCGAGATGGTTCATATCATTTTCGAGTTTCATGAGACACACCTAGTTCTAATGGTGATGTTGGTGAAGTATAATCTAAATGGACTATAAATAAGGTGCTGATATATGAAGGTACAAGATAGTAGTCATAAGAGACTGGCCTTGAAGGACTTCAAGATCAGCTTCTTCAAGAACATAATCTCATGGATTCTATGGGTAGAGAGAGAGATGGAGTTCATGATACTATAGAATGGATACATATTATTAATGTAATATGAAGGTACCTTTATATACTTTTATCAGTTTATACTTGGTATATTAGGTGATGAAATCTAGGTGGTTAGGATAATTGAGGATAGTTTATGTAACCCCATTTGGTAACATGTAAAAATACATAAGTTATCCTCCTCTATAGAAGTTGTGAATTGTGTGCTGATAGATGAGGGAAATTTGAACAACCTATGTTATTTTAGATGGGTTATGGGAACATGTGATTTCAACGGTTCCTCTTTAGATTGTATGAAGTGACAATGTGGGGATTATGTGCTAGGAATTGAAGTTAAAACCTCAATATTACCACACAGGTGTGGATATTTGATTAGGTACATCCATTATTTGATATGTGGACATGTGTGAAAGTATTTTCATTAAGAACCAAATGAGTTATGAGATTGTGTCCATTTCTAGCAACTTGAGATGTTATTTACAAAGAATTCTCGAATATCCCACTACTAGGGACCAAGGAAGACTCATGCATCTGTGGTAAAAATAGAATAAATTACAGGAGATGGGTGCAAAGTTTCAATGTAATATGGATGTCATGGAAGATAAAATTAGACCCTATAGTGGGGAAAGTCCCATGTGATTTATTTAGCACCACATGGAGGATAGGGTTCAAAAAGTCGGGCGTCAGTCCCAGATCATGATCTTGAGATACCAATATCAAAGATTTCTAGTGAGTTGATGATTCTATTAAGTTTTGCAATGTTAATGAATCAGTTCTATTGTTTTTACAATGGTTTTATTTTGTATGGAATATATTAGTTTAGTATAATAAGGGTCGCATGATTTATGATTTTGGAGAAACCTATTCTCATTAGTATATTGGAATAATCATGGTTGTTTCATATATATATATATATATTTAGTTCGTGATAATAGGATTTATTATAGCCATTAATGGGTGAATTTACTTTAGAGGTGAGTTGTTATATGGGAATCCACATGATCCATTATTTTATTTGTTCTCTATGTGGAATATGTACATTTGGAATCTGTTGATAAGGTGGACCTCATAAGTGATATGTAAGGAATGTGAATGGGGCATGGATATGATGAGATATGGTACATGAGGGTAATATTATGTTACATTTGCATGGATTGATCAGATGATGAAGAATAATATTATAGATTCATCATTTTAAGACTTTTGAGTCCATTTATAATTGGTTTAAAATCAGTTAATTTTTCATTTTTGGGATGGGAACTTACGTGAGTAGGTAAACCCTTAGGTTTAGAGTTCTGTGAGAGAGTTAACCTATGGATTTTTTATTACGGCCGACTGGGGTGTTATGATTATGATTGTAATTATTGGTACCATTAATGGGTAATTATTTATACCTCAAATAATATAAATGTCATGGTGAGTAGATTGAAAAATCCTTGTTTTTTTATAATGTTGGTTGTGTAGTATATTTCTACATTTTAGTTGGTTTCTGGATGGACGCATTTGGATTCTATATAAAACCTCGGTATGGGATTTTTTTAGATATTATAATTTGATCAAGTGTGGTTCATATCTCAGTTGATAAGTCAGATGCTTGGGTGAAGATGAGAGAAATATTTGGGTCCTTGTATGTTGAAATAACATGAGACAAAGGTACATGCCATTTAACACTTATATAGTCTTTAAGTCATGTACACAACAAGTATTAGGCTTTGAGGGCTCGAGGGGGGGGGGGGTAATATAAAGAATTCACAACATGTAATTGGGATTGAAATCATGAGTCCAATATATAACATGTATAGTTTACCCAATGTGGGAGATGAAGGAATCATTTTTTCTTGAGTCGTGGGGTGTATCAGGCCCCACATATTATTTTTCATCCACCACATACATAAGTGTGTAATGGACCTCAGATCACTTTTATCACCACCATGCGTATAGGGTTCTTCATATATCAAATGTACATTTTCTGATATTATATTAATTTTTAGGTAAATATTTATATCTATAACTCCTTAGATCCACTAGGATCATTATTTATCTAATACCCATATAGAGCATGAAAAAAAAGTAATCTATTTCACCCAAATTTTATGGTTTTCAAATAAAACACAATTTTCATCTGATTTATCTTGACTTATATGCCAATAATACATGTAAATGTTTTTACAAGTATGATGTTAGTGTATTCAAGATGCATATATGAATATATAGTGCTCCTTGTGGGTTTAGTATTGAGCATGATTTTGAGTTTTTCAAGAGATAGCCTCATAATATTTTGGAATTAATATATTAATTTTATCATACAATATTCCTATGGAATTTCATCTCCTTGACTAAAAATGGTTTATTCCAGGTGATATGATTTATTGTACTTGGGAATATTATGTTAGCCATCTGTTTTATTTAATTTAAATTGAATTATATAATGGATGTGATATATCTGAAAGAACATGATGAGATTGACCAGTGGGATGAAGATGTGATAAGAACCTAGAATGAGGTGATGTAATTCATTAGGATGGTCCTGAAGCATGTTTTCTAGGGTAATGATGATTGATAGGTCAGGTAATGTGCTCATCAAATTTTGGTGATGAGGTCATCATGATTGAGGGTATAGAATAAGAATAAGAGGTGGTATTGACTATCAGGATGACTGATACGGTTTTTGGGGAATGATGAAAAATGATAATGGTGATTAGGTAATTTGTTTGTGTGTTCCACTCATTTTCATTGGATGATGTGTCATTTGAGTCGTGTACACACATATATGACTTAGATGATGAGGTTGTGTTGACCGGTCATGTGGATCGAGGACTCTGTTAGTTGCAAATTTTTATGGTGAAGAATATAAGTGGGGTTGGATGTAATTTTAATATAAATACACATGGATATTTAGTAGATATCAATTGAATGTGGAGATACCATCATTTGGGGGAGGTAGATCACTGTATATTGAGACAATTATGATTGGTTTCTTTGGGAGGAATGATATCTACATTCCTTAATATGTCATACATTGATCCAACAATGCATAATATTTGAAGGAAAAAACATTTATCCATCTATGTAATGATTTAATCTAATATTGATTTACTGAGATGAGGTCTGGGGAACCATGTAATGATTTGGGCATGGCTTTAGGATTCCGATTAATTGATTATGACACATGAGGTGTCAGTTGTAATGAGGTGTCGAGGATACTTCTACAATAGGCACAAAAAATCTCTCCATATTCATAATCTTCATAAGATTTTACGTATGTTATGATAAGGTTCATTTTCACTATAGTTATATACATATGAATCCATGTTTACGTATTCCAAATATATAAATTTTGGCACGTGTAATGGCAGCAATGGCTGATGAAGTTGATCACATCATTTTTCTACTAAGCATAAGGGAATAATTTATTCGTTTATCATATATGAATATGTTTCCACTCTATATATTTATATTTATAATACCTCCAATATATCAGATTTATGTTATTCACACGTTGGTTGAGGCGTACGAAGATTTATTCTCACACCATATATGGGCCCCTCAAAACCTGTGTATACATTGTGAATTTTTTATTAGGTTAGTGATAGAGCTCAATAGACATACCACTATTATCAAGTCCTCTTGGTTATTTTTTGATGGAAATAAATGGTTGTGGGTTTCTATATCAGTTGTACATAAATTTTGTGTCTAATTTTTGAATTAGTATGAATATATATGTGTGTAACAAGGTTCTCCATATGAGGATCATTCTATTTATTTATTTTCTTGCATGAAATGATGTGTATTATTGCATCTATATATTGTATCATGTGATTTTATAATATGAACATGTAACATTTTGGTTAGTTGATTAATAATGTGGTTGTATGATTTTACATTCATAAATGTTGGTTTTATGTTTTAGTTGTTTAATGGTCTAATTTCACTACGTTATATACAAATAAAGATTTTCTATTATCATTACCAGAGGGTATATTCTACACAATATCACCCATTTACACCCTCACATCTATTCTAAATCCATTGGTGTATTAGGATGTGCTCCTAAGGGCTAGATGTAAATCGGCCTATGCACTTTTCAGGTGGGAATAAAGGTTGGGAACTAAATTATTATATTATATTCCATATATTTTTTTACATAAGATAAATTATTATTAATAAAATTAATATTAAAAAAAATTATGCAACATATATTAATTCTTGTCGATCTATTACATATAGAGAAAATGATTCTGTTGGATATTGTTAAAATACTTTCTAAAACATTTATCTTGATGGATTTTTTTAGGTCTATAATTTATACTAAGAGTATAATTCTAAAATAAAAAATCTTATGATCACTCAAATTTTGATATATGATATAATATTTGATTTATAATAGATTTAGATTGGTTATCAAAATTTGTATAAGTGGATTATAAAACAACCTCTCCAGATTTTATTAAAATGTTTTAAATTTATCGAGGATTATTCGGATACCTTTATTCATGGTAACAGTATGATATTGATGAAGATCGATTATGTAAATTACTATATATTACATAAATTATGACGAAATGATAAATAATATCCAACTAATCATTTGAAAATATAAATTATATTAAATATATTTTTTGGAAATTGTCACTACTTCCCCAATTAGTTATTAAAGTATTATAATGATTTAAGAGACAAATATTTCTCATATTTTCTAGATGATATTAATATGAAGTTGTATTTTCAAATTAAATGATTGAAATCATCTTATTTTTATATCCTTTATGAAATAGTTAAATTAATAGATTTAGATAATTCAGATAGTATGATGTAAATACTCAAAATCTATGAAAATATAACGATGGGTGAATAAAATATTTTGGATATAAGACCTCGAACTAGATAGCATTAAATATCATGATGCATTATGTCATTATTTATTAGATAATTTTTCATCATAAGTTTAATATGAAATATTTTCTTATAAATGTTATCGTGATTGGTTCATTTTTTGTGGATATAATATGGTAGGGCAATGCTTCAGGGATAGTCTTTGTATTTAACCCCTATGTTAATTTCCATTTGGGAATTGTCGTCCAGTTGATATTGGTAATGTTTTTATGTGGTGGGATAACTCCTAAAACCAATCTAAGGACACATGGATTTATATTTCATATAATTATGTGTATAAAAAAATATAGTTATCTAGAATGAAATTATAGAAAATTGTTTTTCTGTATTACTTCTTTAATTGTCATCCATCCACATTAATGAATCAATAAGGTGCTCAGAAGAAATATCCACCCTTTACAAATGTTTCTAAATAGGATTATATATATATCATAATAAAAACTATATTTCCTCATTCATTTAATGTTATTTGTATAATAATGTTAATTAATAATATCCACTCTAGAGATACACATTTTAATTGTATTAAAAATGTGTTTTTGTTAACAATCTGAAAATTAAAATTATTGTAGACATCAATAATGTACATGGGTTACTGAATACAACTGTGTCAGATTAAGAAGTGAGATTTTTTATCAATATTCTATTGGGTTTCCAAAATAGTTATTTTCAGTGAAATTGTTTACATCTATTTGTTATTATTATTTTTTATAAGGTTGGGGCGGAAGCCTCGTTTTATTATTTAAAGAAAAAACCTCTTTGTACTGGGTAGAGGGAGACCCGTTACATAGCTCGAAGGCCCAAGGCCATGTGTCCAAAATACTATGCCTGAATGAACATTTTTTTTGGACCAAAGGGCCTCACTGTGAATAGTACTACAACAATATCTGGGCTACTACTGTACCAGCTATAGTACCACCACTGCTACAGTACTTCTACTGTGCCCTACTATGGTGCTACTATAGTACCCTATAAAATTAGCCCCTGCTCATATTTGATCCTAGGTCTTTTTGATGCCAAGCAGGAGCTTGTACAAATAGGGTATATGCTCGTCGGAATATTTCTTATTTAATATATGGCTAGTCTAATAGAAATATTTCCATTACAGAATATGTTTCATATTAAATAATATTTCATTTTTGGGGATACTAGGATGATCAATTACTTCATTTGTAGTTTAAATATAATTATTAATAATATATGTGATTATAAATGGATAAACCTAGGGAACATTAGAGTAGATTATGCAATTCCACAATTAGATAGATTAAGATTTTTGAATCATTATTTTATGGACCTTTGGATATTTAATAGATTGTTGAGTATTTTAAATTAATACATATTATGTTAAAAAATTGTAGAAATAAAATAAGCATTTTTAACTAATAAATGTAAAATTTCTATTAGAAAAGAATGTTATTGTTAAAAAATTTCATAATGTCTCCATGAAATAATGTTATTATGGATAAGAATGAGAAGAAATGTTTTTTTAAATTTACTAAACCCACTGGGATATAAGAGAAAATCAATTTTTTAGATTATAATTTTAATTTATTAGTACATTTTTGTGTAAGTCATGGTTATTAATTAACCTCAAAAATAAGGAATAATTTTCCCATTATATTCCATTTTATTATTTGGTTATATTTAATTAGAAACAGGTGGCCCCCTTATTGAGTAAATAATTGTTATAAAAATAAAACCAAAAAATACAATGGGTTATGGTCATTTAATTGTAATGGGTATAATTTTAGTTCGTATTTTATCGAAATATACACTAAAACATGAATTTGACATTGTGAACAAATGTATAGGCATATTTAATTCAAAAGGTAGAAAAATCATATATAGGAAAACACGTTTTTTGGGAGGTGATTTCAATGGAACTCCATTTCAGAGTTTGATTTATCATTTAAATAAATATATATATATAATATATTCTTTTTATATTTGATGTGAAATTTTGATAAATAAATATTTTAATCAATACATCAGATATAAATGGTATTTAATTATAAAATTGGAAAATATGTAGTATCTAGTGGGCCGATGTTGAGTATGCAATGTGAAGAGAGTTATTGTGAAAACACTCATAGTTCACAAGGTTTTTCCAAATAAATAATGTAAGTTATATTTTATTATGTGTTTATATTATTTTGGGTGTTATATAGTATTTTAATTTTCAAATTAATTCTCATAATCCTATAGGATTGGATTTCTTCTTCCATTTTTATTTTTATCTTTCCTTAGCTACCCCTCCAATACTCTTAGTTTTCTCCAATGGGGTTGAATTTCATATTTAGTATCGATTTTTTGTGGTACATGAGAGTAATTAATTATAAAATATATGATATTTACTCTATTATTATATATTCTTTTATTTTTTTATATTTTTGATCTCTCAACCTCTTATTTATCATGGGTATTCCATCTATGAACCTGTTTGATTCTGTTAAAGGTACGTTGTGTAACCAGATATCCATATATAAAAAAATCAATGTTTTTGGAAAAAATTATCACATTATATTAAGACACAAATCCTAAATTTTTTTCCTATAACATAATTTGAAAATAGAATATTTAATAAATACTTGTTGATGAATAAAAATTTGGTCATTCTTTATAACACAACTCATGAATTCTAGTGACAAGTGATCAATGTTTTTATTTTATTAATATGTTATATATTAATACTTAATTTCAATATGTGATATAAAATTTTATAGAAAGCATTATTATTATAATAACTATTATTATAACATTTATATCCAATCATGATTCCTTATTTTTCATCTCATGTGGTAATTATAATGCCTTGTTATTAGTGGAAACAAATGTTTTCATTATATTTAAATTCTATAAATGTCTCAACAAATATATTCATTATCATTAATTAGTTTATAAGATCAATGTTGTGTATCATGAAAAATATTAATGATTATAGAAAAATATTTCTATATTGATTTTTTAGCAACATCTAATTGTTTTAAATATTATGAATCTTGTAAATTACTCATGATTGTTAATAAATTTATTATTTTTAGTACAGTCTTGATTTGGAATCCATGTTTTCTAAAAATTTATATTTTTATTACAATACTAAAATGATTAGAAGTTCCCTCTCATGTTTATTCTAGTTTCCATCCATTAAATTGTATTCTGATTCACATGTAAAAATTTTAATATTATTTTACATATACTGTCTTGGAATGTTTATATGAGATTCATGATTTTATATATATATGTCTGTGTGTATACTAAATATGTCCCTTCTTATTTTGGGAGATTCAATTAATTGCGGATAATTATTTATATGTACACATGATCATAGTTATATTATATTATGTTAATATATATATATATATATATATATATTTGGGTTTGTTTCTGTCTATTATTTGTCACAAAAAAGATGAGTACACTCTTATAGAGGATTGATATGGATATGATTATCCAATTGAAGATATTAGTTTCCTCTATAGGTGAATGATTGATGATATATATTGAGACACACTAACACACACATAAATGGATATGTAGATAGATATATATAAATATATATTTTTATATTATTATATATGTGTCTATGTGAACTATCTCGTATAGAGGATGGGTTTGATAGATTTATTTAATGGATGACAATCCATTAGTGGATTGGAAACCAATACATTTTTTAAGAATTGCTGCTTGTAGGATTAGATAATTATTATGTGAATTATTTAGGTAATGTTATATATATTGTTAAATTACCTAATATGTAGAAAATAATGAAATTATTTTCTTCCACTTATCATTTATCTAAACGTTATATTACTACAAGACACATTCTTACATTTTAATAATTATTTAAAATATAGTTTTGTAAATGAATATATGGCATATTTTGGTGAATTTAATAGGGTTATCTATAATAAAAAAACAAGTGAACAATGATATTTCATTGGACAATGTTTTATACAACTCGAGTAAAGGGAAATTAATTATGCATAATGGTTGAAGGAACTGGAGCATTAGTTGAGAAGATATATTGTGTGTAGTGTTACGGTTTCACCTTTGGAGTATATTTGGTTGTGTAAATTGGTTATATTATTTATATATTTAAAGTTATCTGATAATAAAATCATTAATGTGTGATTAATTTATTCAATTTTAAGATAGGTTTTTGAATATGTTTTATAACTTCACTAAAAGGTCTGCGACTCAATGTATTTTTGCGAAACATTGGATTTGAGGCAAAGTGATATCAATTAACATATTTAAAAAATTTAAAATTTTAATAATTATGTCTATAAAATAACATAATATCGTGAATTTAATGGGTAATATCATTGATGACCAATTTCTAATGAAAAATATTTTAGGATAACTAAGAATTTGTTCCCCAAATTTAACCAAACAAGTCTCCATTTTTAAATAATAATAATGTACAATTTATTTCATATCCATGGAAGGGGAAACATTATAATTAATCAAAAAAAAATATAGATTATTGTATATATCAACATTTAATCACATGTTTTGTCAATGGAATATTCGAAAACATGAGTAGGATAAATATATTATTAAAATAACATGGAACTATTAATGTTGGATATGAAGTATCATATGAGGTCGTATTAACAGAAATGAAAATAATATAACATCAAATATGTTCATAAACACATGATATAATAATAAAAATAAATTTTTTATATGAATGGAATATAATATAAATACATGAGAACATCATATGTGAGAAAATTTTATTATAGTATTATCATATACAAATTTTCTCATGAATTTATCAGACCAACAAGAAATCTAAATGTTAATCAGTAAAAATGTGTTCCATAAATAAATAAAAATACACAGAATTTTGAAATAAGGGATGTAAATTTATTATCATATCATATGTGATGGGTTTGGAAAATTTTATATCAAATGTAGATTGGTCTATTCCAAAAAATCATCCCTTGAAAAAAATTCAAATCATAAATTCTATTAAATAGTGGTTCCTAAAATAGAACATCATCCGTGATAAATAAATTTTTGATAAATTATAAAATTGCAGGATACTCTAAATATGTCTTAACAAATTGTGTAATTTACAATTTAAAAAATAATAATTTATACAAAACATTTTAAAACAGTTACATATAATAATATTTAAATATGTATTTTAAAAAAATATTTTGAACGATATTTCTAAAATTAATATTATAATTTTTTTAAAGTTTCTGTGAAATTATTAATGAAAGACATTACATTTTAAATAGAAAATTAATAAAAAGTATCTCCAAAAAAAGATAAATTGGTTTTAAAATGTGAATTTTAATCATTATTATATCATTTAATTTTAAAAATAAACATCAATAATTTATAATTGTGATGTAATAACAGTTTCGAACAAAATGTAGAGTATAATATGATTAATTTTATATTGAATTTAATTAATCCTTATTATTAAAAAATTTTAGATACCATTTCATAATACCCAATTTTGGAAAATGTCATGGAAAACATATCATAATGTAGAAGAAATTCATCAGGGTAAAATCATTGATTTTAAAAGTCACACTCCCCATTAAATATAAGAATGTATCAAAAACATAAATTTTTTTTAAAAAAAATTGAAAAATAAGATTTTGAAATTTAATTTATATCAATGAATTGAGTTGAGTTAATAGAGTCCCTTATAACCTTGTTATCAATTGAATAATATAAAATTTACGGATGGAAAATTATATCTCCATTCAAACCCAATAAAATAAATAATCATGGTATGGTTATATTAATTCATTAATACGCAAACTATATCAATGAATGCATTGTGTAAAATAATAATTTTGTATCACTATCAAATATCCCTGAAAAAAGCCTTCATATATTATTTCATGACTTCTAAAAAAGTATTTAAATCTCATTGCGATATTTGAGGTTCCATTTGTAAATTTCATGTAATGGGATGACATTGGATGATCTATTTATCTATAATAATAATCATTTGAATTAATATTTTATGTGATGGAAATCTAAAGAGTATTAATGGGAAATTTTAATCTACATGTGGGAATCACACAGTGTTGAGAGACATCTTATATAAATGGTTTCTTGGATTTTTTATAAATGATTCATTAAAATAATATAAGATAACATGATTCACAAACAAATAAAAAAAATTCAATAACAGATTACATTATGATATTATATTTATTATCCTTTCCAACCTATTTTTACAAATGAATTATAAAAGTTTTTTGGGATTTAAATCCTTGATTTTCACCTATAACATATTTTTACTATGGTCACACATATTTACATTTTTATTATCAATATAATTCATCAAAATTACAGAGGACATATTACAGAATATGGACCCCAAAATTTAAAATATTAAATTCCCCTTATATAATTAAATTATATTATATTAAATATCAATTTTTATATTACCACAGGTAATTCCTAAGAACATATTTGAAAAATCTGTATTTTCAGTCAAAATTTTTGTGGATAATAACACATACGTATTTATTTAAGTTGATGGTAGCGATTTATTTACTAGGGAAAATAAATTTTTGTTGATTTTGAATTTTGTAAAAACCTAATATCCACAAGATAAAATATAAATAAAAGAAAAGATAAAAAATAGATTTTTATAGAAATATATTACATATGATAATAAATGGTTAGGATATTGTTGAATAAAATTATTATATTATTTCATACTGTACATAATTACACCATAATAACATCAACAATCAATCAAAACTTTTAGTGAAATTCAATATATTTGTTATATTATATAGTAATAGATGTTTTGGGGAACAATTAACTTCATTCAACCACAAAAACTACACACAGAAGAATTAAAGGCTATAAATAGCCACACAATGGATAACCCACTCATCAACCCAATTTAATACATTATATATTTGTTCCCAAGGCCCAGTGGGCATGAATCCAATTTCATAGCTCGTAGGCCACCCATATTATGGCTTGAAGGCCTTATAGGCATCATTCCGAAATAATTACATGAATATCCTACATTCTTCACCACCACATTGATGTCTTGATATCCTAATATATTAAAAGTTCAATCATGATGAATAGTTTTACTACAATAGTATCATGTTATGTTACCTACTATAGTACCATAATTTATATAAGGATACAACTCCTATATAGTTACTGCTACATTCATGCAACAATGCGAAAGGAAATTTTCTCCCTCATAGATTTTAATGTATCCTTGTATAATATGAACTATTTATAATATTATTCAATATTAATTTTTAATTTAAGAAATATGAATATATTAGTTCATAAATTTTAGAACCATATATTATCCAAATATTTTCATTAATATGAATGATTTAATTTATTAATTATTAATTCATTTACTTTAGTAATAATAATCATGATTATGAATAAATATTAATAAGTATTTATATTCTCAATATATGAAATTTTAATTGATTACTATATTTTTATTCTGTATATTTTTTATGCATCAACTAATTTATTATTAATGATTATAAAAAAATGTATTATATCAATATAGTTCATATTTTACTATATATAATGTTTTGAATATAAAATTTAAATATGGAAATTACATAGTGATTGTAAGAAACCAGATCTTTGTTTTCAGGTATGGATTCCTTTTTCTGGTGTTTTTGGAAAAAATGGAGATTCTGGGAATTTTTGATGTACACACCGTGTACTTTCTGAGTACATTTCATGTACTCTTTTCCCGCTCGAAGCTATTTATTGGCCGTGTCCGGGCCACACACACGGTGTGTCGGGGTGATGTGGAGGCCAATTTTGGTAGAGTACGGAAAAATCCACTACATGCCGTTTACTCTAAAAGTACATGTTGTGTACTTTCTTTCTATTCATTAAATGGATCGGGGTCGTGCCTAATCGCGATAAACATCTTCTTCTAGTTCCTGTTCATCCGAAAGCACTGAGAATTCACAGATCTTCGACGAGCCACCAATCCTCCATCTGTTCTCCATTTCGAGCAATTTCCATTGCATTGCAATCGCAGCTGTGAGTTCTCCCGTCTGATTGAGCCTTGTTTTCTGATTCCTCCTCCTTCTGAAGATATCGTGGGTTGCTCGTTCACTCATATCATCAATGTTATAAGGAGAATCATTCATTGTGGTTCAATTTGATCGATCTCCGAGGATCGAGGTAGGTCGTTTGTTCCTTACCATTCAAGGTCCTTGAGTTTTATGTTCAAATTCTACCAATACCTGTTAATGGGGTATTACGTGTTTACCATTTTTTCCTTGTTAGTTTCATGCCTTGCTTGTATGCTTGTGTAGAGGTAAATTTATCATTTTAGTGGATAATTTGTTGTATTGGGATGTTTTTCCCATACTTTGCTCTGTTTACAACCATTGGGTCTTGTTAACCATTGTCCATTGTGACTGTAGACATTCCTTGTGTCTATGGGATGGAGTATTTTTCATTACATTCTTGTTTCCTTGTAGACTGTTTATCCACGTAGCTTCATAAGTGTACTTTGGTTATCCAAGTAGCAGTATAGGTGTACTTTTTGCTAATTTCATTATTATGCACTGACTGGCACGAGAATGAGAGAACCTGGTGCTATAGAATATAAGGTATAGACCAAGTGAGCTTCCTCTGTGATTCTTAGACATTATCGGCCACAGTGGATACACTGAGTGAGATTCCCAGAGTGCCTTCAGATATTATAGACTACAGTAGGGTAGACCGAGTGATCTTCCTCAATGAGTCTTACGTTGTTTGAATCTTTTTAAGAACCAGCAGTAGGATACTCTTTCTGTTATGGAGTACTTATATCACTTCACTAAGATGCTATATTTCACACTGATCCCAACAGGTGATGAGTTGTTTCTTTCTAGGAAGTTCGAGGACTATCTCAGGCAGAAGATCCATTACCAGGTGAATATCTTCCATTTGAATTTTTTATCCTCCATCATCAACCAGGTACTTATCACTGTGTGAAATCTGAGGGATTTTGGAGCCGTGAGCTAGGGTGGTTTCTCATCTAGAGCAATTGTCCCTCCTATGGATTGTAGGAAGCATCGTAGAGAGTCTTATTAAAGAGATCCGGGTACGTGAGGTGCATCTTCTGGCAGCCAGGTTTTATGCTACCAGTGCGGTAGGAGTGGGCATAATAGGCCTCAGTGCCAGAGGGAACTGATGGAGTGCTGGTCTTATGGCAAGATGGGAAATCTTCAGCAATTTTGTTAGATCTTCACACCTTCAGTTGGTGGTAGGGGTTCCTCTATGACCCCGCATTCTTGAGATGCTTTTCCAGTTTCCTAGCAGTCTGACAAGTGGACTTCTTCTGAACGTTCGGGCAAAGGTGGAGGTCGCGGCCATGGTGGTCAGTCACCATGTCATCAGTGACAACAGAGTGGATCAGATCAGAGCGATCATCCATGTGCGGAGGGCCGCGATGCAGGCTAGTCTTTCACCGTGGAGCAGATCTTTCAAGATTAGGATCCCGACACTTCTACAGTTTGATGTATGATATTATTAACCACAGTTTTATCTTCAGATCTTTTATATACTGGTGCTTCCCATAGATTTATCTTTGTTGCAGTTGTGGAGAGCCTTGGGTTCTGTATCTTTTCCTATGCTGACTGGTTGACTCTTGACAATCCATTGGGAATGAGGACATCTAGCGTACATCAGTGCAGAGTGTGCTCTCTTGAGGTTGTGGGTGTCACTTCTTATGGTACCTCTATGCCCAATAGATGGCGGGCTATAACGTCATTCTTGGGATGGACTGTTCGGTTCCTTTAGAGGCATTCATAGATTACTATCGTCGCAGGGTGAGTTTCACATCACTAGAGGGTGGATATCTCCTTCATAGAGGTGATTGGGATGTCCAGGTGGGTAGAGCTGGACCAGATCATCATGGACTAGGGGATGTTATAGCCTATATTTCTAGTCTTTATTTGGATGACCAGGCGACTTCACAGTTAAACATTCCTCCAATGGTGGATCGTTTCCGGGATGTCTTTCCAGACGACATTTTGAGGTTTTCCTCTGGAGAATGAGGTAGACTACTTGATTGAGCACATTCTAGGAGCAACACTAGTGTCCATTCCTCCTTATAGGATGGCTACACCTAAATTCCAAGATCTCAAGAAGCAGTTGGAGGAGTTGCAGGAAAAGGGTTTCATCCGACCCAGTACATGTCCTTGGGGTTCAGCTATCCTGTTTGCAAAGAAGGTAGATGGTACCCTTCAGATTTGTGCGGATTGTCAGAAGCTGAACCAATTGATATTCAAGAACTGATATCCCTTGCCGAGGATTGATTACCTCGTTGATCAACTTCGAGGAGCTTGGGTGTTCTTGAATATCAACTTACGGTATGGTTATCGTCAATTTCATGTTAGAATATCTGAAATCCCTCTTACAAATATTAGGATCATGATTGGTCTATATGATTATAAATTCATGTCGTTCGGTCTCACGAACGCGCCTGCGGTTTTCGTGGCATTGATGAACTGAGTGTTCCATCCATACAAAGACTCCTTTGTGGTGGTTTTTGTGTAATAATTCTTGGTATACTCTCACACTCTACACGACTGTGCCACACATCGTGAGATCATTCTGAGTACATTGAGAGAGCATCATTTATATGCTATGCTCTCAAAATTCCAGTTATGGATGGATCAGATTCACTTCATGGGTCATGTTATCTTAGAGACATTAGTTTCAGTGGACCCAGAGAAAGTGAGGGCTCTAGTTTCTTGGGAGCAGCCGAAGAACATCTTTGAGGTGAGAAGTTTTCTAGGGCTGTCTGGATAATACATTCTATTCATACAGGACTTTCTACGCCTAGCAGCACCATTGATAGGTCTGACTAAGAAGGGTTAGAAGTTTTGTTGGACATATTATTATGAGTCGGCCTTTCAAGAGCTGATGGGGAGGTTGACGTCAGCACCGATACTAGTCTTGATGGAGATGGGAAAGGGCTATACTATTTACTGTGATGCTTCAGGTATCGGTCTAGGATATGTGCTTATGCATGGAGATGGGGTCGTTGCATACGGGTCTCGGCAGTTGAGGCCACACGAGAGGAACTACCCAATGCATGATCTGCAGTTGGCAGCAGTTTATCATGTCGTATGTTTTTGGAGTCACTACCTTCATGGAGAGCACTTTTTAGTTTTTACCAACCACAAAATTCTCAAGTATATCTTTACTCAGTGTGATATGAATATGAGACAGCGTAGGTGGGTTGAGTATCTCTAGTCCTTGGAATTTTAGATCGCCTATACACCGGGAAAGGGCGATGAGCTGGTTAATTCTTTGAGTAGGAGAACATAGTTCGTGTACTTTAGGAGGCCACCAGTGAGTGGAAGCTTATTAATCCGTTCTCTGATATGCACATGGATTTGCACGATAGGCCGGGATGTACCTTACTTTATTCTATTGTTGTTACCTCTACACTTCTTGATTGGGCGCGAATGAGGCTGCTATCAGATTCAAAGGCCTTTGTCCTCCAGGAGAGTGTGTCAGGAGGGGACCCTCTTCCTAGATGGAAAGTGGGAGAGGATGAGATATTTTGTTTCCAGGGACGTGTATGGGTGCCATCAAACATATGCGAGGAGCTGATGTGGGATTCTCATTCTTCTGTATGGGCAGTTTATCCTGGAATCAACAAGATGTATCAGGATCTTCATCTCCGGTAATGGTGGGCATGTATAAAGAGAGATGTTTCTATTTTTTTCATGAGATGATCTACTTGTCAGCAGGTGAAATCATAGCATCAGCGACCAGTGGGGCTTTTACAACAGTTACCCATTCCAGAGTGGAAGTGGAACGATGTCGCGATGGAATTCGTGACCAGGTTACCGAGGTCACCTCGGGGAGGGATGTTGTTTCGGTTGTCATCGACAGGCTTACGAAGGTTGCTCACTTCATACCAATCAAGGATAAATTTAGTGTTGATGATATGGGAAGACTATACATCTGAGAGATTGTACTTTTGAATGGAGTTCCACACTCCCTTGTTTCAGATAAGGATGCACATTTTACTTCTTGGTTTTGGAAAGGGCATCATAGGGATTTGGGTACACAGGTACTTTTGAATACAACATAACATCCCCAGACAGATACCCAGTCTCAGTGTATTATCAAGGTGCTTGAGGATATGATTCGAGCTTGCATTCTAGACTTTGGTGGTTCCTAGGAAAATCATATCACTCTGGTGGAGTTCGCCTACAACAATAATTTTCAGGTGACCATTATGATGGAACCTGGCGAGGGTTTGTATGGTAGGCCATGCCGATCACCCTTATGGTGGCTGGAGACAGGAGAGTTAGATCTGAAGGGACCTTGTATTGTTCAAGAGAGCCTAGAGCAGATAAAGTTGATTCGGAAGAGGATGGCTACAACACAGCCTCGACAGAAGTTTTATTTAGATCAGCAAAGGTGACCACTGGAGTTCGAGGTCAGATATCAGGTTTTCCTGTGTGTCACAACGAGGTTGGTACACAAGAGGATTCAGATATAGGGTAACCTTTCAACACGCTACGTTGGGCCATTTGAGGTGTTTAGAGAGTTGGGCCAAATGCCTATCAGTTGAAGCTACATCAAAGGTACTGGGCTATGCATGACGTCTTCCACATCTCTCAGATCCGACGTTACTTTTTAGACCTGTCTCATGTCATCTGACCCAAGGAGGATGAGTGTGAATCTGATTTGCCATTTGAGGATCATCCTATCCAGATTGTCTATTGCAGTACAAAGGTTCTCTGTGGGCAGTCTGTTACTCTAGTATGGGTGCTATGAAATCACAGGAGAGTATATGACAAGAACTTGGGGAGGGAGGCTGATGTACGGTCACTGTGGCCAGAGCAGTTCGGGGTTTCTTCTTCAATAAATCACTAGGGAAATTAGGCGACGAATTTATTTAAGGTGAGAACTTTGTAAGAACTCGGATCTTCGTTTTTAGGTATGCCTTCTTTTTTCTAGAGTTTTTGGGAAAAATGGAGCTTCTGGAATTTTTTGAAGTACACGCCGGTGTACTCTTTTCCTACTCAAAGCCATGTGATGGACATGTCGGGGCCACTAACACGGTGTGTAGCGGTGACGTGGAGGCCCATTTTAGTGGAGTATGGAAAAATAAACTACATTCTGTGTACTCTAAAAGTACACGACGTGTACTTTCTTTTTTTTCATTAAACAGACCAGGGTCACGCCTAATCATGATAACGGTCTTCTTCTAGGTCCAGTTCATCTGAGAGCACTGACAATATGTGGATCTTTGATGATCCACCATTCCTCTATCCATTCTCCATTTTGAGCATTGTCGATTGCGTAGGAATTTCAATGGAGAGTTCTCCCTTCTGGTAGAGCCTTGTTTTCCAATTCCTCCTCCTTCTGAAGATATCGTGGGTTGAGTGTTTTTGGAGTTTTCTTAGATCTTCGATGTTCTAAAGAGAATCAGTCATCGTGGATCAAGTATATAGGTCTCCTAGGATCGAGGTAGGTGGTTTTTTACATACAATTAAATTTCCTTGAGTTTTATGTTCAAATTCCACCAATAACCATGAATGGGGTATTGCGTGTTTACCTTTTTCCCCTTGTTGTTTTCCTGCCTTGCTTTTATGCTTGTATAAAGGTAAATTTATCATGTTAGAGGATAAATTGTTGCTCTTGGATGTTTTTCCCATGCTTTTCTCTCATTATGCCCTTTGGGTCTTGCTAACCATTGGCCGTTATGACTAATGTCATGCCTTGTGTCTATAGGATATAGTGTTTTGCATTACATGCTTGTTGCCTTGTATACTGTTTATCCAAGTAGCTCCATAGGTGTAATTTGGTATGCCATGTAGCTCTATAGGTGTACTTTGTCCTTATTTCATTATTATTCATTGGCTGGAACGAGTCTGAGAGAACCTAGTTCTATATACTACAAGGGATAGACCGAGTGAGCTTCCTCAGTGAGCCATAGACAATATAGGCCATAGGGGATAGTCTGATTGAGGATCCCCGAGTGCCTTCAAATATTATAGACTATAGGAGGGTAGACCGTGTGATCTTCTCAGAGAGACTTACTTTGTTTGAATCTTTTTAAGAACCTTCTCAGGCTAGAGGAGGAATGGACCGAGTGGGATTCCTCATAGAGTATATGGTATATCTGATGCTATAGGACGAATTTACCGAGATAGATTCCTTAGACAGTCTCTAGACCTTGGGTCTAAGAGGGTTAGACCACATGATCTTCTTCAGAGAGTCGATAACTCCCATAAACTATAAGGGTAATTGACAGAGTGAGCTTCCCCATAGAGTCTGATAAATTCGTATGACCAAGATAGAGGTTTTAGGCTGAGTGAACTTCCCAGAGGGTTGTGGTACTTCTTGGATTGGTCCAGAGGGGATGGCTGTGAGTACTTCCCAGAGGGTTTCCTTCTTTTTAGTTGTTTTCTTCACAACTATTGTTGATTTTGGATTGATTACTGTTGTGTATCATCCTATTTTATTGCCTACTGTTACTGCCCACTGCTTTGTTGTTGTTGTTTGCTGCTTACTGTACTTTTACCTTCCATATACTCACTGACTGTTAGGAAAAGATCTTCTGGTGAATGCCTACTGGAATTTAGTCTCACACCCTTTTTGGGTGTTTTTTTGGGCCCAAACAGACTATGTTGTTGCAGTTATATATAAGGGAAAGCACCCTTTGACATCTGGTGCATGATTGCTTGGGGCAGGAGAGCATGGGACCAAGCATTGGCTTGCGATGCTGAGGATCTGTTTTATTTTTTTGTACTTGTTTGGGAACTGTGGTGTTTTCCAGCATTGTGACTTGTTTGGACGCTTTCCTAGATATGTATAATGCATCATTTCATATATACATATGTGCTCCTATTTGTGGATTTAGTCTTCCACTATTTGTATTATTGTTTATTACTGCTTCTTCTATGGAATGTTTATTTTTGTTCTGCTATGTACTCTGCCAATGAGGGCATAGTTTCCCCACTATCACACCCAAGGCCCTCACAACTAGTTAGCAGCCTCTGTCATTTGGGGAAATGCACATGAGGCCTTGTGACCAACTAGGTACGGGGTGCCTCTGGGTGGCTTCCAGAACCGGGACGTTACAGTGATATCACGAGTCCATACATAATCCCCCTATTATGTAAATTAGTTCCACAAAATATTAATTGTCACACACTAGTTATACAAAAAATGAATATCTAATAGAAATAAATGTCTTGTGATATAATTTTTATTTTGATATCACCTAACATAGGGTGTATATATTTATCCCATAGAATAGGTTAATCCGATTAAGATCTTTTCTCCAATAATTTTAGTTAAATATCTCTCGTGATTTTATTTCATAACTCATATTAAGGAATTTTTTTCCTTGAATTATCAAATTTATCCTTGAACTCATCATAATATGTAATGAAAAATGAAATGTTAGTTCCATTCCTTATTATTACTATGTAATCTTTGGGATGATAGATAACATATTTATAAAGTCACTACAAATTAATATATATGACGTATAATTAGACTTTCCCAATGTATACACCCTAATCATAAAATATAGATAAAATTATAATTGATATTTTGAATTTACATTATAAAATAATTCGGGTGCTAATTTGATGATATTTGAAGACAGTACTAAAAATCTAGGGATTCTTGTAGAAGATTCAAAATTGATATTAAAAAATATTTTGTAGTGGGTGATATTATATTTTACCTTTTTTTATGTAATATATTATTCAATATCGATAACATTGGAATTCCATTATTCCATTTTTTGTAATGTTACAGATATTTATTATCCATGGTTTTTAGTGGAATATATAATTTGTTTTCATAATTCCCCAACCCCATTCCATATAATTCATTAGACATGCTTTACAAACATTTACATGATTGACATATCTTCCCCATCATGAAAATATTGGCCTCAATGGATATTCTATTCACACTATATACAATTTCATGTACATATGATATATTCCCATAGGTTTTTATTCCGAAATTTTTCACATATCTAATAATTAATATTATTACATTAACCATTATTATCAATAGATATTTTCTGAAAATTTATATTTATCATCAATTGTGTGTTAAGAATTTATTAAAGACTAATAATGTTAATCACATATTGATATATTTTATTGATCGAATAAACCATATATATAACACTATATTATATAATATGAAATTTCACATTAGTAAAATTATTAAATTTTCTAACATATTAATTATTATACTTTCCACACCAACTCTTAGAATTTCGAAAACCAAAGGATTTTAATATTGAGTAATGAAAAATTAACAAATTTAAAAGATTATTTCAATGTAATTACACAAAGAATAAATATTAAAATACCTTAGTCCTATAATTTAAATAAAGATTGTTCATTTCAACGTAATTCAATCTGAAATTATTACATGATTCTAAAGTTTGTGTTCTCTCATATTCAATAAAAAAACCTAAAAAATTATTACATCCTAATAAATTTTCAAGAGAATGTGATGAAGAATATATTACCATTGTAGAGTACCAGTAAAATAGTGTATTATTAGGGATATTCTACATTAACTATAGTGAGTATTATTTGATTACTCAACCATCTACTTTCTATGTTATTAGCCTTATGATTCTTAGGTCAGTAACCAGATCAATGAGCTCCTATTGATACAATGATTTATTTATTTTTTTGATAACCACACAATATATATATTCCAAAATCATATTAATGTTTTATTATACATAAGATAGTATTATAGAAATATCAATTGGTTTTACATAAATATATATTAATTATATTCTCAAAAATAATAAAAACTTCCCCATAAATATCGAATGATTATAATATTTATAAATGTGGTTCCCTATACGTCAATTAGTGACCAGGGGAATAAGTAAATATAAATAAATTGTAGATTTTGTAAAAATTGAGTAGAAAAAGTTTTTATGTTAAATTATTTACATTAGATAAAAATTAAAAAATAGAAAAATAAACCAGTAGAAGAGTATATTTACTTGCCATGTTGTGGATCAGTTACACAATAAAATTTTTTATAATATATATAAATATTTTACAATAATTGATCCATAGAAAAATTTTATAAAAAAATCTTGTAAGTTACACCTCCCTCCATTACCATGAGAATAAAAATATATGAAATTAATGTGCTCAAGATCTTATTAAGGAAAAGTATATAAAAATTTGAAAAACATGATCATAATAAAATTCATTATTAAGTGAATTTGAAAAACCAAATATTCTATATAAATAGTGATAGAGGAAAAATAAATTTAAATTAATAGAAATAAATCACATTAAAACGTCTGTGAAATCAAGAGAGAATATTAATCATCAATAATATAAAATAATTTCAAATATAAAAAGTACATTAAAATATCATGTTACTCATATAAACAATATTTATTCCCCATTATATTGAGGAAGAATCAATGTATATAAATAATTTCTTTTTTTAATTATATATATTCTCGTCAACCCTCTATGTTTTGATCTAATTCGAGTAAATAAAACATTATATATTTTTTAACAAATCAATTCACATACACTCTTCATTATATCTCATGTAAAAATACATACCCAATTTAATAGAGAACATTAATAGTCCAATCACATCATAGGTGTTTATTTAACCCAAATAATCTCTAGGATTTAATGAAAAAAATAACATCAAGGATTTTTTGTTCCCAAATCATCATCTAGTAGTAATCCTTAAACATATGTTCCCCAGAAAAATGTATATAATATAGTATAACGTAAAAAACATTTCCCTGAATACGGGACTCCTATAAATTCCCAGTGGTATCACATTATATGATATAAAAATTAAATTTTAAGGTATTTCCATAATCCAACATTATTTACACATTAAAACTATTGAAGCGTATTTTTACCCATATTCATCACACTAAATTCTAAAGATTTCTGACATGATGTGAGGTAATAAATAATATTGTTTGAAGACAATAAATTTTAGAAAATTTTAGAAATTTAAATAATAATAATCTATGTAAATAATTACATAAAATTAAATCATATAATATATGAATATTAGATAATAACAACAATAAAAATAATAAATAATATCATTACATAATTTATAAAATACTATATGTCATAAAAAAATACATATATGTGATATACAATGAGGCTAAATCCAAAACTAGGACTTTTAAAAACTCAATCCTAAACCCAATGAACATACCCATGTCAACAATATAATATCACCTAATAATAAACCATTTGAGAACCTAAAACCATACCCTTGTATAGATGTTTTACAATGATTATAATCTTATTACTAAGTAGTGCTCTGAGTATGTTTTAGTATAACTCATCAGTTTTAAATCCAAATACATTAAAAATATATTCTCAAAATAAAGATTTCTTATATACAATTAAAAATTGTGTAATTATTTAATAAATTATTTGAGGATGTGAAAATAAACAATAGAACATTATGTATTGGTATGAAAACCATGATCCGTCGATCCTACATTTTAATGAATCCAGATTTCTGTAAGAGTTGTCTGATTCTCCAGCCTATGCAGAACCACTAATAACATAAGATGATGCTTCTATAAATGATAAATTTCACATTTCATGTATTAATTGAAATTTTATATCACTATTTAGCATCAAATTACAAAAAATATCAATCCATTATCAATATCTATTGGACTCTTGGTGAATTCTCATTCTTGTATTGCATACATGTTCACAAAGAGAAATAAAATAACAATTGAAAAGCATCATGAGCCTTGGTGAATTCTTCTATTCTATTGACACAAACAAGCGTAAAGGAAATAATCCTCTATAATAATTTCAATGGTTGATAAAACATAATTACTCCACATCAAATGAAAATAATGGAAAAATATTTTAAAATTTATGAAACAAGTCTAAAATTATTCCATAAGTAATTTTTTTAAATTAGTATAATTTATAAATTTCAAAAAAATATATTATATAATTTTATGGTACTTAATTATCTAAAAAAATATATTGATTAAATTAAAAATTATGTATATATTAAATTAATGTTAGATGAGTAAGTAATTCCTTTATTCTATCAGGCCATTTTTCTAATTCATATTTCATGCATAATTAAGAAAATATATTTAATATAATTAAATATGAAGCTAATTACCCTATTTAAAATGAAAATAATATTAAAAAATAAAAAAAAAATACATAATTTCAAATTAATGATATGTCTCTTGGTTCATATGTTTTAATTACCAACATTTTTTCATGCCTTCGAAAACATATAGAGTTGACGAAATACCCAGTATCAACTTCAATAGACTCAAAGAGATCTAAGAGATTTATAATTATATAGATTAAAATATATTATAGTGATAAAAAATATGTTAGGTCACATAAATTTCTAATATCATGATCTCACATGTTACCAATAATAAAAATATATTTCTAACTATATTGATATGCTTCAGAACAACTACCTAATGCATTAAAGAATAATCTATGAGAGGAACTATTTGGATCCTTTTGAAACAAGACCACCCCATATGGGTTCTGGTTGAAACACAACATAATTTATAGATGTTTTTATACATGTATATGATTAGTAGATATATGGGGTAGTGTGTGGGAAAAAACTAATAGTCCCCCAATATTTCAAGCCAAAAATAGATGTCACTTGATATCTAGGGGAATAACCGACCAGTCTGTGGTTTCCACAAATGTACCATCTAAAATTTGACCCCCAAGTTAGTTTGTTATATTATTTAGTATATAGACCCTTACAATGACCCATATTCAAGATTTTGTGAATTATTTAAGTTTACTAAGATAATGTTCTACCCATAAACTTTCTAGTGAACTTCACTGGTGGGTCGATGGAACTTCAAAATCTCTTATTCAACATGACACCTTTATTATTCCACCAGCATAGCTTTCATAATCTCCTTAAAACCAATGAATCTTATTATTAATTCGGATACATTTCAATCCAATATAAAAAATATAGGAATAAAAAAACACATGCTATGTAATATACTTCAGAAAATGATGGAATATTACATGTTTTATATAAAAAATTAAATCAAACAACTATATTTTTTTGTAATATATCAAAATGATATTCATAAATAACACTGATCTAGATAAAAAGTTTTGAGAAAAAAATGATATTTTTTTGAATAATATATTTTTATTATTAATTATTATTCACATTTTATTAAAAAGAATAATTTATGATTAATAGTTGAAAATAATATAATTAATTTTTTAATAATTACATTATAAAATATAGAATTACTAGGGTATATAATTAACAAGTCATTGAAAAACACATAATGGATTCAAATTCAATTTTAGTAAAAATTTCTAAAATAGATAATTGTTATTATAATTTTTTCATTTAGAAGCCTTTATTATGATAATGAAGGATTCATAATAGTGAATTGGAAGCTTTATAATAATTACCTCTATTAAAAAGCTTCATTATTTACAGGTATATAAAAAGGCCCAAATTTTATCAATATAATTTTTGAATATAAGATAATGAAATTTACTTTGAATCGATAAAACCAATGTATTTAATATTATTATACACTAAATTTGAAAAAAAAATATTGAAAAAAGTGTCATAGAAAAACCATTTAAAAAAAATAAATTAATTATATAAAAACAACGGAATTTAAATTTCATTTCATTCAAATATATATAAGTAAATTAATGGAATAAAATTTCGTTATGGAATAAAAAACATATATAAATAATGTTCATCATGAATCTATTTAACTCAAATAAGAGAGATTAGTTAAAAAAACCAATTTAGCCTTGGTATGAATTAAGTCAAAATATATATAAGGAATGAAATTTAAATAGATCTTGAAAACCTATGAATTAATTGAAATTGGTAATAGATATTCACAATGTAGTAATCATATTATTTATATGATGTTATGGTGTAAAACCATAATATTTATCTATAAGTTGAAATTTTCATAATGACCCTCTGTACTATTGTTCTTCAATTCTACTAAAGCAACTGATTGTTTTGTATAACATTGTGCATCCCTAAAATGATTCCTTATAAAATTGGTTTATATTATAAGTTAATATGTATAAAATCATATTGAAGGTTAATAGGATTCTTTGGGTTGAAAAAAGATTACAGTTCTAAAAGGATATCAATATTTGGATATAATCTAGAAAGGGTGTAATGGTGAACCTATTATAAATATGTAGAATTGATTTTTTTTTAAATATTATAGTGAAATATAAAGATAAAACATGATTCAAAAGAAAATAATAATCCAAAATTCAAAAAATAGGGTAATTGAGGGGAAATGGTTGGACATCTATTAAAAACACTTTTTTAAACAATTATAAAATAATATTTTAGATTATTTATTATTTTATTTTTCATTTTTAGAATTATTTTTATTTATTGTAATTTTTTTACTATATAATTTATGTTTAATGGATGATATAAATCGGGACATATAAACAATTTCATTATAATTCCAAATTGGAAATATATTTTTTGACATAACATTTAAAAGTGCATAAAAATGTTTTTATTATATGCAAATGTAAGACAAAAAAACAAGTTTTTAGAAAAAACATATATTTATTAATAATATTTATGTATATTGTATTATTTTATGATTTTATGATATAAATGGATTTAATAAATAAAATTTTTTTGATACTCAAAATATTGGTGAAACCAAATATTAATAACAAATATCTAATGAAATGATAAGGAACAAATTTTCATTTTTTGGAAAATATTTTTTAGGTCCATTACATTTTATATGTACATTTTATGTAATTATATTACTATTAAGAATTTATTTTCATAATCCATAATAATATCTACAAAAAAAATTTATTTGTATATATTTTATACGTAATTATAATTTCATTAAAGTTATAGTTATGTTAAAAAAAATATATCATCACTATTAACTATAAAATAATCTACTTTATAAAAAGTATGATAATTATTATTAATATAATTTAATCTTTATAAAATTCATTGTGATAATATTTAAGTAATTAATATTTTTTAAATTTATGTAGAAGGATTTTTGTGTGAAAAAAATAAGATAAAAACCAAATTTTATTAATAAATATCATATTGATCATTTATTGTTCATCGTATTATTCCATAATTATTTATATTTATACAGAATTAATTATGTAGTTAATGAATTATACAATAATATATTTTTATAATAATTATATACATGATTTAAATTAAATTTATTAATACATTGAACTGTTAGTTGATATATTGAAATCATTTCTAATATACAATAAAATTAAATATTTAGCCTCTAAAAATAATATTTTTAAATGACTAAAATATAATAAATTGAAGTTAAATTTTTTAAATATCATATCCCTAGTATAACAGAGTCGATGGTCACTTTATTTTGTTGTCACATTAAACACGAAATCACATCTCGAAGGACTATACAGTTTAGTTGATTTTTAAAAATATATACATACTTGAACATTACATTACAATTGAAAATGAACAATAAATCATAGAGAATATATTTTTTACATAGTTAGTCTCCTTTACTAACATTTCATTTCAATCATAATAAATTTAATGGCATCATAGGGTAAAATGATACATAATAAAGGGTTGATCATAGATTCTATGTAACGGTTAAGTATAGATTAATATATCATAAATATGAATAAAAATAATGAAAATGTAAAAAAAAGAAACATAGGATATTTATTCCACAACATGAGAATAATATAACAAAATAATAATATATTAATAAATACCATAGCTAGAAATCATAACCACTGATATTCTAATTGTTGAATAACCACATATAATTCCTTAACTAATCTGATAACAAGGGAATAAATAATGATAGACATCAAAATATATTGTAAAAAAGTATAATTGAAATATAAAATCATTTGATAATGTTTAAAACATTTTTAAAATCATTTATTGCATACATGGTCACGAATGAAAAAGTGTGTTTGAAAGAAATATTTTTAAAAGATAATTTTTTGTAAAAGTACTTCTCTTTATAAAATCAAATCATTGAAGTGCTAATTAAAAAAACTAATAGATTATATGCATATTTTATTAATCAATATAAAAATTGGTAACACAATATATGGAAATAAAAAGTAATTTCAAACATTGTCATAATATTACAAAATGATCAATGTATAATTCTAACCCAATAAATAGAAATTGCATTATGATATTCCTTACAACATTGTAAATAATCGATTAGTATGACCTAATAAATAAATAAATATCAAATGAAAATTTTAATAACATGATGTTAATGAGATTCATTTTAAGATAGAATAATGTTTGTAAGTATATCATGTAATTTCACGATCTACTCTAGGACATTAAATTATGAGAATATTGTGATAGAAGGATTATAAGAGGTCAAGGTGATTTCATTCCACACATTTAAAAATTTCTATTCTTCGAATTTTTCACATAGCGGATCAACCCAGTGGTAGCTCATACTGGTGGTCCCTCCCCGACATTAGCTAACTTGAAGTCGCACACTACCAATGTCTCATTCATGGTGGCTCACATGCAGTGAATCAAAAGTGATCACTCGTTAGAGGTGGCATGTTGGAGGAAACTTATCTATAGGTTCCTTATTAAGAAGTTTATCCCATTAAAGTGACTCACTGAATGAGGATGTCACATCATATGGGGGTCACTCGTCCAACATTGTCTCTCCTTGAAGTGACTAACTAATGTTGGATAGTGTTTTTCTAGTAGTTCCTTATTTAATAGTACTTTACCTAATTGTGGCTCGTGATCGATTCCTCACTGATTGGTAATTCTCTTAATGGTGGATTGTGAGAAATACCTCTCTAAGTGGTGCTTCTCATACCAGTGGCTCACAAGCTGTGCCTCTCCTAATGATGCCTCATGACAAGTTTTCCTACTTATTTCAGTTTATATCTTTTTCCATTTTTAATAACATACAATACCTTGTAAGGCCTTGTTTAAATGTATTTTAGACAAATTAAATCAAATAAATCATTTATTAATTTTCATAAGGGTGTGGGGGAATATATAAGGTCAAAGTGGGTTCTTTTGACTGGATCTTCATTTAATGTAAAATCAGAAGAATATTTAAATAGGGACAATATTTAGATCATTCTGAAGGCCGAGATACCTTTTCCTATTTTTTCCTTCCTTCTAGATTTCTCAATGTACAATATGGATAGAACTATTTATCCCATATGAATTGAGTAAGCATTTATCACTTTTGGATCTTTTTTCAATATTATTTATTATTCCATACATGTCCTTGTTATGAAGAAACTATGAAGTGTCAAATTCCTTTTCATCCAGGTCAGATTTTCATTTTTATCGCACATTTGGATCGTGCATTGTGGGAGTATAAATGTTTCCCATTTAGATATAATATAATTATAAATAATTAATATAATTTAAATAGTATAAGGTCAATATCCATGGGTTGTAATATTGATTTATGTATGTGCGGAGTTTTTCAGTTATATCTTGATTATTATGGGATATCAAACAACTGAAAAACATTTACATTAGTGGTCATTATTTCCTCACAAAATATTTCTTGGGGTGTTAATTATTTTATATTTAATGATTATATATGAAACTTGATAACGATGTGAATTCTACTACAAAATTGATGCCATAGGAAAATAATTTATTTTGGATATGGTGATCTTGGCATGATATAATTGTACAATAGTAGGGTGAAACTTTTGGCACTATGATATGTTAATGGGTGTGGTTGTGAGTAGGATTTTGTTTTGGTTGGCATTGTTATTTTGGCATGATGATGTTTAATTTGGTCAACAATGGTTAAAATGGGTTGTTCTCCATTGATAACATGAAAAAATATCCACCCCATATATAGAGATAGATGTATAATATATCATGAAATGGTGTTAAACATATAGGTCATTTAATGGTGTGTCTTTAATGTTAATCCACTATTATTTATCAATATATTCACATTCTAAAATGAAAATTCTTGTATTTCTTCGTTTCCTGAATAATGATTGAATGGATAATTAATTGTTTATTAATATTTGGAATGAAATTGGAAGGTTTGGTTAACAAAATGGAAATGAATGAATAATTATTTTTTTAAATTGTAGAATGTGTTTTTTGACATGATGTTGGGTGCTATACATTTAGAGGATAATGAAGAGGTTGTAGTGTGTTGAGTTAATTCTCTCTTTGATGACCCATATGTTGGAACTGAGTTTCCCATATAATATTTGCATATACTTGTATTTCCTTGTGATTTCTAGTCACACCCCATCTTTGTTAGACATTATGTCCCAAACACCTCCATAGTAACATGGGGGTGTTATTCCCAGAATACAAATGAGAAGATGGGTGGATGGCCACCTGCTCTTCCTTGCTCCATCTTCCTGGAGGTGATGGCCAAATATTTATTGGGAATGATGTTGTGAGATGTTATTTCCCATGTTTTTGTGGGTGAGGTGGTTTGTTTACCAGGTGTCTTCAGGATGAGTTGTGATGTACTTTCCCATATGTATTTGGGATGAGGTGTGATGGGTTTCATAGACCATGTTTTTTACGAGAAGGATGGGTTGTGAGGCCAATGTGGGTGTAGTCAGGATGTTTTTTGAGTCCTTGGTGTGTTGCGGTGGTATGTGTTGTGAGACACGCATGTGTGCAGGTGGCATGCTATGTGGTATATTTGGATGTGGTGGGAGAACAGTAACATTTTTTGATAGGGTTTGAGATAAACTAATAAGTGGAAAAGTTGTGTGGGGTACCCTATCATCGATAAGATTTATATTATATTACGTGAAATTCATTAATTGGTGAGTGTGCCTTGGTGAGGTTGTGTCTGGTTAGTGTACCTACTTAAGTAATTTCTTGTTCTGCTATTTTTTTCAGTGTTGCATTAGTATGCATGTTTCACATTTACACGGGTGACTATAGTATTCCTACTACGAATACAAAAATTTTCCAAATAAAAATATAAATTGGTTTCACCTTTTTTAGGGAAATTCATATATTGAAATAGAACTTACTAACTCAGATGTTGAAGGATTATACATCACTTCTTATAATTAATTTTGAGTATAAACATTGTATAATATTTTACATGAACCATTTCTATTATACACATGTAGGTGGTACGGTTTTAGATTTATTTACATTATTTCATGGAGTTTATTTGTGGATGATCCTTCTTATATGTCGATATTTTTTCATAAAAGGGTAATACCTCCCATATTATTCGATCTGTATACCTTTAGTGAATATTGCCAACCTGTGGCCTACTGGGTGTGGGACTCAGGGGACATTATTTCCCTTTATTCATTGATTGGTAAATTGGTGTATCATTCAGGGTACGGGGTCATGAAAGAGTGGTATTAGAGTCCTAAGGTTTAGATATACGATTTAAAATCGATATAAGCACAATGATGATTACTTTGGGTGGTATATATATAGTTTTTGTTGACCTTGGTGCATCAATAATACTAGGGATACTAGATAGGACTTGTTATTTTTGGCCACCTCGTGATCCAGTGCATGGAATATGAGCTTAATGATTTTCCTAGTATGACATATATTCTTGTAAAATAGTGACCTAGGGGTGTTCCATGCATTATAATGTCTTTTTTCCCCATAATTATTTTGATGTTATGGGATTATTAAAATTTATAAAATGAAATTAGTGAATTAAATTCCATCTCAATATGATACCATAAAACTCAATATTATGAAATATTTTTCCCTTTCTTATATGGATCGTTTTTATCATCTGTGAGTGGCTCTGTAATGGAGGTTCAATCGGATGATATGGTACATCAATGTATTGTTAATCTAGTCGAGGTAGGAAATCAATGGAAGATATTTTCCCAATATTTCCAAATTTATTCTTTGGGAAAGTATGATGGATGTGTTCCAGATGAGGATATAGATATTTGGATAGTGCAGTTGAATATCACCATCATTTTGATCTTGGTATGGATAATGTACTAGGACCCTTTGGAAGTCAGTAAAATGCGGGGTGTTTTGCATCAATGGTGGATGTTGTATCTGGGGGAATGTAATGATGTATAGATTATTTGGGTTTAATTCATGTATTATCTCATGAAAGAGTACATTTTTTTCAACAATTAAATATGATAATAGGTTGGAAATACTCTTCCTTAATCAGAAAAGTATGTCATTATTGGATATTGGGATCATTTTCATGTACCTTGTTTGATTTTTACTAGATATTTTTATATAATATGTGTCTCATGTAATTCCCCCTGAGGAGGAACTCTATCCTTATAGACTGTTTGTTTTTACCCCCATTAACATTTGCAACATATTTGGTTGTTTCGAAGATGTTGGAGGTGATCTAGAAGATTCACCTCTGAGGAGGATTATTATTAGAGGTAAGATAGAAGAGTTATTCTATAGGGATAACTTTCAGTGGTAGGTACATAACATTAATGTCCATCGTTGTCTCGACCGGAAGGAAGCCGGCATTGGAAGTTTCCCTTTTGACCTTATAGTCTATGATCATTTCCTATGATTTTTGGGTGGATGTATTATTTCTATGGGGTTTGTATCTACCTTCAAAACTAGGTTATAGGGGTTACTCGACCATTGTTTGGTAGAGGTTCATAGGTACAACACCATCCTCAGAATTATTTCTTGATAAGACCGTTTTAGATATAGTGGCGATACACTTTTCTCTACCAAGTGGAGATACACCAGGTAGATTCCGAACATGAATTTTCCTCATGATCCAAGAACATTACCTCAGTATGACCATTTTTGTGGTCATTAGTGAAGGGGAATCACAGCTGGCCATGGTAATTATCATGAAACAGAGGCATTTGTTCTAGTTGGGAGATATAACGTCAGATATATGATTAGTTGGTTCAAAACCCTAATTGTGAAGTTTTTTATTTAATTTATTCACACTGATTTGATTAAAAAACTCTTGGACAATGTTTAGCATGAGATGTATTAAAAATTCAAGTTCTCCTACTGTAGAGTGTTCTAGTCAGATGCCAGGACAAATTATTTGATTTTTTTAGGGGTGTAGACTAATTATGGCACTACATTAGTCCCTTGGAGATATATTTTTGCTATAGACATAGCCATATGATTCCATCCATGGCATCAACTGGTGGTATTCCATTTGTTCTATTATTTACTGATTATGTTGAAGAGTCTTGTTTTTATATGTGGGTTTCTAACTTGTGGTTTTCATTGGAAAGTGGGGATTTAGGTGCTTCATCCGAATATGGATCCTCTTCATTATTTAATGGATTATCTATTATTGGAATTGGTAGATTTTATAATTGTGGATGTTTCTAGGGTCTTTGGGGGTGTTCTTGGTCATTTTCCCAAAGGAGGCTGTGACACTAACCCCTCAACATGATGCCATTTTCACTATAGACATGCAGTATTGTGATCCTTTGATGTTGATGAATTTTTATTAAATGAATCCTTATTTGTTTTACTTTTTAAGGATTTAGATATATGATTGTAAATATGGGGGTTTTATCCCGGTGAGTTTTCCACTATGGGGTGATCCAATGTTGATCCGAGAGGAGTATAATGGTCTTAGGATGTCGATAGAAACTCAAATTCTGAATCAGTTAATGATCATGAATGGATTCCCTCCTCCTATGATATACTATATATTCAAATAGATGAGTGATGAGAGTTAATTTCCCATGATTGAACTACGGTTTGGATATATCAAGATGAGGTTGATGGATTCTGATATTCTGAATACTACATTTAGATACAGTTGTGGGAACATTTTTTTTGTATTCATCCCCTTTGGATTTATTAACACACCATATGTGTTCATAGGTATTATGAACTCAATTAACCATGACATCGTAGATTAGTTCATCATTGTATTCATCTTTGAAGTCTTAATATACTCAATGTTGGTGGAGTATTACGTCATGCATCTTAGAAGAATCATGCATGTTATTCGATTCCATCTACAATATATAATGGTTTACAAGTGTATGTATTCGATAGGGGAGATTCTTATAAATGGGAATGTAATGTCTTAGATTGTTGTTTTAGTTCATTCAAAAATGTTTGAGGTAGTTTTTTCTTGGGTAGCACCCAAGAACATGGAATAGGTTCACAATTTCATTGGTCTCATAGGCTATTTTCGGAGCTTTGTACCTGATTTCTCTCAAGTTTTATCCACATCAATGGAATTGACTAGAAAAGGACATAGTTTTGTGTATAGTAATCATTGATATGAAGTGTTCAGTTACCTGAATATAATGTTGGTGATTTCTGCAGAGGTTATTTTTCCAGAGGAAGCGGTACTATTTTTGGTATTTTGTGACACTTCCTATCTAGGATTGAGATGTGTGATGATGTTAATAATTTTTGATCAATTATAGATCTAGTATGTTTTTTCCTCATAAGAATAACTATTCCCCCATTATCTATAGTTAAAATTTGTCGTTTTTGTTCTAATGTTTAGGTGAAATTACCTCATTGGGGGGTCGTTGTGGTCTTCCTGGATAAAAACAACATGATGTATATCATTTCACTACGTGATCAAAATCAATGTAACTATTGGTGGATGAAGCTTCCTCAGGACTATGATTTTGGGATCTCATATCCCTCAATAAATTGAAACATCAGGGATGATGCATTAAGAGCAATTTCATAGAGGGATTTTGTTTGGGAGTCTGCTGACTCTTGTAGCATGATGGGGGAGTTGGAAGCCTTGAACATACAAAAAGGTGTAGTTTATGGTTTAGGTTTATTGTATTATATGATATATTAATATTATGTGATGAAGAATTTGTAGGATTCTATGTGGGTGACATAGAGGCACATGTAGTACGTGATCATGTTGACCATAGTGATGATTCAAATGGATGGTTAAAAGATGGTCAGAACTAGATATTGTTTAATGGGAAGTTATTTAATCCAGTGGAAATGTGAAGTGGAGTCCTTTTATAGTTTTATACATCACATATGGCCGTGAACTCAAGATTTTCTAAGATGCATCATTACATTAGGATGCAGCTCCGGTGGTATGGGATGAAATGGGATGTGAAAGAGTTTTTAGAAATGTTGATAGAATTATTGGAGGTAAAGGATTATCATCATGTTCCTCGTGGGGTTTTTCATATTTTTGAGGTCTAATAGTTGAAATGGGATGAGAACTCAATGGATTTCATCAAATTGTTACCCATATCAAAGGGAGTTGTGACACTATAAGGGTGATAGTGGATCGATTGACTAAATCGCCTAACATAATAGAAATAAAGGAGTCAGGTTCATTGGATTCCATGGACTTGAGGAATGTAGATTAAGTGTTATATTTTTATGGGTTTACAAGATCCATTTTATTGGACCAAGAAAAATTGTTTACCTGATGAGTCTAATATTGATTGAAGTGTGCCTTTTTCACTCAATTACACATCCACACTTCTTTACACCCTCATAAATATTGGTAGACAGAACGACTTATAATGAAGTTGAAGGAAATTTTGTCACTGTGTGTCTTGGACAATAGAGGATCATGGGTAGGAAACATTCGGTTGGTAGATTTTTCATACAATAAAAGATATCACTAAACCATTTTCATGGCACCAATCAATGATTATTAAAGAAGAATGTGGAATTAACCCCTCAAAATTAAAAATGTTACAGAGATATCTATCCTTGGTCTTGATGTGGGTAAGAACATGATAGTGAAGGTCCAAGTTGTACACGAGAGGATAAAATCCATACACGACAGAAATAATTCGTATGTCTATTACAGGAGGATGCCCTTGGAATTAGAGGTTGGAGACCACATGTTCATGATGTTTTGTCCTTGATGTGGGAAAAAGAGGTTTGGAAGAGGGACTAAACCTTATCTCAGGTTCATTGGGCCCTTTGTGGTGTTGGGGGGACTTTGTGAGAGGGCATATAGACTATGGTTCCCTCCGTGGTTGGAGAAGATCCAATCCATCTTTCACATCTCTCACCTTCTTTGGTATCTTCACAATTACTCCCACATCCTTGAATGGGGATGGTTGGATATCAAGGATGGACTGATGTTTGTGGATATGAAAGTAGAGAACAACGATAATTGAAAAAAAGTACTATGTCAATGCATGATTCATTTGATTCATGTGTTGAGGAGGCATGGTTTTTATGAGGATAATACATGGGATTAGGAGAGGTAGATCTGTTCATAATACATAGAGTTTTATTAACAAAGAATTTCATATTTTTCTTCTTAAGGATATTTTTTAACATTGTTGATTAGGAGTTGTGTAGTTACCCTTTGTTTTGTGATGTGTATGGTTTGATGTGGGATAAATTTATTACATATAAAAATTGGATAACCACATTCGTTATCGAGATGAATAATCTATAATGAGATTAACCCCAGGTGAGATAGCCAATGCCACCCATAGTGGATAGTATCTTGACACGGAGGGAATAATTCCCTGATTCATGGGTTCAGAAGGTGCAGTTTTTTGTTATTGTGTGGTTCATTTTTTGTTCATTTGGGATGATGTGATGATGCATTTGTTTCATATGTCGGATGATGTGTTCTTTGATTTGAGGATTACACCCTATATTTATAACAACATGTTGTGGTTTATCATTGAACATTGGAGTGTTTGGACGTGTTTCAATTATAAAGTGATCCTTGGGAGGTGTCTCAAGGGACGGGTTTTAGACCCTTACACTCCATTCTGTCAGGGTTGGTTTTGAACTCTCGAGGGAGTGAAATGTTTGAGTGTTATTTGAATGTAATGGTCTGTAAATCTCTGGTCTATAATATTGTGGGAATATATTATTTGAGAAGCTTCTAGAGCTCAATGGGACTCATTTTAACAATATTCCAAATTCTCAGTCTTCTATGTCTTCCAATGGTGCCTCACCCTTACAGTAGCTCACCCATGAGGTCACTAGATGTTGTTGGATCACTGGATCTGGTTCCTACATGGTAAATAGATTGTAGTGGATCACATGGATTGAATCGATTGAATCATCTCATTAGAGGTGAATCATCGATGGTCTCTCGTCCATTAGTTCCTCGTCCAGAATTATCTCATCTTATAGTGACTCAATGAAAATGGATCAAATGTCATCTGGATATCGCATGTCAAGTGGTGTCTCACCTCATTGTGACTCACTGATGGTCACTGACATTTCATCTGGTGGTGCCACACCAAGTGGTGCTTTTCCAAATAGTGGCTCAAAAGCAGTTCCTTATCGTGTGGTGCTTCGCCAATCAGGGGTTCCTGGGGGGCTCATTACTGAGTGATGCCTCACCAAATGGTTCACAACAAAGAGTGTTTCCAACTTCTTCTTGTTTCATCATGATGTCATTATCATTCATATAAAACTTTTTTTAAGTTATTATTTCAAGGGATTTTGATCTTATTTAATTCCCATAAATCCTTTATATTTTTTCCAATGGGTTGGGAAGATTTCAAATAGAAAACATGCCTTATCTAGACAATATCCACCTTTAATGGTAAATAAAAAACATATGACAACCGAGAATCTATTTAGATGTATATATTGGTGGCGGTTTCATCCCCCCATTTTTGTACCTTATTTATTTATCATGGTTTGATACACCCCATTCCCTTCATCCCATTGGAATTAATATAGATATTTTAGCTTGTGGATCATGATTCCCGGGTGGTTTTCCTGCTATAATTGTGCCCATGTTATGGTGCAACCAGGATGTGCTGATAATATTTTCCTCCGAGTAGGTTTCCATAATTTTTCTAAATTGAGTATCATGAAAGGTTGGTGTATGAATGTTTCTTTCATATATCTTGTTAAAATTATGAAAATAAATATAATTGAATAGATTTATGATCAATATGTTTGGCTGATAAATGTGATGTATGTTTTTCCTGTGTTTTTTTTGTACTGATATTGTTATTAGTATGGGCCAACTATTTACTAAAAATCATATATTGGGGGGGTAATTATTTGGAAACATAATGGTATATGGATTGATTCTTGTTTCCATTTGTAGCATTAAATGTGAAAATTTTTAACCAACGTTATATGGATAATAAATGGATGACCCATGATCATAATATTTTGCGATATGCATGAAATTAACATGTGTAAATCAAAGAAGGTGTGCCTTATTAAATCATGAATATGTATTTTATTTGTTATTTAGATGTTTTTGTTGTGGTAAATGTTCTTGACAGTGGGTTACTTATGTTCATTTGGTGATCTAGGCATGATTTGATTATGCATCAGGGTTGTGAAACTGGTTGTGCAACGTTATGATGTTGCGTGTGGTTGTGAGTTAGGATTTGTTTTTGATATCACGGTGGTTTGGGTATTATTACATTGAATAATTATTTTAGTTATTATTTTGGGTGTTTCACCGTTCATAAATTTTAGGAAACATCACCATGTATCTATATATAAATATATGATATATCCAGAAGGTTATTAAACATGTAGTCATGGAATAAAGTGTATTTAATGTAGATCCACCTTAATTTATCAGGATCTTCACCTTTTGAAATGACTAGTTCTGTGATAATTAAATTCATGGATCTTGATATAATTTATAATAAATTGTTTAATAATGTTTTAAATAACATTCATTGGTTTTGGAAAATGGTATATAAATGGTTGAAGAAATTGGTTGGGAATGTTGAATCGGTTTTATGACATGATGTGGAATGTTATGTCTCTAGAAGAGCCAACAATGGTTTTAGTGTAGTGAGTTATTTTTTTGTGACCCCATAGGTTTGGAATGAGTGTTTTATATCATATAAATATATACATATAATAATTTGTCTTGGGAAAATCACTAATGTTAACATTTCATCATTTTTGGGATTCTTGTGATTGTTGACAATGCAAGTTTCCATGGTGAATTTCTGAGTTCAAGATAATTCGATGACAATCCAAGTTGACAATAAACCCTGACAAAGGAATAGAATATCCGGAGGTAGTAAAAAATGAATAAATACAAGATATAACCCTTTTCTAGTGTTTTCCAAATTTTTGGGGTCCAAAATTTGGAATTTAGTGAGCATCACAAATTATGGATTTCCTTGAAGACCACATCAAAATATAGAAAAGGTGATAGTAAAATTAAGATGGGATTCATGATGTGGGATTCACAAATACATGAATAATTTTGATCTCGTTCTTCGTGAATATGACATCTTTCACGAAAAGAAGAGTTGAAGTGCATTGCAGTGGTAAAGAGAATTGTGAGTGGAGCTTCGCGGTGATGGCATGAAGGAATTGATGGAATGATCTGTGATTACAATGAGTTACCAGTTCTGAAAATTTCTGTGGTACTTCATGATATAGAGATAATTTCTGTTGATATTTTGGAGCCTTTCGATTTGTGATGATGTGGCACTAACTTCATGGAGAAGGATCGAGGGTCAGTGGAACCTCCTATAAATAGACCTTGACCTCCTCAAGAGATGTTGAGGGTTTTCCTAGAATTTTTTCTCTCTCAAATTGAAAAGGTGGTTTTCCACGGCAGCGTGTGTCGAGAATGTTAGGGGCATCACATTGGCTAATCTCACTTTGTGAAAGATGTGTATTCTACATTGGCTTAGTGAGCTTCACAAAGGACGTCGCTCTACGAAGACTTGAGCTCTGTGATGGCCTATGCTTCATGAAGGACTGCTCTTTTTGTGAAGGTCTGAGCTCCTCGAAGCTGTGTGCTCCGCGAGGTAGCAACCTCTGTGAAGGTGTGTGCTTTTATAAGAGGCAAGAACATTGCGATGGATTCTTTTATCTTTGTGAAATTAGGATCTTTGCGAATTAGGGTACTTTGTGATGGTATTTACAAAGGATGTTTCCAAGTGATTAGGGGAAAGAGGGCTTTTATTGTAGAATGGAATTTTGATTTCGATAGTGCATCTACATATAGTGGAGGATTAATTCATTAGTGATAATTAGGAGACCAACATGTCTATAAATTTTGAGTAGGTATTCTAAATTAGCACTGATATCACATTAGTTGAGAGAGAATTGTGTTATCAAATTGTGAAAAGTTGTAAACCAAGAGGGACAGTGAGTCCAGTTTGAACTTGTAAACAGTAGTGCACTTATAGTATATTTGGTAGACCAAAAAATTGTCAGTGTGTGCTCCTCAGACGTATCCTAGTGAGAGTGAACCCAGTAAAATTGTCTTGTCTTCTGTGTGCTTTAATATTCATTCATACTCTACAATGGGAAGGAGAGAGAGAAGAGGGATTTTCTAACAAAAAAACTTGATCAAAAGGGGGCGTTTTTTTAATTATTCATACCCTGATTCACCCCCAGCATAGGTTATCTAGCCTATGGGACCTAACCATTTGGGATTTCAATTTTCACCCCACTTAGATTGAGCACTATATGACCAACACCCACATAGTCACAGAGGGGTTGTCCTTGGCAACATCCTACTAGGAAAATGGAAGGTTAGCCACCTGATCCACCATAATCCCTCATCCATGTGGTGATGAACCATTTTTCTTAGGGAAGGATGTCGGGAGATGTGGTAGATCAGGTGTCTACGGTTGAGGTGGCTTATTTCCCGGCAGATTTCAGGATGAATTGGGATGTGATTTCCAAGGTGTCTTCATGATGAGATGTCATGTGTTGTGTGGTAGATGTATATGGGGGAAATATGTGTTGTGAGGTCCATGTGTGTGCATATAGGATGTGTTTTGAGTCTTAAGTGTGTGAATGAGGAATGTGTAGTGAAGCCCATGTGTGTGAAGGCGAGAAGTGATGTGGTATATTTAGAAGAGGTGAGAGCACCATGAAGTTTTCCATTAGGTTGTGAATGTGAATAATTTCTGCGAATTTGGTGTAGCTTACGCAATCCTCGATTTACTTTATCATATATTACAAGAATTCAATTGCTGAGGTACTATTCCTTGGTGAGGTTGGGTCTTATTAGAGTATCTTCTTATGTTATCTTTGGTTTTCTATTTTCTAACGGGGTCATTAGTATCCCTCTTTAACAAATATATGGGAGAACATGTTTTTACAATAGAGTTTACTTTTATGATCACCATATGAATATAAACCATTTAAGGGTTATAGGAGGAATTTATGGAATAGGTTGGACAATAATAGCTCAGATCTTGACAATTGTTATGGAGCTTCATAGATTTATATTTGGGTATTTACATTGGATACTTTGGTATGTGTACCAGTTCCATTTTACAAATGCTTGTGGGATGGATTAATCTTTTTTTAAATTATGTCATGGAGTCACTTTGTGGATGCATTGAAATATCTTTGAATATTGTTTCATTAAATGGGTAATTCCTCCCATATTGTGATATTTTCACACTCTAGGAGCTTATTTCCAACTCGGGGACTACTAGGGGTGGGATGCAAGGGTCATCACCCCCATTCTCCATTACAAGACATGGATGTGTATCTATGGTGGAAGTTGGTCACAATATAAGAGACACATGATATAAGTTGTAAATAAGAAACCTATATCATGGAAGTAAAATTAAGATGATAAACTCATACATCATGCTTCCATTTATTTTGGATTAAAATAATATCCTATATAAAAGGTTGAATTATTTAATTAATTCATTAATTAAAAATATTAAGTCTTATTTTAACTTATATGATACATTATTTACATATTTTCACTTATTAATTATTAATATTTCA
Source organism: Viscum album (assembly GCA_963277665.1). Taxonomy (NCBI): domain Eukaryota; kingdom Viridiplantae; phylum Streptophyta; class Magnoliopsida; order Santalales; family Viscaceae; genus Viscum; species Viscum album. The sequence goes on along the minus strand of OY728140.1, from coordinate 1,916,606,292 downwards.
TTATTTTCATTGTTTGATTTACAGTCATTTCATGGATTTGTGATCTGTACATTTTTGGAAAACTCTTTATTTTATTTTGAAATAGAAATCAATATCCAGAAGTGAAATGAATGATATCCATGAACATTCAAATGTTCAACTTACCGCATATAATAATTTTCCTTCTAAAAAAAGGATGATTTATTTGATAAAATGATAAAAAAATGATTAGGTTAATTTGGGGGGTTTTTTGACCCGTATGAACTAGATTCATTTTATTTAATTTTTTGTCTATTTATGTGTTCTAAAACATGAAATAGTATAAAATTTAACTATTAAAATTTTACTTATGAATAATAATAATTTTATTAAAATCCTAGATGTTGTTAGTGAAAAAGATAAAATAATTATCCAAATAGATAGGTGGTTGAAAAAATTTTGAACACTGTGTTCTTTTCATTATTTAGGAGGAGGTATTAAAAGGGAGTTATTAAATGCATTTCATTATTAATATAAAACAATAATCTGAGACTCTAAGGCCACTAATTTATCAAGTGTTCTCATCAATTGATAAAATCATTTCAATGCCTATAATTTTGGATAATGAATTTTTTATATCTTCTTTCTTAGGGGAAATTAATTTTTAAATAGTTCATATGAGAACTATAAAATTGTGGAAAATTAATATGAATAACGGAAATAATTATTATATAATATGGTGTGATTATGGTTGGAAATACCATAAAAAATGAATAACGGAAATGAGAGTTTGTTATAATTGTGGAAATAATGTTCATCTAGATAATGTATGTAAGTTAAATTATAAGGCATATAATATGATGTGGTTCAATTTTAATCATATGTGGAATTATTTTAATTAATTCCACATGGGTCTAGGGAAATTATAACTGAAGAATCCAAGGGGAGAATGAGGACTATGTGGAATTAATATATATAAAATGAATGTTCCATGTGATGCAGGGAAATGTAAAATTATATACCACTCCATATGTGAAAATAATTAATTTGATTTTGTTTGTAGAAACTATTATAAATGAACATAATTTTATAATTGTATCACATCATGACCTCAAACATTATATGTTATGTTTTCATTGAAATCGTATTACAAAAAAATGATCACATCTCTTATCTATATCTAATCTTGGATAAAAGTTTTTAAGAATTTAATTATGCAAATTCAATTTTTATTTTCTTATTATTGAATTAAATTATGCTTTTATAGATGTATTGGATATTTAAAAATAGGAAATTATCAATTATTTAATAAAGAAGGAAGCATTAGAGGGATTATATCATCCTCTAGCATTCTGCTTTTTAAGAACTTAATGTAATAATGGTTATTAAATTTATTATATTGGTTATTATTCCTTTAAATATGGAGTTTTTTTAGTCAAATGTTAATGGAGAAAATAATTATTGATTATATTCCTGTAATAAAATTATTTTATTTTAAAATTAGAAAATATTTTCATCTTTTCCCCCTAAATCATGATGAAGAGTTTTAAAAAAAATCATATATACTGCTACACCAAATTAAAAAACTACATCTTGACTAGACTCATTTGAGATACATGAATCGAGGATGTAACTCCATGAGATTATATATATATATAAGGTATTCAATGTCCCTACTACATACATAGCATGACCAGATCTATCCAAAGATGCCCCTCTTGAGCTAGAAATGAAGGAGGATAGATAATGACCCCCTGAGTCCCGCCACCAGTAGGCCCTAGGGTGGTGACTAGCACCAATGTTATAAACTTCACCCAAATAAAAGGCATTAAAGTTTATATTTAACAATATCAGGAGATAATATATATTAACCACAACAAAATATGAGAAATATATATAAATGAATACAAAATCCATCCAACAACCATTTTTTAAAAAACTACTATAATTATAAATTAACATTGAAGTAAGTAACAAAAGCATAGCTAAGAAGTGACACAGAAACTGACTCAATGTCTGACCTAGTAATTCCCAATATGGTCTATATATTACTCATAGAAACCTGTAAGCAGTTTTATATTCATAGGCCAAGCATACAAGAATAATTTGTATGAAAAATAAATGTCTCTCAAGCATATGTGGGGGAATCATACTAACAGTCAAATAAGAATGTAGTATAACTACAACACCAAACAAGTCATACTTAACATTCTGATCTCCCTAAGGAACACTCACCACGTAACATAAGTAAATTGAAGTTATATTGTGATCTTATCTATGATAGGATACCCCGCACTACTTTCCAAATAAGTATCCACTCTCACGCCATAAAGGAAAATTTCTGGGCTCTTTATCCTCTTCAAAACATGTCAAACCACAACCATCCCTATCAAACTGGGGCCTCCAAACCATATCACATGTCATCCAGAAACACCTAGTCCACTACCCCAAAACATCTTGTCCATAGAAAGCTTGACCAATTCCACAACACATCCGACTCACTAACACCCACTCCACACAACCAAACCTCATCTTGAAAAAAACTTGGAATATAAACACATATCACCCCGAAGACACATAGGAAAATATATTTTTCACACATAGACATGTGCCTCACAAAAAACGACATGCCAAATGAATAATGGGTTACCAACTCATATAAGAGGGGGCACAGAAGAGTGGGTGGTTTACCATCCATCGTCCCAAAAGTTTGTTTGGTAAATTCGAAATCCCTCGTGACAATGGTTGTGTTCATACATGGTTCCCAACATGGGTGGGTACATATAGAAATCATAAATGTAATAAATGTATGTATATATAAGACAAAAAACTCAAGCCCAACCTCTTGGTTTTTAACAAACATCAAACTCAAAGTACCACATTTTATACATCCTCTAAATGAAAAACCACATTACAAGACACAAACATAATTCCTACTACTTTCCAATTCATTAAACCAATTCCCATTCTTTGATATAAAATCCATTAATCAAATTACTATTCAGGAAGCTACTAATTATTGTACACAACAAGCCACAAAAAACTTACACAGAGAATGAGGAGCCATGGTAAATTATTCCACTTCACATTACTCTCAATTTAACATCCATTAATTCTATAACACCCTGATCCTGAGACACATGATTATTCTTTTCAGATGCGAATCAAGGAGAAACAATGAGTGAATTACCCATAAATAACACGCCCATCATTAGTCTTCAATGTAATTACATCGAATCAATCATTCCAACCACAAAAATAGCCAAATCACAGCCACACACAGCATCATATATCACCAATACCATAATCAACACCCTTACTTCATAAACAAAACACACACAAAAACATCAAGAAACTTATAAATAACACACCCCGATGTTAGGAAAACTAAACAACATCTCCCATCATTTTCAAAATCAAAAAATATCTCAACATAAGATTCCACTACACCACTTATACCACCCCACATAGCACACCTAATTGAACAACCCTACTATATTAGAATTTATAACAAAACCACACCCAGAACACTTCTGTATATCCCATGGATGAGTATTTTCAGGTTTAACACGACAACTATCATTCAATTTATTCTTGTTAAACTATGGTTTATCATAGACTATGGGTGATGGAAACACCGCTTCAAATACAAATAGGTTTCAAACATCAAATTATAATAGAAAATAGAAAACTCAAAACAACTCTCGTTAATAGTCTTGAAATTTCTATTCTCTCTCAATAGTAATATTCTCTAGGTCATCATGCCTCCACAACACGTGAAACAAATGAAAGGTCATCCCACATATCACATTCTCTCTATAATCCTGGACTTCTGTTGCCTACTCCATGAATTTCACATCATCTTCAACATCAATATTTCCCCAGTTGATGACATGGGAGTCATCATGAAGATGCTTATGTTGTTCAGAGATGTGAAAAATCATCGTTGATCCTCTTCAACTATAGTGGCAGTTCTAACTAGTACGCCACCTCATCAACTCCCCCCAACACCATGAAGGGTCCAATAAACTGGGGAGAAATCATTCTTTCTATGGCAATCCTCAGTAATCGACATCATGGAGAAACTTTTAGAACATGTGATCACTAACAGTTAACTACAAGAAAATTCTCCAATGATCCTCCTATGACATCATCCAGTCTTACGATTTCTTTATGCTATCATGAATGATCTAAACATTATATATTGTTCTATTCAATACATCGGGACAATGAATAACTATTTCCAAGACCTCAATCCATATTAATGGTGAACGAAGAAGCCTTCCATACCAATATTAAAATAGATACATGAAAATAAAATGGTGATAGATATTATTTTATGAAAACTCATCTATGGGTAAGTGCCTCATCCATGATTCAATAAAGTCCAAGATGAATGCTCACAAAATATCTTATATTTTTTGGATAGTTTTTTCTATCTTCCCATCTATATGAGGGTGGAAAGTAGTGTTGAAGCATAACATTTCAAAAATAAGGTTGTAATCCCTTCCAGACATGTGAGGTAAAATGTGCATCCCAATACGAGACATTGGATCTTAGAACTTAATCTAGCCCCACCACCCCATCCATGTACTGCTTTTCCATGGAATCAAATATGTCTGACTCATTGACCTCTAAAATTTGAGCTTATTTAGTTATTTGATAAAATACTACCTAGATAGAAAAATATCTTCCGGGAGCAATGAGTAACTGTGTGATAAACTCCATTTATATGTCATCTAAATTCCAATCGGGTATATTTAAGGGCTTCAATAAACCACTGGGAACATAGTTCTCATCCTTAATCTACTGTTACACGAAACACCTCAAACCAAACTATGCTACTTCCCTTTTTATCATGTACAACCTAAAGTAAACCCTCAATCCTTGGTATATATTCAAAACTATTGGCTATATTGGTATGTGTGATCTATGATACTCAAGGAGGACTTCTTCATGAATCAAAATAGGAACAAACAACCATACAAAAAACATAATATAATTTTTCTCCTGCTTCTGACCATCCATAAAGAGGATCACCATCATAAGCGTCATCGTGAAACACCTCTTCCTTCAAGTCATCCCACCGAGATTTCTCCACCACCTACATCATAGAAGAAAAAACTATCATCAGAAACAAACAAAACATACTGTTTTCCACCCAATAATACATGTTGAACGCTTCTAACTCCACCAATTTTTTTTCATGTGTTGGTAGAATCTAAAACTACCTCCTTTGATATTCAACTCAGATCATTATCTATTACATTCCCCTTTTCATTGGAGTAGAATGTATCGAAATCATACTCATAAATAAAATCATTCCACATCCACTATTACTCGATCATATCTCACTGGGAAAATATCTACAACAAAATAATGATTTTTGTGAATATAAAAAAATGATCTCCCATGAGGTATTGTCACCACAATCTCAGCACAAACATGAATGCTTCTAGCTTTAGATCATAGGGAGAAAAGATACATTTTAGGGGATATAACAATATAGAACAATAAGAGATCACTCCCCACTATAGTATCAACACGCATCTAGATCTCACAGAAGAAGCATCAAAAAACACCTTGAACATAAGCACTTCGTCCAGAAATTAAAGAACTATATAAATGACCAAATTACCCTTCTAATTGATGAACACTATCTATCCCTGATGACTCCACACAATAGCCTGGTCCAATCTTTTCAGATATACGAATATAATATAAACTCATTATATAGCAGGTATAAATATCTAGTAATATCCAACAATAACTAGAAAACAAAAACCCTCTACAACATTAATTGGTGCTTCCCAAGAAAAAAATCCCTTCACCATCGATGGGTATAATTCAATACAATTATATGACAATACAATTCCACGTAATTTATCCTCTTATTTCCAAAACATACACTTGGAAAACATTAGGTTTAGCTTCTTGCATCGAAGGACTTGAAAGATGGTCTTGAGATGCTCGAAAAACACCTCCAATGAATGTGAGTATATCAATATTTCATCGATAAACATGATGATGAACTGGTCCAAAAGGTCACACAATGTGGAAATCATGAGTCCCATGAATAGGTATAGTGAGTTCGTAACACAGAACGTTATGAATATGAATTTAATGTGCCAATACAAGAATGTAAAAGATGTTTTCGGAATATATCCCTCCTTCACACTCAACTAGTGATATCCCTACCGCATTTCATTCATTGAAAACCAACTCTGTCATATTTTCTAGTTGGAAAGATCATCTATCATCAGTAGGGGGTAATAGTTCATGACTGATACCAGATTCATCCTCAATAAGACTATGCACAACCTATGACAAATATCTATCATCTTAATAATGACAATGGGATCACTCCATTGTGACACCCTATGCCAAATAAAACCCTTCTACATCAAATCATCAATCTAAATACTCAAATATCAAAGCTCAGAACGATTCATCTAAAAACGATCCATAGAATTTGGAGAAGTACAAAGATGAAAATCTGACCCGAACTAATCATCACATTGAGGGGGTAGAGTCACATCCCCACAAGAAATAAAATACCAGAACTCCACAAAAACCCATGGACTGGGATGTTCACTACTTCCACTGACAACTTAGACAATAAGGAATGAAGGGGCTTCACACGCTGACTACCCACCTAATTTCTTTGCTCACCATTGAAGGCCACACACTAACCATAGAAATATTAAAACAAGACTCTTCCCCAGAATCCATCGATAACCAAATTCCTAGAACACAACCAATCGATGCATAAAATTACATCTTACAACTGAATCTATTTCACGAAGATATCCCCATAGGGCTAATGATGTCTCAACCCCAGTTTACATCCTTCTTAACATCAAATAACTATGCACGGACTCCTACTAGCGTACTCAACACATATGGAATGGGAATTCTCTCTACGTCAAATCTGAAAGCATGGGATACATTTTTTGAATCAAATGATTGTAAATCTCCTGAGTAAATAAGATCACAAGAAAGGCTACTGAATAAGATGATCATTCCTTGGAAGATCTATAGCCACACTAGAAATTCTGCATTTTTCATGTGTAAAAGACCATGGACAGCTATAATACCCATATGCTGATGAGTGCCTCCTTGACCAAACACTGGTTGAGGTCACTAAGGAACACCCAGAGGTGAACATAAACCTTATCTGTCTCCCCAGGGTGGAACATGACCCTATTTTCTATGATACTAAAACATTCTAGCTATGAACTACAATTGAGGTTGTCCGGTAACTATTCCACCTCCACCATACCGAGCTTGACAGACAATCAGAAATTGGTTCTGAGATTCCCATAGACTCCATAGATGAAACACTTAAACCAAAATCCCATGAGAAAGGCACATGGGCCAAATAATTAAAATATAAGAAACTGATGTCGACTCCCTACTGCTAAAAACCATAATGTCTTTTGTCTCTAAGACATGATTCTTATAGACCATCTACTCGAAGAACACTACTAGATCCAGTCTCACGGTAAATCTCCTCACGTGTACATCCTCTCAGCTAACTCATAACTATTTTTGACATCCATGTACATCGTTAGGGTAAAGGGGGTAAATGAATACTGGAGAGAAGGATGAAGTGCCACCTCAAGACCCTCGTACTAGACACATCATATAAACTGTTATTCAGAGAAAAATTGAGGATAACAATGAACTTGATCCCCTTAATTTGTATCGAAATAATCCTTTACTCTAGGGATAGTAAATCACGACTCTTCTCATACTTCATGGTCAAAAAGGAATTATTCTCAGAACAACTTCATGAAATAGAACTACAAAATGAAAGACTCCTTCTGCTCTCCTGGTTATAGTGTCCACCCCTAATGCATAGCTCCCCACATCTAGATCCATCCAAATGGAACCCACTACTCCTTCTGATCCCCTATCTTGTGGAAGGTGATCAGAAGCACCTTGAGCTAGATCTTCATCTCTATTTCCAAAACCTTTCCCTCATAATTTATCATAGGCTGATTCTGGAAAGACATTCCATCCCCTTCCCCTGATGATACTCCTTTACTCGATCAACTCTCCATCGATCTACCAGGTCAACCTACTGAGAGACCAGTTTCTGCACTAATGCTAATGACAGCTATGTTTTGTAGGTAAAAATGGTAATAAAATAATTCCATAGCATGTGTTGTATGTAATTTTATTTATGATTCATTTTTAATTGTTATTTATATCAAATTAACCAAATAAACCAATTGAATATAGGAATACAAGTCATTATGAGGCTTTTCCCATTCCATGGGTCTTTACCTTGAAAATGGGGGAGCCTCATTCGGAAATTTGGATAAATTTGGGTCCTTGCATCAGATTATTGGAAACCCTAACATCCCAGGTCCTTGCATGTATTCCATGGCATGTGTCAAATGCCTTGATTAGTAGACATTTTTTCCATACAAAACCATGGAATCATCACTACTCTTGAGTATAAACTCCATCCAATCTCTCATACATCACCTCTAATACCATTCTGTAATGACACCCTCCTTCAAAAAGATGTCCCACCTGAAAAAGAAATTAAATAATATAGATAATGAACCCCTGAGTCCCACCACTAGGAGGCCCAAGAGTGGAAATAAGCAAAAAGTGTTTACAAATATGACAAATGGAAGGCATTTCCATTTTATATAAATAATGATTTATAGATAAGATGAATCAACCCCAAAACATCCAGCAAACATATATATAAAATAAACCAATATCCATAACACAATAAAGATTAAAAGAAAACAAAAAAATTAAAATATCTCTAATGTATATACCAAATGTAAATGTAAGCAGTAACACATCCATTGTCTCAATGCTAAACCTAGTAATTCCCAACATGGTCCCTGTAGTCTTCCTAGTAACCTAAAAGTAGTATTATTTGTGTGGGGTGATCATACAAGTATACATAGTAGGAAAAAACAAATTCAATCATGCATAAGTGGTAGAAGAATACTATTTCTCACGAGAGAAAATAGTAGAACCAATCGCACATAACAAGATATACTGAACATCACATCCTCGCCAAGGCACCCTCACCGTGTAATGCAAGTAATGTGAAGTAAAATAGTAAGCACGTCAAGGATAGTATACCTCACACCACAATACCGTTGATTAGATGCGATCAAAGTATAACGGAAAATGTCATGATTCTTAAACCTCCTTTGAACATGTCAAACCACATCCCTCCCTCACTAACATGGGCCCCATAACGACATTATTCCCCACCTGAAAACACATGTTCCACTACCACAACACATCAGGCCCACAAACACCTTGGCCACAACCACAAAACATCCATCCTACATACACATTGGCCTCAAAACCATACTTCATCCTGAAGACACCTCATAAGGGCAAGAACTCTTATCCAGAAGACAGCATGACATATAGATCTCCCACACACACACATGGCCCTCAAAAATCACCATCTTTCCTAAGAATAATGGGATATGAATGCTTGGAAGATAGATTATGAAATTGTGGGTGGCCATCCATCCATCTGCATGCTAGGATGTTTGGCAGAAACAACCTCTAGTATGAAAATGGTAGTGTTTGACACTTGCTTCTCAACACGGGTTGGGTGTGTATAAAAATCGCAACGGAAATACATGTATATATATAATACTATTTACTCAACCCCAACCAATTGTTTTTCAAACCACACACAAAACACAATACCTCAATTTATTCAACATCTACTTCCACAACCACAAAACAAGACACTAACTCAATTCATACACCCATCCATGTCATTCAACCAATTATAATTCAATATTAAACAATTCATTCATTCATTCCATTAATATTTGGGAAACTAATATGCACAACACAGAACAACCCACACACGAAAAGTCAAACCTTTTAAGATGATACATGGAATATTTACCTTAATCATATTAATATCTTTTTGACACCCATTAATGATATAACACACCAATACTAAGACACTGGGTGAAGGTTTCTACATGATAATCATTGAGAAAATACATGAGGGTTACACACACCAACCACTTCTATCATCATTATTCGATGTCATTCCACCCAATCTGTCATCTCAACCACAACAACAATTTACACTCACCAACACCATGCAATATATCTCACCGAAACCATACTCAGATTCCCTTTTCCACGAAAACACCACACCCAAAACATACAATAACATAAACATAGCACTATCCGATGTGAACATTGATGCATGACACTTCTCATCAATTCCAAAATCAATCAATCTCTCAACATGGGATTCCATTTCACCACCCTTACCTCCAGACATCACATATCCAAAACACATAACCCAACTATATCACAAATCAAAACAACCCACACCAAGCACACCACTACATATCCTAAGGCTATCATTTTCTAAATTTTCAAGTCATTCTTCAATAAATTTTTTAATGTTATTCTATAGGATGTAAGAGAAACTTTTTTTCCCTAATGAATCAATGTTTTAGAATACAGTACGTGGCTAATCCATTATATATATATATATAGTCATTAAATAGGAGACCAATCTAAAGAATTCTCAATCCCTTACTGGTTCACAATCAATGACCACCATTGACCATGTTTTTCAATAGTCTTATAGGATATATAAATTCACAATAGAAATAGTAAAAAAAGAAGAACATAAGTAACTTTTCCCGACCCCACATAATAAGAATAAACCAATTCAGTTATCTTCATTTATTTGGTATTATTCTATCCTCACAAGGAGTCATTCATAAGCCCACCCTACATGAAACACACATAAAAGAGAAGTGATGGGATCCATATATAGATTAACCGATGATTGTCACTTCCTTTTGCATAGAAAGTGGTGGTTCAAAGGAAGTAGGAATAACCTATATGGAAAACAAGATCCAACATCTATAAAAAACATACTTCTCTTAGAATATAAATGGTTCAGGGTGAACCAAAGGAAAACTGAAGAGTATAAGGAAGAGATGATATAATATTTAGAAATCCTAATCATATATCAATAGAATTAACAGTTATTAAAGACCATTAATGGAATATATTGACCAATATCACATGGTTTTAATGTCAAAGGATGTTTTCGGTTTTTGAATATTCAAATGATTTGAAACGGATCAAAACCCCTTTAAATTTGGATTTAAACTAATTTTATGTCAAAGGGAATGTTAAATGGGAGAAACAAGAAAACATAGAGAAATCATTAATTTTGAAAAATAATTGAACATGGATCCACATTGGTTGAGTCACAAATGGGTGAGTCACTGGTGGATGATTAATTGTTTGCTGACTCACAATTTGATGAGCTACCGGTGGTTGAGTCACCGTTTGATGACTCACCGTTGGATGACTCATCATCTAATCAGTCAGTATTGGATGAGTCACCATTGTAAGAGTTACTAGTGGATGAGTCACCATTTTGTGACTCCCCAATGAATAACTCACAATCAAATGTATCGCCATTGGAGGAGTCACAAATGGATAAGTCAGTGTCACGAGTCATTAATAGCAACCTACCAGGGTGAGTCACCATTGCGAGTTACTATCGCGACCAGCCGTTTTGACATTCTATTATTGTCTCTCCTATACGGGATCACTAGTAGAGGACTCATCATCATGTGTAACAATAGGGACTCAATGTAACAATCTACTAGTGTAAAACACATAGTCTAATGAGATACTGCTGGAATGTTATATTTTTGTAAAATTATTTAATTATGTCTCCTTGACCTACCAGAGCACTCCCAACATTATATTTTCACAATGTATTGTACAAGAGAGTCCCGTACAATTACAAACACATTTTAGTGCAGATTTTCAATTTTATATGAATAAATATGAGTTTATACATATATTTATTGATTATATGGAACATAAAAAATTTATTATGAAAATAAATAATAGCCCCTTTATCGATTATCCATATGATCAATTATTAGTGGATAAATATTTTTCCGGATTTATATTTCTATGGGATATTCTCATATAAGGTTCAATGTGTGATCTACACATATCAAAGTATTCTGAATCATTTATAGTCCTTTGAATTTTTTGTAGTACCATTTGGAATTTCCAATGATCCTTTTATCTTAATTGAATTAATGAATAATTTCAATATAAATTAACTTTACCTATTAATGGAATTATATTTATAACGTATTCTTATATATTTGTGGAGAGGGGAAGATCATGTTGAACATTTTAGTATATAAATGTTATCTACGTAAAAGGATATGTTATAGGATAAATTTAAGAACATTTATTTTTGGATACTAGAATACTCCAACTTATGTCATGTAATTTTAATTAATAATATTATGGTGGAATGATATATGATTTTTATTATAGAGAAATATATTAAACAGACCTCAAATTCCATGAATAGTATGATTCATAGGTTTTCTAGAATCAACTAATGATTTTTGATAAATCAATCATGACTATCCAACCCATTGATTGTAGACTATGATGGAGTTATGACCTTATAGAAGATTAATGTGAGGTGAACAGAAAAAAGAAATTAAGAGATTTATGGTCTCGGAACATATTCTTACAATTCAATTCATTAGATAAGGGATTGTGATATTTAATGTTTCAAAAAATGATAGTCATAATATGAATGCTAATTCCCAATGATATTGGTGAAGAATTTCACTCACAACAACCAAATAATTATGATAAAAATTAACTGAATATTGAATTGGAAAAACCATTCATAATTATTTCATTAATTATAAATAAGAATTATTTTTATATTTATTGGTGTTGTATATATATTTTTCATAATAATATGAAGTATATGTTTTTAAGAAATAGTTGAATATGTGAATTAGAATATTTCGAGAGTTTATCAATGAATATTAATTTTTAATAGGATATAATTGTAGGTTGGGGAACATGGTGGTTGGTTCACTGAGTTATAAACACCATGGTTGATTATCTATGATGATTATGAAAATAGATCCACTGTTTATATATTTTTAAATGATATATATTAAATTATTTTGAAAATGAAACAAATTATATAATTAAAATATTAATGTTTAAACATCCATTTATGAGAGGATTATGATTGTGTATAATGATTATGTTCAATTACTAGATAATCACTACCACAAAACAGGGCAACGGTAGTGCTGCCCTTTATCAGCGCTAAACAGAAAGCACTGATAAATGGGTATGCCTTTATGAGCGCTATATAAAAGCGCTGATAAATATTACATTTATCAGTGCTTTTTTAGCGCTGATAAAAGGTTACATTTATCAGCACATTTTTTAGCATTGATAAAGGCATATCATTATCAGCGCTAAAAAAGCACTAATAAATGAATGTTTTATCACCGCTTTTATTTTAGCTCTTATAAAACATACCTTTATCGACGCTTTTAACGAGCGCTGATAAGGGTTCTGTCGGTTTTTATTTAATAACCCTAATAGGCCATCCTCATTTGCACATGGTCAAGCTCTCGTGGAAGCTGAACCAGGCCCCTCGACGTGCAACCTCATCCTCCTCGTCCTCCTCCTTCCTCCTCCTTAGTCCTCCATCCTCCTCCTCGTCCTCCTCGTCCTCCTCCTTCTCCACCACAGCCACCTCCTCTACCCCCGCTCCCGCTACCGCGACCGCCTCTGCCTCTGCCGCCTCCACCCTCGCTGCTGCGACCGCCTCCACCTCTACCACCTCCTCCGCCTCCGCCTCTGCCGCCGCCACCGCCTCCACCCTCACTTACATGACCGCCGCCACCTCTTCCTCCTCCTACTCGTGCTCTCAACGTGGGAGGTGAGTTCCAGGGATTGTATTCCCTTTGTATATTATTTATATATTGTGTGTGTGAGGACCAAATAGTGAATATAGATGTGATATAGGAATAATACCATATCTTGAGCCTAATTCCAGTAATGATTTCCATAATAGATAGTGTGGTTTTAATGTGGTTATGATTATGTCTAGAGAAGTGATTCATAATTAGTGATGAGTGTTGAAATAAGAGATGTTATTGATATTTAGGAACACATGTGGGATGTTTGTGAATGATGTGGAATTGGTTACCCTAGAGGTTCCATAGGGATATCATGAATCTAAGATGAAGTATATGGAAATTGTTTAGTTATGATGGTTCACATGTGTGAGAGGTCTACCAAGGTTATGTGTGATGACTTCTGTGGATAATGAACCCTTTTTTCATTTTTTTTATTTTGAGTTACCATGGGAGGTAAGTTATACGCCTTCGAGTTGAATATTTATGTATGAGATACAAAGGAAATAGTATTTAATCATATGGTTATATGGATTCCCAAAGATTATCCCAATGGAAATGATGATGGATCCATATTAATTTTCATCACATAGCATAATCTCATAGTTATATGATTGGAAAAAGATGAACCCATAATAAAAAACATATCACCTAGTATGTCTGTCACATATACGAATAAATAAATTAGAAAAAAAAATTCTGCAAAGCATAAAGGTACCATTAAATACTTACATTGGTTAACTTGTTTTAGAAATTGTTTAACTTTATCCGTGCCTTGTACTTGCACTCATGAATTTGAAGGTGAGTATGCGTACACGATAGTTGACCTTCTTAGAGATGAGTTTCTAGAAGAGTAGAAGAGACATGATGCAATGAAGATCATTAGAGTGTTGGAGAAAATTTGGTTGCTACAAAAAAATGTGGCAATCGGCTTGTGCAACGTAGCCAAAGTTACAACGTGCAGGTATTGTAACTTAGGCCACGTTGTACAAGCCGACTTCCATAATGAATAGCAAGATCTTCATTGCTTCATGTCTCTCATACTCTTCCAGAAACTCTTCTCTAAGAAGGTCAACTATCGTGTACGCATACTCACCTTCAAATTCATGGGTGGAAGTACAAGGTACGGATGAAGATAAACAATTTCTAAAACATGTTGACCTATGTAAGTATTTAATGGTACCTTTATGCTTTGTAGCCTGTTTATTAATAATTTATTTATTTATATATGTGACAGACATACTAGGTGATATGTTTTGTATTACGGGTTTATTAGGAGTCTGTATGATTTCCTATTTCCACATTTCATTTTAAATAGCATGTTATAATTATATATTTACTGTACCCTAGTGGATCAAATATTCAGGCATATTGTAGATGTTCCTAGAATGCTGTTGGATTATTTTTCCCCAATGGTAGTATATTTTTAGGATGTTTTCACTGATGAGGTATAAAATTTACTTCTTAATAAAGAGATAAACTTTATAATCTAGTTAGTTTTGGGAAAATATTCAGTTTCTATGACAATTTCTAAAATAACACCAAAAGGGAATCGGTTGTTTGAATTACAATTTGATGATATAGAATATAATGGTTTCATATGGCATAGTACTTTACCATGGGGATTTATAGTTCTCTAAAATAGATGGTTGATTGGTATTTATTATTTTGTTGGACTATTGGAGATTGAACCTGATGAGAGTCGTGAATATGTATCCTCATCCACGCATTGATAGTCACATTGATCATCTATGAGGTTCTATGATCTTCTCCAAGATAGATTTGACATTAGGATACCATTAGATGAGTTGGACATCTATGGCCATACCATGGAATGATTTCAGGATTAGATATGGCCTGTATGATTTTTTAGCGATGATTTTTGGTTTAACTAATGCATTGGTTACATTATGGGACTTGATGAATATGATATTTTTTCTGTGTTTACGATGTTGTTATTCAAGAAAAATTAGTCCAGAGGAGTTGGAAGAACACCTGATCTGTCATGGAATAGATCGAAGTTATACATGTTGGAATAAACACGGGGAAAAACCAATGTAGGTAGTGACTCCGAGAACAGGACATTTTATAGATCATTTGATATGATGAGAAGCGTGAATAGTGAAGATGATCGTATGGAGGGTGTGATTACAGATGTGAACGATGATGAAGATCGTATTGAATAAATGAAAAGGACAATTGAAGATGAACTTCGGGATTGACCAAAATTGTTTGAGAAGTTAAATAGTTGAGAAAAAATGTCATTGTATGATGGTTGCACTAAATATATAGCATTATCAGCCATATTGAAGCTGTATAATTTCAATGCAGGAAACGGGTGGAGTGACACCTGTTTTACGGAACTACTTGCACTTCTGAATGACATTCTCCTAGAAGATAATGAACTCCCAAGTCGAACATATGATTCCAAATGAATGCTACGATCGATGGGTATGATCTCTGAAAGAATACATGCTTGCCTGAATGACGGTATATTATTTTTAAAGGACCACAAATCACTTAAAGAATGCCCAAAGTGTGGTGCTTCCCGATACAAGAATGATGATTCTAGTCCTACGAAAGTTTTATGGTACATTCCAAACATTTTGAGGTTTAGATGCCTATATGGAAGTGAGGAGACTTCAAGACAATTGACATGGCATGCAGATAAATGAATTAAAGATGGGATTCTACGTCACCCTACAGGCTCTCCTCAGTGGAAGAGAATTGATCACGAGTATCCTGAATTTGGGAACGACTCGAGAAACCTTCGTCTGGCGTTATCTACAGATGGGTTGAATCCTTTTGGTTTTCAAAGCAGCAGTCAAAGTAAATGGCTATTTATGTTGGTAAATAATAATTCACCACTGTGGTTATGCATGAAATGAAAATACATCATGTCATCTATGATTATATTAGGACCAAAACAACTGGGTAATGATATTGATGTTTATTAGGCCCCATTGATTGTTGATTTGAAAATATTGTGGGATTCAGGTGTTACGATGTATGATGATTACAAAAATGAATAGTTCACATTGAAATCCATGTTGTACAAGACAATAAATGACTTTCCTTCATATGGAAATTTTTCAGGATATAGAATTAAATGAACTCAAGGGTGTCCCGTTAGCGAACAAGGTACACAGTCAAGTAGGTTAAAACATTCATCGAGAACCATGTTTCTAGGATATTGCATATTTTACCCCGACGACATAAGTACCGATCTTGGACGACATCATTCGACAGAGGTTCAAGGGAATGTACATCATCGTCTCTATTATTTGTTTATTGTAACATACAATTTGTTACGTTATGTTATTATCTGTTCGCTTCCATTTTTATGTAATCAAAATTAAATATTAAACCACTTCTGCAGGTAATGACTTCTGAACATGCTGATGCGCCCAATCCTGAGGCACAAAAGCTCTCTCAACCAGCACCTCTTGGTCCCACTATAGAGCAACAACAGGTTTCTCAACAAAATGCTGGTGGTCCCAGTGCAGAGCAACAACAAATTTCTCAACCTGTTGTTGTTGGTCCCAGTGCTGAGGTACAAAAGGTTTCTCAACCTTTTGCTGCTGGACCCATTGCCAATAATAGCGCTCCGGGGGAAGATATTGATGCTACTTCTGAGGAAATGGTAGGAAAAGAAACACTATAAGCACAAAAAAAACAAGAGCGTCGTAGTTTGACAGTGTTGGCCAAAATCCTTAAGGAAAAAGCAAAAGGCATCAAATTTGAGGTGGGATGGAATATGTGAGGCCAACATGTTAACCCCAAAAATCCATATTTAGTAGCTACATTAGAATAATTACTCGACAACACATGACGATTGATGTACAGTGGTTGCAACATGTTGTCACCGGGCTGAAGACACTAATGTGGGAAGAGATTACGGTAACATTATGATATCATTTTTTTAATTTATTAAAATAAAATAAAATACCAAAACATTGACTTACTCTTTATCATACAGTGTAGAGTGCATTTATTGTAGATGTCTCGCACAAGGAATATGTATTAAGAGTTGCAAGAAGGATTCATAGAGGTTTCCGCACAATTTTAATGAAATATCATCTTAAAGATGCAGAAGGGAAAATCAAGTTGCACCCACCTCCTCTTTATGCACACTTGATATCCCAAGGAGCATGGGATGCGTTTAGCAACCGTCATGGGGAGAATACTTTTCAGGTACATTGCCTGGGGTAATAATTTGTTTGACGTTTTCTTGTATTCATCACTCTAATTGACAGTTTTTTATTTATGAAATATCTACTGAGTGTTGAAAATAAAAAACACGCAACAGAACCAGCGTAACCTTACCGTAAAGTAAGGATGGGGTACACTAAACTTGGTAAAAAATTGGTACGTCTTTTAAATCTACCCTACTACTAGTATGTGACATAAAACAACACCATAACCATTTATCTCTACTTATATGCAGATTGATGAATCTAAATCGAAAGCCATATCCATCCCACACCATGTGCTATGGAAGGAGGCTCTTGTAAATAAAGAGGGGACATTAATAGATGAGAACACACAAAAATTGTAGGAAACATGTGTAAGTATGACATAATATAAATTTGAGTTACTTTAAATCTCTATTACATTACAATAACTTCATATTTTTCTGAATTTTCTATCTGAAATAGTCCCAAGAATCAATAAGAACCGCACCAGATGCAGACATACATTCAGCAGCCTTGAAGAAGCCAGAAAAGTATGGCCACGTCACAGGAGCGGGTTTTGGGGTGACACCCCAAACATATTTTCAAAAACAAAAACAAGCAGAGGATAAAAATGAAAAAATGGAAAAGCTGCACGAAAAATTATCTATTTTTAAAGAAGAATTACAATACCAGAGAGAGATGATAGAAAAAGTGATGGGGGAGAGGCAAAGAGAAGAAACAACTCAACAACAACCCGTGCGTGACGATCTCTCCCCACCCCCCACCAGCTTTGAGGCGAGCCATTCCCCAAAAAAACCTAACTTAGATGATGAAATAAATGTTTTAATAATTGTTTATGTTAAATGTGAATTACATAGACACTGATACCTTTATTGTACTAATATTACATAGGGTGAAAATGGCTGTGATTTATATTTATCAACTCCCACCTATCGCCTTGTAGCGAGGGCTACGAGGTTCAATATGTAAAACGACATGCTACACATCAGACAGCTTCCAAAAGATCATCTTAGAGTGTCAATTAACGTAGCTAATGAGCCGAGTGTCGAGCTACCTATTCCAAATGATGATGACGACATTCATAAAGTTGAACAATCTGTTGGAACATTCACCGTATGGTCGACAGTTCATGTAAAAAAACATGTCGACAAAAGGTATTAATTTCTTATTTATTTTTCAAGGTGGACCGTTAACATTTAAGAAAAAAGGTCTGAACCGATGCCTATTATTATAGAATGTCAAAGACTATGGGTTGAAATGAAATATCAGCTCAAAACTATCTCAAGGATCAACCAACTGATTGAAACGGTCTACTGAGAGCACCTTCACCCCTCCAGTTCTATATCCACAGTTAATATCATTACAGGCTCATGTGGATACAAAGTTGATAGACGGCAGTACTCGCATATTTTATTTCGAAAAAGGTATATATGGAGAGAGATATCATATTTCTATAGTGCTGAAAATTTAAATTAACTCCTCAGGTATGAATGGCTAGGAGCCTTAGTTGTAAATGTATACATGAGGAAAGTTTTCATGATTTGATTTTACAAAAGCTGATATACTCTGAAAATTTTGACTAAATACATTTTATATTATTAGCAGATGTATATATGAAAAAAATTGAAGGAATTTCCCCATGAAAAAATTTTGACTCGTCAGTGCACACACCACATCTTCAAAAGACGAAATAGATTCTGTTAAAGAGGCTGCAATAATGTCATCCATGCTCAAATCGTTTAAAAAAAAATTACGGATGACATACTCTTTTTAATACCAACGATGCGTGGGTAACACTCTACAATTTAATTATATCAACTATATTTTAATTTCATTCTTTACTTATTCCTTTTTGTATTTTTAGGGAGCATTGGATGCTGATTTCAGTCAATTTAGATACTCCAAATATTTATTTTCCGGATTCAATGCATGGATATCCAACAAACCGACCACGCATGATGGCGTTTTTTAATTTGTAATACAGTAGATCCAACATTTTAAAACTAAACATCTAGTTATATAATTTATTTTATCTTTTACTGATGATTCTGTTATGATAGGGCGTTGCATCAATATCGTCTAATGCATGGAATGAATCCAAGGCATAAGGATAAGCATGCCTACAATATATACAACTGGAAAAGTATCTGGGTATATATAATAACATTTAACTATCCAAACACATATCAAAACAAATTACTTATTGTTGTCGATGATTCTGTAGTGTCCAAAACAAACAAACAGAAAGGAATGTGGTTATTATGTTTGCAAATTTATGAAAGAGATCGTATTTCATCAAAAAACTAGCATCCCTGATGAGGTATTTTTGAGAATAATTACGAGTTCATTTAAAATATTTATTAATCCTTTGTGTATTTATATTCTTTCAGTACTACAATGACTGTCGCAAAAAGTCATATTCAAGAGATGATATACATATGTTTAGAAATGAATGGGAAACATAACTGATGTAAGATTGTACACAAATAGGATGAAGGTGAATTCATACCACTTATGTTATCTATATATGATCATTGATTATCCTCTAACCTTATTTGGTGAATTGAGAATGCTCTGATGTATTGAAATCATAATTTATTACTCAATGTTTTCTATCACCAGAATCATATTATTGATCTCTGAACAAATCAATATTGATGTATGGTATGATGGTGTGGAGTGCATATGGGGTGAATGACGAAACCACTGAGGATCAACAAAATCCATTTTTTGTATCTTGTTTGTTTGAACTTGTATTTGAGCACATGTGCTGTTGTTTGACTTGAACAATTATTTCTAGGTAGATGCATGAGCTAATCAGTACCTTTGAGGGATTTTTATGAATCAAAATATGTTTCCCAAGATAATTTAACTAAGGGAAAGGCTGGTTGAGATGAAATCCAAGCTCAAACGACTGGTACATCATCAATAGAATCAACCCTGTGATGCACCATCATGTATAATCCGGTCCTCGTGATGTTTTGAGGTGTTGATGGAAGGTATGGGGAGTCTGATAAGCCCCATTTCCACCATAAATAATGATTACAGACAACTCCACACGTTTTTTGTGCCTCCTGCCTCTTTACAAGGATCACGCCATTCACATGGTCCATCTTAGCACGTATGTCCCATTCAGCCCATTGCTACTCTTGGATGAACCTGAGAATCTGACAATGCATAAGCCCCACAAGACCCATACTCATCCAACCAAGAGTATTCCTAGTGTTAAGGGAAGCTAACAATGGGTAATACCAACAACATACCTATTTTAAATATATGGGTTTTGATCCTTGTATTCTAAATAGGGTACGTAGGAAGCCTCCATGAGGTTAAATCCCAACCAATGGTAAACCATGGTGACCCCCTCACTGGGGTACACCTTTGCTTATTTACCATGTTGTATTTCCATTAGTGGCATCCGAATAATTCTTCAAAATGAGAAACCATACCTTTATGGGATGCACCACACTTGGGTGAGACCTCATTGGGCGTTTTGATCCATCAATCAGGTAAACATTCTAGGTGCTCCCTCTTAGAGATGTACCTACCTAATCCACCTTTATAAGTGTTTTGATCCACCCAGATCTTACATCTTTGTATGACATTAAATCATGACCCTATATCCTTGTGGGATGTTAAACTCATGGAATACCACAAGTTAAACATGGGTTTCAAGTGATATATTCAATATTTATGTTTAATCAGACCTTATTAAGGTATTGTGGAGGTTTGGTTTTATGTTTTCCAGCAGATTTTGAAATATTCCACACTTAATGTAGGTGATTCCATGCTTTTACAGTATATGATGATTTTATTATCCAGTATTTTCATGCTAAGTGTACTATATGAAATGTTTGTGTGGTTTAAAATGTGATATCAGAGGAATTTGGGGTGTGTATAGACCTGTAAGTAATTTTTAAAAGGAATGCAGTTGTATTTCTTGTGAATTTACATGCTTAAGTCCTTTAAATGTGTTTGAAGAAACGAGAAAGTTGTGTTATGGGTGTTTTCAAATGGATTTAATGTGTTTGTCAATTTTAAAGAGGGTTTTCTTGTGAGATGTAGAGATTCTATATATGTGAATTTACATTGAATGAATATACATGAGAATGTGTTGATATATATGATGTGTATAATGTAAATTGAGCATAATTTCCATACAACGTATTTCCTTTATGATGTGTAGGGGACATGGTGAGAGGGTAGGGGTGGTTTTCTGGGGGAGGGGGAAGGGGGAAAAGTGGTAGGGGGAAGGGGTAGGGGGTGTGCTGGGTTCTTTTGAAATATATAGGGTGTGGTCAGGGGGGTTTTCAATTGGTAGGGGGAAGTGCAGTGGGCAGGGGTGTGCTAGGGAAGGGGGCAGGGGGTGTTCAGGGGGAAGGGAGGGTGCAGGGGTAGGGGGTGTGCTTAGGGGTTGGCAGTGTGTAGGGGGTGTGCGGGGGAAGGGGGAAGGGGTGCTTATTTTTTATGGAATGGGAGGACATAATATATGTTTTATGTTTTGTGCCTCACTAGTATAATTGGTTATTTTATGTTTTGTGCCTCACTGGTATAATTCCATTTACCAACCCCATTCTTTATTTCATTATTTTATTACTAACATAATATTTGTTTTATTATGTAGGTGAAATATTTTTACGCAGTTCGAATGATTTGTTCAGAATCCGCCGCCATGGACGACAATTTTTTAGAGCGGATGGATGAAAAAAGGATGGAACATCATTGTTTTTTAACTGTTTGTTAGATAAATGTAATTTTAACCAAATTAAACATTTTTTGAAATGTATATAGAAGTGTGTTGTTTTGTAATCATGATTTCATGTAAATGTTTGTATCATTTTTTGTTCATCTGTACTTTGTGTGTTGGTGTTGTGTGTGCTATGTGCAGGTTTTGTTTGGACTGTGCAGGTGTTGTAATGTGTGCAGGTGCTGGGCAGGTTCTGTGCAGGTTCTGGATTTGGATAGGATCTTTGGCCTTTATCAGCGCTAGTTAAGCGCTGATAAATGGATAATATATCGGCGCTATTTTGAGCGGTGATAAAGGTAGTTATTATCAGCGCTCAAAATAGCGTTGATATATTATATATTTACCAGCGCTGAAAATAGCACTAATAAATACTACCTTTCTCAGCGCTCACTTAGCGCTGATAAAGGGGGACATTTATCAGTGCTTTTTTTTAGAGCTGATAAAAGTCCCCCTTTATCTGTGCTATTTTTAGCGATGATAAATGGGACCCCCTTTATCTTCTCCAAGATTAACAGTGCTTTTTAGCACTGTTAAAGGCTGTTTTTAGCGCTATTATAAGCCATATTTGTAGTAGTGAATGTTGGTAATTTCTCAAGGATCAACCAATATTATGATAGAATTTTAAGGTTTAGTAACAATGTATGTGTCAAATCAATACAAGATTTAAAGAATGGGATTTTAGGTGAATCCCATATTTCAACATCCATAATTTATACTAGATATAAAATGATATATATATATTTGAATGAATATTACTGTTTGGATAACAGGAAAAGGGCTATTACTGAGTATGTTTCATGAATCCTAGTGTGTTATAATGTTAATTTAGAGTGGTGAATGTCTATGGGTATGTCATAGTCATTAACATTACATGAATTAAAATGGAAAATCCGTACCATTGACTTCATTTCCAGACTCATAGGAATTTATAATAAGAATAATTATTTTTGGGATTTATTCATTATCCTATGAAATAATCTTATAATATAACTATTATTATAGATTTATCTCATGGTTGTATTCTATGAATATTCTTTTATCATGTTGATAGAATGAATAATCGCCATTTCTCTATCTTATCTGATCGTGAATAATGGTTTACCATGATGTTGTATAGATTCACTCAATTTGATATATATATATATATAATTTTTAGTACATCCTATAATATCTATATAGACAGTTATATTGATAAGACAGTTCATGATGTAAAAGATTATTTACTCATTCTCTACATATTTAATTGTTTGTTTTTACACAAACCTTCTCTTTGTCTAATATTTTTAGAGAAATTAATTACACTCAATTTTTGAGATGAATTATTATATATCCATTTCTTGAAGTATGTTATGAACACCAACATATTGGGAATAATATAGTGAAAAATGGTATTGTTACTAAATCATGGTAAGGAAATAGACAATAAATTTCGATCTATTCAATAGTTCCTGAGGAAATATCATAGCAAAAACATGTTTTTTTTACATAATTAGTGAGATATACAGTAAATTTTTTATTAAATGTTATTCATATTAATATATCCATTAAATATGGTTATGTGATTTAGAATGATGTGAATTTTGTGCCCTAGATTTACTAGCCACATTGAAAACATAGATCAAAATGGAAAATTCTATTATCTTTTTGCACATCCACTGAATCACACGCATGTTCATGATGCGTTCATGGTATCACTCTTAATAAAGATGAAATATGATACATCACAAGTTCAAAAATCAAATGACTTATCATTATAGAAATAAATATACTATGAAAATCAACTAATAGATATTCTTTTTAGTATTGTAAAATTTCAATGATACAAGATTACTCATCTAGATAATGTTTTGTGGCCGAATCATAATGTATTTTATGCTACATATTTACCAGAGTAATTGTTGGTTATTGAGTATCCGTATATTTTTTATTGGAAATATGAAATTTCATGTGAAAATTGCATCCAAGGTGTATACAATATATCACATTGTTATATTATGATATACTTCTCATAAAATATATATATATTTCAATGATAAGTTATGTTACGGATAAAATGTGTTAAATGGAACTTTAAAAAACATTTCAAATATCATTATGTGAAAATTATATCATTCATTCACCCGGACATAATTATACATTGTGACTTTTGGGGTTTTCTAAAATCAGGTGTAACATGTTGAATTTTAAGGAAATTTAATTCCTGTAAAAAAATAATTTCATCATTAAAATAAATAATACAAACATTAAAATTCTATTTATTATTTAATATGGAAATAATAATTTATAAATTTTAAATAAAATTTGGCTTAAATTTTATATGATTTATATATAACTCAATTTTTAGCCATCAAACACAAATTCTCCAAATAAAATATTCTTATCACGTTATTTTGGTTGAATTTAAAATAATTTTATATAATTTATAAAAAGTGATTCATATATATTGTATTTCAATATTTTTAATTTTAATTTTTTAATTTGTAAAATAGATCCATTTTTGATGATTTTTGAATAGTGATTGTGGCTAAATTTAACTTATTATTAATGAAAATATGAGACTATTATTAATAAATATAATGTAATAAGTTATAACATTTTTTTCAAAACATTTTGTTATTTCATTTTATGATTGGAAATAGCTGATATCAAAAACTAAACACGAATATATATTTTTTTGTCACTTTCTATTGATAATGTCCTTAATATTATTTAATATAAGAAAATTTCCAAATATTTACTTTCTTGACATTAATATCAAAATATTTTTTGAAAATATTTAAATTATTATGTTTTTAGTTATAATTATTTTTTTGAAATGTTAAATATTTTTTTCACTTATATTTATTTTTAATTTATATTCATGAATTGAAACAGTTTATTCTTTCACAACACTAAAACAATTCATTTTAAAGATGATGACAATCATATAAATTATATTGAAAACATCAAATGTAATATATTCCAGGTTATTCATGTAACGTCCTAGTTCTGGAAGCCAACCAGAGGCGCCCCGTACCCAGTTAGTCGCATGGCCTCAAGCTTATTTCCCCGAATTCCTGAGGCTGCCAACTAGCAGCAGGGGCCTTGTGTGTCAGAGTGGGGAAAATATGCCCTCATTTGAAGAGTACGTAGTGGAAGAGGAAAACAAAAACAACAATAGAAAAAGCAGTAGACATCCATACAAGAGTAAACAATAAAGAACGGAAGACTTATAAATAAAAAACTGGAGAAGAAATATGTGTAAGTGATGCATGATACATATATGTCTAGGAAAATAGAGAAACAGGTCACAAAGCGGAATACAATACTAGACCAAAGTACAGAATAAAAACAGATGAGAATATCCTCAGCATCGCAAGCCTTGTCTTGGTCCCATGCTCTCCAGCTCCTGTGCAATCAGTATCCTGAAGTAGAAGGATGTTTGATCTTATCTATTCCGGCAACAATATAATCTGTTTGGGCCCAAAAGCCTAACCCAAACAGGGTGTGAGACAAATTATCAATAGGAAACCACCTAAAGATCTATGCCTAACATTCAATGATAAAATGGTACCTAAAGTACAATAAGTAGTAAACAGTATAATACACAATAGTAACAATCCACAGATTCTAGCAGATATTCACCAAAAACGAAACAACCACTCAAGATAGTAGAACAAAAAGGTAACCTCTGGGTATTTCTCATATCCTAACCCCTAAGGTTCAACCTAAAATTACTAGTAACTCTCTCGGAGGCACACATAGTCTCACCCATCTGGTTCAGCTAAAGACATAATAATAGACTCTCTAAGGAAGCACTAACCGTCAACTCCTCCTATCGTCTCGTATCGTACTAAAGGCTCTCTGGGGAAACACTCAATGTCTATTCCCCCTGTGGACCACTTCAAGTAACTACAGACTCTTTGAGGAATCATTCAATGTCAATTCCCCCTGTGGTCTCACATCGTAAATTAAAGACACTCTTGAGAAGCCCTTATGTCCATTCTCCCTATGGTCCACTACACCAGGTTCTCACAGCCCAATGTATAACAAACATGCATAGTGTGCATATCGGCCCAAGTAAACCCCATTAACTACTTGGATACAATTCTATGGAACAACAGCATAATAGGACACCAGTTCCACTATCCTACAACTAGGAATGGAAACTAGAAAAATGCCAAAAAAGTAAAATAACATTGAAAAACATCCAGAGTACAATACAATTTACCCTATTCACAAGAAACTACCTAAACTCAGGCATATAAGCAATGCAGGCAAACAATGACAAAAAAATAGGAAACATGAAATAACCCATTCAAGGGTATTGGTGGAATTTTCACAAAATACTCACAGACTTCCAACAGAATGGCACAAACCACCTACCTCATTACTAGGAGAACGATATACATGAAACCTGATGATTGATTCTCCTTAAAACGTCATGGATATGAGAAAACATCCAAAAAGCTCAACCAATGATATCTTGAGAAAGAGAAGAAATAGAAAAACCAGACTCTAGGAGAAGGAAGAACTCACCGCTACAGTTCTAATTCAATTGAAGCCTTATGAAACAGATATTAAACGGAGGCTTGGGAATCCAGAGAAGAAAAACGGCTGTATGGGTCGCTCTTGGATGATGAAACTGGAGAAGTAGTGTGTTATATCCATCAAGAGCGAACCCGGTGTGTTTAATGAAAAAAAAGAAAATACACTACGTGAAATTCTTGGGTACACGACATGTACTCTATTTTTCCATACTCCACATTAAGCGGCCTCAACCTCACCACTACATACCATGTGTGGGGCCCCAAAACGGTCAGCACATGGCCTTGCGTGTCAAGGGAGTAAACGGCGTGTACTTATAAAGTGCACAGTGTGTACTTCAAAATTTTCCATAAATGCATCTTTTCTCAAAAACTCCAGAAAAATGAAAAACAAACATGAAATGATGATCTGGGTTCTTACAAACTTCCCACCATAATGAAATTTTTCCTAAAATTTCATTAATGAGGCAGTGAAGGAGAAAACCCGAACAGCTCTGGCCACTTTGATAGTATGTCGACCTCCCTTTCCCATGTCTCATAATGTACTCGCCCTTGCTACCATTGCACTCGTACTAGAGGAATAGACCGCCTGTGGAGAACCTTCGTACTACGATCAACAATCTAGATAGGATTCTCCTCAAATGATGCATCCTCTTTGAGCTCATCTTCCTCAGGCTTAAAGGCATGGGATGTCTCTGAAAAGTAATGTTGGATCTGAGAGATGTGGAAGACGTCATGCATGGCCCGTACCTCTGAGGTAACTGCAACCGATAGGCAACTGGCCCTACTCTCTCCAATACCTCTAACGGACCGACGTACCATGGTGAATGCTTACCCAATGTCCAAATCCTCTTGTGTCCCAACCCCGGTGTAACACATAGGAAAACATGATCCCCGACCTCAAACTCCAGAGGTCATCTCCGCTGATCAGCATAAGACTTCTGTTGAGATTGTGTTGTACCCGTCCTCTTCTGAATCAACTCTATCTTCTCTGAGGTCTCCTGAACAAGGCGATGTCCCAGTAAATATTCCTCTCCTACATCTAGCCAGCATAAATTTGATCAAAATTGCCTATCATTCAAATCATCGTAAGGTGTCATATGAATAGTGGCCTGAAAACTGTTGTTGTAGGAGAACTCCACAAGAGGGATATGATTCTCCCAAGAACATCCAAAGTCTTGAAAGTATTCTTAGAGCATATAATCAAGAACCTGGATCATATGCTCGGACTGAACATCTGTATGGGGATGGTATGCTATAATTAAGAGTACATGTGTGCCCAAAGCCCTCTGCAGCCCCTGCCAGAACCGAGAAGTAAAGCGTGCATCCCTGTCTGAAACAATGGAGTGTGGAACTCCATGCAGACGCACAATCTCTTGGATGTAAAGTCGAACCAGATCATTAACACTGAAGGTCTCCTTAATTGGTAAGAAGTGATCAACCTTCGTAAGTCTGCCGTTGACAACCCAAACAACACCGTTCCCTCAAAGCGGCCTTGGCAATCTGGTTGTGAAGTCCATCACGACACCGTTCCACTTCCACTCCGGAATGGGTAACTGCTATAAAAGTATTTGCTGGTCATTGATGCTTCGCCTTTTCCTATTGAAAAGTAGAACACCTCAAGATGAAACCGGTAACATCTCTCCTTATACCTAGTCACCAGTAATGGCGATGAAGATCCTGAGACATCTTGGTGACGCCAGGATGAACTGTCCAAACTGAGGAATGAAAATATCGCATTAGCTCCTCGCATATGTCTTCTGGTACCCATACGCATCCTTGGAAATAGACAATCTCATACTCTCCCACTGTCCATCTATAAAGAGGGTCCTCTCCTGACACACTATCCCTTAGGATTAAGCCTTCTGAGTCTGATAGATTCCTCATTCGTACCTGATCATGAATTGTAGAGGTAACTGTTACAAAAGATAGGAATGTCTATCCCTATCTTTCATGCCCCTCTAGATGCATATCAGAGAACATAGCCATAAGCCTTCAGTCACTACTACCCTCCTGAACTACCTGAATCTATGTTCTGTTGCTCAACAGATCTTCCAATATGTTTTCCTTTACTGGCGTATATGCATGCTTGAAATCAAAAGACTGATGATACTCGACCCACCTGTGCTGTCTCAGATTCAGATCACGCTGTGTGAAGATGTACTTGAGACTCTTATGGTCGGTGGAAACCACAATGTGGTCTCCCAAAAGGTAATGTCTCCAATAGTGAAAGGAATGAACAACAACTGGAAACTCCAGAGTGTTCGTCAGGTAGCTCCTCTCATGTGGACTTAACTGTAGAAACCCATACACAACGACTCCATCTCCTTGCATAAGCACATCGCCTATCCCGATCCCTGAATCATCACAATAAACAGTATAGATCTTTGTTGGATTTGGAAAGACTAGTATCGGGGCTGACTTCAACCTTCCCTTCAGCTCCTGATGTTAGGACTCACAAGAATATGACCATAAGAACTTCTCCCCCTTCTTGGTCAGGCCTGTCAAATGTGCTGCTTGGTGTGAAAAGTCCCGAATGAAGTGTCTGTAGTATCCAGCCAGCCATAGGAAACTGTGTACCTCAAAAAAATTCTATAGCTGCTCTATGGAAACAACAGCTCTCACTTCCTCTAGGTCCACAGATACTCCCGTCTCTTAGATGACGTGGCCCAAGAAGTGAATCTGATCCATTCAAGAGGCATTTTGATAGTTTGGCATACAACTGATGCTCTCTTAGTGTACTCAAAAAGATCTCAAGATGTGTAGCATGGTTGTGTTTAGTGTGAGATTACACCAAGATATCGTCCATGAAGACCACCACAAACGAATCCAAGTAAGGATAAAACACTCGGTTCAGAAATTCCATGAAAACTGTTGGCGCATTCGTGAGACCTAACGGCATAACCGTATACTCATAGAGACCATACCTACTCTTGAAGGCTGTTAGAGGTATATCTGATGGTCTAACGCGCAACTGATGATAACCGGACCTCAAATCAATTTTCAAGAACATACAGGCTCCTCAAAGCTGGTCAAAGGGGTCATCAATCCTCTGCAAGGGATATCGGTTCCTGACCGTCAACTGGTTTAGCTTCCGATAATCAACAGAAAGCCTAAGGGTACCGTCTGCCTTCTTCGTAAACAGGATAGGTGAACTCCAAGGAGAAGTACTGGGCCTGATAAAACCCTTTTCATGCAACTACTCCAATATCTTCTTGAGGTCCTGTAACATAGGTATAGCCATCCTATAGTGACAAATGGACATCAGTGCCGCTCTTGGAATGAGCTCAATAGATAAGTCCACCTTATGATCTGGAGGGAAACCTAAAAATTCTTCTGGAAAGACATCCATGCAACGAACCACCACTGGAGGAAAGTCCAACTATGAAGTCCCCTGATCATCCATATAATGACTAAAAATCTAGGTCGTCACCCTTCCTAGCCCATGATGCTCGAGTTCTGCTCGACTCTCCTTAACATCCCATTCACCTCTGTGAAGAAACGATTCACCCTCTGGTGAGTTGATACTCACCCTGCGGTGATAACAGTTGAAGACTACCTAGAAGGGATCCAAATAGTCCATACCGAGAATGACATCATAGTCTATCATCTCAAGGACATAGAGATCCCATGTGAAATGATACAATGCATCCTCGAGATGGAACTCTCTACACTAACATACACTAGATTTCCTCGTCCCCAATGGTGTGTTTAATGCCAACAAGTCGGCAGAAGAAAGGATACAGAGCCCAAGGCTCTCCACAACAGAAACATAATTAAATCTATTTGTAGCACCAGTGTCGAAAATTGCTGAAGATAAAACTGAGGATACTAAAATCGTTCCTCGAACTGTAAAAGGCCTGAGATCCTGCACCTGAGAGGTCTGCTCCACTAAAAATGTTTGTCCTGCCATGTGGCCCTGTGGCCTTTCCTGACCACCCTGAGCTGATCCTCCATGCTGATGCTAAAGGACTGCTGACTGACTGCCATGGCCTCGAAATCCACCCCGTCCCAAATGGATGAATGAACTCCAGTTCCATGACTGGTGAGAAACTGGTGGTGATTCTCCTCAACGAGGAGTCATGGAAGAACCCCCTTCACAAGAAAATAGTGAGAAAACCTGGAAGAAATGCATAAGGTGACCCATATTTCCGCAAGATCGGCACTCCATTGAGTCTCTCTGGCACTATGGCCTCGTCTTCCATACCCTTCCACACATGTAGCATATTACCAGGAAACCTGAAGATGTATCTCAGCTCCTCAGATCACCGCACATGTAGACTACCTATAGAAATTCCTACTGTCAACTAGAGGAACACTAACTATTGAAGAAGAACCTCCCATGGTTCACAGCTCCAGAGTCTCTCAGATTGTGCTTCGGAATCAGTTCCTGGTTGACGACGGATGTGATGGAAGTCAACTGGAAGAGATTCAGCTGCGAGCAGATCTCCCGCCTCAGACCATCCTCAAACATCAATGCTATGAACACCCCACATCCATCCCGGATGGGTGAGAAACACAACAGGTCAGTGAAACGAGAGGAATAATCCATGACTAAAATAGTACCCTGCTCTAGACTCCTGATCTCTCGGGCTCAATCGACACTCAGGGTCTCTGGGTAGAAGTCGTCGTAAAACACGCACTGGAACTCCTCCCAATTCATAACCTGTTGATGACCCACCTGTGAGATCACAGCCCACCACCTCCTGGAGGAGTCTCATAGCATATAGGTATCATGATTGACCCGCCTCTCTAGAGGTGTTTCCAGATGATCAAATATAGTAAACATGGCTTCCAGCCATGACTCTCCAACCTATGGTCCTCCTTCCCCCAAGAATGTAAAAAGATGTTGCTGTTAGAAAATCTGCGTCAAGTCTGCCATAGTCGTGGAAGGGGGTGGTGCTCTCTGGAAGGTCTGCATCATCCTCATGAAGCCTTACCTAAATTGTGCTTTAGCGCTTGCAACAGGTTTGACAGTCGGTGCCAAGGCTGGCCCGACTGGATGATCGACAGGAAGTCACTGATCAGCCATATCTGGCGTCTGATCACTACCTGACTACTGATGTACAACAGGAGGATGTATCAGAGGCATAACTCTGAAATATCAAAAGCACACCATAGAACAGGTAAACAAAGAAATAGAATAATGAAGTACAAAATTGAAACATGATAAGGAGACACTCAAGAGTTAAAAAAACATGACTACATATCGTGTATAAACCCTATATGGCATGTACTTACACTATTCCCCTGCCCGTGTCACCTTGCACGACTAATCCACATGGTCTTCTAAAACTGAGACTACACGACATGATCACTATGGACAAGGTGTGTTGTAGAAAAGGTTTCAATGACCCGTGTGGTTAGTTACACGGCTAATCACACCGCTAAGACAATACAACGTGTCATGAATAAACACAGTGTGTACTTGAAGAATTTTTCTGACCCGTGTGTTTGGCCACACGGCCAAGTACGCAGCTGACCCTTACACGGCATGTTCTGGACAAACACGGTGTGTATAGGAGAAGTTAACACTGACTCATGTTGTTTGTGACACAGTCGGGTATCTGGAAGAAGAATACACGACATGTGCTTTACCAACATGGTGTGTTCTACTCGAGATTCCCCGACCCCTATTCTTAGTGACACGGTCGGGTACTGAGGATAAGGATACACAGCGTGTTCATATAAAACACGGCGTGTATGACACGAGCTTCCCTGACCCATGTTGTTGGTTACACGGCCAGATACACGCTCACTACTACACATCGTGTACCTACTGGACATGACATTTTCCTGGATATTTCTCACAACATGTGTTTCTTCTCACACGGTTAAAAAATAAACGGCATGTATATACAAAGCACACACCGTGTATTCTGGGTTTTTCTGGGTAGTAGTTCTGAAACTGCATTGAAACCCAAAAAACACTGAAAAACAAGTATGAAGGTGCCAAATTCCAATCCGTGAGGGCCCATACTCCCCACGAATCAAATCTTGGCATCCAATACAATTATATATAAGGAAAAACATGTCAATGATTCACCAATTTTGGATTCAAGAGGGCCCATACAACCTCAAGAACCAAAATTCGATGTTCATTTAAGCAAGGCACAATCCAAACAGTCCTCTATCAATCTGTAGAGATTATATCAAAGAATATATCACAAAAACAAGCATAGTATACACCGAGTCTATCACAACATGCAATCGCTAGTGCACCCTAGATGTCATGGCTAGAATGCATGGAAAGTTATTCTAACAAGTTCCTATATGATGCATGAGATGGCATGCCCCCATCTCATCGGGTTCCAAAATAAATAAAACCACAATATCTTCAAAAATAACAACATAAGGAATTTTTAATCACTCTAGGTGAAATAATATCAACCGAAAATCTCAAAAACTATTAAACTGTAGTTAACGAGGTAGTATGGATTTTCTCTGTACAAGGGTTAGATAATACCGAGCACAACTTAATACCAAGTACCAAATCCGTCATATCCCTGGACTAAGGATCCAAATAGTAAACCAATATAAATGGAACCTCCCTCTAATAAAACTTTATAACGTCCCGGTTTTGGAAGCCACCTAGAGGCACCCCGTACGTGGTTAGTCACATGGCCCCAAGTGCAATTCCTTGAATTCCAGAGGTTGCCGACTAGCAGCGAGGGCCTTCGGTGTCATAGTGGGGAAACAATTCCTTCATTGGTAGAGTACAAAGTGGGAGAGCAAAACAAATAACAACAATAGTTGAAGGAGAAGACACTCATACAAGAGTAAACAATAAACAACGAAAGACTAATAAATAAAAAAATGGAGCAGAAATATGAGTAAATTATGCATGATACATATATGTCTAGGAAAACAGCCAAACATGTCACAATGATGAATACAATAATAAACCAAATTACAAAATAAAAGAAGATGAGAAACTCCTCAACATCGCAATCCTTGGCTTGGTCCCATGCTCTCCAACTCTAGTGCAATCAAGAACCTGATGTAGAATGGTGGTTTCCCTTATCTATTCCTGCAACAGTATTATCTGTTTGGGCCTAAAAGCATGACCCAAAAAGGGTGTGAGAAAAAGTCCCAATAGGAAACCACCCAAGGATCAATTCCTAACAGTCAGTGAATACATGGCAATAAAGTACAGTAAGAAGTAAACAATATAATACACAGCAGTAACAACCCTCAAATTCTAGCATATATTGTACCAAAAAGAAATAGCCACTCATGCAAGTAGAACAAAAAGGTATCCTCTGGGTAGTTCTCATAGCCTATCCCCTATGGTTTAACCTACATGTACTAGCAACCGTCTGGGAGGCACACACAGTCTAACCCCTCTAGTTCATCTAAATACATAATAATAGACTCTCTGAGGAAGTAGTCACCATCATTTCCCCTTATAGTCATGTATCGTACTAAAGTCTCTATGGGGAAGAACTGAACGTATATTCCCCCTGGGGCCCACTTCGAGGAACTACAGACTCTATGTGGAAGCACTCAAAATCAATTCCCCATGTGTTATCACATCATAAATTAAAGGCACTCTAGAAAAACCTTACGTCCATTCTCCCTATGGTTCACTACATTAGGTTCCCACAGACCTGTGCATAACAAACATATATAGCACGCGTATCGGCCAAAGTAAACCCCAAGAACTACTTGGATACCTTTCTATGGCACAACAGCATAATAGGACAACAGTTACACTATCCTACAACTAGGCATGGCAACAATAAAAACGCCAAATAAGAAAAAATAGCATGGAAAAACATCTAGAATACAATAAAATTTACCCTATTCAGAAGAAATTACCTCTACTCAAGCAATTAAGAAATGCAGGCAAACAACCAGGGAAAAAAAGGAAACATGCAATACCCCATTCAAGGGTATTGGTAGAATTTTTATAAAATACTCATAGACATCCTACAGAAAGGCACAAAACACCTACTTAAATGCGAGGAGTATGATATATCTGAACTAAGATGATTGATTCTCCTTAGAATGGCGAGGATCTGAGAAAATATCAATAATAATCAACCCAAGATATCTTGAGAAAGAGGAGAAATTGGAATGAAAGACTCTAGGAGAAGGAATAACTCACCCCTGTGGTTCCAACGCAATACAAAGCGGCTGAAACAGAGATCAGATGGAGGGTCGAGAATCTAGAGAAGAAACGCGACCGTAAGGGTCGCTCTCAGACGAAGAACCTGGATAAGTAATGTGTTCTGTCCAACAGGCGCAACCCCAGTGTGTATAATGGAAAAAATGAAAATGCAAGGTGTGTAATTCATGGTTACATGGTGTGTACTCCATTTTTTCATAATCCGCTTTATGCGGACTCCACCTCTCCCCTACACACCATTTGTGTCACCCGGACATGGCCATCACACAGCCTGGAACTGCATGGAAGTACACAACATGTACTTATAAAGTACACGGTGTGTACTTCAAAATTTTCCAGAAACACCTCTTTTCTCCAAAACTCCAGAAAAAGGAAAAACATACCTGAAACAAAGATCAAGGTTCTTACAATTCAAAATTAGCCATGAGTTGTATTGATAAATATACCATAATATTAATGTGTCAACAGTTTATATTCAAACTATGTAATTGTATTTATTCCATTAATGTGATTATATATGTATTGTGTAAAAAGATAAAGTAGTTATGTTTTATGAAAAAAAATATTATAACTTTTATAAAATATAATTAATACATTAAAATTGGAATGAGCGATAATATATGATCCTGTAATTTTATTATTTTCCATTAATGATATAAATGTCACATAATTACTAAAATTTAAACTGGTTAATCTTGAAATATTGTATACCAGAGAAATGATTAAAAATGGATATAGAAAGTGCTCATAAAAATGGTATTATTTAAGATGATATGTAAAAATGTATAGATTTGATTATATTTTTATAATAGGATACTTTCATTATTTTTATAAAATTGATGTCATTTCAAACCACATGGAAATGAATTTGAGTTTATTATATTTTAATATTTTGAAAAATTACAGGAGTCCCCTATCATACCTTATAAAAGTACACCATGTATCACTTTTATATATACTACCTTTAGAAATATAAATAAAATAACCCAAAAAAAATTCACTTATCGACATCCCTTTCCACGTATGTGACGTTTTTTTGGATAGTCAATTCCAATGGTTATTAAGATGAAATCTTATTGATGTTTACCAATGAATAGGTATTCGTCATTACAAGATATTTGAAAATTCATTATTCATTTACTTAAAATAAATAAATAAATTAAAATCACCAAAATATACAAAATAAATTATCATAAATATATTTAAATGTTATTCTAAATATGATATAATCATATTGAATCTACTATATATCCTATGAAATGTGAGATCATTACTCATGTGTTTATAAAGCTTATCATCCCCAAATAAAGGTATAAGTTGTTCTTCATATAATCATCTTAACGGTGGATATAATTATTTAAATAGTGAATAAGAAATATTTATGATAAAATTATTTGTTATAAATTTTATTTTCATAAATTTTTTATTTCCATTCAATTTATTGAAAAATGAAAATGTTGTTTATGAGTAAGTGTGGAAAACCTGGTCCACAAAGGTATATGATTCATTTTATTATTTCAAAAGTACTTAATTAGTAACAAAAATATTATATATATATATATGATATAATAATGAATCTCAAATGGTTAATTACTATTAACCAGTGGTTTTCCTTATTTAAAAATGATAAAATAACATTAATGGGTTAGTATGACATACCAACAACATGAATCATGTAATTCATTTTTTGTATATCAATATTTTAAGGATAAGTTTGAAAATTTGTTGAATTTATATATTAGTTGTTATTTTTTGGATTGAAATTTCGGACATTAAGGAAAAATAATAAATTATGAAGGGCTGCAACTACTGTACACAAATCCTTATGAAAATTGGTGTTGATAACATTCAGAACAATGAGAGTAATAAAAGATTTTTAAAAAATAGGGTTATCAGATGCTATAAATGCTATATATATGTAATTATATATTTTTATTTGGTTTATATATATATAGTGAAACATTAATTATTATTTGGGACATTAAAATTAATTATGTGGAATTTCAAACAATATTTAATGTATTATGTTTGGATTTATAGACCATTTATATAAAGATTATATTAAGTAAAACTGTTTTTGTGTGTGGTGAATATACATCCACATGGATGATTTTAATAATAATATATATTTATTAAAATTTATTTTTATTTCATTTCATTTTACTCACTCATGGGGATATGATTTACTATATTCCAATGTGGTAGAAATATATTTTTCATGTTAATTTTTTTAGATTGATATTATTTTCAATTATGAAATCATAACATATATCCTAAAAAACCAAATCTATTTTATTATCATATGGATATTTATATATTTCTTATAAAAATTAATCCATAATTCGATACATTTAGATCATTAATCATGATAAATGATTATTAAATGAAAATCATTGGCTATTTCTCTATTGATCACGCATATTTTCCATCAAATAACATATTTTTGAAGATTATTTCACAATATCCTTTTATTATAAAGATTTTATTTATTAAGAAAATATTATATTGTAAAATTGTTTTCAATAATATTTAATGAAATATTTCTATACATTTCTAAATATTTTATTTTTCGATTTTTATGAATAATGTGATGATTATTGACTTTTTTAATATATATGGTGTTGATGGATTATCGCATTTCACAAACCATTTTACAATATTTAGACTACTTTTTTTTGTTTTCAATGGTTATAGAAACAATGTTATTAAATTAGATCTTATATTAATGTTTCACATCACATTTCATTATTTGTCAAAAGAGAATTATTTTATTATAAGACTTATATTTATGATGAATTGATTTAATTATTTTATCAATTATTAAATTTATGTTTATTAATAATCACAAGATACATTCACATTATTAAGATACTTTATCCAAAGAAAATTAAATTTCTATTAAATAAATATATTCCTTTTAGGGATGCAATTTTTTCCCAATAGTATATTACATTCATAAATATTGTATTTTATGGTAATCATTATAAAATTTATTGGGGAAATTGTTAAATTATTTATTCTAAATTCAATAAGGATATATATTGATAAAGAATATTATTCATGAATTAAATTTATCATTTGATATATTAAGAATTCATTGTCCATGTAGTGATGAATGGGTCTTAGTTATTGATAGCACCTTAATGCATCGATAAGTCACAAGACAAAACCAATTTGTATAGCATTTTTAAGTGGGGTTTTTGTGTTTAACTACACATAGATTAAAATATCATATAAAAAGGGATATATTTTTAGTATCTCCAAATTTATGAGATCATTACATTTACTATTAATCATTTTCATCAGGAAAAATAAAAATATTTTTATACATATTATTACTGAATTGATCCAATCCATGGATGGAATGTCGGAAAAATTTATTGATTAATTGGAATGCGTGTTTAGTAATTTTAGTGTAATTTGATTTGTTTTGTAATAGATGAAATTTATATTGGAATTT
The DNA here is from genome assembly GCA_963277665.1 of Viscum album. Lineage (NCBI taxonomy): Eukaryota > Viridiplantae > Streptophyta > Magnoliopsida > Santalales > Viscaceae > Viscum > Viscum album. The sequence goes on along the minus strand of OY728140.1, from coordinate 1,916,567,514 downwards.
TATATTTATCATTTCATGGATGAATCGAAAATTTGATTCTTCTTTATCATGAAAACAGGAAATTCAGACTCTTAATAATTTTTTTAGATATGGAATATAAAATATGTGTGTATTGGGTCATATGATTAGGGAAATTCTAGATTTGGTAGATACTATTATGGTAATCCATGTGTCCCACAAGCAACCTAGGATCATCATGGTTTATAAAAATTAAAAATTCATTTCTTGTTAATATATGGAAAATAAATATTTTATTATTTAATACTCACATATCTGAATTGTATTAGTCCTAAGTGGTGGTTGCCTACTAAGTATTAATATAACCCTATTCAGGATATTGTTTTGTAACTAGAAAAATCACTTGGTATCAAGATTTAAAATTATTATTTTGTATCTTTTCCATTAATTTTTAGGGGATATGAATTGACCTATATCAAGATGTTGAGTGTGTACTCAAGATAAAAATAAGAGTTGGCAATTTTTTTCACTTCATATCAGTTTATCCTAGTTTAATCTATTAATTTATATATATTAACTTGTATTTAAGGATTTATGTGTTCATCAAATGATATCAAATATGAATTGGCCCGATTTTTACTATATTGTTTCCCTCCTCTACTTTTCCTTTATATTTTTTGGATCTATTGTCTATTGAGTATCTATGGAGAATTGCCTCACCATAGGTCCTTCATCAGACCCTCTCTAATATTCAAATGGATCTATAATATTCGATTCCACACTTGAGGCCACATTGTGATCCATCCTAAAGAACCATTTTAGTAGAATATTGGCCAGAATTTTACCACTATAAAATATTTATTCTACCATATTTACAAATAATAGATTTTGTAATATTAAATCGTACTAAGAACCTGAGTTAACACTTTTTTTCATTCCCCTAGATATGATGGCATAGATTATAAATAAAATCTATGATTAGAGAATGTTTCATAGCCTATGTTTTTTTAATTTATAATGTAAAATGTGAATCAATATTTTATATCTGTCATTGTTATTTGTAATAAGTTTAAACGTGAATTTTTCATTTTCTTGTATCTTGAATAAAATTAATAATTTATAACCACCTTCAGATTATTAGATATGGGGTTTTAAAATAATTATTTTATATAATTACATTAAACTATTGATGAAATAATAAAAAAGTTATATTATATAAAATATATTAATGTATGTAAAAATCCAATTATTCAAGCTTCCGTTAAAGTATAAATCCATCTAATTAAAAATGAATGTATTGGAACCTCTTATATCTCAATAGTAGATGAAAAAATATACTATATTCATGATTAGATAAAGAGAATACTATTGATTCTATTACAATTTTCACAGTGATTTTTGTATATTGATAGTAAATGATTATCACAATGACCTCAATAAAAATTGCATCAATATTATTCATCATATGTGATGAATAATATATATATCTAATAAATAGATATTATAGTTTAGGATTTAACTAATTACATATTTACTTTTTAATTACATCTTTTTTTTAAACTGATGAGTAATTTCAATGAGAAAACTATTGTGTGTCCTAATTGAAATGTTTTTAGTATTTCTCTTTAAAAATAAACTTTTATCGATCCGTTAAGATAGCTTGATTATATTTAAAATATTATGGTATATTTAGCATGTGTGATAATGGGAATTTGGACATAGAATTAATGATTGTGTTGTTATGTTGTATGAAGGGAGGAGTTCTATTAAAGTTTTAGAGGAATTTCTAGGTTAGGAGGATGAAAATTTTGATATGGGTGACATTTGGTATACCTTATGATAGGTTCAATTTAACTGATAAATTAGATATTTTGTTGTGATCTAATATCAAATTTATTTTAAAATATTTCATTTCTAATACCCTCTAAACATTTTTTCCATACAATGAATTTTCTTTTTTCTTTTTTGTTGTTATATTAAATATTTTAATATTCCTTTTATTTTATTTTAAATTACAGATATATTTCAATTTTAGTTTTTTTATTTTTTTTAATTTTCATTTTTAGGTTATCATAATATTAAAATATTTTTATTTCCAATAAGTTTTACATATTCTGTTAATATTAAATTATAGATATATACCCTAATTTTTCACCATTTATTTCTTGATTTTTATTTTGTAATTCTGAATAAATGTCCCGAACTAGGTGATGCATATCGGTGCCCCAATCCAGTCGGTCACATGACCTCATTTGTGAAACTCTATAAGCTAGAGGATGTAGACTAGCAGTGATGGTCTATTATTGATCATGTGTATTTTATACCGTATCTTCTATAAGAGTAATAAACCTGTGGAAATAAATAGATGAAAAATGAAACCTTGGATAATAAAATATACCAATATATCATTATAAACAATATATGAATTTAAATATCAAAACTAAACAATAGTTAAGTGTTTCTAATGTAAAATAAATGTGTCAAATGAAACTCAAAATTAAATTCACTGAAAAATCCCCAAAGGGTCACCAAACATGTACTGTTCCATATTTAATGCTTCATCCCAATTACACTATCTAACATAGGTCCTTGTACCATTACCATTCCCAAGAACTCACATTTTATATGGGTAATGATCAGGTATCCCAAGTATAGTAAGAGTTAAACTCAATACGCCACCACCACCAGTGTATAAAAAATATCTGATTAGATAATTGTGGATGAAATTGTTTAATTAAATTTGTATAATTCGTATGTTAAAATTTATCACATTATCATATTAATGATTATTTAGACACATAAAATCTAGGGTTACCAAGGATACATGTACCTTAGTATATTCTTAGGCTGATTATGGAGACCAGATTGTTCCACATGTAATATCATATCATTATACCCGCTTCAGCTCTTACTGGTGCTACAAAATTTCAAAGGTGATATCATTTTATCAATACATATTTCCACTAATTCTAGATATCTATGTTTTCTCAACTGAGTCCATATCCCAACATTCTATTGTTACCATTCCTTATTATATAAAGGATATCTCATGTACCCATTATTAAATTAATTATCCACTATCTATGATACAACTCAAAAAACACAATAAATAATGACCATGTTCCAATTATCTTATTCAAATCTATAACGACCCTATTACCATGTATACTTCTCAATTGAATTTTTATTTACAATTCATTTACTCATATGAATTTTGTTCATGTTACGATGTTTACTTATCAACTGAATGGCCATGTTCTCATTCATTCACTCACAAATGAATGATTGTGGTTCTATTCAAACTCATCACATTATATTAACAATTTTCTTATTATTTTAAAAAAAATTATTCCGGAAATAAATTATCAACATAAATTTCATTACTAATTCATGGATTAGTAAAAAACTCCTATTACATTGTTATCATAACAATTAAAAATTCATAAAAATAAAATTTAATAATTCGACGATTATTTATTCATAATAAAACCTTCATGTAACTCAACAATTAAATAATCCTAGTAAAAAAATAAATTAATTAAATAATAATTTTATCACATCCAATAATTAATACAAAAAATTATTTTCTCAATTGTTAATATCAATATCGAATAAATAAATAATGAATTAATTATGTCAACTCATCAGACCCAATATCTCATATTTAATTCATCATGTAATTATCTCAAATCATCCGAATTAATATCTAATACTTCATTCGACAATTTATTAAAACCAATTATATCTATATCTCAAAATTATATCAGTAATTAATTATCAAAAATAATTATATAAACATTTCATCCTTCAATTAAGAACATAATTATTGTTTTGTTTTAATACCATTAATTAATTGCAGAAATAATTTATAATATCAAACAACTTCAAATAATTCACTAATTAATAAATCCCATCAAAACTATAATATAATACTTTGAATTAACAATCACACTAATAATTAGTTAATTAATTCATCAATTAACAAATCCAATTAATTATTTAAAAAAATAAATTATAACATAACTATTTTTAATTAATTCATCAATTAATTAATCTCTTTATTTAATTCAGTAATTATATTATCACATGACTCCAATTAACTTATTCTTATATTAATTTATCTATATATTTAATTCCATAATTAAATAATCACATAACGCCCATTAATTAATTCTTCATATAATTATTCACATCATTTAAATCAAAAAAATAAATGGTCATATAACATTCATTATTTATTTCATCAATTAATTATTCTTTTATTTAATTTAACATATAAAAAATTATTCGCACAATTTTCATATGTCATAATTAATTCACCAATTACTTATTTCAAATAATAATAATATCACATCATTAATTCCATAATTAATTAAACTATTAATAATTACAGTATTACAAAACTAATATAACATTTATTATGTGAATCCATGGAATTCTTGTCACACAATCAATATAATATTAATTATCTCATATCATGAGATCAATATACGATTATTAATCTAAAATTTTTTATCTAAATTCCATAGCACATCATCCTTTAATTAATTCTATAATTAATTGTCTCAAATAATAATAATAAAAATTTCTCATAACTAACTCCATAATTAATTAGTTTATCATATCAAATTCAACAATCATAACAATATACAATAATTAGATATATAATTAACTATCATAATCATAATATCTTAATCTAAACCATTCCAAATAATTAATTTACCAATAAATTTATCATACAACTTTTATTAATCAATTAAATAATTAATTAAAAATTTCACAAACTCAACATCTAAAAATTATTTCACTATTTAATTAGTTTCAACATTTAATTCAAAAATTATATAATTCACTCAATAATTAATTATCCCTAGTTTTCAAATTAAATAATTTTATAATTAATTTCCCACTTAATCAATATTACTCCATAATTTGAACCATCCATTCAAATCCCAAATTCCCCAATTAATTGAATAACCACATTGATTAATTTCACTTTAAAATCAAATTTCAAAATGAACTCTACAAATTCTATAATAACATTCAAATAATTGGTAACAAAAGACTGCAGGATTTTCATTTTAGACAACCAACATCAAGAACGGTGACAAAGAATGAATGTAAATGGAAAGCCCCAATTTCAACAAAATAACGACGAAGAAAGATATCAGTATGTAATACATCTATTTTTTATGAACATTCAGAAAATTAAATCCCCAATTTTAGAAGGAATGATCAAGAACACGATGATGAACCTGATCCTGATTCAGTTCCAATATCCAAAATTTAAACAAATTTAGATAACTTAAATCCATATTTAAATCCAAAAATACCACTAATCTAGATTCAAAAAACCAAGCTCTAAATCTAGAAAAATATATATAATTTTTTTAAAAAGAATTAAAGTAGAAATGAAATGATATTAGAAATCAATTTGGATGATAATTCATTAACAGATTGATGAGGATCAGAATATCTGTATTCAAATCGCAAAGATATAGTGTTAGGAGACATATGAAACCCTCTATGAGACTCAAATAATTAAAGGATTTGATTTGGTTCGAGTTATGGGAAATTTGGGGTAAATTTGGTGGATGGAGATGTTTTTAAATAAATTTTAGAAATATTAATTTCTACCTGCATGGTTTTCTGGGCCATGTAACATGGTTATTACTAACCTTGTGCACACTATGCCACCCCTGTACACATAGGATTCACTCTTTGTTAAACCACACACAAACCATTTGACCTGGATGCACACATTGATTTACATTGTTAAAACCATTCCCAAACCATGCAGCCCCCTCACACATAGTTTGCAATCATTTTCTAACCCTGTTCAAACCCAGAAAAGCCTATCCTCCTTCCAAACATCTCAAATTTTCACCAAAATACACCCATGTTAATTCACAAACATGTTATACTAAAAAATTAAGAAAAATAATTCATATGAAATAGGACATGGGACCTCCATTGAATATTGGGATCTTATAATATCCCCAACATATAAATAATCATCCTCAATGTATACTCCCATTCATTCCTTAATATTCTGAGTTTATATGGTCAGGCCACTTAGTCTGGATAACATATTCTCTTCCCCATGTATCATCTTATAGTAGTCCATGTTTCCAACATACATGAACTAACATCCAAATAATTCTCTGAAACACCTTATTATTGGTATCCAACCCACATATAAAAATATCCTCAATGAGTGAATCCGTATCATTCTCAACATCCACAATATGAAAATCATTTTTCAAACTCATATTTCTCAACAAAAACAAAAACTACATCAACATTTCATGACAACGATGCCATTAAAAATCACTTAAAAGAAAATAAATATAACACCTCCAAGGCCCACATGTCCATCCATTAAGGAATTTAAACATGCACCTTATAGGTTCATCATTGGAATTTGGATTCCACCACTACCAACCCTTGTTCTTGCTCCATAAACCATTTGTTAACATATCAATCGCCACCTTTTGAGGGTCGTTAACCCCACATGTTACAATTGTAAGTCACTGTGGTATTCATAGACCTCTGAACCATCTTGAGAACCTAATTTATAAACAATCTGTGGTGTACCTTACACCATCAATATCAACATGTACTACTTAAAAAGAGAAAACTCTATGGAGCCCCACATAGTACCTAACCAAATATAGATATCATGAAATAACACCAAAGAATTCTTAATGTACTCAGGATGATGTCGTGGAAAAGAACATTATCTTCATATATTAAAAGAACTCTATGATGTTGTTTGGGAAACACCGCAATTTCTCTAACACTGATGTTATCTCCCATTATGAAAACACTTTATCCTATTAAATGTACCTAGCTTCCATACCCTCGATCTTCTCACCACACCCATCCAATACCATATGGTTCATCACACAACTAACAACCGAGTTCTTAAACTAGTGCATTCTCACTAACCAAAAATCCAACATCAAGATACAAATAATTAAAAATGGGTTATAATTTCACAAAATTAATTAAAACAACTAGAGGGATGTACTCAAAATCATATAATTTCGTTCCCCAATTTTCCATACTCACAGGCAAAACTGAGGTGCTACAAATTACCTTAACCGTCCTACACCATGGTATTGGTTAACAAGTTTAAACAAAATATAATTTTTGGACTCAATGATATACTCACCCATTAATTCTCATATTGCATCAGATTTTCAACTCAATAATTCATGTTTGGAACTATTTTCAGTTCAATTTCACATATAAGGATAAACAATTCATGTTGGAAAACATACCCAAAAACCATTTTCTCATCCATTCTTAAAATGAAGCATGTTCAAAAAATAATCCTATTTTCCTAGAATAATAAATTCATAGTTAACTAACCTTCCATTTAGGGCCACGAGTTAATGTCAATAAATACCTAAAATATTGATCAAAATTCAAAACAAGTTTGTAATCCATGGGTGAATAACATTCAACTTTAACAAAAAAATAGTAATAACGACAATACCACCCTAGGCACATTGGTTCTCCCTCATATATGGGGTATATACTCACATTTATGAACTCATAACCCAACACCAACCATACCTATTATCATATATATATTTTTATACAAATTTTTAAAATAACAATAAAAGAAAAATACATTTATACTACATTATAACATCCCAGCCCCAATGCCACATATCGGTGCCCATAGAAGATCGGTCAGATGTCCTCATGAACACCTCCTTGTATTCTATAGGATTCCGATTACAATTGAGGGTATATTGATGTTAATGGGGAGACAATTACCTATTATTTTATCAGATTAATAAAGTAGAAAAAATAAATAATAAATAGTGGAATCATATGACCATAAACCATTCCAATATATCATGATAACCAAATAATTATCTATAACACCAAAACTGAACAAAAAATACATCATTATAATGGAAATTTATATTGTAAAATGTAATAGATATGTAAATACATAGAAATATCGCAAGTGGTTCCAAAACCACGTCTGATTTCATCATCATTGTTTCATCCCAAATCATTTATCTTACACAGAACCAGTTTGCCTATCCTATCATGAAAATAAAAAGTCTATTCATGTACCGATCAGACAGTTTGAGAAAGGTGCGAGTATAACTAAAAAGTTCACCACCAATAGTGTCTAATGCAATATACAGTCATTCAAAAACATATGTATTTATATAATGAAGTAAGTATACTGTAAAAGTAAAATGTTATAACATTATAAATAAATTATTTATCTGACCATATAAAAAATAGGGTTCCCATTGATAACTGTAACTCAATAATAGCATAGGATCATGACGGAACTTGAATTGTTCATTAAGTAATATCATAAAATAATATTGAATTTAGCTCTTTATTGAGCTCTAATTATTCAAAGGGGATTTCATATCTTATTATTTGTTTCCACTCATGCCAGAGATCAATGTGTTATCTTATGAGGCCATATTTCATAAGGAATTTTTTACAATTTGTTAGGGAATAATGTTTCTACCATGTTACTGTTATTGAATCCATGTATGAATATTAATTTTACAACTCAAATGAAACACAATAGAATGACCATGATCACATTCCTATATTCACATGTAGAATGTCCATGTTAACAAATAAAAATTTCAATTCAATGACCATGTTACCATTCCTTTAACAATAATTATAATTTTATTTTACCATGTATATATCTCAAATGAATTTATATGTTCCCATTATATTAATCTCATGTGAATTACCATGTTTCCCCTCATTCTTTTCACAAAATAATGACCATGTTCTCATTATTTAACATAAAATTAATTTAAAAATTAGTTTTCAATACCATCTTCATTACTAGTTACAGAATTAATTAAACATAACTACTCTATTAGTTAACGCATAAATAAAATATTCATACCAATAACATTAATTAATTGCAACAAAAATTATTCATAAAAATTCCTTTAATTATTTCAAAAATTCCATTATCATAATAATAAAAGTATTTAATTCAAAAATTAATAAATCATATCCCTTAATTAATTCACTAATCAATTTCCTTAATTAAAAGTCACAATTTAACAAAAAAAATCATCAATTATTTATCTAAAATTAGTAGACCCAATATTTCATCATTAATTCATGACATAATTAACTTAAATCAATAGAATTAATATATCATTAATATTTCAACAATTTATCTGAAAAATGATCCCTATAACTTTTATTAATTCAACAATTATTTGTCCCAAATAAAAATATAAAAATCTCATCCATCAATTCATTCACTAATTAATTATCCAAGTCAATATAATTAATTAACACCATAATTAGTAAATAATATCCTACACCTTAAATTAGTTCTGAAATTAACTAATACAATCGATGATTTTATTTAGTTCATCAGTTGTATAATCACATTTATACTCAATAAATGAATTCATTAATTAGTTAATCCAATTATTTAATTCAAAAAATAAATAAAAACAGAAATATTATAAATTAATTCACCAATTAACTAGACTCATTATTTATTTCAATAATTAAATAATCACATATGTCTAGTTATGTAATTCATAAATTAATTTTTCCATGAATTTAATTCAATAATTAAATATTCAAATTACTATTATTAATTAATTCACTACAAAATTAATCTGTTTATTTAATTATAAAATTAAATAATCACATAAATCTCGTTAATTAATTAGTAAATTAATTTATCATTATATTTAATTCCATAAATAAATAATCACATGACTTCTATTAATTAAATAATTAATTAATTAATACCTTTATTGTGTTAAATAATTAAATTGTCACATACAATTCATTCATTAAGTACTCAATGAATTTATCCCTTTATTTAATTTAACAATTAAAACACCATACCCACAATTTTAATATCCCATATTTAATTAAACAATAAATTATCTCCTATAATGATAATAATATCCATTAATTAATTCCATGATTAATTATCTCGATTCATACTATTGAAATTAAATAAAAAAACATCCATTAATTATTTAAATCCATGTAAATAATATCTCATAATCAATCTATCATTAATTATATTAATTCATGGAATTTATATCACATAATTAATCAACTATTCATTATCTCATATAAATACACCAACAACACAATATTAATTACTGAATTTATTATATCTAATTATAAAAATAATATCTCATAATTGATTTAATAATCAATTTTGCTGTCTCATTCTATAAAATATTCAAAATAATCAGTAATTATTTATTCTAAAATAAATTATTGAGATTACAATCACATGATCCTGACTATTTTCTTTAATAATTTCACCAACTAAATAATCACAACCCTTCCATTAATTAATTCAACAAATAATTAATTATTTCACAATATCAGCATGTAATATTTAATACACTAATTAGTTATTCCAAATTTAAATACAAAAATTTGATAATTAGATCAACAATTAACTATCATTAATTTCCCAATTCAATATGTTTATAATTAATTCACCAATTAATTAACCTAACTATAAAATTTATATTATACAAAAAAATCCCCAATTCCAAAATTAATAAAATTACCACATTAATTAATTTAATTTGGAAGTAAAACATCTAAATGAACTATATCATTTTTAAATTAAAAATACACAAAATTGATAACAAATACAAGGGGATTTATATTTTAAACCACCTACCAGAATAACTCTGACAATAAATGCTATCCAATAGAAATCACTCATTTTTTTCATAATATTGACGTTGAATGAGATAATGATTCAACTCCTATTTTTGTTGATGAAAAATCAGCCAAATTAAATCACTAATTTTAATATTAATTACCAATATTGAAATCATGAAATAGATATTGATTTAATTACTAGGTCTAAAATTTAAACAAAATAATATCACATAATTTGAGATCAAAATCAAAATTACCTAGATTTAGATTCAATAAATCTAGATCTGTATCCTCAAATATGAATTTTAACTACATTCGAAATAATTGATAGAATAAAGGATCTAAAATGGGAAACCATTCATGAGGAAATTACTTAACCAGGGAGATGATGTTATGAAAACTGGGCATTGAATCCCTGTGAATTTAGGTCAATAACCTTAGGAAACCCTCTAGGATCCAAAAAAATGAAGGTGATTTGATTTGGGTAGATATACGGTCAATTTTTGGTTAAAACAAGGGTTCATAAGATTTTATATTCAATTTTCATATCATCAGTTCCCATGTTCATGGTTTTCTAGTCTAGGTCATATAGTTAATACTTACCCTATACGAAATATGCAACTAGGCTATAGACATTATTTAACCATATTAGAATCATGCACAGACAATGCTAATATTGCACACAATGCTTGAATAGTTTGTTAATCCATTGACAAACCGTGAAAATACTATCCTCAGTCCAATATTCTTTAATTTTCACCAAATTATCTCAAATATTGGCCCAAAAATAGTTTTACTCAAAATGATGAAAAATATCTAACATGAATGAGGTCGAGGAACCACCAAAAAAATTTTCAGGATTTTACATCTGATCATTCTTAATCTATAATTATTGGAATCAATTTAAAGTTTTCATAAATTATATTAAATAATTAACACAACCACTTTGGAATTCATTCCCTATATTCATGTGACATGATTTGGTATCATATCAGATTTCAATGTTTTTCCATAAATTATGTTTTTGGTAGTGGCAATATATTTTAGTTGATGATTGGTCTTCTATAAGACACATTTGTGAATATGATTCCAAACATAGACCCAATTTACATTATAGATGATTATGAAAACAATAATCATCATATAAAATCATATATCATTAATAATATAGTTAACAATTTCATTATGCTAGAATAAAAAAATAATATAGAAAAATATATTGTCCATTTTTCTCGAGAGGAATATCACTAATAAATAGTAAGTAATAGTTTATCAAATTGATCATTTTCCCTTTGTGAAATGTTATTTGAATCCATATATTTGTGTTTAAATTTTATTATTAAAACCAAAATATGTTTAAAAATAAGAATTTATTAACCATTAATGATTATAAAACATCAAGACCTATGTTTAAACATAATTTTAAAGGGTTTGACTTTCTATAATATGAATCTATATCTCAATATCATTAATGGTTAATTATAATATTAGTTACATTATAAAAATTTGAAAAGATATATTTATCAAAATATCATCTCATTCCAAATATTTTTGATATTATGCCTAAATAGTTGGAGTTTATGTGGATTGAATTAAATGATAATGAAATATTTAAAATAAACCATGTCTTATGGAATTGGATGTTTAATGAAAAATGAAAGAATAAATAGATGAAACACATAAAATAAAAAAATGTAAAATTGGGTGTAATTTTTATCTATATAAGGAAAATTTAGATTATGTATGACTAATACATGTACTAACATATAAAAATATATTACATCATATAAGGTCAATATAAATCGATATCAAAATAGTCTAAATATAATCACTAAATAACCATATCAAATTCAAAGAGAACTAGATAAATATTCATTTGTAAAAACATCATGTATAGTCATTCTATGAATGTAAGAATATTTACCGCATTATATTATATTTTAAAATATAAAAAATAAATATATAGTGTTATTAAAATAATGTTAATTTAATATAATGATCATATCAACTCCTCTAGTAACAATGATCATCGGTAAATGTGATACTTCAATTGATAGGTAATATAAAAACAATGATAGTTAATTTAATATAATAATTTTATTATACTCAGACTCTATAATATATTTATACATTCAATATAAAAATGGAATCATTTAAATATAATAAAAATATAACTTTTCATTTTAATTTTTTATACAATTTTTATGATGATAATTAAAATTTATTTGATTATCTAAAAAATAACCTCCGAAATATTTGAAATTTAAATACAATAGATGATTAAAGTACCTTCAAAAACCTTTCAAAAATGGACAGTTTTTTAACAATTGTGAAAAATGATAATAGTAAAGTAACGATAATTATAGTTTTACTAATGCTAAACTTATTAAGGATAATATTTTTGTTTTGAAATTATCCACTAATATTTAAAAAATATCTTATTATTTTGATTTATTAAGTAATATGAATTTTAATTATTTTAATAAAAACTACAATAATGTAACAAATTTGTTTTAATGACCTTTTTGAGTGCTATATAAATTATTTGGTGGATGTTTTTACTCTACCAATGATATTTGACAAACATCAATATACGATTTATATTATTATTTAAAAAATAATTTTATAACCTATCCATTTAAAATTGATTTCTATATAGGAATAACCACAATATAAAAATTATACATAACATTAATAAATAGTGAAAAAATATTGATAAAATGTATATAATTTTGTTAATGGATTTATATGTTTTTAAAATAATGTTTTCTCAAATAATGCATTTAATTCTATTAGGATAAATAATGATTGTAATTTGTAAAAATGTTATAAAACATAACATTAGAACAAACATATATTTATTAATTTATTTAATTTTATTTTACTTATTTACATATTGAATTTTGATATGAAAACATTTTATAATTACAAAACATTTCTATTGTTAATACAACTTTTTCTTCCTATCTGCTAGTATAATTGTAACATAAATTATCCTACATCTAGTAATTGGATTTTGTAAAATGGGTTCCATATTTTTAATTATAATAATTATAATTACACAATATTTACAATATAATTTTTTTTCATATTGAACAATTATAATTAAAAATTATTTACCCCAATTAAAGAAAAAAGGGGTTTTTTCACATTCCATGATCCTCTATTTGTCACGAACCACCTTCACCATGATGAGGGATGGGACAGCAGATTGCCAGACCCTTCCTTCATCAAGTTGAATGAGAGATATTTACCCCTGATACCTGCCTTCAATAGGTCCCGAAGTGGCGAGTAGCACCAAGGGTATAAAATCACACACTAAATGGAAGTCATTAGCCTTTTTATTTTAATAGGATCAGGAGATATGATAGTAAGTCCCACAGCACCAAAACAGAAATTACAAGTATGGATGAAAGTAAACTACTCCTATATGCATGTTCAAAGGTAAAAGATACAACCCACAAAACACCAAAGGTAAAAAGATACCAAGAAGAGGATATCAACAACAGCAACTGCCCCAAAGGTCTGAGCTAGTACGGTCCCACATGATCCCTAATGTCCTTCTGGAAACCTAAAAGCAGTTTTATATACGTAGGGTGAGCATACAAGTATACTCAGTAGGGAAAAACAATGACTCTCGTGCACAAGTGAGGAGACATTCTAATGTCATGTGGAAAAAGAGATAACCAAACACCCAATAAGGAAAAGCTATCCACCAAAACCTCACCAAGTAATGCTCCCCAGATAGTGAAAGTCAAGTAATGTATAGTAATAGAAAATCAACATTTGGGTACCTCGCGCCACTTTCCCACTGGTTATTGAAGAAATCCTATGCATAGAACCAATCCAACCATTCTTACTGCAGTCCCACTGTCACTCCCCGCCCGCACATACCTGGGCCATATCCTCACGCAATCCCCCTACCAAACCCCACCCATAGACTCCTGGGACACAAATTAACATCCCGCCTGCAGACACCTAGGCCACAACCGCCATGCATAACCACACCCGCAAACACCTGGGTCAGAACAACTACCGCCACACCCGAAGACACCTGGGCCAGAAAACTAATGTCACGCCCGAAGACACCTAGGCCTCATCTGGAAGACACTTTGGAAACAACTTGACCGCAAACACCTTGTCCAACCACCACAACTACCCTACCTGAAGATTCATGGGCTAATAATGTACATCAGGCCATCACAGCCTGCCCGAAGAGTCTTGGGCTATTCAGGAATGAGAGCATAAAAGGAGCTAATAACCAGCCACTCATAGAAGTGTTTGGAAAAACACTCTCCCCAATGACATGGTAGTGTTCAGAACATAAGTTTTCAACATGGGTGGGGCGTGAATAAGAATCATAAAAAATTCAAGTATATACATAAGTGAAGAATCACCCAACCAAACCTAAGTTTCCGAAACCAGCCTAAACACAAACACCGCGTTACTATTCATTCCTGAAAGGTATACTACCCACATCTAGGTCACAATCCTTCCCAAAACCAATTTCCCCATTTAAACCATTCTTGTTTTCATGTTCAATTGATCCAATTTAGATGAAAACTACACTACTGGGAAACTAACAGGCACAACTACCAGCCAGAGAAGGGAAACAACCAAACAGCAATTTAAGCCTTCGAACCCAGTTCTCATGTAAATTCAAAACATCTAGGGACCAAGTGAGATCCCTAGAATTATTGGAACCAAAGAAAGACCCTCGAAAGTGATATGTCAGATCCCTCAAAGTACTAGAAACAAAACAAACCCCAAGACACATCCCCATGTCCCAAAAATCCAAGAGCCAACATTTTCTCAACAATAGAGGATCCCACCCGAATTCGTGTCACAACAGAGCAACCACACAACCTCAGATTCACAACCAATGAATGTATAACAAAATGGGATCCCATCCCCACCCATATCACCCTAGCAATCTAAGCCCCCATCCATGAAAACCATAAGGTCAACCCCAATCATCCTGTGAAAGAAAACAACCAAACCACTACCACCAACACAAGGTAGAACCATGCATGTATTTACTAATTTAAATGATTTAACACACTCCATCATTTCAATTCCACTCGGCTTTAACTGGGGTTACCCCTGAAATGGGTTGATCCTGGTGCTTTCAATTTATTTAACCCATTATACGTAATTAATCAATTACATGTTACATTTACTTAAACATCCATGAGCATCGAGGTTCATTACTGCACAGAGAAGGACCACCAGAGGCCATGATTATCAGTGAGCATAGGCGCGTACCATTCACAACACATATCAACATAAAAGAGTACAATATAACATTGATCACACCCCCTTTCATTCTTTAATGGTCCGTTAATTATCTTTATTAAGTTCGGTTTTATCAATTTCCACAGAGACAAAAGCTTACCCACCTAGAATGATACACAGAAATGAGTGACGAAGGAGAAAATCCCTACCCGATTGATCAAAGATTGACGTTTTTCACCACCTTCCAAGAACATGGGATGCTCGATTTGCTGGGGAGGGACGCCGGTAACTCCAAGGATAAGCAGACGACTCAAGCATAGGTTCACCACGTGTCTCGGTAAGGGGGGGGGAGAACTCCATGTGTACCAGGGAGAAGGAGAGGATTCAGCCAAAAGGAAGAAGAGAAAGAAGAACATCTTCTGTGATACATAGATAAAATCATGTAGTTACGGGATATGGGGATTTTGAATGCCTTGAAGGTCAGATAGTGGTTTCCCATGTGGTTTGGGCGGTTACACATGATGGTATTAAGTTTTTATTTAATATCCCCCATCAGGGATATTTCTCGAGATTTTTTGTTATTAATTATAGTCTTTAAAAACGGTAAAATAAATAATTTACTGCGGGAGCTGAAAGGCCGGGAACATGAAAAGAATGGAGAGTACATGGTGTCACCTTCATGGTGTTACCCTCACGGTGTCACTCGCACGGTGCCACCGTCGTGGTTCCACCGTGACCGGTGCCACCATGACCGGTGCCACCGCCACGGTGCCACCGTGAGCGGTGCCGCCATCAAGGTTCTACTGTTTTGGTGGAGCCTCAATTCTGGAAATGTAATGGGCCAGGAGGGTCTGGGCCATTAAAATAGATACCTCTCAAAATAGTCATGCTCTCGAGAATCAAAAAAACCATAAGAGAAGGGAGGGTCCAAATAACCACCTCGAAAGATACCTCTCAGGATTGAACCTCATCGTTTTCTAGAAACACCTCCCTCTCAAGAACCATGAAACATACCAGGGTCAAACAACATAGTCATATGGGTTGGGGAGTCTCTTACTACATGTAATGATAATATCCACATTGGGCGGCACGAACTCACCCGCACAGGTTTAATCGAATCAACCTTTATTCATCTTGATTAGGGATTGGGAACTCCCCTCCCCATAGCCAGGAGTTTTCACAGACATTCAGAGAATAAGGAAAACCACACATTCCATAGTCAACAAGGTGAAGCATTTCATCCTAAACATGTTTAAACAAAATTGTAAAAAACTCAAAACAACTCTGGGTACTGGGTGCACATATGTGCTTCCCCTTCTTGGGTACTCTCCTCAAGCCCACCGTGGTTCCAAAACACTTGAACTAAAGGAATGTTTTTCCCCCGAAGCACATTCTCTTCACGATCCTTGATCCTCACTGGTCGTTCCACAAAGGTCATGTATTCCCCAATATCCATCCCTCCCCAGTCAAGGACATGTGAATTTTCATGTAGATATCAATGATGCTGGGACACATGGAAAACATCATGTATCCTCAGTAGCAGTGGTGGTAGCGCATGCTGATAAGACACTTCACTGACCCACCACAACACTTCAAAGGGTCCGACGAATCTGGGGGGGAGCTTACTCCCTCTACCAAACCTCTATTATCCACGTTGAGGGGAGACCTTCAAGAACATGTGGTCTCCAACCTCAAACTCCATGTGCCTCCTCCTACTATCGGCATATGACTTCATGTAGGTCATGGGTTACCTTCATCCTTTCCCATATAAGCTGAACCTTCTCTGTCGTGCTCGACTCCACCTCTGGGCCATGAACTCTTTTTTCCCCAACCTGAGTCCAGCACACCGTTGACTGACACGACCTTCTATATAGGGCTTAAAATGGAGTCATTCCAATGGAATAGTGATAGCTATTATTGTAGGAAAATTGTACCAGAGGAAAGTGTCACACCCACGATCCTCATGAGTCTAGAACACATGCCCACAACATATCCTCCAAGGTCTGGATGGTGCGCTATGTCTGTCCATCTGTCTGGGGATGTAAAGCAGTGCTAAGAAATAGCTGGGTGCAAAAAGCATGATCCAATCATCTCCAGACTCATGAGTTAAACCGTGCATCCCTATCCAAGACTATGGATCTCAGAACTCTATGAAACTGCACCACCTCATCCACGCACCTTTGTGCAAAGGCATCCGCTGCACCCGACTCCTTGATTTCTAGAAAGTGAGCCGTCTTCATCAACTAGTCCACCACTACCCAGATAGCGTCGTAACCTCCTTGAGCCTTAGGTAGTCCCGTGAAGAAATCCATCGAGATGTCATCCCACTTCCACTCAGGTATATCAGAGGCTGCAACAAACCTCCCGGAACATGATGCTCAACCTTCACCTGCTGACACACCAAGCCTTTGGCCACAAACTCTTCCACCACCTGCTTCACCATGAGCCACCCGAACTGACTTATGAAGCCTCGGTACATCGTGGAAGCTCCCTGGATCCCTGCTAGGGTTGTTTTGTGGAACTCACAAAGAACTCTCTTATGCATCACCTATGGAACAATCAACATTCCTCAAAAAATAACCCGATTATGATTATCCTCCATCCACCCTTCCGGAGCATTCCATTGGTTAACCTGGACATGAATCACCTCACATTACGTGTCTCCCCATTGAGACTCCCCTACCTGCAACAACAGAGAACATTGAACTGTCATCTAAGACACAAAACCTCTACCACCTTCCGTCCTTGCGTCTAGGTGCTAGGAAGCCAACTCCTCCATTGCCTTCCGAGCATCTGCCGACTCCTTGTCTGCATCCTTTTGTGATTTTATGCTCTAGGAATCTGCCACCACATTACCCTTTCCTATGGTTTAGGTAACTTCTAAGTCTTAGTCCTGAAGGAACTCTATCCACCTCTACTTCCACGAGTTCAGGTCCCGCTGGGAGAAGATATACTTCAAGCTCTTGTGGTCCATGAAGACTACAATGTGGTTTCCGATGAGGTAATGCCACCACAACATTAGAGTGAACAAGAATGCCACAATCTCTAGGACATGGGTGGAATAGGCACGCTCATGGGCATATAACTGCCCATACCCATAAGAGATCACCCCTTGCTGCTGCATCAGTACACAACTGAGGCCTTTCCCTAAATCATCACAAAACACATCATACACCGCCCCTTCTTGTGGAAACCTCAACACTGGTGCACTTACCAACTTTTCCATCAAATATCTGAAGGCTTCATCAAACATCCCATTCCATACAAAATCTTGATCGTTCTTAGTCAAGGCTATCAAGGATGCTGCAAATTGGGAGAAGTTGGGCACAAACATCTGTTAGTAACCAACCAGGCCGAGAAAACTATGAACTTCTACCACGTTCTTGGGAGATGTAAAAGAAATTACCACCTCGACCTTCAATGGGTCCACTTTTATCCCCTGCTCAGACACCACGTTCCCAATGAAATTCACTTCTCGTCACCAGAACATGCACTTGGACAGTTTCCCATAGATCTGGTGCTGTCGGAGGACCTATAAAACCATCCCCAGGTTCTCTATGTGACCCCCATTGATCTTGAGTAAATAAAAATTTCGACAATAAACACAACCACAAAATGGTCCATATATTCTCGTAGGATGCAGTTCATGAGCCCCATGAACACATCTGGTGCATTCGTAATGCCGAACGACATGACTACAAACATGATGTTCACATATCCTCCCCTAAAGGCAGTCTTAGAGATGTCACCCTCCATCAAACTCACTTGGTTATATCCAGACCACATATTGATCTTTGAGAACCAACCCGCTCCCCTCCGCTGGGTGAAGAGATCGTCTATCCTCAGGAGAGGGTAGCGATTCTGGACCATCACCTGATTCTGTCTCATATAGTCTATGAACAGCCTTAGACCACCACACGCCTTCTTCAAAAACAACATAGGATCGCCCCATGACGATGCACTTGGATGAACAAAACCCTTTTTCATTTGATCATCAATCTGGATCCGTAACTCTATCATCTCAGATGGTTCCATCCGATAGGGATCCATCGAAATCGGATAGACACCAGGTTTGAAGTCTATCATGAACTCAACATCACGTCGAGGGGGTAGAGTCGCCAACTCCTTAGGAAATACGTCCATAAAATCACTAAAGAATACTGGGACATCCACCATTTCTGTATCTACTGACTCCACTGATAGTTCAGCCATCAAGGAAAGAAGGGGATCCTCTCGCCGACTGCTTGTCTGAAAACTCCACTCGGCAACGAAAGTCACACGTCGAACACCCAAATCTGAAAACACAACCCTTCCTCAGAAGCATTCAATGACGGAACACACAAAGAAAACCCATTAAATACCTAGGATGACATCGTATGGTTATATATGCAATAATAGAAGATCCCAGATAGACTAATGCAGCCTTATCGTTAGTATATACCCTCGGAAAACAAAAGATCAGTCGGTCTGACCTCCGACTAGCATGCTCAACACTAGAGATTTTGAAAATATCTTGATGTCTAAACCCAAATAACGGGCCAGACCGGGTGTAACAAAGGAGTACTATGCTCTAGTATCAAACAAGGAATATACCATAGCACTAAAAAAGATGATCGTATCTCAAATGACCTCTCGCCCGGTTGGAACTGCTGCCTCTGCGGCGTGCAACTGCCCACGCCCAGATCCTCTGCCTCTCGGATGTCGGTCACCTCCCCGACCATGCCCTAGTCGAGGTCCCTGAGGAGCACTCCGAAGTCAGCCTCCTCTTGCAACATCTCCCCTCATAGGGGCGGGAGCCTGCTGCCCCTGCAACTGCTGCTGAAAGGGCCTGGATGGAAACTACTATGGCTAAGGTGGGCGCTGAACCTACCCATCCTCGTTGAACTGCACTCTGTCCAGGCACTGATTCTGAAGATGTCCATGGCTCCCACAGACTAAGAACCTCTGTCCTAGGCCTGAATGAAAAGGGTGAGGACCAGGGGAAGAGAACTGGAACTACTAAGGCCTGCTTCCTGTCGGTCGAAACCTAGAGGGTCCTGATGCCGGAGGCCTACTACTGATGGCATTCCCCTTCGACGCGCCCAACCGGATCCCCTCTCGTTACACACCTCTCGACGTGTGTATCATCTCCACCACATCATCATTCTTCTGCACCTCCAGGAATGTCAGTAAAGAAAAGGGAACAACAACATACTAAATAGAAGGTCAGAGTGGCTCCTCTAGAGGTCTCGCCCGAGGCTACGCATCCAGAAAGAGGTCTGGAACAAAGAGAAGTAGATCATTGAACTTGATCCCCTACTCTCTCACTAATATACTCCCCTGTTGTAGGAAGAGTAGCTCATGTCTCTTCTTAGCCTTCATCGTGGAAGATAAGAATTCCTCCTGGAACTCCTTCTCGAAGTCATCCCACGCAACCTCAGTCTCCCTCCTCTTTCCAAGATAAAGCATCCACCACTGACACGCTGCTCCCCACTTCTGGATGACGGCCAGAGGAACCCAGTACTATGTCAGAGACCTAATCAAGACAAACTATATCACTAGCTCCTTGAGCCATCTCTCTATCTCCACGTCTGAGATGTTTCCCCTATACTTCCTAAGGGTGTGTTGCTGAAAAGATCGAAGAATATTTCACCACTGGTTATCCTCCTCCTCTCAGTTGATCCTCTGTCGATTGACCAAGTCAACCTCATGGGCCTCGATCGACCATACTACTCGTGGTCACCTCCTAGGTGCCATAGTTGCAAGGTAAACAAGGAATTCCTAAGCCCGAGTAGTGTAGAATAATGTTCATAAATTTTCATAGACGTATTAATTTATTTTGAATCCCCAAGACTCCCATGAAACACGAGAACACAAGTCATTATGATGCATGTACCTTTCCTAGGGTCTTTACACTGCAATCAGCGTGTCCTCACTTGGTCATTCAGTAGGTCCATAGTCCTTGCATCGGATCATGGGGGGCCCAAAAATCATGTGTCCTAGCCAGTATTCCCTGGCCTAATTCACGTAGTAAGGTCACCGAACTCTTTTTCACTACCATCCCATGCAATCATCACAGTTCTTAACTCTAGACCCCATCCTATCTTTCAATCCCTTATGTTGATACCGTTCTATCACGACTCGCCTTCACCAAAATGAGGGAAGGGATAGTAGATTTCCAGAACCTTCCTTCTACAAGTTTAAGGAGAGATGATGACCCCCATGAACCTCCTTCCACAGGTCCCGAAGTTGCGACTATCACCAAGGTTATAAAATCATACATTAAATGGATGGAATTACCCTTTTTATTTTAATAGGATCAGGATATAAGATAGTAAGTCCCACAACACCAAAAATAAAAGTACAAGTATGGAAGAAATTAAACCATTCCCATATTCATGTTCAAAGATAAAGGATACAATCCACAAAACTCCAAATGTAAATTGATACCAAGAAGAGGACATCAACCACATAAACTTCCCCAATGGTCCGAGCTAGTACTGTCCTGCATGATCCCTGAAGTCCTCCTGGAAAATTGAATGCAGTTTTATATACGTAGGATGAAAATACAAGTAAACTCAGTAGGGAAAACAATTGACTCGAATTCACAAGTGAGGAGACATTGTAATGTCCCATTGAAAAATTGATAACCAATCACCAAACAAGGAAAATATATCCACCCAAACCTCACCAAGGCTAGCTCTCCAAATAACACAAATCAAGTAATGTATAGTAATAGTACATCAATATTAGGGTACCCCATGCCACTGTCCCACTTGTTATTGAAGACATGCTACGAATCGAACCAATCCTTCCATTCTTACCGAAATCCCACTGCCAAATCCCATACACAGACACATGGGCCACAAAGGCACATCCCGCCAGCAGACACCTAGGCCCCAACCGCCACGCCTAACCACACCCGCAAACACCCGGTTCAGCACAACTACTGCCACACCTAAATACACATGGGCCAAAAAACTACTGTCACGCCCGAAGACACCTGGGCCTAATCCTGAAGACACTTGGGAAACAACCTGCCCACAAACACCTGGGCTAACCACCAAAACTACCATGCCCAAAGATTCATGGACTAATAATGGATTTCAGGCCATCACAGTCTGCCTGAAGTGTCTTGGACTATTTGGGAAAGGGAGAAAAAAAGGAGCTAATAACCTGCCACTCATAGGGGTGTTGGGAAAACACCATCCCCCCTAATATGGGAGTGTTCGACACTTATGTTCTCAACATGGGTGGGGTGCGAATAAGAAACAAAAAACCCACAAGTATATACATAAGTAAACAAGCACTCAACCAAACCTAAGGTTCCCAAACTAGCCTAAGAACAAACACCACATTACTATTCATTCGTGAAAGTTATACCACCCACAACCAAGTCAAAATCCATACCAGAACCAATTTCCCCATTTAACCCATTCTTGTTTTAATGTTCAAGTGATCCCATTTAGATGAAAACTACTCTACTGGGAAACTAAAAGTCACAAATACCAGCCAGAGAAGGGAAACAACCAAACAACAATTTAAGCGTTCGCACCCGGTTCTATTGTAAAGTCGCAAAAAACTAGGGATTAAGTGAGATCCCTTGAAATAATGGAACCAAATAAATCCCCTAGGAAGTGATAGGTGAGATCCCTCGAATCACTGGAAACAAAATAAATCTCAGGACATAGCCCCATGTCCCCAAAATCCAGGAGCCAACGGTTTCTCAACAACAGAGGATCCCACCCGAATTCGTGTCACAGTTGAGCAACCACACAGCCTCAGATTCACAAATAGTGAATGTATAATAACATGGGATCTCATCCCCACCCATATCACCCTAGCAATCTAAGACCCCATCTAAGAAAACCAAAAGGACCCCCGCAATAGGCCCGTGAAAGAAATCAACCAATCCACAACCACCAACACAAATTAGGGACATGAAGGTATTTTCAAATTTAAAATATTTAACACACTCCATGGTTTCAATTACACTGGGCTTTAAATGGGGTTATCATAGAATAGGTTTGATCCTGTTGCTTTCAATTTCTTTAACCAAGTATATGTAATTAACCAATTTAATGTTATGGTTATTTAAACATCAAAGAGAACTGGGGTTCATTTGTGCACAGAGAAGGACCACCAACTACCATGATTTTCATTGAGAATAGGCCCGTACAATTCACAACACATATCAACATAAAAGAGTATATCATAACATTGATCACACCCCCCTTTCATTATTTAAAGTTCTGTTCATTATCTTCATTATGTTCGGGTTCATCAATTTCCCTAGAACCAAAAGCATACCCACCCCGCATGATACACAGAAAGGAGAGGTGAAGGAGACAATCCCTACCTGATTGATCTCGGATTGATTTTTTTCCACGCGCCAAGAACATGGGATGCATGATTTACAGGGGAGGGATGTCAGAACTCCAAGGACGAGCAGGCGACTCGAGCACAGGCGCACCACGAGTCTCGGGAAGGGGGGGGGGAGAACTCAAAGCGCACCATGGAGAAGGAGTGGAGTCAGCCAAAAGGTTGAAGAGAAATAATAACTTCCTCTGCGATATATAGATAAAATCCCTTTGTTACAGGATATGGGGATTTTGAACTCCTTGAAAGTCGGATCATGGTTTCCCACGTGGTTTGGGTGGTTACACATAATGGTATTAAGTTTTTTTTAATATTCCCCATTGAGGATATTTCTCAGGATTTTTAGGTTTTAATTATGGGCTTTAAAGGGGGTAATATAATTAATTTACTGTGGGAGTAGAAAGGTCAGGAACTGGAACAGAATGAAGAGGACACGATGCCATCGTCACGGTGTCACCCTCATGGTGCCACCATCAAGGTGTCACCCTCACGGTGCCACTATTTTGGTTGATCCACACTTTTGGAAAAGTAATGGGCCAGGAGGGTCTGGGCCATTACACTATTAATATTAATTTTTATCATACATAGGATTTTTATTTGAAAATTTAACATACTATTTACTATCATTGTGTCTCTATTATCAAATTTTGTTCATTAAATTTATATACATAATATTTAAATCATCTAGGATAATAAATAAATAGACATAGATATAGTGGGGACAACTAAAATGATAAAATTAAGTAATCATAATGGATAAAAAATAAAATGTATTAAGTAAGTTCTATTTTTTCTATTATAGTTTTTAATGAACATTTCGTAATTCTAATAAATTGTTTATAAAATTTTTGGGCACTTAGAATGTGAATTACAAAAAATTGTTGATTTTTTTATTTCCAAAATTTCAACCCACCACCAATTATTAATGATAACCACATCCCCTCACTTATTCACACATCTATTGCCATTTTTTCTAACAAAAAATTACAATCATCACTCTACAACACTATTATTTACATTTTATTTCTTATATTCTCAGCATAAGTCCAAACCTAGGGACCTAAATTAGAAATATAAAGCTTTCTTTTTAAAGAGAACATCATTGTATTCACTAAACTAATACTTTTTTAACATTTTCTACTAACACATTCATTAATGTATTGAAAATACCAATATACAAATAGAAATATCGACCAAATAATTATATTTTATTATGTTAATGTAATATCATATATCAATTTTATCTTCCATAAAATTAGTAACAAAATCATTGAACATGTGTATAGTGGACTACGACCTCATGAACTAATGAAACACATTTTTACTCCCTGACTCTCAAGAAATGATATAATGATGGATTAAAATTATATGAGATATTAGTAACATATTAATAATTTTGAATTTATTTTCATAACATGTACCATGTTACAATCCATTCAATGGAAATATAATAAAATCACTTATTTTTATGATAGAAAACTTCATCGTGAAGTGATGTGATTCATTTTTCAGTTATAAATTTCATCGAATACAATATAGATAATTTTAATTAATATACGTGATATATATTAAATAATAAGTATTATTTAACGGTTATATATTGTTTAATTTTTTATTCCATCCCTCATGCACATAGAAATTCTGTTCATGTGTATCTATAGCCTACATCATCCGTGGATGATGTTATTCATACTCATTGTCTAGAATTTATGAAATAATGTAAATACAATTATAACGAATATATATGAAATTAATATAATGGTTAAAATTATAGATATTATGAATATATTATCAAACTAAATGGACTATAAATACCAATAAAATGTAATGGAATAATGATGTTGTTATTTACTAAAATGTGATTTTAATAAGGAACTATTAAAAAATGGGATATAAATGGATATATGTAAATTATGATGACCCAAAATTCGTATACATAAGTATAGAAAATTAATAGATGAATATCCACTAAATAACATAACATTAGATTCCATAATTTTTAAATCTAGAGCCTTTGGGAATATAGATACATAAAAAAAATTTATAATAAAACTATATTGTCTTCTATATAATTCTTCATTACATGAATCCTTATTGTTTATATAATAAATTAAAAAATTATTTTTATAATAATAATAATTTCACAAATAGATATGTAACACCCTGAGATTTTATGAAGAATATTATTTTAATTTCGTTGATGTATTCTGTTGTATGCTACACCAAAATTATCTTGTGCTATATGTGACACCATATTATCTTTCACTATACGTAACACAATTCTTGACTCATGTTACACACAATTTCAAGTTCATTTCATAGAAATTATTCTATGCAAAATTATGTATAGATGTTGTTTAATGTATAAATGAAATAAGTTTTGAATTATGTTATACGCAACACCAAAGGGAGATTCCACTACACACAACCCTGACCTGGCTTGCATTACACGTAATCATGACCTTCCTCGATAGTGTGTGTTGTACGCAATGCCGGGTTTCACTAAACAATGATATATGATTATAATATTATCACGAACTAGTTGTTATGAATAGTATTAACTATATTTTGAATTTTATAACATTATTATGCATCATACTCATTTTCTAGAACATGATATGAAAATGAAATAATTTTTTCATGTAAAATAAGTATTTTTAAAAAAATGCAGTTTTGCCGCCTTTTGATGACGTACCCACATTAAATCTAGTTTTTTACATGTTTATAAGATAAATTTTACAAAATAAATGTATTCATTGGAATCAGGATATAAAATTTTAACATGGATAAATTTTTCATATTATTCTGATAAGTTTAATATTTTAATGAATAGAAAAACACGATATATTTTAATTGAAGGCAACTTTTTTCATCGTAATAATTAATTTAGATAAATTATAATATTTAATGGTTTTAAAGTATAAAAATTATATATTTTTACCATTTAATATAATTTTTCCATTACCATTGATTTTATATTGAATTCGTAGGTTAAATCAATTCAATCATTTGCAATGTTTTAAACAAAAGCCTGTTATCTTTTGACCACGAGATTAATTTTTAATTAATTTTTACAACATATGTGTATTTAATTTGGAAAAATGGATTCCATATTTGGAATTAGTGGGTCCAAATTATATTAATAGGCTACTTTTTTATTTTTGGCATTATGAATAGTAACTACGGTAAATTTTATTTACCATAGTAAAAGGTAAATCAGGTAAGTAAGGGTAAATATAATATTATAAAATTACCCTAACACATGTATTAATACAATTTTATGATTATATTTCGTCTTAAGTAAAATTTGGGTTGAAATGGAATCCATTATAACCAACTTGAAGGTGATTTAGACCTTTAGTTTATTTTATTTAATGTAATGTGAAATATGTCTCACTCAAACATTAATAATTACAGTGTTTTTAATATAAAGTCATATAGAATATAAATTTGGTTATAAATAATCATTTGAATGATAAAATGTTTTTATTTATCATGGTAATTTATAAATAATTTTTTTAAGTTATTTAATTAATTTATTAGCTTATACATTAATGATGCAGAAATTATTTATTTAGTAAAAAAATCAATAATATTGTTTTTATTGAAATAGTAATTCATATTAAAGGACTCAAAAACCTGACTAAAACATATTGGTAGTGTATATATACACCATAATCATACAATTAAATAATATATGACAGTTAGGAGTAATATAAAAGTTATTATGACACTTATATTATTTTATTTTATATGATGTCCAAGTTGTAACCTTCATAATTTAATAAATATAACATTTTAAAATTTGGGTGCTTTAGAAGATAAATCCAACTAAATGTATTATTATGGAAGATATAATATTTATATTCGTCCTAGTTTTTTATTTTTATTTTCTGTGCTATAAAATATGTATATTTACTAATTATACAAAATTGTTGTATTAATTATCTTATTAAGAGAAATATCAAATAAATTGATATAAAAATTGTAAATTAAATATTATATTAACTATTTAATGTGATCCACTAATTTTTTAGATTACTATGACATGTTAAAAACCTATTAAATATTTTATTTATAATATATCCTCTGTTTTTATTTTATTTAAATTCAAATAAATGAATAGTGTCAAAATTGACACTACTGTTATTTTATAAAAATAACATATTATTAAATTGTTTAAAAATAACCAAAATATATAAAAAATTATAAATTGAAGTTTATCTATCCTAAAATGTCATAAATTATCTAATTATGGATAATTCACATAACATAAGTAATTATTTAAAACAATTTAAAATTTCGAATCTTATTACCACAAATAAAAATTTAATATATTAAATAAGGATAAATCAAGTTGATAATGTTTAAAATAAATTCACTACATGCCTAAATTTTATTTTTTTTATTCGATTACAACCCTATAGAATCTAATATTCGAATATGAATCATTTTTGGAGGTTTTTATTTTGGGTTAGATTTATTATAAATTAATATTTTTAAGATTTCCAAAGGTGCCTCTCTCCTCCCTTACAAAAAGTGAACCCCTTCCCACTTCTCTTTACACATTTTTGAGCATTGAAGATCGGCCAAAACATTCCCATTTCCATTTTCATCTTCCCTACAAATATTCTAGAGTTCCTATTCTTCTTCAAAGATCATATTTAGTGCCCTAAGAAGGGGTTAAGAAGAGGCGCTTCAAAGAAAAAGTAATGTCTGTTTCTGATTCTTTCAAATTTATTTATTCTTCTACTTCCTATTCATTAGTTGATTCACTATGAAGTAATAAAATCAGTATCAATAACATATTTATATGTTATTATAAATTTGAAACAACCCTATTTCACATTCTATCCATCCTACGGAAAACGAAATGATCATGCGTGCGTACGTATAGAATGCCGTCTCCACGTTGTGGTGTAATCTCTTTTCCAACACCACCTTACATGGATGGGTATAATGGTGTAACGAAATAAATATAAATAGTTATTATAAAATAATACTAATTCTGATATATTGTATCATCCACTCCAATTCAATTAAATAATTATTTGAATAATATCATCGCTCGTGTTTACGTATGGACTACCGTATCCAAGACGCGATGGGACTCATTCTCCATGTTAACCATTCAAGAATGATTATAAAGTATATATAAGAAATAATAATGAAATATATGAAATTATAAATCTACTGGAGTTATGTATATATATATATATATATATATATATATATATTTCATCTACTTACTTAAATTCAAGTCAAAAAGTAGAGGAAAACAGCGTTCATGAGTACGTATGGCCTACCGTCTCCATGAACGGTGTGTTTCATTTCATTTATCTATCTATAATATAAATATATATATATTGAATATATAATATATATAAATTATGTTTTAGATTTTTTATATAAGTAAATAATGATATAAGTAATAATAATATCAAGAACAACAAGTCCAGACACGTATGATAAATGAAACGATTTTACCCAAAACACTACTTTAACATGGAATTGAAAAATGAACTGGTAATATAAATACCTAAGTGAACCATATATTATATAATAACAATTAATATGATTCTTTAATAACTCAATGACATTATTTAAAACATTATATAGGAGGTTTGGATACATGCGATGTATATCAGACATAAGGTAAGGGAAAATCCCGCAATCTCTTTTTATCCGAGATTGTTTATACTTCAGAATTTACTGGGGAATATTTATCATCCACATCTATGTTTCCTCAATATATAATATTATTTCTACCCTCCTACAATTGTTGAAATACAATTTTACCCTTCGATGAGTATTTAGTAAAATATATGAATGGAATCTTTTGACGTTTTTCATACAAGGTACTTTTTTACTTTTCCGTCCAAAGTACGTGAAGTATGTTTTTTAAAATTATACGACATGAATGGATTTTAGAACATTATTTAAATTATGCTTAATTTACAAGTTTTTAACTTTATTTTTGATCAACTTGTTTTATTTTAAAATTATATGACAGTTTAAGAAGGAAAATTTTTTTGTAGTAGAAAGGATATTTTCTTCAAGAATGGAGTTCAAGTGTTTTATCAAAATTATTATCAATATATGATTATATAGGCTTATTTTTCTATCACTATTTTTACATTTATTTGATTATTTTATGATGTAATTATTTTTATGAAGTTCATTTATCTTATATTGATTATGTTATGGTGGCATGTTGTTTAAGAATCTCATCTTTATTACATGGGTTATGCTCTGATGTATGATTTATGATTTTGTGGCACACATAAGAATGGTTTCAGTATTAGATGGGTGGGACCTATATATCGCTACAATGCATATGGTAATGATTTATATCTCAAGAGATAGATATGGATGGAATGATAAGTTAATCCGGTTCAGTGTTACAAGACTGAAATGAGGAGTGATCTCAATTCATAAAGGTACTTTTTCCACTAAGATGGTCTTGTAAGGATTGCCTTGGCTACTATGGAAATCATATCATGTGATTAATGGTTTTCCACAATTACATGTTTTATTCCCATGATATTTTAACATGATTGATGATCCATTATGATATATGCCTTACTTACTACCGTGTTTTATGTCATTGCTCAAGATTTTGATGGTTAAATATTATGTTCATGTTTTTAAGTTCAAATGTATATGGTTTGTTTTATTTTCTCCATTATTACCCTTACTGAGCATTTAAGCTCACCCTTTTTATGTTTTATTTTCCCCCATGATTAAAAGAATGGTTTTATGTAAGGAAAAAATGGGAAGATCGTTATGGGAGATGTTGAAGATCTTTCAACGTGATTAGAAGATTATATTTTATGTTTCCAAAAACACTAAACTATTACGGTCCTTGTGTTTCTGTTTTTGTTATGTATTAGATATTCTTCAAAAGTAATGTAACATCCATGTACGCCATGCTTTGGGTCTCTATAGTTGGTATCAGAGGAAAGGATTAGTAAACCTTTGGAAACTGGGATGTGAAAACTTTAGTGAAATCCCTAGAGATATTTCTCAGGTATGTTTAGGGATGTCCCTAAGGACAAGTATATATATAGGGTATAGTCCTAGAATTAAAAAAAAATATTATAGTTTTACCTCAAATGTTTGATATTTATGTTACTCCCCCTTTATTATATTGTTTTTCCTAGATTGATTTTTTCCTATCACAACATTCTTTTTGGGTTTTAGAAAATTGTTGGAAACATGAGGATTCAAAATAATGGAGGATATAATGGACAATGGAGTGATATTATTCATAAGCTACAAAATGAAATAGAATTTGGAAGGCGAAATATTGTTATTATTCCTTATCAGAAATCTCAAAATATGATCAATAATATCAACTTTGGTAAGATTCCTGACTCATCCAATAAGTGAAAGATGGAGTTTCATGAGGATCATAGATGAAAGAAAGTTGAATTTTACTCAAGTAAGTCATGTGTGAAGAGGAATCAAGGGTAATGTTTCAAAGGAACTAGAAGATGATTTGTCTGTGTAAAATAATGACACAAATCCAGAAAGTGAAAAGGAAAAGGTTCAGTTAACACCATAGAGAAGAATAATGGTATTGCTACGATATCAACAGTGGTAAGATGTTTTATATGTGGAATGTATGGGCATCATGAAAACCAATGACCCAAGGGATAATCTCATGAAGAGAATCAGCATGGTCATATGGGTAGTATTTATTTGGATGATGATGAGGAGACTACAACTGATATATGAGATGAAAGAAGTGTTGAGTCATGGTCAGTAGATAAAGAAGGTAATGGAATGATATATGTTTATC
Source organism: Viscum album (assembly GCA_963277665.1). Lineage (NCBI taxonomy): Eukaryota > Viridiplantae > Streptophyta > Magnoliopsida > Santalales > Viscaceae > Viscum > Viscum album. The sequence goes on along the minus strand of OY728140.1, from coordinate 1,916,535,482 downwards.
AAGAGTTATGTTTTTTTGTCAATGGTACTATTCAATAAAGAATTATCTAAGGATTTTTACACTATTGTTTTTCCTAAAGTGTTTGAAAGTATATGTTGAATGGTACCGATAACCATGAAAGGTTGTTCAAATATTTTTGGAATGTAGATTATATGAGCACAATGAAGGGATAAAGAGATAAAGATATGTTTGACAGTATTCATGAGCTCATGATTGATATAAGGACTAAGTGATATCATGGTTTGAGAATATATAATTTTTGGGATTTTGGTATGTGGAAGGAGTTATCTTTTGACAAAACTCATGTTTTCACTAAGGTTCTTTGGTAATTAATGTTTCATGAGAATAAATTATTAAGGTATTCACATGTTTGGAATGTGACCAACAAGATATATCATATGATAAATGATGGTATTCACATGCTCGGTAGATGAAAATTCAAGTAATTATTATCTTTATTCTATGAGATTGGACAAATGTATTTTAGATAAACCTAAAGATTGGAACATATTTAGTTAGATATCAGATAGTATTGTTTAATGATAGAACATTTATTATGTTATAATAGTATATTTTTAGAAAAAGGACTTCCGGTAGGACGGGCGACAACCCGTCATGTCGGATAAGGATGTGGGAATCGAACCAAAAACTGAAGTGCGATAGGCCTTTATCTCCTACCACTGGCCTACAGGAATTCCCTATTTAGTATAAAAAAATTTGATTTTATTAAGCAGCATGATAGATGAAGTATAAGTCCATTTTTAGAATCATATATGATTTATATCACCATATATGGACTTATGTATTTTTAATAACATTTTATATCCTTTTGATTGAAACAGACGGAATGACCCATCATTCTATAACATGATCTACTAACACTTCATGAATAACAAATTAAAATTCATTTATTTAAGATATGAAATTGAAATTGTTCAAGGCATGAACAACAGTGAGATTGCACCAAAATCATGTAAGTATTTCTTTTAATTAATCACCTTTAGAGAAATGATCTTGAAACCCAAAAATATTTTCCTAGTGATCTTATATTTAATGGATCAGATGGTACCTTAGATCATCACAAATTTATGCCATAGTGATTGATACCTTTTTCATAGCCATGTTCCCAACTACTCTCCATCAGAACATGATTGTTAGATTTCTCTTCCATTTCCATATTTTTCACCTATGTTCTTCTATGTGGAAACCCAGTGATTAGATAATTTGGGTAACCATAACGTTTCATAATTTAATTTTTAATGATATGTTTTGGTATTCCTTTTTAAGATGTGGGTTTATATTAAAGAAACGTTCATGTAGTAAACCATTTATAACCCCGATGAATTTCGAGAGAGAAATTCATTTTAAGGGGGTAGAATGTAACACCTCGAGATTTTATGAAGAATATTATTTTAATTTCTTTGATGACTTTTTTTTATGATAATCCAAAATTATCTTGTGCTATACGCGGCACTATATTAGCTTGCGGTATACGTAACACTATTCTTGACTCGTGTTACACACAATTTCAAATTCGTTTCTTAGAAATTATTCTATGCAACATTAAGTATAGATTTTGTTTAATGTATAAATAAAATAAGTTTTAAATTATGTTATACGCAACACCAAAGGTAGATTTAACTACACGCAACTCTGACCTGGCTTGAATTACACGCAATCGCGACCTTCCTCGATAACGTGTGTTGTACGCAATACCGGGTTTCACTAAAAAACAATATATGGTTATAATATTTTCACGAACTAGCCGTTATGAATAGTATTAAATAAATTTTGAATTTTATAAAATTATTATGCATCTTACTCATTATCTATAACATGGTATGAGAATAAAATAAATGTTTTGGCTAAAATAAGTATTTTTTAAAAAATGCAGTTTTTCCGCCTTTTGATGGCGCACCAACATAAAATCTAGTTTTTGACATGCTTATAAGTTAAATTTTGCGAAATAAAATTATTCTTTGGAATCAGGATATAAAATATTAACTTGGATAAATTTTTCATATTATTTTGATAACATTAATATTTTAATGAATAGTAAAAACACTCTATATATTAATTAAAAACAACTTTTTTCATCGTAATAATTTATGTTGTTAAGTTATAATATTGAATGGTATTAAAGAATAAATATAACATATTTTTAAAATTTACTATAATTCATGTCATTATCATTGATTTTACATTAAATTTGTAGGTTAAATCAATTCAATCTTTTTCAATGTTGTAAACAAAAACCCATTTCTTTCATCAACGGGATTAATTTTAATTTAATTTCTAAAACTTCTGTTTATTGAATTTGGAAAAATGAATTCCATATTTGGAATTAGTGGGTTCAAATTATATTTATATACTACATTTTATTTTTGAGCATTATGAATAGTAACTATGGTAAATTTTATTTACCATAGTAAAAGGTAAATCAGGCAATTAAGGGTAAATAGAATATTATAAAATTACCCTAGCACTTTTCTTAATACAATTGGATGATTATATTTCGTCCTAATTCATATTTTGGTAGAAATGGAATCCATTAGAACCCACTTGTAGGTGATTAAGACCTTTAGTTTATTTTATTTAAAGGAAAGTGAAATATGTCTCACTCGTACTTTAATAATTAATTTGTTTGTAATATAAGGTTATACAGTATAAAAATTCGGTTATAAATATTCATTTGAAAGATAATTTTTTTTATTTATCATGGTAATTTAATTGTTATTTTAAAGAGTTATTTAATTACCTTATTAGCTTTTATATTAATGATGCAGAAATTATTTATTTAGTAAAAAATCAATAATATTGTTTTTATTGAAAACTTAATACATATTAAAGGACATAAAAACCTGAAAAAAAACTTATTGGTAGTGTATATATACACCATAATCATCCAATGACCATATATATGATTGTTTGGAGTCTTATAAAAGTGATTATGACACTTATATTAGTTTATTTTATATGATGTCAAAGTTGTCACCTACATAATTTAATAAATATAACATTTAAAAATATAGGTTTCTTAGAAGATAAATCTGAATAAATGTATTATTATGAAATATATATGATTAATATTCATCCTATTATTTTATTTTTATTTTTTTATGCAATAAATAAGTATATTTAAAAATTATAGAAAAATGTTGTAATAATTTTTTTATTATGAGAAAAATCAAATAAATGGTTTTAAAAATTGTAAAATAAATATTATATGAAATATTTAATGTTCTCCACAAATTTTTATGATTTATATGACATTTTAGAAACCTATTAAATCTTTTAGTTTGAATATATCGGCTGTGTGGATTTTATTTCAATTCAAATAAATGAATAGTGTCACAATTGACACTATTGTTATTTTATAAAAATAACATATTATTAAATTATTTAAAAATAACAATAATATATAAAAAATTATAAATTGAATTTTATATAGGCTAAAATTTTATAATTTATCTAATTATGGAAAATTCAAAGCACATAAGTAATAATTTATAATAAATAAAAATATAGAATCTTATAACGACAAAAAAAAGTTAATAGATTAAATAAGGATAAATCAAGTTGATAATGTTTAGTATAAATTCCCTACATGTCTAAATATTATTTTCTGATGATATTACAACCCTATCGCATCTAATATTCGAATATGAGTAATTTTTGGAGTTTTTTAGGTTGCGTTATATTTTTAATAAATTAATATTTTTAAGATTTCCAAAAAAGTGCCCCTCTCCTCCCTTATAAAAAGGGATCCACTTCCCACTTCTCTTCACACCCTTTTGAGCCTTGATGCACATAAAAACCCTTCCCATTTTCCTTTTCAACTTCCCTAGAAATATTCTAGAGGTCTTCGTCTTCCTCAATGATCATATTTAGTGCCCTAATAGGAGGTTAAGAAGAGGCGCTTCAAAGAATAGGTAATGTCCGTTACTGATTCTTTCAAATTTGTTTATTCTTATACTTCCTCCTATTTAGTTGTTTAATTATGAAGTAATAACATCAGTAACAATAACATACTGATATGTTATTATAAATACGAAACAACCATATTTCAACTTCTATCCATCCTAAGGAAAACGAAATCATCATGCATGCGTACGTACGGAATACCGTCTTCACAACGTGGTGTAATCTGTTTTCCAAGACCACCTTAATTGGATGGGTATAATGGTGTAAATAATAACTATACAAGGTTATTATAACATCATTATTATTCTGATATATTGTATCATCCACTGTGATTCAATTCTATAATTATTGGAATGATACCATCACTCGTGCGTACGTACGGACTACCGCCTCCACGATGCGATGAGATTCATTCTCCAAGATAACCATTCAAGAATGATTATAAAGTATATATAAGAAATAATAATAAAATATATGACATTATAAAGCTACAGTATTTATGTATATATATATATATGTCATCTACTTACTTTAGTTCATGTCTTTAAGGAAAGGAAAACATCGTTCATGCGTACGTACGGCCTACCGTCTCCATGAACGGTGTGTATCATTTCATTTATCTCTCTATTATATATATATTGTAAATATATGATATATAAATCATTCTTTAAATTTTGGGTGTATGTAAATCATGATATAAGTAATAATAATATCAAGAAAAAAATTCCAAACATGTACGATAAATGAAACGATTTTACCCAAAACGCTACTTTAACATGGAATTGACAAATGAACGGGTAATATAAATACCTAAGTGAACCATATATGATATAAAAACAATTAGTATTATTATTTAATAACTCAATGACATTATATAAATCATTATAAAAGAGGTTCGGATACATACTAAGCATATCAGACATAAGGTAAGGGAAAATCTTGCAATCTTATTTTTATCCGAGATTTATTATACATCAGAATTTACCGGGGAATATTTATCTTCCACATCCATGTTTCCTAAATATGTAATATTATTTCTATCCTCCTACAATTTTTTAAATCCTATTTTACCCTTTGGTGATTTTTTTTGTAAAATATATGAAAGGAATCTTTTGTTGTTTTTCATACGAGGTGCTTTTTGACTTTTCCGGAAAAAGAATAAGAAAAATGTTTGTTTATCTTATACAACATGAATGGATTTTTAGAACATTATTTCCATGAATCTTACATTAAAATTCATTAATTTTATTTTTAATCAACTTATTTTAGTTTAAAATTATGTGACATTTTATGAAACGAAAATGTTTTTGAAGTAGAAAGGGTATTTTCCTCAAAAATGGAGTTCAGGCATTTTATCAAAATTATTTTCCATTTAATATTATATAGGGTTCTTTTTCTATCCCTTTTTACATTGATTTGATTATGTTATGATTTAATTATTTGTATGAATTCCTTTTATCTTATATTAATAATGTTATGATGGCACGCTGTTTAAGAATCTCATTTTTATTTCATTGTTTATGCTATGATGTATGATTTAGGATTTTGTGGAACACATATGAATGGTTTAATTATGAGATGGGTGGGACCTATATCTACCACAAATTCATTGGGTAATGATTTATATCTTAGGAGATATACATATATGGAAATGTAAGTTAATCCGGTTCAGTGTTACATGATTGAAACAAGGAGTGAACTCGATTCAGAAAGGGACTTTGTCCACTAAGATGGTATTGGACGTAATGCCTTGGCTATTATGGAAATAATATCATGTGCTTAATGGTTTGCCATAATTCCATGTTTTATTCCCATGCAATTTTATCATGATTGATGATCCATTTTGTTCAATGCCTAATGTAATGCCATGTTTAATGTCATTGCTCAAGATTTTGATGTTTAAATATTATGTAATTGTTTTTAAGATCAAATATATATAGTTTGTTTTATTTTCTCCATGCATTCCCATACTGAGCATTCAATCTCACCCTTTTTATGTTTTCTTTTCCCCTAGGATTAAAAGAAATGTTTTAGGTAAGGAAACAAAAAGGGGAAGATCGTTATGGGAGATGTTGAAGATATTTAAACATGATTAGAAGTTTATATTCCATGTTTCCAAAGACACTAAACTATTATGGTCCTTGTGTGTATATTTTTGTTATGTATTAGATATACCACAAAAGTAATGTAACTTCCATGTATGACAATCTTTGCATCTCTACAAGATAAGGATGATATTATATTATCTATAGGGGTAAACAATGAATATATCCATGATCACATATTAATGACATCTAAATAAGTTTATGAGAACATTGGAATGAAAAATATAATTTATAATCTACAAATCAATTAAAAAAATCTTGAATCATGGAATGATTCATGGTTCTTTATAATAAATGAATCATAATTGAATCTAATTCCAAGATAAATGAGATCATAATATATTAATTATATACGGATTTACTTCTTACAGATAGCGACAACAAACAATTCTTTGGTTGAAAGGGTGTATTGATAATAATATCTTAATGTATTGTGTTAATGCCTAACAATCATAGTAATCTAGGTGCACATAAAAATAATAATATTGTATTGTGATTTCCCTACAAAACATTTTTTTTTCTTGGAGAAATCCCAATATAATCAATGTTGAATGGGGAGTATATTGAATTGGGTTATCTCACCATTTCAGTCATGTTTATCTCATGAGACATTAATCAATACCCAGTATCATACAGGGATATATAGTTCCCACAAATCATATAACTAAAAGAATATATATGTGTCTAAAAGGTAAAAAAAATTCATTATATCAAGACCATTGAAATGAATCATGTTTGAGACACATTTCATCATTGATAAATCCATGGAAAAGAAACTAGTTTTATTAAAAATTCATCATTTCATTATAGATCAACTCGTTGAAAAGGCGCATATCTGATATAAATATTTTCAACATAAATATAATACAATTGGAGAAATACTATAAATTTTATCCTTGGTTTATATAAAAAAAATCATGAATAACATCAAAGGAGTCCATATTAGATGGAAAATGATTTTGAAAGAAGAGGTAAATGATCTTTTTAAAATGAAAATATAATATTTGAAAGAAAATGATCACAAAACATGGTGAACATATTTTTCATTTTAAATATTATTTGAAAAATTTAATTGAATCTCTCAAAAATTTAGTGGTCATACGTGGGAAAATATTATCCAGGTCATAATCATAATAAAACGATTACTAAATATTTTCAAAAATTTTTACAAAAGAACAACATTTGGGGAAAATGTAGTTTATTCTAAATAATATTTGAAAAATTAAAACAAGGTTAATAATATCATTAAAAAAATAATAATGATATGGAAAAACACTTATAGATAAAAAAAATCATAAACATTGATGAAAAAATGATTTCCACCTATGAGAGAAATAATGTGTATTATTTTGAAAAACAAATTAGACGATTTTGTAGATAAATGCACGAAAATAAACAAGAAAAATAATTTTAAAATTTTTATTAATAAGAGAATAAAATAAATGCATTTTATGATATATAGATCATAATATTTCACAATCATATGTATATTCACAAATAATTCTAATAAATAATGACATTGGGACAAAAAAATTTATCAGTTTGGTAATTTTTGAATCAGAACCCCCTTATTTTTATAATTATAGTGTTCCAGGACATGGTAATCACTAAAGTAAAAAAATCATATTGGTTACTAGACCTCAAGATATCCTCCTCATATTCATAAGGAAAACGACTAGATAAATGGGTCAATATAATATAGTGGGGAGACTATAACCCATGGTACAATGTTTCAAAACATTGGAAGTAAATATCAGTGTCTCTGAAAAAGAAAAATCAATACATCATATAACAAGATGAAAAAGAATCAACCTTGAAATACAAATAATAGTGAAACATATAATGTATGTATTTATTATAACTAAATTATTTACTAGAATTCATACTAACGAACAAACATGATAACACAAATATACTCAAAAGAATAGAGCCATGTCTCCCAGGACAATCTCATCTCCATGATCCTAGTTATCCAGAAATGAAATATCATGAACAATGTCCCTTGACCTTTCCAAACATGTATCAATGTATTTCTATTAGGTACCTAATAGTGGCTAGAATATGGTGTGAGTAAACTCAATAGCCAAAACCACCATGTCTGATGAAAAACTATCTAATAATATGTCCACAAAATAAATAGATAAAAATAGTATTAGATAATCAATTATTACAATACATCCATTAACCTTTTTAGCACCACTAAAATATATCTCTAAGCATGACGCATTAAAATTACAACTATATCCACAAGTACATGGAAAATTATATAATCATTAAAAATCACTATGTATATGACTTTTATCACAACCCTCTTGACACCTATAAATTGTTTTTCATAACTACGATAATACCTCTATAAATGTTTTTTAGCATAGAACTGGGTAAATAAAACGTTATAATAGAGAAGAATAGAATATTTAACAATATATATATATATATATAATAATTCTAAAATAGTATTTGGTTAATATTTTATAACTATTTTAATTTATCAAGTTACATATTGACCCATTAGAACTACAATTTACAAAACCATATTGTATCAAAGTATTACCATTCATTTCAAATAAATTGGTAAATTTTTCCAATGTTATCTTAACACAACCATTCACCTAATGTGAGAATTCAATATAAATTTTTTTTTATAAAATTATAATTCTCATTATTATTCAATGGTAGGATCAACATATTTCATGTTTTAAGAAAGGTATTAACATGGAAAGATCCAAATTGATACATTAAATATTTTAAACATTTGACTATCAATACCCTTTGTTTTGTTACTTAACCTAAATGAATATTTGGTACAATTACACTATATTTAACATAATTATACCATTATAAATATACTATAGGAGTTTATTATAGACCACCTACCATTTTAAATAGGTCAACCTTATGTTATCAATGGTAATTCCAACTAAAAATGAAGGTGAAGGAAAAAAGTGAAAAACAAAAATCACACAAACATCAAGATCAATACTGGATTCAAGGATGATCACAAAATTGAACAAATATAATGGAGGATAATAGATTAAAGGGGAAAACAAAATAGAAGGATCTCACAAGATATTTAATTCATGACTGAGACATTTATAAGATAAGGAGTCACTACTTGATATCTTGTAGACTCTATAGGGATTGACATTATAGGATTCACAATAGAAGAAGTATGTCACATAAATATAGTGGTTTATAAAGGATGTCCCTGAATTATACCAATATTCAACACCCTTCATGACTTAATTCGTCTATTTTTAAGATATACTTAATAAGATTTCACCCTGGTTTAAAATAACATCAAAAACCATTTTATGACGTGACCCAGTTTCATGGTTTGCAAACATTCATCTCTGTGAACTAGTTCATGAAGTGTGACTAATAAGAGGATAACATCTTATTACATGTTCATTAGGTGAATGTGTACAAAATATTAATTTTTTTTTCGGATTATGTAGAAATATCTTGACCCCCATTTGATGCCTTCAAAACTCATAGATATCTTTCATGACCCCTTAGAGACATTAGTACATATATTTCATTAATTGAAATAGACATAAATCATAATTTATTAGGTCATATTCACTGGTAAATACATTAACTCCCAGAAATATATCAACAACTATATTTTAAATATGAAAACTATATATATTGTTTCACCAAAAAAACAAGAGGTATGTGCTAGGAAAAAGGGAATTTTTTAAAACCTCACAATAATATAATAGCTCCTCCCTAAGGGACTAAAACCATCAATGTGGGGTATCAATAAGAAAGTCATAACAAATTTAACTCATCTTAAATTCCCTTCACTATTTCTCCACATGAACACACCCATGCTACTACCACAGTCAGGCTAGAGGTCTAGTAATAAATAATAGATAATATTCATTATAGTCCCCAATCAAAATCAGATTCCCCTTGATGGATGTAGCTACCCCCATAATGTCATCGTTAATGTCTATCACCTGAGAAGTATCAAGAAGATATATCCAAAGACATGATACATGATGTACATCATGTATGTCACTATAATGATGTGCAATTGTCAATATTTATGCCACTATACTGACACTCCCCACTATATCAAATAGAGAAAAAAACAAGGTTGAGAGATTTCCTTCAATCATGATATGTTATTTCCCTACATAAGATACACCTAAAATAATAAGTCATGTCCCACCTTAATCTCTAGTGGTCTTTTGTAGTATTCATTGTAATATGTCATCAGACTCTTTGTGGATACAAATAGAATATTGGTCAATTATACCAACCCATATATATACATTACTAGACTAGGTACAAAAAGTCCATCATCACCCACCTATAACAAAAAATAGAGAATTTCTACATGGAATTCAATTATAATCATTAAATTTTTAAATTTATATATATTACATGAATCTTTTATTATTTAAAAATTCAATGAGTGGTATATGGTTATCCAATGATCCACTAAAATACCCAACATATGATCATAACTTATTGACCTAAATATGATGATTTTATTCATATTGTTCAACAGTATGAGGATTATATGATGTATTTATAAGTAATTAAGACCATAGGGATTTATTATGACCCCGTAAAAAAGACATGAAACAATGGCCACTATAAGAATTTTTATTCCTCAAAACCACATAAAGTAAAATTATATCATCCACATGGAGACTACATAGATTATTGACTATGAAGGATTCCCTAATAGGAATGATATGGGATACACTCATCACCTAATCCATGACCACCCATACATCATCATTTGTATTATATTTCCCAGGTAATCCTATCAAAAAATACATAGTAACTTCATAACATTTCCATAACAGAATGTTAAAATGCTGAATCACCCATATAGGCCACTGATGATTGGCCTTCACCTACTGATACGTTAAAAATATCACAAAAAACAACACAACTTCATTAACATTTCCTGGCCACCATTAATGCATTTCGAGATCTATATACATATTCATTTACCTATACATACCTCCTCTATATAATCTTTTAACTTTTCCATTGGGAAATCTATAGGAACCCATACATTGATGTCAAATAAATTATAATTTCCCATACCAATAGAATATCATTGCAGCATTTCCCCACAATATAATCTATCTTTTATAGATAATTCCATTACATCAAATACTTCGTCTATATTGTACCGGTCATGATGCGTGAGTATAAAACATGTCGATGTCAGAGGCACTTGTCAATATGAGTCATAAAAAATTGATTCATGTTTGAAAATAGTGATATCATCCACCACTCAATACCAGACTCTCGTAAAACCACATTCTGCAACTTCATGCTCTTTAAATAGAAAACTGTGTTTACCTTGCTCAGTGTGTGATCAATATAAATGGAAAAAAGTTTCTTTTCCCAACTAAATCTCCAATGGTCCATGTTACTCCAAGAAATATTGTATTTGTGGCTCACGTGTTAGTTGAATACCACTCCCATCTCAAAGAAATAATAGTGTCTCTAAAATCCCTTGGAATGTATATAGATGTATATCTACAGATACTAAGTAGGATTATTTCTCTCAAGTATTATCATATATTCGGCTCAATAAGTAATAACTTGGTCCTCCGGTATCAACACTATTATCATTACAACTCTTAATTAATAACATTTCATGTTATATGAATTATCAATAATGATAAATGTGTGTTATTTATTGGTTATGCTTATCATTGTCTCCTAACAATATCACTCTTAGGAATCTTACCTAATAACATCACCCCTTTCTTTGCCATCCTAGACAATGATGCCACCAAACATGATATGTCCTGGATGAAGAACCTTTAATAACCTTATGACCACATAAAAAATTAAAAAAGACATGACACTCTTGGGAAGCTCCCATGATACCAGGTTTGAAAAAAATTATGTTTCCTCGAAGACAACATTATTTGAGACGACAGGACCAATTGTGTTCTTTTTATCAATCCCCAATAATTAATTGGATATAATGGAATTCATTAATTATTATCCCAATGTGCAAAAAATAATTTTATGAAATTTTCATGATAATATATTAACTAGGAGTAAATAATTCATTCATCGATTAAAACCACAAATAATATTATAAGAAGGGAAGAGATACCTGATTCATCAAGGTCATGAATACCACATGATCGTTATTCATACCAAACGTCATCACCATGTACTTGTATAATCCATATATATTAATTAAATAAGTATGAATTCTAAATTATATTATCACTAAATAATGATGATATAATGATAAAATGTAAATATTAGATATATTCTATGAAATTTCGTACTATAATTGATGATATTCAATTAGTTGATGGTGATAATAGTTCTTGAACCTCATCTGGATCAGTTTTCTATAGTCCACACACTAGTGTAATGTCCCAAAATCCTTTTCGGAAAAAAGAACTAGAGAATACAATGAATATATAATAAGATGTATGAGACCCACTGATTCAAGATATTCCAAAAAATATATCAATTCATGTATTTCATATAGTGAAATCATATTAGACATAATTTAAACATGCTACAATCATGGAACTAACATGGTCGATAAATCAATCATTAAATTGGGTGGTAATAATTATAATAGATATGGAAAAACGTCGTGAACACTTTATATGAATATATTAAAGGTATCATGAAACATTATTCCTTCATTAGAAAAATACCTACTATCTATTCCATGATACAATCTAATATACTTTGAATTTGTCCTCCAACACCCCCTAAATGAACCAAAATATCATTGTAAAATTGGATTCCTCTATATAGAGATAGTCATGTAACTATTCATCAGTATTATTCATTATAATCCCTTTATGAAACTATAATATCCATACCACAAATCATATCTTATCATACCGCTTGAAAAAAATAGTTCTCAATAGAAATGGTAAGAAAATGTTTTAGAGAACATGCATTGATATGTTTGATGTTCATTGAGATCATTACCAATGGGGTATCAATGGTTAAAACACCATGCTATATTTTTTCAACAATGACCAACCCATTTACAAAAATTTAAAATATAAATAAATTTTGTAATATTATATCAGCCTAGATATAAGAAAGTTAAAATGATTTACGAATCATATCTATGATGGTAGAGTGAAATATGTGCAAACTAGCTAAATTGGATTCCATATCGTGGTGCTAAAACCCCTTTACCCTATGGAATACTATAAATCCCATGATTTCTCCCAATATATGGTTCTACCGCACTTTTTATAGAGTAATACACCCCCACGTCGACTAGACTGTCCAATAAAACTCTATATAATAGTCTGGTAATGGGTATCATAGGGCTTCTAAGACTCAATATATTTTCTTTATAATATCCCACTAATGTGGTAATTGATTTACCTAAAAACCTTTTCATTTTCTAATACAAAAGCAAGAAAGACACTTCAATGTAGAGGGATGATACATAGGCTTCTTGTGGGCAAATGTTCCATACTGATAGAACTATAACAAAACATGGTCTACTGATGATGCCCAAGGCCTAAATTGCTCGAGTCATTTTTTTTATTTCTGTTTCCTTCATTGTAGTGCTTCCTACCACCAAAATAATAAATCCATGTTCACCCTTAAAAAATATCGTTCCCATTAACTAGGGGAAACTATTGGTTTAGATTCAATGATGATAACAAGATTTACCATATATGAAAATATACTAAAGATAATACATTCACATATGATTTGATTTCATGAAAAATATCATCACGGAAATTACACAACCAGTAAATATAAAAATATTATAATGATTGGACAACACATTGCGAGTCAATTAAACATCCATCATAGTCCGTCAATGAAATTTCCATCATTTACAAGTTCAAAAAATAAAAATGCATCACATTAGTCAACACATTTGGATTGAAGTTTGTAAAAATTTCATATCAATGTCCTTACAGTATACATCCTATTTCAACCTCATGTTACCTAATGTGTCCTACCAATTCATGGATATTCCAAGTATCATGAATGAAACAATATTCCATATCTTTTTTTGGGTATCCTATAAATCTCGATGATCATCTTGACAATGTCGATATTGAACATGACTGAATGGGGAATCCCCCCTATGAATATAAGAAGGTGTAATAGTGATAAATCTCTCAAAAACTTGCGCATTTATGTTATTTTCCAATTAAACTCTCTTTTCATTAATCTCATGATCCTCATGAAGATTTCATGAGGATTAACATCATTATATTCCTCCAAAGATACATGAATCTCTAATTTACATTTTTCAGGAGTGTGATAGTTGTCACTCTCTTAAATATCAATTCAATGACGAAGGGGGTGAATATTCTATTAATGGAAAACACAATCTTTATTATAATAAATTTAAAAAATTAGAAAATAAATATGTCAAAAAACTAATGAACTACTAGATTATGGTCTCTCTAAAAATATATTAATTAGTGAATATCCATATCATAATAGTACCTTCATTTCATATATTGGGTATAATTAGTATCTCATTTCATAGTTCATATAGGAAATTATATAACCTAAAATATATATTCACCAATCACGAATAATGAATGTCACTATATATCCCTATGTTCCTATAATTATGCATGAATATACATCTCATGCCTTACAGGGCCACCAACTAAAATATCACAAAACATTAACATAATACAATATGTGAATCACTATAGAATAAAATAATTCCAACATTAACAATTATACATTTGGAAGAACAATCCTATCCCTACAAACGCATACCATTACTAACACATGGATAAGATATAACCAAGATTATTCTCATCATCGAGTCCTAAAACATATTTAATTCCATTATCACTTTCCAAAATGGTAATGAGACAAAAAAAAATTATTCTTATTATAGAACATCGTAACATCCGCCGATCTAGAACTCCCCCACATGATAAAAAATATGGTTTTTTACTAGGCCTCATGTAAACCTCAATATATTCCAGAGGCTTAAAACAAGTAGTGGTGGGATATATAACATATTAATGATATTATAGCCCCTATTAGAGTGTAAAAAAAAATTGAATTATTTACATATAAATGTAACTGAAATAGATGGAATAGTATATCATAAAACAAGAAGAAAAAAGAAGAACATAGGAAACAGAATAGTAATTAACCATGTAATGGTAGGTCGGAATGTTACTAAATGACTTTATATATTATATTTTCATAAATGAACATGATTCCAAAAATAAAT
The DNA here is from genome assembly GCA_963277665.1 of Viscum album. Taxonomy (NCBI): domain Eukaryota; kingdom Viridiplantae; phylum Streptophyta; class Magnoliopsida; order Santalales; family Viscaceae; genus Viscum; species Viscum album. Next base: position 1,916,520,245 of record OY728140.1, on the reverse strand, counting down.
TCAAAATCATTCAATCCCAATTCATTGACCAGTCCTCTCTAAATGCATTAAAACATCTATAATGTAACAATACCAAATAGAGACTCTTTCCCTTATCCAAATATGTATCCATGTAATACCCTCGGGTACTATATAATTTATAGAATAGTTTGTGAGTATAACTCACTAGGTTGAAAAATCCCTATCAATATGTACTACTCTAATTATTAATTCATGAAATAAGTTTATAAAATGTTTTATCAATTAATAAATTACTAGAACACAAAAATAATCATGTTCAAGAAAATTTCTAGAATAACTTTGAGCATTATGTATATTTACTATAACTGGGACCCCATTTCAATTTAATAATCACATAATTGGGATAAATCCCTCACTATAAGAAATGAAACAAAGCCATTCCAAGACCTATAAGAATTAATACATAATCAATATGCGAACTCTAATTAGAATATATAAATGAAACACAGTCATGATCTCTATATTTTCAATGTAGAATATTTTGGTATATCCCTATATGTATGAATTATAACATCAATCTAGTCCAATCCTTCTATATATGCACTAAATAATAATCTGCTCATGTCATTTATGATTTACATAAAAACTGATCCATGCCCTTTCTATTTGAATTTTACTATGTATCTGAAAACAACACATAATGGAATGAAAAGAAACATATATCATAGGAAATAATAGTCAATTCATCCAAATTCCTTAATTATTTTAAGTTCCCTTTCATTCATCAAGTTATTTATTAACCCATTAATATTCTACTTTACATAACCATTGTATATCAATGTACCTTCATTAATTTCAAATAAAAATGTAAGTTATTTTCCAAAGTGATCATATCACATGAAATCACCTTAGGATTCATGAAATTCTAATATATATATTGAATCAATTATCCATTTTAGTTTTGTTTAATGGAAGGCTCACCAAACTGAAAACTGTAATATTTATATAAATACTACTAAATATAAATTGTTATAAGGATTAGTAAAAACACATCATAATAACAACCAATTATTCTAAAAGTTAATGTACATTTTGTTTTAGTGAAATAAAATAATACCTCACATATGTAAATAATTGTAAACTTTTTATTGGGTTTTGTTATAGAACCCTACCTATAAAGGGTGATCGAACTGGAACTATCAATTTGAAATTCCAACAAAAAAATAGTGAATGACATCTTAATTAAGAAGAAAATCTCAAAACAATATCAAAATTATCTTGAAATAGTGGAGATGTAAATCCATACTATAATGGAATGTAGTATGTAAATGATTAAAACTAATTTAAAGGAATTCATCTTATATTTATTGATAGATTTATTTATTTGGGAGGGAAGTAATCTATCGAAAAATCCTACTGTCAATATACATATCTAGAGATGAGGCATCATGGTGTTTGAAATAAAATAATTTTCAAAATGTGTTTCAAAACCACAGGTTCAAAGATATTAATGATGTGATCTCCCATTACAATGTGATTATATTTATTTATATGGTATAAAAAATTCACATACTCACGTTAAAATATCATCAATCAACTATTTCACAAAATGAAATGGTTTTAGGGGGTGTAACCATTTCAAGCATTTAATCAGTTCATGAAATGTTCTTAATAATAAGTTCACATTTCATAGCATGTCCATGGTGTGAAACATACTAGGAGAAAACTGTTTGAACCAAGGATTCTTATTACTAATAATGGATGTTGATTTTTTTACTATCAATCTACAAATTGATGTCTAGGTAGTTGTAAAATAATAGGGTCATACGTTTAGAGGGTGAACGAAATATTGTAGGTGGAATATTTCTCCAAAGGTTTAAATGTTTTGGGACTAAAATCATCTCATTTTTGGTAATGGTTCACCACAACATTACACGGTGAAGGTGCATGGAATGGGTTGAAGCTACACAGAACACAGTGAAGGTGAGTGGTATGCGATGAAGGCGTAAATTTCATGGGTAATGCATGTGGTCCATAGAATGGTGTAAAGATATGAACATAATTCGTAGATACAATACACAGTGAAGTCATGTGTTATGTGAAATGCTGATGAAAACAGTTCGCAATGTTAGTTGGTGGTGAATAGATGCATTACACAGAACAAATAATAGACATTAATGAGAAGGTTAATGGTATAGGAAAAAGGCTCAGAGTCCAAAGGATAGTAGTATCCAGTGGCAGCTAATAATATGCACATTTAAAATTTTGGTAAATCATATTATCAAAATATAGGGAGTTATGTGCCAATTTAAAGTGCAGTAATCCCCTTTAATATGTGATTATATTGAAGAGTAAAATTTTGAGAATAAATCATGGGTAGTCCAAAGTGGTTCACTATAGGGAATACGATATGTAGAGAGAATCATCTGCATATAGATAATAGTCCACCTAAGATTGTGTGGTTCACACAAGATGCTCTCGCAGTACGCGGCAGAGCCATGAACTGCGCAGAGCAAACCAGTACACGATGGAGTGGAGAAATACGCAGAGTAGGGATGGAAACATAAAAAGGATGTTTGTAGAAGAGCTGGATGGTACACGGAAATAGATTGATGGTACATGGAAGAAATAGTGGTATGCCGAAACACCAGCGGTGCATGGAAATAGTTACAGTACACCAAACACACAAGGAATCATGAAAATCGAACAAATTAGTTTTCAAAATTAATTTCCATAACATATCAGTGTATGGAAAAATAAATTACATTTTTGGGAGATTAGATGACTTCAAGAGAGTATCCATTTATAGTTGAGGATGCATGATCTAATGATAAACTATTAATGTGACCTTCATGTCAATAAAATAAATGAAGATTCTTCCAACAGAGTGTGAAAGTGGGACTTAGTGAAAATTATGCAAAGGATGTACCGTGCTATCCTTAAAACCTTATAATGACAGTGCGCCTAGAATAGAGTGACTGTGTTAAAATCTTGTTTCACATAACATGTGATTATTATTGGTTTTTGGTACGATTGATAGACTGTCGATGTATTCACATCTGACGTATCCATTAGTGGTGAACAAAATATATTTTCTTTGTCTTTGATTTCCATGTTATTGTATATTTTTAGCACTTTTTCATTCAGATAGGTTTAATGTGTTCCTACCAATGTGGCATCAAGATAAATTATTTTAAAAATAAAATGTGGACACACTTATTCACCCCTCCCCTCCTAGGTTGTTTGAGGGTCGTTGAACAAATTTCAGACTTATTTTTGTAAAAAGAACCTTAAACGCCTTATAATTTTTCCAAACCCATTGAGAACTCTCATAGCACATTGATTTTTATTACCCATAAATCATTTACTCAAAAAAGGTACATAACTGAACAATATATCATTATATGGGGTAAAATTTACCCCCATAAATTCTCAATCACCAATAATTAAAGAGGAAATAAACAAAACTATGGATGGTTAAGTCATAGTCAAAAGCGAAACACCTAGAAAAAGAGGGAATCATACAATATTATTTAATAAAACATTAACTGTCATGAAAATAATTAATATAAGGAAATAAAAAGTAACATGTCCCATATATAATCAACATAAATTCAGATAGTATCATAGTATAACACTTCTCCAAATGAAGAAAATTTGTGACACAATTACCTAACCGTATGTCTCAAATCCTTCATACACATTTGAACATCCTATATAAAAAATATGTGGTGTTTTTTATTCTATTAAAGAACCACAATCATCTGTATCACTAGATACTATTTTCTTATGACCATTTATTACCCGTTTATAAAACATTCATTATTATTACCATGTTTCTAGAAATAACTTATTTATTTTTCAATTATATTTTCGTTTGATATTTTTGGATCTTTTATTTTTATGATTACTCAATTATCTAATTTTTTATGGATAATAGAAATATCATATATATTAATTATTTAGTTATTTATTTTGATCTAAATAATATATAGATAGGAAATGAATTACATACTTAATGGAGATGGTATAATGTATAAAAACATGAACATTATTTCAATTATCCCTATAGAAATAATTGAAGAAAGGTAAATTACATATATAAAATATAATTTCTTTAGTATTTAATATATATATATATATATATATGAAAAATTCATTAAGTTTTTCTCTTAAATAATCCATATAATTTGTATGTGGAAAAAAAATAAAATATAATTGTAAGGCGGTAGTCTGCTCTACACACATGTGGCATTGTCATATTCCAACAGAATGAAAAATAATAAGGAATATTTGATATAATAACTCAATAAGTATAATTATTTTTTGAATAAAATATATATAATTTAATTAATTCATTATATAGGAATTTGAAAAGTGGTGATGGAAAACAACTAACATCGGTTTGGGAAGGGATAGTCTGCCATTCACACAATCAGAAAATATGTTTACCATTTGAAAAAGAGGGGATATATTGAGGGTATTGAATGTAAATATTAATATTTCATTATATTGATGATTCAATTGGTTATTTGTTTTAATTATTTGGACATTAATAGTTATTGTTAGTGAATATGTGAAATGAAATAGATTAGTGAAATTGATTATCTTTTCATAGAATAGAGACAAATGCATCTCTTATTTAATTCCTTGTTATTAATCTTTGGAAACACCATTAGATCAAGAAATTGTAGGAGGATGTTGGTATGATACATTTATATGGGGTTTCTAGGACAAAAGGATTAACATGGGTGAAAAGGTGATTAGAGGATGTCCCATTTTATAATTCACAATGAGTGACATTCTTTAAATACACAAAACTATACTATTATAAAAACTCAATCTCATTCTATGAGATTACATATTATAAAATAATTAATTATTGGGATTATATGTTCAATCCACACATACAACACAAAAAATAATGCATGTTTTAAATAATTTTTTCATTAATCTCAAAGTTCACTCACTTTTACCATTTTATTTTTCTCCATGGTTACTAGTATCTTTTTATTTATCATGGTAAATTATCCTTTAATAAAAAAATATAATAATGAAATATTACAAAATTTGATTAAAATAATTATAAATATTAAATAAAATATATTAAATTATAATCTTATGTGGGTTAATTTTTTTGAACACATGTGTAAGCAATTCATAAAATGCTATTTTAACATTAACAAAAATTACATTTTTTCATATTTTTAATAATATGTTGGACCTCAAAAAAAATTTCATTATTATATATTATAAATTATTTTGATTAATAATATATAATACATTCTATTGTATTAAATTCATAGAGGTGTTATGATATAATTTAATTTAAAAACCACATATATGACGGAATACAATATCCCAATGTAACCATTTTCATAATAATAGAATTTGTAAATAGAAAAATTCTACATAATATTAAATATAATCTAATTATGTATATTTTTAAATGTAATATTAAAAAAATTTACTTCTAATGAAATTTTAATGAAAAATGGATATTTGAAATGATTTATAAGAAATTACATTTTTTAATAATAATCATTCTTTATGTTCTATTCCACAAAAAGATTGTCATTATAGAAAATTTAGAAGATTTCAGACAAAGATAATTTTTTACAGAAATATCAAAAAAATTATATTTATATTTTTAAATGATAATTATTGATTATTAAATTATTTTTTTCATCAAATAAATAAATAAAAACAATTTTTAATAAGATAATATTTTTTTAACATATAAATACTATAAAAATCATCAAGAACATATTATCAATTTGAATTATTTATAAGAAAAATTTATAATTTAAATTTTAATAAAATAATCATATTCATTCCTACGAGTTTATTTTATATGTAATAACATTTATATTTATATAATTTTTTTACTAATATATTGGTGTTCATTAGAACATGGTGTTTCTTGTAACACCATATATCAAAAAAATTATAATTTATTTGAAAACAATTCATAATAACATTAGTTGATACATTCTACCAACCATTAAAATTATCCTAGCACTTAAAATGTGTCCTTATTATATAGAGATAGATAGACAGTTATTCCACATCATATCGTAGATTTTAGATATAGCTGCATAAAATTAGTAGTATTTCATATGTCATTAAATAGTTCACTCCACCTTTTACAAAGAACACTATCTTCAGGATGAATATAATCCATCATGTTTTCTTTGTAATAATGATAATTGTTTAGTGGTTAGACATTTTTTATTAATTCATGTGATGAGTCAAGTATTTAAATCCCTATGATAGTTATGTAGAATACATCATGGTCTGCAGAGTAGTTCGATTGTAGCACAAATTGATAATAACCCCTCACAGCTCATTCGTGAATCTACAATGTGAAAATATACCTAGGGAAAAAATTTCCTCTAATTTTAAGTATCCTAACCATTTTCAAAGGATATACTCATAGAAAACCCTTCATATAATCATCAACTCTATATCACATTGATAAGTTTTATAAACACTTTTATATTCACTCTTAACTTATTTAATGTGATATTGAATGGCAATTCGCTACACTATAATTCAATCATCTTGATTACATAACTATATATCTAAATCTCAAAATTCCCCCAATAAGGTTGGAGTTTTAAACTAATTTCTATATAGGCCTTCTATTGAAGCAATCTGATTTCTCAAGTGAAGTATAGTAATTTATAAAATCAACCAGATAAAGGTGTCGATCACAACCACTAGTGAGGTATATAAAATAGGATCCTCGAATATTCTCTTGGGTGTGAATTATTCTCTCATAATGTTCATCTGTCTAATGATGATACAAATGGTAAAAATCAATAATGAAATATGGACATTCATAAAAGAATTATCATATGAATGAGTAAATAATAGAATAAAGAGATACAAAGAAATTTTTTTTGACACTACACAAAGTTATAAAATTGTTAATTTATATCATGGATTGATGGAATAGTGGAAAATAATAACTTATTGTTATGAAGTATGGTGAATTTGTAAGGCTATAAGCTACTATCATTATTGAATTGTTCACATAATACATTCTATGGATTATAACAATACGATACAAGGTTATTTTTACTATTTATATTCGTTTTACGGGTAATGGATAATAAAAACATTTAGTAATTTGGCTATAATCGTTTATATTATGACTTAGAAAGAAATTAATTACAGTCATTGGGATATATTTCTTTATTAAATCCAACCAATAATACTATTTCAAATCCCTATTCATTTTTTACCTCCAATATGAATATTGAATGATGAATTATGATCCTTATAAAATATATTAATCTTTATATTCTTTATATAATAAACACATACATGATTCATGAATGTTATCGTTTCATCCCAATAATGTTTCAACATTGTAAAATTTGTCACCTTTTATTATAGCTCTAAAAATCAGTTTCTATGACTATATTATCATCCCTTATTATGATAGATGAACAGTCATTTTAGAATGATTTGAATTTCTCCAACCATTTGTATTTTATGATAATTCTATTAAAAATCCCAAAATGTTGGATCTTTTGAGACCACCATCACAAATAATATAGAATGATCATCCAAATGAAAGAATCAACCAACTTATTCTGTTTCTCAAGTTGGTAATGTATTGGTCAGTAATAATATTAAATCATAATTATCCATCCTTTCAAGTTCATGATAATCTACATATATATGAAAATATACTGTAATTTTTCTGATTATAATATATATTAATCCATTTCCCATTATGGTATTTTCTCTATATAATTAATTCAAAATATACCATAGAAAAATCTCTATCTAGAGATGTTTAAATTTTATCCTAATCCATCAATTTATTTAGGTATATTCTATCACTATTGAATTATGAATGAGAACACATACTAATCCATTCATGGATAGATGAATGTAGATTATCAACCCTTCTTCATTTCATGGTACTGTAAGAATTGATTTTATGACTAATTTTCTCTTTAGTTCCTTGATGTTTTTCTCTTATTCATCCATCTTATTGAACTAATATCCCTTCCACAAGACAATGGGTGGGGGATTAGATAATCAAATGACTTTATCCATGAATACTATAAAAATCCATCAAAAATAATAAAAAAATATATCACATTTATCAATGCTGGCCAAGTCTAACCTTCACTAGTATCTATATTTTATGGATCAAACATTTCACCTTTTCTTGATAATAAATAACTCAAAACATTGACCTTATTATATCAAAAACTCAAATATTTTAAATTATATAGTGTCCTCAGAAAAATAATAATTGGTTTTATTCTATTCTTTAATCATTGAATAAATGCGGACACCATCTATAAACACCACCAAAATTTATCAAGTTAATTTCTCTGGAATCTAATTCTGAAATCCTTGAATATGGTTGAGAAATTGTATACCTAATTATAATAACATTAAATTTATAATGTTTATATAATTTATTGAATGTTGTCTTTTGAGTATCATACTTCATGAACCTCAATTGAGGATATCCACAATGATGGTCAATCTCAGATAATATTGAGCATTGCGTGGTTGATCAAACAAGTAATCAATATGTTTTGGACGATACATGTAATATTTTGAAATCTTTTTCCAATACCAATAATCATGGAATAATCATATAAATATTTAGTTCTTATTAACAAAATGTACATGTACACTCCATAGTTGAAAAAATTTAAATGTTAATCACCTGAAAATAATTTTTTACAGTTACTTTTAATTTTCCTCAAATGAAATATTGAACATTTTATAGTGTTTCATTAAAATAAGTGTAGAACCACTATGAGTTTTATATAGAAAACTACAAAACTCATTGTTGGAAAACTAGGAATCTCATTTATAATGACATCGACAAACACTCATACAATATTCATTTTTTAGATGGTGAGTTTCACTAAAACCATCTATGTTATATCCTATTTGGTGTGGGAATAAATTTAAGCATAATGTATGTATATTTCTTTAGATGATAATATCTATAATTTAAATGAATGTTTATCATATGATTCTTTGGAATGTAAAATTTGACTTCCCTTTTATGGAAATTGATTAGTTATTTATGTAGTTAATTCCAACCCACTCCCAAGGTAACAAAAAATGCATCCAAACAATGAATACTAATATTAATTGGAAGAAACATCCCACAATCATAAACTCTATAATAATAATTGACTTATTATGTGTCTATCATGCCATTTGAGGAATTCTATACAACATCCACATGTAAATATGGAGTGACAAAACTAAAAGTCCTAAATAATATTAATTATTTAATATAATTTATACAAAAATTATTATATGACACTTCAATATTCAACCATACCTTTCCAAGATCTAACATAATGGTTTTATCATCAATCTCTATGTAAAAACAAAAACAACCAGAATGAAAATCAGAGATATTTGATCAGATTTACCAATCATCAATCAGATATATTATACCCAATTCTTTTATTTATGAATATATAATTATAGGTTCATCCTACATAATTATTTAGAATTTATATATTGAAGTCATTCATGATGGTTCAAAATGTGTTATTTAATTTCAAAAAAATCTCCCAAGAGTTTCAATCTAGATGTATAGTAATTCCCATTACTATGTACCTTTTAAGGTTCATCTATAGATCAATATTCCTTCTTTATGTTTATTACCCGGGTAAAAAATTATCAATACAATACCTCATGTAGTATCATTCAAAGGATATAACTTATAGAACCCATTGACTATATCCATAAAAAAATTTGATGATATTTTCTTATATATATATTAACCTATATTGTTATAACTAATGTTTTATCAACAAAATTTTCAATGGTTTAATAAATACTTTATCTGATAATAATAGATGAGACCCTAAAATATCAAAATTAATTAATAAGTCGTAATATATTTTTATTCAGTTAATTTTATAAGTATCCATGATGAAATAATATAGTTATAATGGCATTGGTAATATTGATATTTAATCAATAGGTTCATAAGATAACTACATCATTACGCAATTAGTTCTTCATAACTAGAACCCTTCAATGACATATAATACAATTTTAAATTATTTATAACTATGGGATGAGAAAAATGAGTAGAGATATCATATTCTGAGGATGGGAAAACATGGGATATATCAATGATCACATAATTATAGGATGAAAATTTTTAAATGATAACATGAGAATAAAATATGAATATCATAACAGACATGACAGATAATAAAAAATATAGTCCACAAAGAAATTGTTGAAATTTATAAGACATGAATCGTAAAGGAAGAAAAGATCACAAGACATTTAATCAAAACATATATATAAGACTTGGTATTCTGGAATAAATATAATCATTGAAAATTATTTCTTTAGTAATCAAATATCATTACTAAGTATATAATAGTGGATTGGGTAACTTCTCAAAACAATCATACTAGAGAAGGTTCACTCCCCAGAATGTCATTGTGGATTGGGTTAACACCCAAAACAATTAAACTAGACATGGTTGACTCCCGTGAATATCATAAATGGAAGCTCCATTACTAAACAAGGTTCACTCCTCATTATATTATTGTTTATGTTATGATATTTTAACCATTATCCAATATATTATATGGTGATATTATTCCAAACCATCACATAAGGATAATGATACATATTTGTCCCGTATGAAAATAAAAAATCATCATATTGGAACTTTTTGAAGAATTGAGTTTTCATAATATTTTCATCATTATATAACATGTGGAAATGATACAGGTTTCAGAAATATTTATCATTCCTTTATAGTAAAAAATTTAGCAATGTAATGGGTTTTATAAACATTTTATAATCATAACTGTTAACAATTCAGAGAAATAATAGTCATAGTATCATATTTTCATATCACCTGTAAATTAATAGTAACATAAATGGATGTCAATATAGATGTAAAGTGATTTTTAAAATTGTATTTTTCAGTTCATGATGAAAACATCTGTTTAACTTTTAAGTTAACCATTTAAAAAAAATATTTAATAGTACTACTGAAAATAATTGTATTTCAAACTAATATTGGAAACATATAAAATAAAATTTCTAACATTGAGTGTACATTTGAGAAGAAAATAAAATATATTTACCACACAATTAGACAATTATTCTATTCAAATTTTAGTTAAAATTTAAAAAAAATATCTCATTCAGAAAATTATAAGACGGTTCATTTAATTTTTTCAATAAGTCATAAATTCATACATTATTATTTTTTAAATAATTAGATATTATTTAAATATTTATTTATTTAAATTTATTAAATATTCATATGTACAGAAAATGATTTTTGGCCGAAGGGAGAAATAAAGTTTATCTTTGTTGAAAATAAATTGTAGACCAATTAAAAAAAGGATGAAAATGTAATGAAAATTTTTATTTTCATGACAAAACCCTATTATAAGACAATAAATGATATTTATTAGAGTTTTATATGTATATTTCATTATCAGAAACATAATAATAAACAATAATGATATATAATGACAATGTGACATAATAAAATTTTCCAATTGGGTAGGTTTTGAATCTTGTTAACCATAAAAATAAAATTATTTGATATATTAAATATAATTATCAAAAATATATATCATAATATATATATTAATTTTGGATGTATATACACCTCATTAATTAAGATAGATTCATATCATAATATAAGTTATAATAAATATAATTATTGACAAAATTCTATTAACAGATGTCTCAAAATACATCATACACATTCAAAATTAAATTATAATAAATATAAACCTACTAAATATATCTAAAATATCCATTCACATATGTATCATATTATATAGAAATTACATTTATCCTTTTATTAATAGTTTATTAAGAGATTCTAGTTAAAATTACATTTAAGGAAATGATTAGTTCTTTATTAATTTATATTTTGTTTTTGTATTTTTTGTCCATTTATTATTTTCATGGTTCCATAATATATATATAATTCAACATGATATAAATATAATATATATTCATTTAAAATTTATTAATTTTAATCCATAATATTTAATCATATTGACTTAATTACAATGTTCGTGGAGATGGAAGGTCGTAGGTATGCATAAATATTGATTCCATTTTCTGAATGGAAAAAAATGATGGAATAAAACTTATATACCTCCATTATGGATACACTATTAGTTAATATATATGAAAAATATTCAATAAATGTATCCTTATTACCATCCATGAAATGCATAAGTAAATGAAAAATAATATATCTTTGTGAGGTGGTAGTTCACCGTAGACTGGTGTAATATTATTTTATTCATGTGGAATATATAGTAAGAGGTTATGTGTGATTTAAAATTCACGAATTTTACTAATGATACAAATATCGTATATATAATTTAAATCAATAATTTTATCCACCTGTGTGACGCGGTTAAAAAATGAATTAATTTCTTTTATGTTGGAGTCCACAAAACAAATTAACGATGATTTAATTTCCAATTTGATGTAATATTCTTTATAAGTTGGTTATTTAAATAAAAAATGGTATATATTTTTAATTTTATATTATAATTATTAGAATATTATTTAATGTGGTAAGAGAATAAGTGAATGAAAAAGGATAATTACGACAATACTCTTATACAATAAATTATCCATGTCTATATCTTATTAATTACATAAGGAATGGTATTTTTTGTTGAAAAATATCATTGTATCATGGTAATATATTTTGGATAATGATTTATTGAGATTTTTCTATCCAAAGGGATATAGATTAATGAATAATTGAGGGAAGAATGTACCCTTTTATAATGATGATTTTATTTTTTGAAAATTATAAACAAATTTCAATAATTGGAAGTCAATATCAAAAGATTTTACACTAAATTTATTTATACATTTTTAAAGGGATTATGTTTTCATTTCATACTTCCACCAAAAAATATTTTAAAATTATTTACATAAAATATATATTTAGTATCTTATACAATTTCAATTTTCACTAATGTAAAGTTATTTTTAATTATCAATTTAACACCCCAACCCCAGTTACCTAGAGTCAGTGCATTATTACATAACATTGGCATGATCATTGGGTATCAATCCCGAAAGACTGACCGTTTTAGTTGCCTTGGACGAACTAGATACATTGATACATTTAAGATTACATTATAAAATGAAAAACATCAACAACACTATCTCCATTTTCCACATTTATATCCCATAGACTATCCTTGTTGGTCCGTCATAAAATAATTTGTCCCATCCTTGGAAAAATAAAACATATATGGGGTTGAGATTAGATTCTAAATAAGGATAACAATATAGGGGATACATTAATAAATAAGAATAACCATTTAACGTAATGTATAAGACTTAAACAGAAGCCTTTTACACATAAAATTATTCATAATATGGCCAATACAAAATAAATAATTCCATTTAATGATTCACAATGATATTCTATAAGTCGAATAATCCCATGAAATATCAATATCCAATTTCATATTAATGGAATTTATAATGATAGATGTTATAACAACATATTCAGCGCCTTGTGCCCAGACTACAAATAATAATTTTTAAAGGCCTTGTGCCACGACACTAGTTTGTCTCATGTTACCTGTTGATTAATCGAGGATCTATTGAAGGCTCCCCCCATCACTTACTAATTCCAATGCATTCAATATATAAAATGGTATAAACATAACATAATCATTCGTCTTAAAACTAGCATAAGAAATTTCAATAATTTATCCATAAAACATGATTTATGTAAAAAATAAAACATTCATAATAAAACATATCACAAATCCTTCAATAAAATGTAGAATTAATTTTTCATAACATATCAGCTTCATAATAAGCTTAAAATCCATCAAAGGGTGTCGACATAGTGGAAATAAATTTTTTTTCAAGAAATATCTCATTCTATTTTGAAATCATTTAAATGTTATATAATTATATAAGATAACATTAATTTTGAAAATATTCTCATAAGCTTTTATGGGAACCATTAATGTAGTTATAATTAGGGAAAATAGCCGCACCCTCTGAATATATTTTAAAACGAAATTTTTACATTAATTTTGTCGAAAAGGTCATAAAGTACCATGTTAGGAAAATGACAGGTTCTTTCCTTTCAATACATATATGGTAAAGTAAGGCTATAAATTTCTTTGATCCATAATATAGTAAATAGTAACAAGGTTTTGAATTACATTTTTAGGAAAACACATATGTGGATGATAAAGTGGTCCCAGTAGATACTTAAGTATTACCAATCTCATATAAGTAAAGATATTGTAGAAATAACTTTTACATTGTACTTTTCTTTATTCGATGGTATTTTAACCTCTTGTATAATAGTTAAAAAATTGTTATTAAATTATAAATTAACTATATACAAAAATATTATATCATATATGCTCCCTTAATATGGCTTTGTTAATAATATTTCAGTAGTATCATCATTTCGGGTGTTAACTGATTCATTTTCCTTCATATGCTTTGTTACATAAGTCATGTATGTTATGTATAGTATTTATCTAATTCATATAATGAATTATATTATGTTTATAAACATTATTTTTAATCATTAAATTAAAATTATTCTTGAATGATTACAATGCTAAATGAATGTCATCACGTTCATGGGGACGATAATCCATACAAACACATGAGTGAAAATATCATTATATTTATGGTGTAAAATTATGTAATTGGATGGTATATCATATATACAGAATAATTAACATGTTAAATATATTATTTACATCAGTTATACTCATTATTATACCCATCCAAATAATGTTGTTTTTTAATAACAAACAACACCATGGCGTGTAGATGGTTAGAGGTGCGTACGAATGTATATTGACATTGTCATTTGTACGATGAATAGAATAATGAATATAGTTTTACCATATTTATAATAAAAACACATTATGTAGAAGGTACTGGAGTTATTATTTATGTATGGAAACAGAAAATAAAGAAAAAGTTGAAGAAGAAAAGAACTAGAAAGAGGGTGGTGAAATAATTATCTCTTCTACAGGTGTTTCTTATTGAGTTGATCAAAACAGATCATTAGGATGGATTTATTATCAAATTAATGACTCTATATTGATTTGAGAGATTTTGGGAGGATATTTGGGTAGGTTTTGGCTGATCCAAATGGATTTGGAGGTCTGGAAGTAAGGGAAGGGGATGTACCCTTCAATAAGAGAGGTGACGGTCACTTTTGGAAAATTTTGAAATATTATTTTATAATAAAATAATTTTCGTTTTCTAATCGCTCAAATGATTTATATAGAGTCTAAGTTGTGTATTGGGTGACAACCATTCAAACAATATGTTTTATATAGGTTTACATCACCATATAAAGCATATATTTTAGATATAACTCTTAGTTAAATAGCTTGATATTTACCATGTCTCTCTGTATTTTTATATTATATGGATAATAAAATTACTATAATCATACAAGAGAACCCCATGGTTCATTATTAATTTATTTAACGTTTTCTAAGTCCATTGGAAAATCCTTATATTTTTAGGAATATTATATTAATTAATAATATAGATTTTTTTTAAAAAAAACTCAATTATGTAAATTTTGAAACTATTTAGTATTTGATTTTTTTTAAAGCCACAAAAACATTATCAATTTAAAAAAAAATTATTTAATAAAACCTAACATGTCATATTACCCTATAAAATTAATGGAATTTATCTTATGACTCAATTTACATTTATTTGGATATTTATTATATCAATTATTTAAATATATCATTAATAAGGTAATTACACCATCATCATTGTCTCATAAATAAAATAAATTATATAGTGTCTAAAAATTATAAATAAATTTCTATTGTGTAGAAAAACTTTTTACCATTATAATGAGTATTTATAGTCGAAGTTATATTCTGTGTATCCCTATATTAAAAATGGTTTAGTTATTAAACATCGAATTTAACACTTTTAAGTCTTCTATAAATATAACAATAATAAATGTCCTAATCTTATCCAAGTGATCCAAATAGATAATATATTATTCATAAAGTTTTTTTGTCTGAATTAAACTTTTACAATAGAAATAGGACATGTGTTATGGTAATTTTAATATGACTTTATCTTTTAATTAACCTATTTACTTTTTACCCTAGTAAATAAAAGAAAAAAAATTACAATGCAACAAAAATTATTTTCATCTTACTGAACCTCATTTTATTTCTTGATTTCAACTCAGTCTCTTAGATTTTTAAATATAAACTCAAATAAGTGGAAAATTATTTTTTATTTAAATTTTCTAATGGAATAGAATTTGGGTAAAAGAAGGTAAAAAGTTAAATAATGTTTTATATATGTAAACTTATTATAAAATGTCTTCAATGAATTACATTTTACATATATAGGTATTATATATATATTTTTACCTAAAATAAATTAAAATAATATAAAATATTACTTAAATAAAAAGTCAGTTGTAAATAATAATGAAGTATTAATCATTATTCATCAAAAACTGAAACTGTTCAGAAAAACACAAAAATTTCACCCGAAGCTAATTTTGATATTCTAATAGAAAAATGATTTCCATTTTGAAAAAAAAAATTATAAAATTCAAAAAAGTGAGTATTCCTATTCATAACAGCTATATTGACTGGTCATGGTGTGTTAAAATTCCAATTTGCGTACAACGCAAGCTACTGCATTATTCAAAGGGAAATGTTCCGTGGGTATTTGGGTTCTTTCAATATTTATAATTTATCCACAAATAATAGAAATAAATTGAGGCTTGTTATATAATTTGGACCAAATAATTATATATATTTAATACAGTTTATTATATTGTTACCCATTTTTAAAATAAATATTAACAAATGCATATGTAAGGTGAGAAACAAATTTTTAACCTTAAACGAATTAATTACATATTATTATTATTATTACTATTTATAAAAGATATTATATAATCATTATTATATAATATAAATTAGGATTATTATGAATATATAATCAATTTTGAAAATTTAAATTCATATATGTGGTAGAATATAAATTAAAATAAAACCATTATATTTGAGGAAAAAGAGGATTCTCAATGAATAATTTTTCATATATAATGAAAATTTAATATCAAAATTTAATATAATATTATTTCTAATGGAATAAATTGTATTAATAATAATATACATAAACTCATTTAATTTTCAAATATATTATTAAAAAAGGGTTCTTATAAATGCAATAAACATAAATAAAATGTTTAATAATTATAAGTATTTTTTGAAATATAAAGGAAAAAATTTATCCTTTTTGGTAAATTAAATAAAATTCACTAAATTATAATATTGGTATTATCATTTAATAAGTATATAATATTTTTTCAAATAAATATTCTTATAGTGGAAAAATATACATTAATAGTTTTTTTTTAAAAACTAATAAAATCATGTTTGGAGAAAATATTATTTTCAAATAATATAATGACCTTAAACATTTTTTCCAATTTATATAATTTTTATTTATTTATTGAAAAAAATTATTATTATAATTTAATATTATTTTACTTTATTTAATGATGAAAATTTTAAAAGAACGTTTATAAGGGAAATGTATAAATAATTATATTAATAGTATATTGTGGTATGTTAAAACACAATGTTGAGGGTAACACAAACTATCAATAATAATTAATTAATTTTTAAAAACATATTTCACATAAAATATGAAATTTCCTAATTAATTAATTCTTTTAAATATATTATACTAGTTCTAAAATATATGTGTAATGTAACAAACTTTCCCACGTTAACCACCAAAAAATCACCCGCCTCGATCAGCCACATACCTGAAGGGAATTCCTGATCCCCATGGGCTAGAGACACGCCGTGAGGCATAAAAAAAATCCAGAGGGAAATATTTCTCCCATCCAATACAAAAACATAACACATATGAATAAAAAGTTAAAGAGAAATCAGAATAATATATATATATATATATGTCATCAACTTAATAGGAACGTGGAAATGAGACAATTATTAATGTAACTAAATATTTAAAAGTCATGTCAAATTGAGAAGGAGAAGAGTGAAATAGCTACTCTAAGAAATGGTGTGGATGTACTACCACCATCTAACCACCATCTACCAAACCCTGTTGACATGTAACCTCACTGCATCATAGTGGCACCTTTCCTTTTCCTACAATGTAAGATATAAATAAAATTCATAGAACCACTGGAGAGGTGCATTGTGTATGAGCTAGCAGGCTGTATAAGATATTTCCTATAGGTTTCATTACATGTCCCCATACAGAAATTCATGTATTCTCATTTTAAATAAAACATATCATGATAATAAGTTAATAAGTTTTATATAAATCATTTTAAATATTTCCCTTTTAAAACATTTGTAATAAATAATATACATTAATATCATAGAATGTTTTCAATACCATTTTGTAAAGTATAATCATGAAAATCCAAGATAAACCACAAATCCCTGAAATATAAAATTGAATAATTTATGTCAACACCTAGAAACATGATATGTCAGACTAGAAGAACACTCATACCACAATAAATCAGGTTTATAAAATGGTTCCAAAAACACCTGCCTAATAAGCATAAGAATAACCCATTATTAACCCCCCAAATGTCAATATTTATCCCCTAGAATAAAGGAAATAAGAAACATAGGAAATACCCATATGAAAACCACATTATAATCACAAAACATAGAATATATCATAAAGATAAAATTTCTTCATTATTATAAAAGGTTATCCATGTGTAAATTTCACAATTCATTTCATTACATTGAAAACCATTTCAAAACCATTTCAAAACCATTTCAAAAATCCATTTCATTGAATTAAAAATATCAATTCCCTTTAAATTTGTTAAAAAACAAGGAAAACCGATTTTTTATTAAAAAATATTTTGGACACACACAAAATAGTCATTTTCATTCCATTATTAATTAGTTTACAAAACAAGAACTATATTCGCCATATTTGAATAGTGAAAGAACTACCAACCTCAAAAATCTTGTTGCACACACCTCAAACAAGATCCACTAACAATGAAAACACATAGTCAACTATAAAGTCTCTAGAGTCCAATAAACATTATAAGATTGATTCAATTAAAAAAGGGTATGTGCAAATGATGAAACCCACATACCATATGATAGAACACCTATATCACTAAAAAAACGAATGAATAGTGTCTAGAATAGGGTCACACAATAGATTCTAAATAAGACAAAAAGAATCACAAATTATTATAAATAAATCCAATGACACAAACCAAGGGTGCCACTACAATCAATGACAATTAAGATGCTTATACAAAACATACTCAGAGCGACACACTACAACCAAAATGACGATCGTACACCAAATGGTTTGATCTAGAAGGAATGTAATATCCCAAAATCATAGGGGGATTTCCATGGATAGAGAGCATGTGTGAAATAGATTACGATCAGAAATAAACATGACACACACAAATTATAAAAACTAAAATTTGGTCATTATATGGCGTGTTACCTAGTTTCACAATGTGTAATCACTAAAGCCCCATGAATTCCAAATTAACCATAACCCTGAACAAATTAAATATTATTTTAAAAATTAAAAATGTGAAATAGATCTTCATGACTTTTAGATATTCATAATATGAATCCTTTCTTGACTTGAATTTGACAACTCTTACACGTCATATAATTGAGTTACACTTAGTGGAATCCTCTTGTATCCATTAAAAATAACATGAAAAATATCAGAGTCTAAAAAATATCTAAAAATACCTTATAGGTATACACTATATTACATTTTGACCCTATATAGAATAATATAAAAGGAAATTTTTGTTTTTGTTAATGTCTTACATGATAGATTGGTAATAGGATGTTACAAACTCCCAACCAGAATGACTTTCTATCACCGATATTTTATGAGGATGATATCATCCTTAGAAAATTATGAGTCCAATGCTCCCTAATCATCAACATATTTCCCCTAGTATCATGGGAATGTTATATGTGTTCTTATACTACTATGAAAAACATAATCAACTTCCCATGAAATACTATCACATCACAGTCAACGATCTGTAGTGGTTTTTTTCAAAAATAGAAACATCTATCTCTTACTCAATTTCTTCACAAATAGAAAAAAGAAAGATTATTATGATACTTCCTAATTTGTTAGATTATGAAAATATCTCAAATATCTATATATTTATCTAGTAATTATAAGAATTAATATATATTTCCATGCCTTTGAGTGATCTCAAATGGTCTGACATATATCAGAGCCAACATTCCCTATCTTCTAAGATGGTGATTAACCAATTGAGGCGAAGTTTTCATGGATACTCAGTAACCAATTGAATGCACAAGGAAAAAAAGACGTTGATCCTCATATGATTATTTTCTACTCATATATGTTATTATACATCAAGGAAAATCCAAAATCATTGATTATATCTCATGACCCAAACATTTTCGAACTAAATATAATTTTCCTACCTCCACCAAATAATGATATGATCTCCATGGGTGTATATATAAATCCTTAAATTAGTCTATTATAAAAAATAATAATTGTTTTTTTAAATACGTCAACCTGTTCCAGATGGTTATCCCAGTATCCATAAAAATCATAAATAGAGGCGTATAGAATATCCTTGAGAATCGGAATCACAGACTCTATATAACCTATGTCTGTGAATGAAAATCTTTGATAAAATAGAAATGGATTCCCATTTCTTTATGTAGACTCACCCATAACCATAATGTAATTGTAGGATCCCAACCCAAAATAATATAATAAGTACTATCATGTAACATCATGATCTTCTGAAAAAAGAGATTACCCAAATAATCAACCATAGTGGTTTACCTATCTAGAAAGAAATGAGAAGACTTCATCAACCAATCAATGACTACCCAGATATTTTTTTCCATGGGGTTTCTGTGGTAATCCAACAAAAAAACTCATGGATACCTCATTCCATTTCTAATCATTCATAGTAAGGGAGTGAAAGAAAACAAGATTTTCTTATGTGCTATACCATTATCCATTGGTTGGTGTAATAGAATGTCAAATAATCAAAAATATCACACATCAGATCTATCTAAAAAATTTTTCATCTCATGTCACAACACATAAATTCAGTGCCTGGAGGAATTAGCCATAATGAAATATGACAATAAAACAAGACGAGACTCCCCATAGTTTCTCATATAACAAACATAATCCCAACGTGGGGTAAACCATATGAATAGAGACACCAACCAGAAATGGTCTACCCACCATAATGGTTTCTATAAATTTTTATGCTCAAAATATCCTTCTACTAACTCTGCATGAAATATATTAGGATAAATGATGATATCTAAATATTGGATAGAAACATTCATGTAACCACCCCGTGTCAGTATAGGTGAAAGTGAGAGAAAATTCTAATAATGTTGATCTCCTCCCTCAATTCCAAAAAAAAAGAATTTGATGATACATTCATGATTAGAGAATCTACAATGAAATTCACTTTTTCTGAGGTGTAGGTGATAACGAAGTCAAATATAAGAAGCTATTATACCCATTGACTCTATCTATGATTAAATTTCTTATGAGAATATATATAACTCAAACTCTTATAAACAAAAAAACCATGAACTATTCCCAAAAAAATATAGTGTTTCCAACTTTTACGTGGATTCCTAACTATAGTATGATCTAAATCTTGAGTGGTGTAATTATTCACATGTGTCCAGTGTGGACCAGATCCGTACAATATGACATGATCGTCCTTCATAAGAACGCATCCCAAAGAAGTACCAGAAGAACAAATTAATAACATATACCCCTTACTGGGTTCATTTAAGATCAGAATAAAAGCCCATGTCAAAAGACATTACACATCATTAAATGAAGAATGAAACATCTCATCCAAGGTTAATTTCACTACATTCGTAGAATGAGAAGTTAATAGTGATAAAATCATAGAGAAATACTTAAAAAACTATTAATAGTATACAAAAAGACCAAGGATTATCTATATATCAAAAGATTCATTTGGTTCCTTTCATGAAGAAAAAACCTTCACCTTCTCTAGATAAAATGATAAGAGATGTCTAGAAATATAGTTCCATAATAAATACTCTTCCTGAATCTAGAAATAATATTTTTAGTGCCTCCCATACAATAAATGACATCTCAAAATTTCCCAAAACAAAAGTAGATGTGGATCAATATCACACTCATATTTAGAAGATAATATAATACCATCCATGAATACTATGACAAAAGTGTAAAGATATTTATGGAATATCCAGTTTTTCAATGCCATAAAATCTCTTGGAGCATTATTCAGAATAGAAGGAATCAAAAGATATTTATTATGGTAATAACAGCTCATAAAATATGTATACAATTTATTAGAACCCCAATGTCTATGGTGATGATAACTGATTATTGATAAATCTTTTAGAACCTCTTTTCACCATTAACTGATCAATCAAATCTTCCACCTGAGGTAAATGATATTTATTCTGAACATTTACCTGGTTCAACATATAATAATTTGTATACAACTAATGTGACATAAATCTTTTTTCTTATAAATGTTTATGGTTGTATTCCATGGAAATACACATTAGGAATGAATATTTTTTCAAAAAATTCCAAAAACTAAATATTCCACACATTAAGACCCACTACATATAAATTATATGAAAGTATAGATATCGATGGTGAACTGGGAATGATATCAACTATAAAATATACCTCTCTTTACGGAGGAATATCATAGAAGTTTTCTAAGAAAATGTCATGAATGTATTGAAAAAAAATATAGAGATTAAAAATAGGGGATATTTCATTGGGTGAAAAAGAAATAGAAGAAAATAATCACTAGCGTTCTAGGCAGGAATGCCTTACACATCCTGATCTCTGGTCCCACTCTCCTTGGAACTCATGATATCTCAAATTGGACTAAAGAAACAAGACACGCTAACATTTAAAATCAACCTGATCACAATGATCCATAATCTAATTCATACTGGTAATGACATCAAATAGATCCAGGTCAAGAAAGAGAAAATACCTAACTAGATCTGTATCATCAACCATTATTGAATATGTAAATTGAAACTCTTTCTATCTCCACATTCAATAAGGTGTCGCTAACTCAATTATAAAGAACATTAGTTCCATTGGATGTTTCATTATATCAATAAGACATGTAGATATAAACAAGTGGAAGACACTGGTATCAAATAATGTAATTGCTACAGAATATGTGATAAAGATAATACATGTTACAATTTCTAGACCTACATAGGCTTCTGTTGGACACTCATATACTCTGTGAATGCACTTCACATGAGTGGCCTTTGGTTAGAGCACTGCAATCTTTGTAAATTTTCAAATCACTATAGTAGCCTTCGAAGCTTACCAACCCTAATCATAAACAGTTGAATTCATATCCTGAAAGGAGTTTTGTAAATTGCAACCATTTCCATAGCTATTGCATGACATCATGGGAATATCACTACAATATCTAGTGTGTCTGACCATTCTACACCAATTTCAAGTCAAAGGCACATTGCTAGCTATAACCAATGGTGTATAGGAGGATTATTGTAGGGACACACATCCACCACTCATTCAATGATCCAAACACCTTCAATTACTCCCATCTATGCCACAGAAGATTCCACTGGATGGAAAAGAAGATGTGAAAAACCAACCATATCTTCCATATTCATCTCTTCATATATATCTATTTATACCATATCCACGTAGTTATATACATTCAACATAAAAACCTCTGAACTGATAACTTGTTGAAAAACATGGACATTCTTCTACGAATTTAAATTTTCATTTTCACAATTTGTGTAGATAAATGGAAAATCTCAAAAAATATTCATGATTACAGTGACATCAAATAATCTATATCATGCAATGAATGTTACTCTGAGGTGTTTTCCATCATTAATGAATCTTGAAAAAACTACTGGATGAACAATGTTTTTAAACCCTTATAATCAAGGTCCACTTGTCTATAAGACTAGACCATAAAATCCACCATATGATGATGGGTCCCCCAAACAAAAAACGCTGAACACTTTACCATGATATTAATAATTTTCTCTAGTAATTTGATGATTTAATTAATTATTTCCATCCAATAATCCACCTTGTGGTGTTAATTAATTCCATTAAAGGATGGTAACTATCACACACGAATTCTTGTGCCCATTCTCCCTCTCCCCTAGCTCTTGGATATACCTCAAGAACTATGTTATGAACTCATTGCACATTCTAATCGACAAAATGAACTGGAGATATGATATTTTTGATGAGATTATGAAACAATGGTGGCATCCCTTACGGATCATCAACAACACATTCCTAAGGAACTCATTGAATATATATAAGAAGAAGACTATTGCATAACGAAATAGAAGGAACTATTGGAAAATTTTACAAAAAATAGTTAAAATTAGAAATACCATAATAATATTGTGACATTAAAAATGAAAACCAACACTAGAGACACATAAACAAACATCCCAAGGAATCGTGAGTATCATGAATACAAGTGTTGGCCTCGAACATATCACAACATGCCTCTCAAGTTCCGAAAATCCAATCTACTATCAAAAAGAAGTCCTAAGACAATGATTAAATGGGAAAAACAAAATTTTATTCCATTTGTAATGATCCAACTCGAGTTACCCTCAAAACTGAATCCTAACCTAATCCTCCACATACCCGAAGGGTGTTCTCATTCCCAAGATCTAGAGACACAAACATTAGCATCGAACAACATGGCATAGGGAACAATTTCTCTCATCCAATATAAACACATGATGTAATATCCCGATACATTATAATATTTTAATTATTAAATAAATTTATTTTTTCATTCTTTCATTCATTTTATGCAACACCATCTAATGCTTACGCATTCAACAATAATTATTGGCTTGCATTACACACAAGGGAATGGTTTAATAACCAACAATATATAAATAAAATATTATTATTTAATATAATAAAACCATTAAATTAGAGGTTATGAATATTATTAAAAACATTTTAAATTTTATATATAATCTTTAGATTCATCTAATATGATATGATATAAGAATAAATTAAAACATCTTGATTAATGTGGTATTTTAAAAAAATGAATTTTTGTACCCTTTTAATGGAGATACCATTTTAAATTTAGTATTTTACACTTTTATATATTCTATTTTTATAAATAAAAAACAGATTATAATGTGGGATGTAAAAATATAGTTTTGACAAATTTTCAATCTTTTTCTGATTACATTTATATTTTAATGAACAATGATAATACTACATTTTTCTTCGAAAATAATTTTTATTCAATTTATAATTATTTATAAATGATCCTTTTAATTTGTTTTATTGTATAATTATATTATGTTTTAATAATTTTATATAATTTAGATCCTTCAAGTTATTTTCACAATAAAATTAGATATAAACACATTCCATTATTTTTATGATTTTTACTTTTAAATATACTCTTATTCTCATTTTTTGAAAAAGGAATAAATTTAAACAAACTTCTGAAATTTCTATTTTTTAATTCAAACAAACGAATTCCTTATTTGGAATCAGTGGGTCCAATTTTTGTAAATCAGTTCCTTTTATATTTTAGCAGTAGGAATTGTAACTTTAATTTTTTTATTACCATGATTGAGGGTATATTAAGTAATTAACTATAAAATTAATATTATAAAATTATCATAACACTTTTAAAAATTAATATTTGTTGACTAAATCCTAGAATTATCATCTAATGTATTAAGTGGAAGAAATTTAAATACTATTTCCTTAAATATGATGCCAATATTATTAATATTAATGAATGTGAAAAAATGTCACACTCTTATTTCTAGTAAGTATAAAAATTTTAATATTGAGATTTCAAGGAGATGTCATCGATTATAGATATAATTTACACAGATAAAAGAAATATCTACATTTTAGTAATTTATTAATAGTTTCTATATGTTATATAATTACCATTTATGATACCACAATATTGGAGAAGAAATTAATTTATTTATAGAAATATTAAATAATTGATATTAAAATATTTATATAAATTAAATTTGATATAATTAATGGAATAAATTATTTATATAGAAAAAATAAACATGTTATGGATATATTTTATGTAATGGTTCAAATTTACCATGTTGGATTGATATTTTTAAAAACGAATATGTAGAATAATTTTAAATTTGACTTAAATGATATTTTAAAATAATTACTATGTTATTAAATGATATGAAAGTCATATAAATATATGGTTGTCCAAATATCATGGATAATGAAAAAGATTTAATTATGTAACCAATAGTGATTAGTTTGAAAATTATAGTAAATATCTTATCCCTGTAGTTTAAAAACACAAAAAGACACTATAAGATTTGAACTATTTAACTAAGTGTCAAATTCAAAAGAAAGGTTAATTTTATGATATAAACATGTATAAAACACATTGGATTAGGGGATTTCAAACCACACACCTCTTATGATAGAAATAAATAACATTTTACCTATTTGAAACTAAAATTAAAATTATAATAAATTAATATCTAAAGATCATCCAAAATTACCCCTCAACCCTCTTATAAAATGGAACATACCATTCTCTTAAATTCACACTTTGAATTCATTTGGATAAGAAAAAAACTGACCATTTCCACTCTGAAATTTCTACAATACATCCTAGATTCCATTAATAAGTGATAAAATCATCCTAAGGATTCATTTGGGGAAAATCCAAAGAAGATACGAGAAAAGGAGTAATCATTTTATTACATCTTTCAATGTTATTTTTCACATTACAAATCCATTTTCTATGTGTTTCCATACAAATTTACAAACTGTAGTATCATTCATATAAAAAAATTTATAATCATGATACCACCATATTCCTCACATTACCCATCCAATGAATAATAATATGACCATGCATGCATACATACGACTTACGGTCTCCACGTATTGGTGTAATTTGTTATTCTACAATACATTATTAGGATTGGTATAATTATGTGTATAAATGATATAAATAATGAATAAGACTTGATTATTAGTATATATAATTTATATAAAATAAAATTACTTACCTTTTAAAAATAAATATAATGAAACCATCGCTCATGTGAACGTATGGACTACCATCTCTTCGACACGGTGAGATTCATTCTGCACATTAACCACTGAAGAATTTTATTGAAATTTATATTATGTGTAAAAAATAATAATTATTATCATAATATAATTCTATATATTAATAAATTAAATCTTATTAATAGAAAAAATTAATTAGATGATATAATCAGATCAGGGAAACGAAGTAGTTAACAGACAAAATAATGGTAATACTGAAATATTATGAACAAAATGCTATAAGATGATAATATATGATATCATAAATATTGATATAGTCCTTGTATTATTCATTAACGTACTCTAATAATTTTATAAGAGGTTAACATGACCTCAACTAAAGTATAGTACAATGTAAGGATTAATTTTTCTACCTCATTATTATCAATGAATATTTATACATATGTATTGACTAGGACATATTTATCAATCGTGTATGTGTTCCAAAAAAAACTATTTGAATATTTTTTATATTTTTATATATATTTTACATTTAATGTATTCAAAATATAAAAGTAATATTTCTATAAAACAGTTTTAATGATTTTATTAGTTTATTTTTCATCTATGTCAACATCCTTTGTAGTATTTTATTATTTAATGGTATTTATATGTTATGATGACATGTGAAATATAATATTAGATTTTATATGATTATTTTGACTATTGATGAACAATTTTGATCCAATTCATGGTGTTAGGTTCATATGTTAACATTTTGTATTCCTGTTTTAATATAAAAGATAATGTTGGTTTTGATTTATCCCTTATATTATATGAATGAATTTGAATTAGTATGTGATACGATATGTCTACTATAGACCCTCGATGCATGAGTGGGTCCTATAATACAATTTATAAATTGATTTTTATGAGGGCTTAGCCATTTATTTTCACATGTCTTGGTTAAAGCCTTAATTGTATGTTTCAGATATCTAACATTATTCTTACCTTCATTATGAGATTATTTATATATATAACATGTGATTATTCAGCTTGTATAATATGAAAGTGAATGTTTACATGGAATTATTTGATTTATTCTTTTCATATTATGATACATATTATGTTTAAAAGGACATTTATTATGTTTTATACATTTCCTTATATGATTATTATTTTATATTAAATCTTTTTCTATATTTTCTAACCTTACTAAGCATCTGAGTTCAGTACATACGTACATTTTATTTTCCTAGGATTCATCGATGTCTTTTAATATTGATATATAGGGATTAGATGAGAGAATAATGGTATTATCAAAGAATGTACCATGTTTCAGAATATGATTTGAATTATAATGAAAGGATTATATAGGGTTATCTATATTCCAAGACTGTTAAACTGATCTGTCGGTCGGGAATTTATTTTTTGTAATCATGCAAATGTATTAAAATTATTCAATAACTTTAGGCTTCAGCAGTCATGGTGTTACAGATGACACGTATACACACAGAATATAATGAGACAATATATGTTTAATAAATATATTCTATAAAAATAATGTGGAAAGTAGATACAAGGCAACTCGAAAGTGGATAAAACTCTAAAAGAGAAGTCCAACTACAAAGGAACAAAATGAAATAGCAACTCTAAGTGATGTCATAAATTAACTGACACCATTTAACTACCATATACAAAACCCAGCTGATAAAAAACAGCACCACCTCACAGTGGCTCCTTGTATCTCCCTATAGTGGATGATATACAAAGTCCTCCACATTACAAGAAAGGTGAACAAGGTTTGATCTAATAGGAACAATAGGATCTTACCTAGTCATTAAATAACAAGTCTCCATATAATTCTTTTTTCTTTTCAGTTAAAATAAAACATTGAATGATATGGAGTAAATTATTATTATAGAAAACATTGTACATAGTACCATTTTATCATTGTTATAAAAAAATAAAATATATATATTTTCATTCATATTTTAAGTATAATCATTCAAAAGAATAATAATGAATATCCAGGATAAACAAAAAATAGAAGAAATATAAAATAGAAACTGATGTATCATCAGAATAGAACAATATAGGTTAGACTATGAGACTACCCAAAAAAATCAATCAAGTGGACAATATTTTCCTAGAACACATTCTTAAGAAGCATATGAATATACCACGAGTAACCCCCCACCATCCAAATGTCAATATCAGCTCAAAAAAATTCCAATGATACTTACAAAATACCCATGAGAAAATTTGATGATAATCAAAAAACATGGATGAAATCCTTAGGTTAAACAATCAAACTATGTACCCAATGTAACCAATATTCACATTTTCAAAATTCATTAAAATTATTTGAAACTAATTTCATAAATTCATTGCATTTCATTGAAAATACCACATTCCTTTACATTTATGAACAACCATGGAAAACCCATTTTTCTTAAAAACAACTATTTTCACCACACAAAAATTAATCAAAAACATTCCAGTATATATTAACATATAAAAAAATCATATTAATCAATATAGGGTAGAGAAGGAACCACCTTCCTTAAAACATGGGTTGCAGACACCCACAAAGGGATCCACCAATATGAAAACCCAATGACATATGCAAAGCCCCTCGAATCCAATACACATAATCACATTGAACCGATTTAAAAAAAACAAGTCGATAGAAAAGAGTAAACACACATACCTCAAGAATAAAGACCCTCCACACCACGAACAACAATAAAATGGTCTCTAAAAGATATCACCCAATTGATATTGAAGAAGATTTGAACAATAACCAATTTTGATTGAAGATTAATTTGACATAAAGCAAGGGTTTGACTATTATCAATACAAATGAGGAAGAAGATATATCACTTACTAAGAGAGCCTCACCACAACTATGATGATGATTAAATCTCAAATAGGCTGATCTTGAAAGAATGGAGTCTCCCATAATCTCCATTTGATATCCCTATTTTGAACGAAATGGTGATATAGATAAATAACTGAAACAACGTATCCACAAAAATATTTTAAAAACTGAACATAGGCTGTTACGTGAAACATATGAAGAATTAAATATGTGTCACCACCAAATCCCAATGTACACTAAATACCCCTCCCCTTGGATAGATAAATAATTATTTAAAACATTCAGGGCCTGAAATAGATTATCACATCATTTTACTGTTCAAACATTGAATTAAATAATGACAAGCATCTAGAAACGCTTATATATCATGAAACATAGTTACACTATATGAAATCCTCCCCTAGTCGGTCGAAAAATCCAATTAAAACAAGGATTCAAAAAAATATCAAACTTCACCATTATAGGTATCCACCCAATCTTTTCTTGGCCCTATATAGACAATAGGAAAATTAAAACAATGATGAGGTTAAAGAAATACCAGATACATCATTAATAGTAATTGATATGAAACAAAAAATTATTTATTATACAAGAGGTTTGATCATAAATCAATGATGGTGAGGCTTATGGTAGTGGATTTCTTATGACAACAATTATTTTTTGGGGTTTATATTCCATATTGAAGTCTCGTTTATTTGTTGTGGTTTGTGTACTAACAATTTAATATATTATATAGTAAATATATTTCATTAAATTGTATTTAATTTTTTTTATATTATTTTTAATGTACATGATGATTTATGGACATCCTAAGTGGTAAGTAATTTTCATCAAAATTTTATCTCTATGGTACACATTCTATATTCACCCCCTTTTTACGTGGTCTATTTGAATTTCCCTAATATATTTTATTATTCATATTATTAAAATTTTGCCTATTTTTATATCCAACTATGGTCATTTCTATCATTGGTATTATGATTCAAAAGTTAACACATTGATATGAATTTTATGTGGAAATCTCAACGATTATCAATATTATTTATCATCAACTTTACAATGAAGAAATAATAAGGATTACCTCTCAATAAAATGATTTATATTCTTATCCTCTAGTTATTTATATATATTATATTGCTTCCTTCCATTTACCATCTTTAGGATATATTGATACCGAAAACATTTATGCAAAAGCAGTTTATTTTACTATTCTCTAATAATTGTTTTTCTTCTATGTCCATTTTATGAAAAAAAATTATAATGAAAATTTTTAATATTCCCCAGTGAAAATTTAATGAATATTTTTACCAATATTTGGTTGTTTAAAAAATGGAAGAAATTATAGTTTATTTCCTTTATTATATAGAGGTTGTTTTTAATATATTCCAATTACCTAGAAGAAGTCTTTGATTTAATTAGTATGAGATGAAAAAAAAATTTGATAGGAATGACCATTGAATTATTTAATGCTTACATTAAATGTTTTAATAGTGGGTTAAAATAATTTTTACTCCATAAATGTTTGATTTTTTTTTATAATGATGTTATTTCAAACAAAAAAATAAATATATCTCCCAAATGTAATAGTGATATTATTACAGAGTTTATATTCTTCATCAAGAATAACATTTGATGGTGTTTATATTTTACTAGGGATATGATTCGATGGTAGCATACTTATTAATTATATTGATGTATTATATTTTTGATTTTGACGGTTTGATTAATATGAAACCAATTTTCATATATGGTTAATGATATTATTTATTAATTAAAAAATATTATGATTCTCATTTTTTTCAACATGTTATACATTAAATAATTTTTAAGAAACCCATTTCAATTCTATGGGTTATGATTTCATGAATGTTATATGATCATATCATACAAAAATATATAAATAAATCATAGGTCTGAACATTCTTTCATTATATGTTATTTTGTAATGTTTTATATCTCATGATTGAAACACACCAAGACTTGACATGATATTTCATTGAGAAAAAAATTTATTTTCATCATTAACATGTCAGAAATGAAACACATGTTTTAAATAAAACATGATAGACAATTAATATTTTATTTTCACACAAAAAGTATTACCCACCAATTAAATATAATAGTATGAATATGACTATGTAGATTTTGGATAATATAAATATTACATGATTTAAAATTTTATTTATTATTTCAAAATTAAAAAATAATCACTTGGAATAAAAATGATATGTTTTCTAAAAATAGTTTTTTCTAAAAGGCGTCTTAGTAGTGTATTGTACAAAGGATATGTATCTAGTTTTTAAATAAATAAGAATATTTATTTGAAAAAATAAATATGTATTGTCCTATAATCATATCAGAATTATATTAGTGATTGTTTTCTTTGTTATTTTTCAAAAATGATTATTTTTTTAGAAATGAAAATAATTAATTCTACTATAATACATAAATTTTTTTTAAAAATTATAATGTTATATTATATTTTTAATTATTCTAAATGTAAAATTACAACAATTTTATGATGATTAATCGTATTTATATCATTATAATCATATATATAATTAATTT
The DNA here is from genome assembly GCA_963277665.1 of Viscum album. Taxonomy (NCBI): domain Eukaryota; kingdom Viridiplantae; phylum Streptophyta; class Magnoliopsida; order Santalales; family Viscaceae; genus Viscum; species Viscum album. The sequence goes on along the minus strand of OY728140.1, from coordinate 1,916,487,646 downwards.
TTTATAAAAACAATGTAAGCATTTTTGAACATTTTCTCTTTAATACACTATTTTTCATCATTACTCTATGATTAATTTTATTAAATTTTTTTTTCTAAAAATTTAATTTAAAATAATTATATTATTTGTATAATTAATAATTAATATTGTTTAATAAGATAAATTTTATTATTGGAAAAAATAATATTAATACAGAAAAAACTAATTATAAAAATTATGATAAAAATAAGACTGTTTATATGATACATGCCCTTGTGATACATTTTATTTTTAACATAAAAAAATGTTCATTCCAAGAATTTTATTTTCCTTTTAAAATCATTAATTCTATATTATGCTGCATGTTTAATTTTATTTTACTCTTACTAAGTTAATTTCTTATAATTTAAAAAAAATTAAGGTGGGAAACTAATGTTTTAAAAAGTAGTAAATTTAATGGCTCAGAAATAAAATTTATAAATAAATTCTTATATTTTTTTATTTATTTTCCCACAACATCACCACAATAATGCGTTATATATATTTTTTCGACCACATGGTGTCGGAATGACCTCCCATTATTGAATACATTTGGTTATTTAAAAAATCCTTATCCTCTCCAATTAAAAATGGTTTCTCACTCTCTTTGATTCTACATACATATCAAGAATTGTTTTTCTCCAAAACCTAATCAAATAACTCCCCAACACCTCTAATATATTCATAGAATTTTTTTTAGATAGATCCATCATAGAATGTCTTTTCATCAACCTTAGTAGGATACATTATGTAGAGGTATCAATTTTTAATGAGAAATTCTTTTATTTATTTCTTATTAATAAATATTGATATAAATAAAAGATATATTAAATATATTTATTTTTTCAATGTTATGGTAATTAAATACTTACAATACTGAATACATTAGGTGGGTTTATAAATGATTATTTAAGTCTCTTATGGACTACCACCTCAAAAACAATTATAATTAATTTTCTAATTAACACATCCCATGGATGTGTATGATGGTGGGAAAAAAATATAAATGATATTTATACCCTAATTACATATCTGAATTCATAATATTATATATAAATTTTCAATTTCATTTCCATATGAGATAAGATAAATTATTTTATACATATGGTGGACTACCACCTAGCGTAAAAATATGACTCAAATCTCCATAACGCATAACATGGAAGTCTCTAAGTAAGAATTTAATGAATATATATGATATAAATGAAATAATTATGATATTAATGACATATCTATCATTAAAAAATTTAAATTTATTGTTTTTTCATAATCTGAAAAATCATTACATTGTTTTTTACGTGTGTACTACCCCCTTCATGAAGATATTTGACTCTCTTTTCATCACCTAACAACACGGAATATATATATAATTATATATGATTACATAATATTTTAATTATGATATATTGATATTTATATAAATAAAAAAAATTATATTCATCATTTCTATAATTATCCCAAAAAATTGGAAGCGTTACTTATCCATTCATACGACCTACAATATCCATGAACACAATGTTCATCATCTCTCAATGCAATTATAATTTATTTGTTTTAAAATTATTTTTTTCATAAAAATAATATTACTATTTCATGAATATTAATCTATATCAAATTTATCTATGTAACATTATCATGAACTAGTAATTTCATAAAGAACCGTGAATGTTAAAACAAGATGACTAACACTTGAAATAATAAAAATAATGAAATATTATTAACCAAGGGGTTGGAAAATAAAATAATTTGATCATATATTATTTTTTAAAATTGTTTATATTTTCATATATAAATTAAAATCATTCCTATCATTATTAGTATAATGGCTAATGTAAATTCAACTAAAATAAATTTTGAGTTAAGGGACCCCATCTAAATTTCCCTTCATTGTGCCATATTATAATATTATTAAAATAATTTCTATTATATTATTATTATACCAACCCTTTTCCTTTTAATAAAATTATTAATTATTAATTAATGTTATTTTATGTTATCATTATTACTATTTCCACTAAGTGGGTTTGAGTTGAATATCACAATGTTGTAGATGTTATTAAACCACCACACTATTTTTGGTGTGTGTTAAAAATATCATGAACTAGTAACTTTCTTGTGAAATATTTTCAACTGAATTTACAGGTAATAAATTTATTTGTATTATTGTAACATGGATATGATTATTTCATAAACCATATATAATTTTTACGTAAAATGATTCATTTTACTGATATTTGATTAATAAAGGGGAAAATAATGATAAACATGTTTCCATTCTCAAAACAGCTATTGGATGACAAGGCATATTTAATTATTAAATAAAATTTTCATTCATTATATGATGAATGATTTTGACCAATAGTTATGTTAGGGGACTTATAGAATATATATCATTAATTGATTGTTTGGTCTAATGAGGAGAAATTTTTTCCATGTTAAATGGGTTTCAACATATAGTCATTATACTACCCTTGGATATATTGTTATAATAGAGGTATAATGATGAATGAGATGAAATAAATATATTTTTAATAATTTCTCTCAATAATAATTTAGTTCTTATTGTAATTGGTAGGATAAAAATGATATTTCATATTGAAAAATATCATTCTTAGTTTATATATTAAAAGACATATGTTTTCTGTTATTTACCTTGATATATTGATATTAGTAATATTTTCATGAGGACATGTTATATAAATTGTATTTATTTTCAATTACTTACCATTCCATATTAATAAAAATATTTATTTATGATATCATACATGTTTATAACCCTTAAATTTTATTTGAGCAGATAATTAATTTGATTCCTTTCCCAATGATATTATGAAGAGATATTTTAATGCGTTTTTAATGATTTAGTTTATTTTATTTTATTTTATATTATGTTTTATATTATATTTAAAATGAAAAATAGGTTTCATGTATGGATATATTTTAAAAAATAACTAACAAAGTTAATGTTCAATTTGGGTGTGATTAATTGTATATATGAAAATGTAATAATGTAAGGAAATAGTTCTGGGATACCAGGGTCGAGGTTAATATAGATGGTAGCTCAAAATTTATAGAAGAGTAATTTGGATATAGATTTCATAAAACAATGAATTTTTATTATAACCCAACAATAGAAATTAAGGAGAAGTGTATAAGAACGTCATAATGTTTTTGTATTCTATATTTGTAGTCTTTCTAGAAAAAACATTCTTTTTTGGATATTATAAAAAAATTACATGAAAAGATATACCTGGGGTCTTGGTTACTATAGATGGTATATGGAGATTTATATAATATTCATTTAGATATCAATTCCGTTATTCTTTTCCTCAATATTTTCGTGATGATATATTATATAGAATCATTAAAATATATTTATTGATTAAATGGAATGTGGTTTTAGTTTTTTTGACTCATTATATTTATTATAAAATATTTATTGATGAAGTCATTTAATTGATAGGGATTATGGGTTAAGTAATTTTCAATTCAATACTAATTACTATACATTGATTTATGATAGGTTCTATTTTATATATCCCTTACTATGAATTTGATATCAGCCCTATAATTTCCCATTTCCCTAAGATATTAATAAGAGATCATTTTGTATATTCTCAAAGATGTAGTTAATTAATTTATTTATTTAATATTTATTTTTTTATTCAAAACATAAAATTATTATCATGTAAGTACATAGCTATATAGTATAATTAAATAGTTCATTATTTTGATTTGATTAATTTTATATATACAAATATTATAATTTAAGGCATCAAATGATGGATTATGGTGTAATGGACACTATAATGAGATAATCTTGTGAAAAAAGGATAGTTTCTTGATCGAATATAAGAGATATGGTGATATTCATGATCCAAAATAGGAAAATAGTTAGGATGTTTGGTCAGTTATGTAATGGGAAATATATGATAATTCCTGATCTATTATGAAATGGAAAACATTTGACAAATCATGTTTCATTGTGATGTGGGAATTTTGTTTTGATATTTTTTGATTTTATAATCTATGATGTTACCCCTATCATATGAAATGATTTCTATACTTTTGATGGTTCCAAAAAGTTATTACATGTTATTATGGTTTGTGATTTATTTTTTATGATTTATCATTCTCATAGTTCTAGTATTTTGAAATGAAATTTTACTATTCCATAGATTATTTGTATGATCCATAAAACATTTGGAATGAAATTTTTTATTTATATTTATAATATAATTCCGTATTCTTATATTATGCTTTCTTTTAATCATCGATTAATATATTTAATTTTTACTATAAATTTTCAATTAATGTCACCATTCACATGCATTCATTAAATAGTTCAAAAATAATGGTTAAGTTAGTTTATGTTTATAATGGAAAATATATTATATTACAATTTTTGTATATTTTTATGATTCCTGATAGGTTCTATTGTATGTATCCATTATTATGAATTATTGGATATGTTAATGTATTTGAAATTCGTCTCAATTTTTTAATATTTAACTATTATAATTAATTATTTCAATAGTTTGTATCAGAGTAAATGGTCTAGTTAACCATTATAAAATATAATAATAATACCTTATTAATATCCCTAGGTATATGTTTACAGATATTTATAAGGATATGTTTATGGACATGTTAGGGTTTATGAAAAAGGGCTTCAGTATTTCTCTAGGTTGAAATAGTTGTTTACATAAAATTTCATACCTTTCTGCATTATATTATTGGATGTTTCGACATCAAAGATGTACCTACATGTAAAAACATTGAAAATGGTATTCAATTATTTGACTCCATCTTCACGTGGTGCATGAAAATGGACCTTCCACCACTCCTGGTTATATACTACCTTGGGATATGCATTTGAAATTAAAAAACTCGATACAATCAATTATAAATGAATTTAATAATTATTGACTATGAATAAACTAGGTTAAATATAAAAATTAAAATATTAAATAGAAGGTTTCGTAATCCAGAAATCAGATGAAATATAAATTATTCTAATCAATGATGGATACCATTCATGGTGATATTTTTGGTTTACAATATTTTATTGATTGAATAATAATTTTAGGTTGGTGATAAGTGATTTAAAATGTGGATTTAATGCATTTCATCTTATTTAAATTATTTCACTAATATCATTAAATGTGTCTAAAAATGTCTTTTTTATTCATCATGGATTTTATATTGAATTAGAAGACAAAAGGACTAAAGTATATGAGGATCAAATATCATGTCTATGATTATTATGTAGTTGGTGTTTATAATAATGTGTTTCCTATAAATATTACTATTATCCCATCTTTAAATATATTATGTTGTCATAGAAATTTATTGGAATAATTTATATAAATCAAAGGTTAATTTAAACGTATGGGAAGTCATGTTTTTGGAATCCAAATGAACCTATGATTTTCTACCCCTATGAAAATAATTATGAAAATAAAATAGAAATTTCACCCATTTTATGTGTATTTATTAATATTAGAACTATTTTTTCATTAATAATTTTTGGGAATGACATGGAAATGATGATATAACTATCAAGTATTATTTAGTTGATGTATTTCTTGAAGGTTTTTCTAATCATAAACAAAACCATGAAGTAAAATATTAAATTAAACTAAATTTTGATGCCACGCCTATTTCAATGACTTATATATAGTGTAACCTACATAATTATAGTAATTACTGTGAAAATTCTTGGATTACCATGAAAAGTTATTTAGTCGGTGAATTTATTAATGATGGCGTGAACCATTTCTCATTAGTATGATGAAATATGGATTAATACAAATATGCACAGATTATCGATAACTAAAAAAGATCATTATTATGAACAAATAATCTTTAACCCATATGGCTGATTTTTATCTACTATGAATATGTTAATAATTTTAAATGATTTAACACCATTAATGATATCATCAATACAGATAAATATATATGATATATTAGAGACAACATTTCAAAAAAGGTATAGACACTATGAAAATAATGTGATTACATTTTTTTGTACTAATACCACATATATCTTCAAGGATTTATAGAATGATGTATGTAGATATTACATCAATCATTTTATTGTATTCTATAGTGTTGATATTATTATATATTAAATGATAAAGGATAAGTACAATGACAACATGAGTATTTCACCTTATACTTAAAGGAAGGGGATGATATGATAAAAGCATTCATACATTGAATTTTTACAGAATAATGATTCAATTATGGATAATATAATCAAAATATATGGCATATAGGTGGATCTATCAAGGATAAATGCTATTGATCATTATGTAACGAACCGACCCAAATAGCCTCTTGAAGTGGTACCCGACCAAATATGATACATACCCAAAGTGCCTTCATGATCCCCTCATGATGGAGAAAATTTCTTAAGAATAAAAAAATATAGGGTTTGATTTATCCAAAACTGAATTAACAACATGATACTAATATACAATAGTGAAAATTATGGATGTCGAAAATATATTCACTTCATAAAATAGTGATAACCAATGGAATTATGAGTTTAATTTATACCCATTTATAGATCAAATAATAAACTATTAATTAAAGAGAAAAACATCATCACATAAATATGATAACAAGGTCATACTCCCACCATATCATCACCATATATTAGTCCTAGCTAACAGAAATCCAATATTGGTCATTCTGGATCCTTTCCTTTCCTTGTATAAAAATACGTAAGACGATCTACACACCATCAAATGGTTCTGTTTGGGGGGAGTTAATATGAAAAATTGGGTCTCACCAAGGTCTTTCATATTATGTATATGAACAATAATCTATGAATTCCAAAAATTAATAAAAAAACTCTTGATAATAGTGAACAATTTATTTCAAAATAAATGGGAATGATATTTTTTTATATTTTCACACATTTACCACTATAGCTGGTAAATTGTTTTCATTTGATTTCATAACTATATAGGAAAATAGATATACCATGTCTAAAAAATTTCATGAATCATATCACATATCAATTCCATGGAAGAAGAAAAAATAAGTACAAAAAATAAGTACAAAAATGAAAAAGGAGAGATAACTACATGTAAGGTATCACACAAGAAATATATAACTAAGAAACATGTATGTAATATAGAAAATAATGTATGAATCTAACAACTAGACATAAGATCCATGATGAAAGGGCAGAGTAACACCTCATCAAGTCAACCCCCAAGATGTATAATAATTCACTAGAACAAAAAGACTATAGATTTAAGGAAAAATCCTTAGGTAGACCCACTATCATTAAATGTGACATATTAAATACATTCCACAAAATTTCCTAATGCATAAAAATTGTTATATCATACATGGAAATTCATTAATTCATTACCAACATAAAATAGTGGAAATTCATTTCACAATAACATTTCAAGATTCATTGAACTTCCATTTTAATTTACCAAAATAAGGGTAACAATATATTTTAAAAAAACCACATTCAAGATAGACTAAACAAATTTTTCATATAATTACATTTGATTTAATCAAAAAAACTATTAAAAATGAAGACAATTTGTTCACCAACACAATCTAGAGAAAGAACCACAAACTCTAAAACTACGGTTACAAATTACCTAAACAGAATCCACAATAATGAAATAATAAAAAAAATGAAAAATAAGACCATAAAACCAATATATACATATTTTAATTGATTATATTTACAAAAATGGATCAGAAGATGAAGAAAAAGCACAATCCCCATCAACCCACCACCTCCACATGACCACCAAAATTGAATGGGACCCTGAAAAGCATCACACAAAAGATCAATAATGGAATGAAGAGAAATTTTATAATCGGACAATGGATATGATAATACAATGAGACATTACAATATTGAAAAAATAAGTGAATAATAAGAAAGTATTTCCCACATTAAGAGATGTAATCGAACTAAAATGGGGATAAAATATCCAAATAGTAAATATAGTTCGAATGGAGGTAGCCAACATCATTGAAGAAGGGAAATATATAAAGATAATGGGGTGATTTGAATAAATAATGAAAAATAATCATATACACCACCTTATATGATTATATCTTGATATTTAGATGGAAGTTTTACCCTCAAAACATATTTTAATCGATGGTGTAGGGATACACTAGAAATCCCATTTCCTTTTTATTAAATACTATCAATTTGTCATTCCATGGATTTTATTGTTTAAAAAGAATGTGATTCCTTCATCTTATGCACCAGTATAATGACATCCAACTGGTAGAATAGACACTCTATGCACTACCATTATAAATCATATATTAATCATGATATCCTAAAAAATGATGATTTTAAAAAATAAACCAAAAAAAAACTCGAAGATCTTCTAAAGTAGAAGAGAACCTTATTATTTAATTATAAAAAATTATAATAAAACTCTATTAATTCAAAATAAAAATAAATCACCCAAATAATGATCATTTTTCAGATCAAATGTTCTATATCGTCACGAGTCCAAAGGATAACCCAATTCATGTGTCAAAAATATAGAGAGAGTAAAATACTTGAATCGGGGTAATGGGATGTTAAAAATTCCCCACCGATATTATTTTTATCCATGAAATGAGATTTTGAAGAATGGGGTTCAATAAATACTTGATGCCACTACATCCTCATAAAATAATTACCCTCCCAATTCTCTTAATAATCTGATCCTTGTGACAATAACACTCTAACCAATGGAATAAAATTATCATCAATGATATTCAATTTAGATTCAACGATCTTATCGTGATTATCACCAATAAAAAAGTCTATCTATATCAATGAATTATCATCCTAAAAAAAGATGTATATAAGGCTGTTATTTCATGAGCTTTGATACATAAAAACCATCATGTATTTCTATCAACTGAATATCTAAAGACAACCAATATGGAACCTCCTCATGTTTCTTAGTGAACTCTAATGCTCCAACATGTCTTAGAGACCCATTTCACTTTTTCCCAAACTAAAAATGAAGAAACCTAATAGAAACACTAAAAAATACATAATCAGATATTAAAAAACTAATGGATTCTATCATTTATCTTTATACGAATCAACAGACTCCATAGAGTAACATGATGCCGATGTATATCCTAAATTATGATGTATATCTCCTAATAGAAATTATATCACAAGAAATATGTTTCTCCCACCTATTATCCATATGTAGGTAAACATCAAGGGACACCATACAAGTCCTCAATATGATTAATTCTTATTGATTAATGATAATTGTTATTTTAAGAAGACTATACTTGTCCAAGATTGCTATCAAAAGATCCACCTAACTCCATTGCATTATCATTGGTAATATTTGATAGAATATGAATATAATACATTTTATGACCCACTATCTATGGATGATAAACTATCCTTGACCATATTTCAGTCCTGATATTCGATTCAAGAATTATTTAGAGCATTGATGTAATCCTATGATTGCTATCTGATTTTTTTAAAAAATAAGGAACTATTTTAACTTAAAAATTAACTGTACATACTAATTTCCCAAATCTTTTATGTTTTCAGTGTAATTTATTGGAATAAAATGAGTCGAAATTTTAATGGATTATTCACCATACAGATTTCATTCCACTAATATAATGTTTGTTTTATCCACACACAAAAATTCATAGACAAATAATCTCATTTTTAATCCAACAATAAAAGATGTTAGAGTATAGGATAAGGTTTAAAATAATCTACCTTTATAAATAAACAAAATGTAATTTTGGGAAGAAAATAATCATTTTCATAAAAAATCCCAAAAACTAAAATCATCATCTCATGTCAAATTTCATCTTAATAGTTCCAATATGAATCTCCCTTGAATAACTATTTCAATAAAACAATAATAAGATCCTTACAAATGCTTCGATGAAAAATAGTCCCTATAAAATGAATATAACATAAAGAGAGAGTCCAACCAGAAATGGTTCACCACCGCATTGGCATTCTCAAATTCCTTTCAACTATTCATCCGATGGTTTAATTTGTAGAATAGAAAAAAAAATTATGATGATAAATAGTCATATGTCAAAACCTTACTGAAGCAGCCTAAAGAGTATCAAGTTTAAAAAGATATAAAATCCATATAAGGATCCAGTCATCCTTCAATTCCAATCCAACATATGATGATGATTTTTATAAATACTTTTATATAAAACATTCCCCTTTAACATGGTTTAGGATATATCAAAGTTATAAATATGTAGTTATTTGTACAATTATATCTATCTATGATTCATTCCTTTCTATGATAAGATATATCTCAAACAATTATGGTCATAAAATACTATGTTTCATCCCATATGAATTTCACCACCATAATTTTAAGATTTTTAAATGGTGATTCCAAATTTTGAGAAATCCATGACGAACAATCGATAAGATCTACCAAGACCATAAATGATCCAAATTTTAATTTCATTTCATGTAGCTTCAAATGAAAACATATTCATTGACTTATTATTATAAATAGGTAATCCGTTATTAGAAATCATGATCCCTAGAAAAATAATATATCAAATCCAAAAATATCATTTCAAAGGCTTTTTATACTAACTGCGACATTTCTAGATTTACAAAATCAAATTCATATTTAATCTCTTCTCATTCTCAGATCTTGAATAATCCACGAATTCATTTATCGACAGGACCCAAAAAATATAATGATAATGATCGGACATCGAATTGGTCAAATCCATAAAAAATGCAACATCCATTTACGGAAAATGGAATCACAAGATATTTTTAATAGACATACATTATTCTATATTCTATCTCTAGTATATCACAACAATAAAGTATGAGATGTTGAAAACGTGAAAAATGGTCATTCTTAAAAAACATTTTTTCTCATTTCAAATTATCAATAAAAATCCAAATGAGGAAAAAATTACTTGTTCTTAACTATTACCACCTTCAACATTTGACTATACACACTATATCAATATGACCAATATACAATATTAGTAATGAGAACTAGGGATACCCAGGGTAAAACACTAAGGAAAACATAAAAATTTCCACCAGACATTCCAACTAAATCTTAATATATTTCTACACTTATGGTGGTATATGTTATAGAGGTATTATTATTGGATGCGTACCTAGAACTATAATAATTATTAACTATAGATGACTATCAGAATGGTGCCTTGAAATATCTTTTAGGAAAACATAAATAATGTCCCAAACAATAATGGGATGATCAATAACAGATGATACGTCATTAGAAACAACAAATACAATAGGAAACATAATAATGATATGTTGGAAGGAATGTCCTACAAGACCAGACGTCATAGCAGACCCTCCTTGAAGCACCCATAAAAAACCTCATCTACAAAAAATGTGACACAAAGAAGATAAAAATAAAGCACAACATGATGAGAATAATTTCATTCCATCCTGATGATGATTTCAATAATATATATATCAAAAATAATAAAATCTCATACTAACTCGACATCACCTATCAACAACACGCATGTTTATCATAACATATGTGGTTTCTTCTTCACAAGAGGTGTTTATAACTCTTTAACATAGTAGATCAATTTATTTGGATGGTTAATAATAGAAATAAAATGTACATATATAAATTAGTGGGAAAAACAAGTATCAAATAAAAATACCCTTACTAAATTTTAAATAATGATGATACCTCTCACTATCATTGGACATGCGTCATCCTCAACTGGAAACTCATATATTTTAAGATGGTGCATCCCCCATAGGAATGTGGATTTAGAACTATAGTAGTCAATTCTTCTAAATAAACCATAGTTTCCATTTGAGTCACCAATCAATGATCACTTTGAAAACTTTATTAACACTAATAGATTCAATACACTGACCATAACATCCATAACTATTACACATCTATATTAGGGAATGACAAAAACACATGGTGTCTAGGACCATACAAAATTGATTGCAATTTAGAGGCTCAATACATGTTATAACTAGAGTTTCCGAAGATTCCTTCCACAAAAAAACCACCTCTAACACTCATGCAATGAACATTAAACTTCATATTCTTACATATTGTCTCATTGAAGCTAGAACATGGAATAATTGAATGGGAATAATATCTAACATTTCCTACCAGATTCATTTTTTCTATCCATTCCCATGTCTATTTTCATAATTATGTTGAATGACACAACATAAATTCATGGATTATAAAATCTAGTCACAAACGTTTTAGGTATATCTATACATTTAGGTAGATATTATATACAACCTACAGTGAAAAAATCAACATGATCAGCCAATTTATTTGTGTTTTTTTACACTAAAACACCTCCATGTTGAAATAATAGGAACTCTAGTTACATCTCCATCATTTGTAACTCATGGGAAAATAGTTTGAAGAAGAGTCTGAAAACCATTCCAGTCTATTCCATCATGCCTTTTAATATATACAATGGACTACATCCAACTTTTATTGGACCCTCAAGTACGAATTCTATGAACATAAAGATCATAATCCTAGGAAGATCTATGAATTCAAAGATAATATCAATCTTTTTAGATATGTCCTCCTTCTATTTAGGTTTAATAATACCTCTTAAGGATGGTGGATTCTCATTCATGATTTTAGGAGGTCAATAACTTTCCCAAATATCTCTAAGATATACCTCACCAACTTTTTTTGAACATATGACATAATCTATTCAATATAATGACCTGATCGCGTGATAACCATTATAATGTTCTAATCCATGAGAGGATTTCCTTTAGGAGTTTTATAGAAACCTCAAGTGGAACTCATAGAACACATATCAGATGCACACTATTTCACATCAAATAAAAATAAGAAATCATACAATTTGACAATATCAGTTAAAACTAAAAATCCAACATAAAATTTATAATAAAAGAAACATCTCAGATTAGGTGAAACACGTTATAATAGATCATTGTAACTTGAGTCTCATCACTATGAGAGAGATCATTGAACTCCCCAAAATATTTTTATAATGTTTTGATAATATTATCTATAGTCTACAAAATATCTCAATATAAGGAATACTGAGGATAAACAACCTATAATTCCAAATTGTAATGAATCAACCCAAATTCCTTCTTAAACTAGTACCTGATTTGATATAACACATACCAAAAGTTATTTCATGATATCCATAGGTGGGAAAATTTCACCATGAATAAAAAAAATTCTGAAATGACTTCTCTCAACCGGAACATAGAGCATATCAATAAAAGATAACAAAGGAAAATATAAATACATTATGTAACATTAAACAAGAAGTGTAATCAAAATATATCTATTGTAGATACAATATCCAAGTACATTTATAACAAAAAGGAAAACTGAGATAAGAAAAATATTTTACTTCATGTGACCAAATGGGAAGACTCCCTCATTATCAACACCGTGTACCCAACACACATGATAAAAGACTGCTCATCCTCCCTGAAGCACCTTGGGTTTCAATGCATCAAAAGACATAACGAGGAATACAATCTTCTGATTAGGTAAACATTGTGAGAGATAACATGCTATATAGGGTGTCACATAGGTGTCCCATATCAATTCTATAGATTAAAATCCATGAGTACTTAATATTATTGAAAACTAATATGAAAATCGTTTAATAGTTTTTAAACAAAAATAATGAAAAATATTTTAATTTCATCATTTCACACATCCAAATAAATAAATTAAATCAGTGTTAAATAATTACATACACATATATAAAAATATATATATCATGTCAAAAATATTCAAATCACGCAACATATCTCATATCAAATTCACCACAATTAATCAAAACAACACCATCCAAAATCAAAAGCATAGGTTACATCATGAAAGGTATCAAAATATACCAGGATATCTAGAGAATACATATTTGATATATGATATACCATATTAATCAATCCATTGTACATATGCGTCGAGTCTAGAGGGATTAGTATCACCCCATTAAGTGTACTACCCAACATGTCTAAAAATTATCTTAAGGAACATGACTAGGTTGTAGGGGATTTCCCCATGATTAAACCTTTTAACATTAGGAAAGAAATATTAATATACCATCCACCTAGGTACCCATGTGTTCCCATGTACCATATTTTTCAAACAAATTCATCGAACTACACATTGAAACTCATTTAAAAAATGCTTAAATTTATTCATTTAACAAAAGTAGGGGGATGTATTATTTTATAAAAAAAATTTCCACCAAAACAAGTTGAATTATTCATATAATTCAATATAATTATAAAATATTTTTATCATAAATATGAGTAATTTAGTTCAAAAATAAATTGTAGAGATAAAACCACCAATCTCAAAACCAGGTTCGAACATAAACACAATGGAATCCACCACAATGATGAAACTGACAATGAAAAAGTGTTTCAATAGAATAAATACACATTTTTTTATTGATTAAATATAACACAATGATTGACATAGAATAAGAAAAAATATTAAATCCTAAATGCACCATTATAATTGTATAACCAACAAGGAATTTCAGATAAAATAAATTGACATAATTCATATTGAAAGGAAACAAGATAAACACCACCACTAGTTAACTGATCAATTAGCGTAACACAAATGTGCATCATAATAAATTTAATGAATTAGACTAATGTATTATGCAACTAGAGAAACTAAATCTATTAATATTATTGAAAACACTAAATAAATAAATATTCATCGATCTTACTGTCCAAGAATATCAAAAAAATGATCTATGTCTAGAAAAAAAGACCACCAGAAGAATTAATAAAAAATGAACTAATGTAGCACATTAAAATCCTACCAGCCTACAGTTACATGGTGTTTAAATCCATTAAACATTGTGAAATAAATAATGTCTATATATCCCAAAACCCATTTCATTTTAATTATATCCAATATTTTATCAATAGACACTCTGTAAACTTAAACATGGATTGTATATCAATCAAAATGTATACCTGATTAATGGTGGCCATCTTGCATAACTGACACATCGTTAAATCCTATTTCATGATTTTATTTTCTCATACAGAATGTAAAAACTTTTTGATTATTTAATAAAAACATCAAACCCAATTGGGTTTCATCTGAACTTATTTTGAACCCCAAGAATCTATTTATACATTTATTTCCAATGATATTTTTATTAAATGAGACATATATTTCCAAAAACACACAATTTTATCAGAAATAATCTAGAGGGGAGTGAAATACATCAAAGCAAGAAACAAGATTTATACATTTTCCAAGTCCAAGAAGAATGACTGGAATCTATAGCTTTGTTGCAATTTTTGGATATTCTTGAATATTTTTGATAATTTTTAATGAAACTATCATCAAATTGACAATTTAACATGAAAAAGAGTTATGTTCTTCACAAGACATGAATTTGAGGGAAATTTTAAGAAAAAGATTAGAATACATTCATATACCTATACAAAAATAACCCAACCATGAGTAAGGGTTTACAATCTATATAAATTCATATAATAGTCAATTGCAATTATTTCTCTTGTAGAATGACAATGTTACATGTTATACATAATGAAACATTGTTGGGAAGTGATAAAAAATACACCACTCATGATTTAGTGTTAGGTGCATTAGTTTTACAATTATTTATATTGAAAATTTATATTTATATAGAATAGTGTGATATATACATATTGATCATTCCTTTTTTATGAATATATTCATTCATAAGTAGTTTATTAGGAACCCATTAATAATTTTGGAGATAAATACTGTTTAAGAATTATAAATATATTAACACACTAGGTAATCGATTTATGTGAAATATTAATTGAGTTGAAATGACCATTAATTAATTTACATGAAATTGATCATAAAATATTAAATATTTGTAGATTAAAAATGTGTGGATTGGGAAATCATGAAGGAATGTGATAAATCATGTCATTATGAAATATGTGCTCAAAAATCAATCCATGTCGGGATAAAATAGGTATATAAGGATGATATGGTGAAAAAAAATAATGTGAGAAATATTGAATAGTTTAACCATGATTATGATGTAAAGATATATGTCATGAATTGTGTATTTGTTCCATCTATAACCAATTTGAAAAAGTAGATGCTATTGGATTCAAATAGTTCAAAATGATTTATATATCAGTCTTTTATGATGATGTTTTGAAATCAAAATGAATATTTCTTGTGGGAAATGAATGAAGATACTTCTTGAATAATTTATATCTTGGTGCATAGTATATAAAAACGTTACTGTAGAGATATATAATAATGATGGAATTTTACAACCATTACACATACCAGAATGAAAATTGGAAAACATCATTATTTATTTACTCATTCAACTCCCCAAATTATATAGCATTCATAATGATATATTTTTTGTATCAATCTTAATGAAAATTAACAATACAAAATTTCTATCGTTGAATTGTTTATCTCAATCACCAAGTGTGATATACATTGAGGATGATGTATTATTCATAGATATAATATTTTATTGTATCTAATCATTTTTGAAGGTTTACAATGAATATCGTGTGATGTGTTCAAAAATAAAAATACAAAATGTTTATTTTTATGACTCTGAATCATCCCCAAACAAATGAAAAGATTGAGAGATAAATTTTAAATGTGTATGATATGTTTAGATATTTTTCTCTATATCTCAACAATGTTTTGGATCAATACCTTCCACTATTATTGTTTTCACACAATAATAGTTTTCACTTGAGAATTTATATGGATCTCTTTGAAGAATTACTATAAAGATTATTATTAGTAAAAGGTACCTAGATATACATGGAGAAAATTATATGAAGACCAATGGTAGTAGAAAAAATGGTATATAAGGATAGATTGATTCAGTAAATGATAAGGGAAACCCAAAGTCGGTAGAAATATTTTGGTGACAATTGATAGTGTGACTTATAATTTGAATTTGGTAATATTTTTTGTATATAATTTCTCTATGGAATAATTTATTCATATTTTAAATGAATGAAATAATAATTCCTAGGTATATTACTCCATTTAAAAATATTGATTATATCGGGACATTAGCTTATCATGTATTTATTCCACCAAAACTCCCCCAATTCCAAGATAGGTTCCATGCATATCTCTAATTGAGTTGCATACCTAATACATCACATGAATGGAAATAAGTAGTCATACCTCTACAACATAATATTCCATATTAAAAAAATCATATGATATTCTATATAATATTTTAAATGTTCAAAAAAACAAAACCACTCTCTTTGTCAAAATTTGGGGTGAAGCCACCAATTTAAAGATGGTGTGTTTGGGAACCTGAGGATGTATTGGTTTAGAAAAATCATATTTTTTAGTGATGAATTTATATGGGGGAAATATTTTTAAGTGGGTATAATGTAACACCAATAATTTATAACTTTTATAGATAAATATTTTTTTTCTGGACAGCTTCTGTTACACACAATATCAAGTTTTACGAACCATCATAAACCATTATTGGGATTATTAATACATGTTCATTATAACCCATAATATATATCTTTGGTACGAATAAGGTTAAAATAATCTTAAAACATGAAATTAATTTTTATAAAGAAAATATTTTAAATAGTGTTCATTAATTTTATCATAGTTATTATATATTTTGAAAATACTATTTTCAGGAAAAATGTTTTTTATTCAATTTTATAAAAATAATAATATTATTATTTTATTCCAAATATTTAAAACTTATATCAAAGAAGAAAAAAATTCAAATCGAAATATCATAATTATATATGATAGAAGTTTCTTGAAATTTCTACAAGGATTAATTTTTCATTCCATTGTAAAAAATAATACATTTTATAAAATATTTATTATTATTGAATGAATTTATAGTATACAAGTTTTCTATATTTATTAAATGATATATTACATAAATTATATAATTTTAACCCATTTTTTTATTATAATTAAATTAATTTTGAATTTTTATATTTAGTCATTACAATATTCAGAAAATCTATTCTTCAAAAAAACACATTTTTCATCACGATTTCAGGTTTTCTTAATTATTAGTTTTATAGTTATTTGAATATAATTTTGTAAATTTTGCTTTTATATTTTTAATTAAAATAATTAATACAATGTAATATAATAAAAGTAATGTTTTTCAAAATGAATTATAAGGACAATAATAAATCATTACAGTGATTAAGGATAAAATGATTTTTTTCGCTTCACATCACCTTATGTTAATATTAAATTAGCTCATATATAAGATTATAAATTTAAAAACTATTATTATTAATTATAATAATTTGGTTCAATGTGGATAACTAGGCTTATTTTATTTTTTAATGGATAAATCACTATGGAAATAAATAAAATATTAGTTACTGTGGTGGAAACTAAAACAGAAATATTTCGAAAACATAATAGATAAAGAATAAAATTTTTAAAACATGTTATTATTTAAAGTGTTTTATCTTGATAATATATCCCATATATTCATCAATTATCTATTCTATCAGATCATGGGGTGATAGTGACTTCTCATTATGAATAGTTGTGGGTATTTACAAAAAAAATTCTCCTCCATTATAAAAGGAATCCTACACCCTCACATATTTACAACTCATAAAACAATTTATCTACAAAAAATGAAATCATCTCCCCAATATCCAATTACACATATTATGGATTATTTCCTTTCTAAAGCCCAAACATAGTCTCCATAATAAGATATATAGAGGGGAATTTTCTTTTGGAAGGTAATTATTTTCTCTTTATTATTTATTTTTACATATAATATTACAAAATTTCTTCTTGTATTAATAATTAAAATTTAATAAAAAACATAACATATAATTATATTTTAAATTAAAAATGGATAAACCTATATAAATATCCTCTTCTATCAAATGTATAATAAATCTATCAACCATGTTTATGGTAGGCTAATACCTCATAGACTGATGTAACTTATTTTACACCAACGCATATCATAAAAATATATAAATACGGATATTAAATCTATATAATATTAATAACATAATTATACTTTTATAATTATAATATCATATAATCCATCATATATTCAATTGTGTTGGAATATGATGACATCGATTTTGTGTACTACATACTAATTTATCAAGATATGGTGTAATTATTTTTTCACTTAAACATTGAATTTATGGTGTCCTTGATTAATTTATTCAATATATATAAATATAATTATAATGACATTTTAATGGTGATATGTTATTTAACTTCTTTTTTTAGTTATATCACCAAAATGGAAACATTATTCACACGTATGTATGACCTACCTTCACCATGAATGACATAATTTATTTTCTATATATAGATTGTATCTATCAAAATATTTAAATTTCCTTTATATATATATGTACTTTCTATCTAGTTTGATATTAAAAGGATAATATAAAAATTATCATTTTTAAAGTACTTAAAATACTAATGCAAAACATACATGAAATACCAAGGAGATATTACACGAAAATGTTATTAACAAATAACTATAAATAAAAGTGTAATAAAAGATAATATTTAAATCATATATTGTATGATATATATAATTATTCATATTATTTTCTTATAATAAAACTATATGTATCAAAATGGTGTTTTGAATCTGCATGAAGGATGTTGAGACTTACGGTGAGGGGTTTCTTGACTCCCGTTAATTTATAAGAGACATATACCATATTTACCACTCCTATCATTTCTGTGGTGTGTATAATACCCCGTTAAAATGCTATATAATGAAGTACATAATTTTAGGATAATTATTTCATCATAAAATTTTATTCTTTAATGGTTATTATAAATCAAATGTAATCAATGTAGTTATAGATTTTCATATCTCTTTTTTAGGAGAGACACATTCTATATTCACAACTTTTATCTTTAGTTTTCTGTATATAAATCGCATGAATTTATTTTATATTGAGTATAATCATTGTTATATATATTTTATAACAAATAAATTTTAACATAATTCATTGGAATTATGATAAAAATTTAACATAAGTTGTAATAGTTTTATGTTACAATCTCATTTTTTATCAAGTTTGATTATGAATTATTCCTCTAATAATAAAATATTATGGTACCCATCACAAGATACACATATATTTTCATTACATTTTATTTTTTATGGAGAATACATTTTTTACATCCATTTTCTTCTCTTTAATGAATATAATGGAATGATGATGTTTTAGTGAAATAGGATCTTATTTATCTCTTAGGACATAAATCCTTGTCTCAAATAATAATGTTATTTAAAATTATTTTAAAGGATCATTTTAAAATATTAAAATGATTTTTCAATAAAATATTTACCAAAGATTTATATTTTAAAATATTGATTAAAAAACATTATTTTTATTTTCTAAATGAATTATTTCGGAATTTTTCATAAAAATGTGAATGGAATCATTTTAAATATATGATATGGATAGAATTATCCACATTGATGAAGACTAAATTGTTTAATGATAACTTTATATTTTCTAAAGGATATTATCATAGAAAATTATATCTATATATTTTTGATATTTATATTTTCAAAATATTTTATTTTAAATTGGAATGATTGTTTTCATAAAAATTGTTTTAATGATCTTTTTATTTAATTATATTAAAACTGAAAGAAGAATATAATGTTTCTTACGTTTTATTGATGATATGATTTAATTATAGTACCATTATTCATTATACATATAGTCAATTATTATTATTATTATGAAATTATGATAAACCCCGTTTATTTTTCTCTTGGTTATGATATGATAGATTCTTTTATCACAAATATTTATCATCTTTTGGATAACATGTTTATTTACTAATAGATATAATTGAACATAAAAATTCATAGAAAACGTATTTTGATCTTGTTTACTTTCCATGTGATATGATAAGATGAATGATTTATGTTATTGTGTAACTAAATATTTTGGATTATCTGATGTGTAAGAGCTTTATATCTATCCAATTAATTTCCATTATATTATGTAACATGACATAATTAATGTGAATGAAGATTATGTTCTTGATTCATGATGGGTAATAGGTTGATATTCTTGATCCACTATCGGAAAAAATATATTATTCATGACCAATAATTAAATGGGAAATAGATTATAATAAATGTTCCATTACCAAATTACAAATATGTGTTCATTCCTAATCTGTTTGGATTGGATGATCTACATTTCAAATGATGACATATGAAATAGTCTCTATATTTATGACTTTTCCACACATTTATGACAAAATTTTTGGACTTATCATTGATTTGGGATGATTTCTCACTCTCGTGGTTGATTTATATTGAAATGATAATTAATTTATTCCATATATCATTCATATGTTCTATTATATATTGGTCATGGTCGTTTAATGTTTTATTTCAAATCTTGTACCTTTCATCCTATCTTATTCTTTAATATTATTATCTATTGATAACTTTCCTTCTTACACTTATCGATTATATGATCTCACAATGTCATATTTTATTATTTCATGTGGTTATGATAAAATGTTTGACTTGGGTATGTTTTGGAAGAGTATTAAATGTGAATATTATTATGGGTGTTATTGGAGATGATCCATGGAATGTAAATATTGTATAACTTATCTCGTAAGATAAATATCCTTTATGGTCCTCATGCGTGTGTTTGTGGAATGAGTTGTATTTTCATATAAAACAATGTTATATATATTTATGAAAATAAGGCTTCATTAAAATTTAAATGAATTTATTACATAAAATTTTCGTTAAATAGGCATTTATTTCCTAATGAATATTAATAATGTTCATTATAAAAATACTGTGTATTTTTTAATCTGATCATGAATAATTAAATGATCATTATAAAATAAAATCATTAATATTTTTTTAGGTAATAAGAATTATGATGAAACTAATTTTAAATACAACTTATTGTTAATAAAAATTTCACAATCCATAGTAATTTTTAAGGTATAATTTTGGTTAATATATTTTTACATTATTTAAAATATCAATCATTTATATATTGTAATTAAATTGATGTTTTTTACCATATTAGTGTTGGAAATTAGTATTTATAATATATTATTTTAAAAACTAACATAACATAGACATCCATATTACTAAATTATTTAAATTTAAATTTTTCTAGAATGTAAGATATGTTCCAACATCCAAACTTATATGTACATGGGGAGTTATTATTCTTGATATATTATAAGATTCAAATCTAATTTAATTAATTTAAATATATTAAAGGAGGAAAACATTTGTGAAGATAATCGATGTGGTGATTTCATTGGAATTAATAATGATTCATTTCTTATAAAAACTTTAATTTCAGTTGTATTATATTTATTTTTTCACAAGTATATTCATATAAGTAGAAGTCATATATTTCAAGAGTTATATCACATTATCATTAGAAATAATAAAATTAGTATTTTACAATTTGAATATACATGAATTCAATATTCTTATAATTATAATAACTTTTGAAATTATGAATTAAATTAATTATGTATAAATAATTTACCTTATATATGTTCACTGAAAAAACATTTAATTTATACTTCATTAGAGATTATGAATCACTTATTATCACACATATTTATTCATTTTTAATGACCTGGATGAATATTTAATCGAACATAAAATAAACATGAAAAAATAATGTGATTTGGGTAAATTTGGTAAAAAAAAATATAATATTAGTTTTAAATATAAATGTGACATATCAACTAATAGTTCTATATGGGATGTTCAGATGGATTTATGCAGTGATACAGAAACTCTAAGAGTTGGAGGGAAACACTTTGGGTATGAATTTATAAAGGATTAAACTAGATTTACCAACACGTATATTAATTTATAAAATTCTATAATCACTTTCCAAAATTTGTGCATTTCATGATGTTGATAATAAATTGAAAATTATACGATTGTTTAAAATATGGAGTGATCATGGGATCCAATTTTGGAGCACTAAAGATGAAAATTTATATATTATTAATGATATAACTCATAAGTACTGAACTATAAGAAACCAACAAAACATTTTATTTTAAGGAAATAGTAGAATTATTTATGAAATTAATCAAACAATAAAATGTCAATTTTTTTTACTATGAATATTTATGATGTGGCTATGGGTACATTTTATTACAATATAAATCAATTTTTATATATACCATTCTTAATAAAATATATTATGATATATTATTGGAACAAAATCATATTCAGTATTACATTTATATTTTTTATATATTTAATTATTATATAACCAATGTAATTAGAATAATAATTCCATTACATGTATTTTTACAGATCATTAATATATTTTTTAGGATTTATATACAATTTTAAATTTTTATATTTATTTATATAACAAAATAAATGGTTTATATTAGATAAATTATTTTCATGATTTCAATAGTTTTAATTACAAATAAAATGAATACAAATTATATGTTAAATTGATAAAATAATATTTTTTTGATTATGTATATTGAAATTATCATAGGGTGGATATTATATTTATATTTTTCTACATAAGGATTTTTGTTTCACACTTTTATAAATAAATTATTTGCATGGGATTAAAATCACCTATTTTACAATTGATTTTTAGATGATATTAAATTTATATATTACATAATATTTTCAAATGTGATACAATGGAGGATTTTATTTTGTAATGTATTTGATTTAATTTGTGGTGATAATGAATATTTACAATGGTAATAGATCTAAATGAAGTTAATGTTTTAAGTGGCTAACTATGAATAAAATAATTGATGATGGATAAATTAACCATTAAATATTTATATATATTATTCTATAAGTGTATTTATAAAAACAACAATTTATTATATATTTTTCACTGTTTCCACTTTTCCCTAAGAGAATCATTAATTATATTTACTAATTATAGTTATTTACATAACTTACACTCCCCTAACATATAAGAGGGGCCATCCCCTCCTTATATCTTAGTCAACATAGAGCAAACTATATCATAAAATATATTTATAAATATAAATAAAAAATTTATCATATCATAGATATCATATTCTTCTTGAAAGACCAATCCTATAAGGTTTACCCTTTAAAACAAAGGATAATATAAAAGGTATAGATATACATCTTAAGATACATATTTAAATTTCATTTCTACTTTCACCTACATAAAAATAATTCAGTCAATTATAAAATAATTTCATCATTAGTTAATATATTAAAAAATTATAATTAATTTATTTAATAACACTTTTAATGTTATTTTCCTTCTAATGTATTTCCCTCATGCGTAATTATGGAAAACAACCTCTATAGAAAATTGTACATCACTTGTCATCATAGAAAAATAATGGTATTTGTATAATTATAGATTTGTCGTATATATATAAAGATATTATATTTTTGTAATTATTATCAATATGAAATGGAAATTTATTACATAACATACATTCCTTCATGATTTTTTGAAATTGATATGGTCACACGTGTGTAAGTTTACACATCCACCTACATGAAGTGTTTTGATTTATATTTTGTTTCTTCCTCACATTGATAGACATATGTATTTTAATTTTTTTTCAAATATGTCAAATATAACACAAATATTTCTCTATATATATTTAATATTTTATGCATAATTTTTTTTTATTCAAATAGAATAATGGTAACAACACTCAAGTATACTTGTACACACCTGATTTCATTAAGTGATGATATTAATTATTCACGAAACATTTATATGGATTATTATAAATATATTTAAATTTATTATTATTCTATATATAACTTTTTTATAAATCTAATGATTATGAAACCATGAACCCAATTGACTACAGTCAATGTAAAGATATTTTTTTCTATAAATAAAATGTCCCCAAACCCTCAAACAAAAACATTATAATATTAAAAAATGAATATAATATTTTTCTGTATAAAATAAATTCATTATTAATAAGGTATTTAAAATCAAATATTTTCTAATACTTATAGAAAAAATAAAATTAATATACTCAAATGGTTTGTTTTTTGAAGAAAACATTTGTGATCCAAGGTAAGGAAAATTCATTTTAAACTATTGTAAAAATAATTTACTTTTAGCATATTATAGTCTATATTGAGGTTCAATAAAAATATTCAACACTGTTATTTTTTATGATTAAAATGATTATGAATGTAATATTTGAATATTTTGGGCATTCTATTTCAAATATTACTACCAAAACATTTCATCATTTATATATTTTTTAGTTTTTAATTTATAAAATGAAAAAATGTATGTAACATATATATATTGATTTCCTAATCATACATCCACATATGTTATTCAGTATCATGATTCCTATAAATGTAATCATTTTAATTCAAATAATTTTATTCCATTTCTAATAGGGAATTATATTATTAATATGTTGTTCTAAGGAAATGTTCATGTAACACCCCAGGTAAATAAATAATATAACATCTTTATATTTATCCATATTTGTGAATCAAATATTTTAACTTTAAAGGGGTTTCTATGTTCGAAAGCATACCCGATACGCAACGATGAGTACCTTTGAAAACTTACGTTGCACACTAGTAATATAATAATATTATTTTAAATGGCAGTTAACATGTAGCCATTGTATTGGCGGGAATGGATATAAATAAATAAAATATTATTATACATGTTTTTAAATGTTTTTAAATTTATCCAAAAAAAGATAAAGGCTTAAAATACGGAAAGAATTCAATTTTAGGCGTATATGCCCTAGTTTTCACTAAAGGTTCACATATCGCCTTTTGATGGTGAACCGTCATTAAATATAGTTTTTTTCACACTTATATATTCTATAGGACCAAATAAAACTCTTTTTAAGAATCAGGACATCAAAATTTACTTTGTGTAAATTTTTGGTATCTTCCCGATAAAGTTCTTTTTTTTCAATGAATATTGTAAAATGTTGTAATTTAATTCAAAACCTATTTTTAATCTAATTTATTTATATGATTATATTATCTTTTGAATTGGTTTTAAAGTGAAATTAGAATATATTTTTACCACTAAATCTAATAGTGGTTGTTGGAATTAATTTCACTTTGAAATCAGACTTAAACTAGTGTCAATCTTTTGATACTTATTGTTTCATAAAAACACGCTATTTGCTTTGGCAGCGGGAATTAATTATTAAATTAATTAATCTGACTTATATGTTTTGAATTTTGTAAAAGAGACTTCATTTTTGAATTCGGAATATCAAATATAGCTTATGGTGAATTTTTGGTATTTTTCTGAAAAACTTCAATTTTTGATGAATAGTGAAACCACAAAGTGGTACTTATAAAAACTGATTTTTCCGTTTAAATGAAATTTTTCCATATTTGTGTTTTGAATTTCAGAAATCCGACATACATGGTTGTCATTAAGAAGTATAATGTGGTTCAATGGGATAAAAATAATTTTTGGGTGAATAGTAACTTATTAAGTTTTTAATCGCGATTAGTGGTAATTAGTGTAGTTTAAGATAAAAATAATGCTTTAATAAAATAAGATGAGCTTGAAACATGCCATACCCTCATTGTTTGTGTCATGGCCGACCAAGAAAAGCCATGGGTCATCTTGGGGACCCCATGGATCCACTTTGGTCGGGAAATGACATAAATAACTTTTTATTTAATGTAAAAGTAAAAATGACCCAAACATCATATGTTTTACGAAAACAATTTTTACATGGGGTTATAAAGATCCGATTTTTGATTATAAATAGTCATTGGAATGATAAAAGGATTTCTTACATCATAGTATTTTTTATAATTTTTATACACTAAATAGATTAAATTATTTATGACATCATGATGATGCAGCGATGACCTCATTATTTAACGATTTATATAAAATTGAAAGATAATGTAAAATATATGAACTAGACAAGTACAAAACTTTTTGGATTGGTGTATTTAGAACCCTTAACACCTTATACACGAATTTTATCAATGTGGGACCTTTTAAAACCGAAAAACATTTTCAAATAAAGTAATATTTCTTTACTTTCCAAAAGTGCCCCTCCTCTCCTCCTATAAAAGGCCCCCACCTCTACCACCATACCAACACTCCCAAAGCCTTTGGATCGGCCAACCTCTGCCCATTTTGTCTCTACACTTCCCTATCTTACTCCTTGAAGCCCCAATTTGGGCATAAGTATTCCCAAGGAACCCTTTGAGCTCAAACTAAGTGGAGTTACCCGATTTAAAGGTAATGTCTTCTTTTGAGTCCTTTTGTTTTATTTTGCTTCTCCAACCCCCTAAACTCTTTTTTTCTTTTCTTTTGAAACTAATACAGTATCCTAAATATACTAGGATGTTTTTACAAGAATTAGTAGAGCTAAACTTATACACAACTACATCTAATGGTTAATGAACATATTGTTTCTGTGGATGGTGAATTTCTGCCTCCCGAAACGATGATTGTTCAACATTATTTTAACACCTTAAATGGTTTCCACTATGATGACACTATATTTATATATGATATATAATATGTTTATGTTTTCCTTAAGCTTATGTATTTTTCATTTATGGAATACCATTATTGTTTCCATTATGGGTAAACATGATATCTTCATTTTAGAAACTGTGGACTACCGCCCCCTGAAAGTGATTTGATTCGTTAATACCATATGTGGGATGTGTAAAGGATAAATTTAATGATATTATATATGTTATTATACTGGAATTATTATATACTCTTATATCATTATGATTCCATTCTATAAAATACTAAATAGAAATGAAAGTAGCGTTCATGCGTACGTACGGGTTACCGTCTCCATGAACGGTGAATTTCATTTCTTACCTCTAAATGATTATGTAATATTATAAATACATGTATATGCTGGAAATATATGATATATATGATATAAAAATCATTAATTTCATTCCGGATATAACGAAACATTGACCACATGAACAAAATGAAATTGTAAGAAGTCCACTTTCGACTTAAGAACCAAATATCGACAAAACAAA
Organism: Viscum album; assembly: GCA_963277665.1. Lineage (NCBI taxonomy): Eukaryota > Viridiplantae > Streptophyta > Magnoliopsida > Santalales > Viscaceae > Viscum > Viscum album. The sequence continues at coordinate 1,916,459,533 of OY728140.1, read as the reverse complement.
CATTATTAACATAAATGATTACATAATGTTTATAAAATGACAATAAGTGATCTAAAAGGAATAATGTACTATAAAAAGGTTCTTAATAAAGTTTAAATTAACTCAAGTTTATTATTCAGGACGTTAAATAACGATCGAGTCAAGTCAGACCCGATGTAAGGGATCCTACTCTTCTCTTTCTTTTTAAGTACACACTTTTATGTCATTCCTTTTAAAGCTCATCTTTCTTGTTATTGGGATAATATTTTATACTACATTTACTGTAATTTTAATTTTCATGTGATGAGAGACCCTATTCTCACTCATCAATCCATTTTGGAAGTTTTAAGTGGCGCCGATAGGCTGCCGAATTTTCATAAGAGATCTAACTTCTCTCTTTCTTTTAATGTACTCTCCTTTATGTCACTTCTTTTAAACTCATATTTGTTATGTTGGGGGATGTTATATTATATTCCTATTTCTAAAAACATTATGTTGATGTGATGATAGACCCTATTTCCTCTCATCAATCCATTTTGGAAGTTTTAAGTGGTGTCGTTAGGCTGCCGAGTTTTCGTAAGAGATTTTTCATCTCACTTTTATTCCCGTGAGATTAATGCTACATTTGCCACAATTTCCATTTAGTGGTTTATGTACTGCCCACAATTACACTAATTTTTTAATATAATTCCATTCATGGGTATTTAAATATTCATTTTATGACACTTCATCAAGGAGGTGTACTTTTCGAAAGTTACCCAAGTCGGTAAAGGAACAATTCACCCTCCTCTTTTTAAAAGACTTCATTTGTTATGTCTTTTAATTAACATACTATTATGTTGGGATATGTTCTTATATATCCTTATTGATGTAAATTTTATGTCCAAGTGATGAGATTCCCTTTTTATCTCTCATCAACTCAATTTTTGAATTTTTGAAGTGACGCCGTTAGGCTGTCAAATTTTTGCAAGGGAACATCTTAGCCCAAATTTGATTCTTTGGGATAAACTTGTACTCCATGAATATGTTGTTCTATGAATATGTGTGAATAAATTCTGATTGTTTTACACTTAATATACACTTATATTTCGTGTATTCATTAGTCACACATAATTATGAAATTGATTTATCCTTAAACCAAGGATATCGTCTTTGTAAGGGACTTCGTCTCAATCTACTTTCATTGAGGCATATTTCGTTTTATACACAACATTCTTTTATACGGTGTATAAACCCCTTTGACTTTTACTTTTATACAAAATGAATCTTTTTCTACGAACCGTTTTACAAAATGACAAAATGGAATGTTTCTTTTAACGTACGCGGTGACAAAGACCTTTTCCGCCACCGCGAGTATTATTTGGTAGTTGGCTCTCTCAACAAGCCGTAATGTTTTTAGAATAAAATAAATACCATATAATATCTTATGTATTTTTGTATTGGAAATGGTTTTGATAAAGGATTCTATTATGTCAATATATTTATGATATATTGTGATTGAAATGTAGAAATTTTATCATTCCTTTATATTGGTTTTCTGTTTTATGATTTTATATTGGTACGTGGTCATTTTAACGGGTGGTTACGTTATAAACCATATGACGGGTGGTGCCGTGAATACCAGGATGGGTGGTTACGTTATAACCTCCAATGCATTGGTTATGTAAGTCGACCGTATGGCTATTCCATTAAGTATGTATGGAAATTGGCCGTATGGCTATTCCATTTAAGTGATATGTGTGGAAGTCGACCGTATGGTTATTCACTGAAGTATGTTTATGTCCCAAGTTACCTTTATATATGTTATGTGTTCTTTATATGGGTTTTATGGTAATCCTTTTGTTAAAAAAAGTAAGTAATGATACTTTTTTTAATGAAGAGTTTTTATTACTTCATGAAGGTGAAAAGTATTACATTGATAAAGTATTCATGGTTTACTTGTTGTTTTGAAAAAACTAACAGTTTTCATTCTTTGTGTATCCCTTACTGAGCTTCTTATGCTCATCCCAAGTTTTTGAAATTTTTTTCACAGGACTTAGTGTGGAATGGGTTCAAGTATGGGATCAAGGGAATATCATGCTACCTAAAACAAGGAACTATACATGTTTCTTTTTAAGAGTTTTTATTTTATGGAAATTTAGTAGAAGCGACTACATTGTAATCTTTTGAGATGTAATAGTTATGTCCTAACTCTATAAACTCTAAACCTGAAATGACCCTCAATGTGAATTACTCATTTAATTCAATATTTAGTAAGTTTTAAGGTTGGGGCCTTATAGTTGGTATCAAAAGTCGGTTTAGATAAATTTAGAGGTTAGGGTATTCTCTAAGCATAAGTGACATTAACATAATGGTTAGGATTTTAAAAAGAGTCATAGTTTTAGATAAAGTGAATGAGTAAGTATATCTTAGTGTTTACCTTCCTCATTAGTACATGATGGTTTTGTTGATATACTCACACTGACATTTCTGTTTTTAGTGAATGGATGGATCTAACAGGCACCAAAGAGACAACAAGTATGAAGGAAACTGTGGTGGTTCTCTGATTAAGATACTAGATAAAATGGGGGATTCAATTAGGAAACTCGTGGTTGTTCTAAACCAACTATCAAGGATTCATGATCAACCACTTCATCCTTGGTATGATTTGTAATGCATCATTTACAAGATGACCAATCGATATGGAAGTTTAGGTAATAATTATAAAGGTAACCATTAGAATTTATTTGATCTTTAATTTTTAGGTAATTATGGGTTACTCTATGATATGATGGAAAATGAAAGGAATGAGATAAAAATGAGGTTAAAATATGTTATGATCATTTTGATGATTTTATCTAATTTTTGGGAATGATTTAATAATTATATAGTTTTGGAAAAAGGACAACACGCAAACCGTGTGACAACCCGTCGTGTCGGACAAAGCTGCGGGAATCGAACCCACAACCAAAGTGTGACTAGTATTTATCGCCTACCACCGAACTACGTGAAGTCCCTGGTTATTTAGACTGATTATATTTAGTTATATGATTTTATGAATTAATATTATGTTGATTTTGGGTTATTTATGAAAATGATTAACCTATCATGGAGGATATGTGATTAGGATAATTATTTTTCAATGTGAGACTTTAGGAGCGACTGATGTTGTTTGGAGATAAATGTTACGATTTAACTTGGAAGACTATGTGACTAAATCCTTCTAATATTTGGGTTTCAATCTTATATTGGTTTACTTTGAATAATTTTATGGAAATATTGATTATAGAATGGTTCTCATTGATCATTGGGTTTTGTTGGGCAAATTTTGGAGATTAAGAATAGATTTTGTTTTATAAAGGGTTATCCTTTTCTGGATTATCTGAAATTGTACTAACCTTTCTGGTTTTGGTTTTGGTTAAAGACTAAAGACATGGGATGTATATAGTTATCTTTGGTGGATTAGGTGATTCTCTAGATGTTGATTATAGTACTCTTAATGTGAACAAGTCTCCCTAAAAACTCGTCTTTTGGAAAAAAATATGAGTTTGATTTAGGAATCTAGTAAAGTTGAAAGTCAACATGATAAGTGATTATGTTTCCTTATGAATAAATTTCTCAATAAAAAGTAACTTAAAACAAAAATGTTGTCTATTATCTTTTCCTACTGGGGAACCCAACACCGTTTAACCCATCACAAGTTTGTGATTTTTTTTATTGTTAACTTTCTCCTAAACATGTTTTCTACCACTCTCTATCAAAACATGACCCTATGTTTCCTCCTCCATGTATATGTTTTCCTACATGGAATCCTAGTATGGGTTAACTCGGGTGACCTTTGTACTTATCTTTCATTATTTTAAAGTGATTGTTTTACCGATTCTTCTTCTGATGTGGGACTTTCAAGGATGTTTCCAAGCCCAATTTTAAAATTGCGAGGACACAATTCCCAAAAGGGGGGAAGGATGTAACACCCTGGGTAAATAAAGAATATAACATCTTTATATTTATCCATATTTTTGAATCAGATATTTTAACTTTAATGGGGTTGCTATGTTCGAAAGCGTACCTGATATGCAACGATGACTTCCTTTGAAAACATATGTTGCACACTAGTAATATAATAATATTATTTTAAATGGAAGTTAATATGTAGCCATTGTATTGGCGGGAATGGATATAAATAACTAAAATATGATTATTCATGTTTTTAAATGTTTTTACATTTATCCAATAAAAGATAAAGACTTAAAATAAGGAAAGAATTAAATTTTAGGCGTATATGCCCTAGTTTTCACTAAAGGTTCACTTATCGCCTTGTGATGGCGAACCGTCATTAAATATAGTTTTTTTTCAATCTTATACATTCTATTGGACCAAATAAAACTCTTCTTAAGAATCAGGACATCAAAATTTACTTTGTGTAAATTTTTGGTATCTTTTCGATAAAGTTCTTTTTTTTCAATGAATAGTGTAAAATGTTGTAATTTAATTCAAAACCTATTTTTAATCTAATTTATTTATATTATTATATTATCTTTTGAATTTTTTTTAAACTCAAATTAGAATATATTTTTACCATTATATCCAATAGTGGTCGTTGGAATTAATTTCACTTTGAAATCAGACTTATACTACTGTCAATCTTTTGATACTTATTGTTTCATAAAAGCACTCCATTTGCTTTGACAGTGGGAATTAATTATTAAATTAATTAATCATACTTATATGTTTTGAATTTTGTAAAATATAATTCATTTTTGAATTCGGAATATCAAATATAGATTATGGTGAATTTTTGGGATTTTTCTGAAAGACTTCAATTTTTGTTGAATAGTGAAACCACTAAGTGGTACTTATAAAAACAGATTTTCCCGTTTAAATGAAATTTTGCCATCTTTGTGTTGTGAATTTAAAAAACCCGACATACATGGTTGTCATTAAGAAGTAAATGTGGATCAATGTGATAAAAATAATTTTTTGGTGAATATTAACTTATTAAGTTTTTAATCGTGATTAGTGGTAATTAGTGTAGTTTAAGGTAAAAATAATGCTTTAATAAAATAATATGAGCTTGACACATGTCCTACCCTCATTGGTTGTGTCATGTACGACCAAGACAATCCATGGGTCAACTTGGGGACCCCATGGATCCACTTTGGTTGGGAAATGAAATCAATAACTTTTTATTTGATGTAAAAATAAAATGACACACACATCATATGTTTTACGAAAATAATTTTTAAATGTGGTTATAAAGATCCGATTTTTGATTATAAATAGTAATTGGAAATATAAAAAGATTTAATACGTCATAGTATTTGTTTTATAATATTTAGACACTAAATAAATTAAATTATTTATGACATCATGATGATGCAGCGATGACCTCATTATTTAACGATTTAAATAAAATGGAAAGATAATGTAAAATATATGAACTAAACAAGTCCAAAACTTATTGGATGGGTGGATTTAGAACTCTTATCACCTTATCCACGAATTATATCAATGTGGGACCTTTTAAAACCGAAACTCATTTTCAAATAAAGTAATATTTCTTTACTTTCCAAAAGTGCCCCTCCTCTCCTCTTATAAAAGGCCCCCACCTCTACCATCTTACCCACACACCCAAAGCCTTTGGCTCGGCCATCCTCTACCCAGTTTGTCTCTCCACTTCCCTCTCTTACTCCTTGAATCCTCACTTTTGTCAATAGTCTTCCCAAGGAAGCCTTTGAGCTCAAACTAAGGGGAGTAACCCGATTTTAAGGTAATGACTTCTTTTGAGTCTTTTTGTTTTATTTTGCTTCTCCAAACCCCTAAAATATTTTTATTCTTTTCTTTTGAAACAACTCCAGTATCCTAGATATACTAGGAGGTTTTTATAAGAATTATTAGAGTTACACTTACACAAAACTACATCTAATGGTTAAAGAACATATTGTTTCTGTGGATTGCGAATTTTTGCCTCCCGAAACGATGATTGTTCAACAATCTTTTAACACCTTCAAAGGTGGCCATTATGATGACACTATATTTATATATGATATATAATATGTTTATGTTTTCCTTAAGCTTCTGTGTTTTTCATTTATGGCATACCATTATTGTTTCCATTATGGGTAAACACGATATCTTCATTTTAGGAAGTGCGAACTACCGCCCCCTGAAAGTGATTTGATTCGTTAATACCATATGTGGGATGTGTAGATGATAAAGTTAATGATATTATATATGTTATTATACTGGAATTATAATATACTCTTATATCATTATAATTCCATTCTATAAAATACGAAATAGAAATGAAAGTAGCGTTCATGCGTACGTACGGCTTACCGTCTCCATGAACGGTGCATTTCATTTCTTACCTATAAATGATTATGTAATATTATAAATACATGTATATTCTGGAGATATATGATATATATGATATCCAAATCAGGAATTTCATTCTGTATATAAAGAACCTTTGACCAAACGAACAAAATATAATTTTTAGAAGTCCACTTTCGACTTAAGAACCAAATATCGACAAAACAAACATTATTAACTTAAGTGATTACATAATGTTTATAACATGACAATAAGTGATATAAAAGGAATAATGAACTAGAAAAAGGTTCTAATAAAGTGTAAATTAACTCATGTTTATTATTCAGGACGTTAAAGAATGATCGAGTCATGTCGGACCCGAGGTAAGGGATCCTACTCCTGTCTTTATTTTTAAGTACACACTTTTATGTCATTCCTTTTAAAGATCATCTTTGTTGTCTTTGGGATGATATTTTATATTTAATATACTGTAATTTTTATTTTCATGTGATGAGATACCCTATTCTCTTTCATCAATCCATTTTGGAAGTTTTAAGTGGCGCTGATAGGCTGCCGAATTTTCGTAAGAGATCTAACCTCTCTCTTTCTATTAAAGTACTCAGCTTTATGTCACTTCTTTTAAGATCCTATTTGTTATGTTAGGGGATGATATTTTATATTCCTCTTTCTGAAAACATTATGTTGATGTGATGAGAGAACCTATTCCCTCTCATCAATCCATTTTGGAAGTTTTAAGTGGCACCGTTAGGCTGCCAAGTTTTCGTAAGAGATTTTTCATCTCACTTTTATACCCATGAGATTTATGCTAAATTTGCCACAATTTCTATTGATTGGTTTATGTACAGCCCAATATTACACTCCTTTTGTAATATAATTCCATTAATGGGTATTTACATATTCATTTTTTGACACTTCTTCAATGAGGTGTACTTTTCAAAAGTTACCCAAGTCGGTAAGGGAACCTTTCACCCTTCTTTTTTTTAAAGACTTCGTTTGTTATGTCTTTTAATTAACATACTATTATGTTGGGATATGTTCTTCTATATCCTGATTGATGTAAATTTTATGTCCAAGTGATGAGATTCCCTCTTTATCTTTCATCAACTCATTTTCTGAATTTTTGAAGTGACGCCGTTAGACTGTCAAATTTTTGCAAAGGAACTTCTTAGCCCAAATTTGATTCTTTGGGATAAACTTGTACTCCTTGAATATGTCGTTCTATGAATATGTGTGAATAACCTCTGATTGTTTTACACTTAATATCCACTTATATTTGGTGTATTCATTTGTCAAACATAATTATGCAATTGATTTATCCTTAAACCAAGGATACCGTCTTTGTAAGGAACTTCGTCTCAATCTCCTTTCATTGTGGCATATTTCATTTTATACACAACTTTCTTTTATACGGTGTATAAACCCCTTTGAATTTTAATTTTATACAAAAGGAATCTTTTTCTACGAACCGTTTTACAAAACGACAAAAAGGAATATTTCTTTTAACGTACGCGGTGACAATGACCTTTTCCGCCACCGCGAGTATTATTTGGTCTTTGGCTTCCTCAACAAGCCGTAATGTTTTAGAATAAAATAAATACCATATACTCTTTTATGTATTTTGGTATTGAAAATGGTTTTGATAAAGGACTCTATTATGTCAATATATTTATGATATATTGTGATTGAAATATGGAAATGTTATCATTCCTCTATATTGGTTTTCTGTTTTATGATTTTATATTGGTACTTGGATATTTTAACGGGTGGTTACGTTATAAACCATATGAAGGGTGGTGCAGTGAATACCAGGATGGGTGGTTACGTTATAACCTTCAATGCATTGGGTATTGAAGTCGTCCGTATGGCTATTCCATTAAGAATGTATGGAAATTGGCCGTATTGCTATTCCATTTAAGTGATATGTGTGGAAGTTGACCGTATGGTTATTCCACATAAGTATGTTTATGTCACAAGTTACCTTTATATATGTTATGTGTTCTTTATATGGGTTTTATGGTAATACTTTGGTTACAAAAAGGTAACTAAGGATATTTTTTTTAATGAAATGTTTTTACTACTTCATGAAGGTGAAAAGTATTACATTGATTAAGTATTCATGGTTTACTTGTTGTTTTGAAAAAACTAACAGTTTTCATTCTTTGTGTATCCCTTACTGAGCTTCTTATGCTCATCCCAAGTTTTTGAAATGTTTTTCACATGACTTAGCATGGAATAGGGTCAAGGATGGGATCAAGGGATTGTCATTCTACCTAAAACATGGAACTATACATGTTTCTTTTTAAGAGTTTTAATTTTATGGAAATTTAGTAGAAGAGACTACTTTGTAATCTTTTGATATGTAATAGTTATGTCCTATTTCTCTAAAACTCTAAACTTGAAAAGTTCCTCAATGTGAATTACTCATTTAATTCATTATTAAGTAAGGTTTAAGGCTGGGGCCTTATAGTTCATTTCCTCACAATTTAATTATATAAATTACTGTATTATTATTTACCAACTTATATTAAAATTAAAAGGAATATTATGGTAAACATTAATGATATATTTATTTTATTCATTATATGGATGTTGGATGGTTTTTATGGATGATGGATGAGCCCAATACAACAAAGAAAATCATTGGGTAATGTAATTGATTATATAAGTGATATGTTTCTCGTAAGAGATTTTGGAATTATCTTATTATGAGATTGTATTTTAAGTGTTTATCTACAGGTCGATGAATGGATAATGTCCAAATATACCTATATAATATGATTTAAATGGTATTTAAGGAAATTCAATTATAATAAAAAGAATATTTATGTGAGGTAATGTTTTCCGGAAATGATTATTACCGTTAAAAATGTTTATGGATTGTATTTAAATTAATAATATTCATCTATTTTCTTGTCATCCTAGAAAACATCATTATATTTTTGTTATGGATTTGGGTGTTTTAAAATGTTTAACGGCTTTTATTAATAAGAGTGGATTATTACATGAATATGTTTAAATATTTATGGTAAATTTTTACTATTAAAATGAATATAGTTCATATTTATTTAAAGGGATTAAAAGGATTTAGGGGTTTAATTTCATATATCTACCATATTTATTTCTATTATAACATATTTTGTCTTATTGTTCATATGAAATAAGGTTGAGTACGATGGTTAAATTTTTTTAGAAATCTAGATTTTTGTTATTTATTGGAAATGATACATGTCTTTCTAATAATGATTTTATTTTTTAAAAAAGGACAATGTTTGAAAATATATGATTGTAATTGTAATGTAATTCTAAATTCTGTAAAACGTTAAAACAAGAAAATATATTTGGAATTTATATATTGAAATATATACTATATATCATTTATTATATATGATGATTATGTGTGGTTTATTATATAGGTATCAAATGAAGTTGTTTTTTTAAATTTGTGGATGGTATAATATTAAATGTTATAATGAAGATATTTCATATTAATAATTTATTAAAATGAGATTTAATTTAATGATATAATAAATTTTTTATCTTATATATTCTTATTGAAAAATATTTTATGTATGGTAAATAAGGATTCTACAATAAAATGAAATTAAGATGGTAATATTATTTTAAACAAAAATACATTAGTGGTTGGAATTTGACTAGTGTATTATTTTACCATGTGAACTATGTTGATGCATTATAATTATTATGGTAGAAATCCATTGGAAAGACCATATTCTCCATGGAATCATACATTCATAATTACTATTTAATGAAACATTAACCTCTAGATTTTGATTTATTATAATTCCAAATGAAATATAAAGTATTTATTGATATATTATAGAATGTATATGATGTGGTATGATATTTGGAATGTTATAAGTAATCCCTTCACATTAATTATTTTTAACAATATTTTCACCATTAGAGGACTTCCATTAAAAACACTAATGATAAGGAAGAAAATGATTTAATTAAAGGGAATGAATTTAAATTTCATTTACTTCAAAAGTGTTTAACATATGTTATTTTTTAGATTGGAATTGAATTTTAATGAGATGAAGGAAAATGTGAATTTAACTTTTTCATCTTATGTATGTAATTTTATAAGAATATAATTGGAGGAAATGAATTTAATTATTGATTCTGATTGATATATTTATAAATTTAATATATGTTTGTGTCTAGGTTTTCCAATGGATCATTTTACATATGACATTATAAGTACTGAGAAAATTTTATCCTGTTATGAGAATGATGAGACAAAGTTTGTTTAATTCATCAAGAATATTATTATAATGTGATTAGGAATGTTTGTAATGGGGATTCATTAAATGAATAAAATTGGGGAGATGATAATTAAAATACCTTGTCATAATATGTGTGATAATTAATATTCTAGTGAATATATTATAAGATATTTGAGGTGTTAAATATAATGAATGTTCGGAAAAATAGATCATAAGTGCAATAAAATATTGAATGTAAATGGTCGGATATTTTTTGAATATTGGTTTATAAAATGTTTTAATTTTTATCGGTCTGGTTCATTATGTGAATCCATTTCTAATAAAAATTTTGATGGATAGTGAGAAATTAGTAAATGTGATTTATGGTGTGTCAATACCATTTTTTATTCATATACAATCAAATTAATTTTGTTATATTTACTTTAATTGTTTTAATAAATGTTATTAAATTTATCGTTTAATTTTAGAATCTTCAAAAAAATTCATATATGAGAATTTTTTTATAATATTCAAATTTCATCTAAAAGATAAGATATTCAACTTTGTAAGAATATAATAGTGGATGTACAATTGAAATAAATATTTATATTAATCAACATGGACATGTTTGTATAAAAAATAATTTTATCACCCTTAGAGGAGTTAAATTTAATTGTAAATAAGGTTTTCCAACTATATCATCATGTTATAAGGTATTATAGAGGTGATGTTGTCTTACTAGTGATAAAATATCATGAATATAATAAACTGAATAATTGTAGAAGTGTATGTGTCCGAAAAAATATCATTCAAATTAGTGGAATTAGTCTTACTAGTGGTGTTGATTTGATAACATATCATGAATCTCTTAAACTGAATAATAAGGGAGGTGTATGCGTCCATAAAATGTAATTCAAAATAGTTGATGTAGTCTTACTAGTGATATTTATTTTGTAATTTATTTTTCATTTGATTATACTAATTATTTGATATCTATAATTTCTAAACAATATGATTAATATCGAGTTGATATAGTTGATGTTTCCAAGTAAATATCCAAAACTCCCTATTTAATTGATTCAAAAGAACAATTGAATTTAAAAAATAATTAACAATAATTACACTGATTGGGATACAATAACCCTATAAAACCAAAATAGTGTTCTATTGTTTATCATAATAAAAATAATGCTGGTTCTATTAGGATTTCCACTAATTATAGAGTAGTGAATAACATTTATATTATGATAAGTGTCATTATCATCATATCAATGACATATATATATGGAAAGAAAATAACATATTTCTCAAAGACTAATATCATGTGAGGGTATAGTCAAATACTTATTTTTTAAGAGGACCAACTATGGTTGTAAATAAGTAATAATCATAGACATAATTAGTATATGCTTATTCTATTTAGTTTAAAGAAGTTAACCTCTATTTTTAAAGATCAAAGAATTAATGTATTCTATGGTTTTTTTGATATAATTTTCAATGTATTTATTCATGAAATTTTCAAATGTTCTAAAATGTAAATTGATCATCTATAAAAACAAATTATTAATTTTAGAAATATTAAATGTGTAGTGTACCAGATCTGGGTGTCGTCTAATGGTTCCCCGTGCCCAGTTGGTCACATGACTTCATGTGCATTTCCCAGAACGCTAGATGATGTCGAAAGTAGCGTGGGCCTTGGGTGTGATAGTGGAGAAACTATGACCTCATTGACAGAGTAACACATAAAAAACAATAATAAACAGTAACAGAAGTAGTGATACCATACAATTAGTAAACATATAAAGACTGAACGCAAATAAACAATTAGAGGACGTATATAAATGATGTAAGTAGCATATGTCTAGGAAAACATCCAAACAAGTCACAATGTTCGAAATAATGTATTAAATGAATAAAAAAATAATACAAGAAAACCATAGCATTATCACAATCCTATGAGTGGTCCCATTCTCTCCAACTCCACAGTAATCAACTGCTTGATGTTGATGGTAAACTGCTGTTATCTAGACCTACAACGATATCATCTAATCGGGTCTAAGAACATTACCCAAATAGGGTGTGAGATGAATCCAAGTTGGAATTCTCCACCTGATCTTTCCCTAACTATCAGTAGGAAAATATATAATAGGTAATATTGGAAATGTAGAAAATTACTAGGACTACACAAAAGTAAACAAACAAATTGTTTTCATTTACATTCATTACTATTTAATGTTCATCATTTAATCTATAAGTATCACAATAGGTATATCAGAAGACTAAATAATAGGACTAAATCCATACCTATTCATTTTATTTTTAAATGTTTCACAAACGTTAAATAATTATGATAACCCTTTGGATAGATCACAAAATATTACCCATATATCCATGAAAAGCAATAAAATGGAAAAACATCCGTGGAGACACTCTCCATAAATTCCCCCCTATGGTATTTCTAGAACTAATATAAACTATCTCGAGAAGCACTAAATGTCAATTCCCCCTATGGTATATAACATAAAAAATAGAAACTCTAAAGGAGAACTTTCTATTGATCCCCCATACAGCCTCGCAGCGTGAAATATAAAAGACACTCTTAGGAAGTTGCCATTGTCAATTACTCTTGTGCTCTAACTATAGTAGGTTTTCACAACCTGGTGAAATTCATTCATTCCAAAATGATATTAAGAAACCAAAAGTAATATCAACTACTACAGGTCTAAAACATATGAGGCATATCACATTAATTTAATAAGAATTAATATAAAATCACAACTATCCTAACAAGAAAACCAATGAAACAAGGACTGCCTCATATGAAACTTGGGACAAATAGCCCTAAACATTCAAATAAGACTACCCATCCCTGGGGTGTTCCATAAACATGAAATTATATATATGTCACATCATCAAACCATTAATTCAGTAATCAATTTACATTATATAAACTCGGGTTGAATAACTATAACCCAAAATAGCCAAAACATTGGAAATTAGAATTTTGGCATATAAATCACAAAGACAAACAACACAATCCAAAAAACCACCTACCTCAACATTGTGTGAAGACAATTCATTAACGTTAGACCTTAAATTAGATTATAATATCATAGATCTAAAAAATGGTCAAAATTGTTCATCCATTAATAACTCAACAGAGATAATAAATTAAGAGGAAATTCACTAGAAAATGGATGAATACACTAGTGGGATTCCAACCCACTTAGTGGCACATGGATCGGTAATAAGACAGAGGAATGGGAAGAATGTGAACAAAACAGGTCATTTATCTCTCTCTGATTTGAGAAATGTGATGAATAATATGTTTCTAGGGAGAAGTCGTGACCCCAGTATGATTATTCAAATAAAAATAAAAATTACACAAGGCATTAATTTTATGTACACTCAATGTACATTCCTTAACTATCCCTCACATTAGGTAGTCTCTAGGTCACCTCATACAGTCGTGTACTCGTAAGTACACGACATGTATTTATGAAATTTCTAAATTGTATCGTGTTCTTCAAAATAACATCCGATATCAAGATCCAAATGTGAAATGAAGATCTGGGTTCCTACTAACTTCCCTATTAATGAAATTTATCCCCAAATATACCATATAGGTTTTCGAAGAAGAATGCTAGAACAGTTCTAGCCACTTGATACCACACTAGTCTCCCACTACCATGTCTCATCCTATACTCACTCATTCATCCATAACAGCCGTACTAGAGGAACAAAATTTCCACAAAAAACCATTATACTGTGATCCACAATCAGAATAGGATGCTCCTAAAATGATTCATTCACCTCTAACTCAATCTCCTTAGGTTGTAAAACATGAGATTGGTCTGAGAAGTAATGTTGTAGCTGGTAAACATGGAAGAAGTCGTGTGTAGCCAGGTACATCTGAGGTGACTACAACTAATAAGCTACCTGACCGACTCTTTCCAAAACCTCAAACCCTTGGATGTATCTTGGTGAATACTTCTCTTGTATCCTAATCCTCTTATTTCCCAACCACGGTGTGACGCGTATGAAAACCTCCTCTCTGACCTTGTACTCTAGTGGTTATCTATGTCGGTCAACATAAGACTTCTGCCGAGACTGTGTAGTAGCCATCCTATTTCGAATAAACTACACATGCTCAGTTGTATCTTGGAAAAGATGATGTCCCAGCATAGATACCTCTCCATCTTCTATCCAACATAATGGGGAACGAAATAGCCTACCATACAATTCCTTTAAAGGTATTATCTGTATTGTCACATAATATCTATTATAGTAGGAAAAACCCACTAAGGTTATATTTCTCTTCTAAATTCCCTCATAATCATGGACACATGCTCTAATCATGTCCTCAATCACCATAATCGTGTGCTCCAACTAGAAAACTCTTTGTGGATGGTAAGTTGTTCTCATAAATACATGTTTACCCAAAGCCTTCAGTTTCCCCTTCCAGACACAAGATGTAAAATGAGAGTCTCTGTCTGAAACGATATAGCACAGAACACCATGAAAATGTAAAATATCTCAGATGTAAAACCCTCCCTACTCATCAACACTGATGATCTCTGTGATCTGTATAAAGTGTACAACCTTAATGAGTCGGTCAACAACAACTCAATTTAAATCAATCCCACAAGATTCACTCAGTAACCCCATCTGAAAACCAATCACGACATCATTCAAGTTCCACTCGAGAATGGTTAGCTGTTGTAAAAGCCCCGCTAGTTGATGATGATTGACATTCACCTGCTGACAAGTGGAACATCTAATAAAAACTAGTGACATCCCTCTTCAAACATGGCCATCAATACTGACATTTTAGATCTGGATACAAATTGGTGACACCAGGATCTACTATCCAAACTGTGGAATGAAAATAATTAATTATCTCTTCACATATTTCTACCGATACCCATATGAGTCTGGGAAGACGTAAGAACACATCCTCATATACAGTCCACCAAAACATAGGGTCCTCTCCTCACACACTCTCCCATATGAGTAGGAAATTAGAATATGATAGATTCCTCATTCTCACTCGAACCATATGAGTATAGGTAACAACTATAGAAGAATGAAATGACTTCCCATATATATTGTGCACATCCAAATGCATCCTAGAGAACAAATGCATAAGATTACACTCATTATAGCCTCCAGAACTGCATATATCTAAGTCTTAATGCTCAACACATCATCCTCTGCATTTCTATGACCAGGAGTTTAGGAATGATCATTGTTAAAACACTCAAGATACTTAGCCCACATTCATAGTCTCAAATTTTGATATTTATGTGTAATGATATATCTAAGACTATTGTTGTTACTAAAAACCACCTAATGGTCCCCCATATGATAATGTCTTTATAACAGCTCTGCCCTATATTTCAGTCAAAACATAATTTATTACATAAAATATTCACTTGATAAAAAATATAATATTGATATTTCTAGTGTACTTGGTGCATCAGATCATTAAATAACAACCTAAAACATGAAATACAAATATTTATTGAAGAGAACATTTACATTACCGCCCACATTCTTTCGTACTTATCCTTGCATGGGATAACCTGAGGATATGCATAAGAAAAGGCTGAGCTAAAAAACCAATTAATGGAGTAATCAAGTCATAAAATGAATAATATAGTACATTTTTTGTAATAAAAATAACATTGGATCATAACATAAACATGAACAAAAGGGAATTATATTTCAAGGTTATCATAACATAGAAATTTGGCATCTACATTTAAAATTATATTAGCATGAGCCAAGGCTCATTTCACATGGAGCATGATTAAACCATCATTGCACATAAACTAATATTAGTAAATCACCATTTAATTTGACTTATCAGGATATAAATCTTTACCCAATGCATTGGGGCGCTATCAGGGCACACCCTTCTTAATCATTTCATTTCATTCTTAAGTGTACCACATGGACTATATAAGAAGGATTATATAAAAAATCATCATTTATTATACGAAAAAGGAATGAGTAATTCATAAATGAAACTATATAATCAATAATTAAATTTACATAATTTTTATTACCCTTTATAGAGAAATGTACATTGTAATCACTACATAATGACTCAGTTATGGAAAATCGTGGTGGAATTTTGGCAGCATAACAACCTGACATAATAATTCATAAAAAATTGTCGATGAGAAATAAATGGGTGTTTCATCTTATGTATATGAAATAATAAGTAAGGTGGTCATATAGATACATGTTCCAATATATGTAATGAAATTTAAATTCATAATACAAAATAATTGCTTCAATGTAAATGAGAAGAGAGAAATTCCTTACTAAATTTTGTCACTGTAACATGTGTACATGGGAGGAATTAATGATAGATAAAGGGGTATCTCATCATTCAAAAATAAATATTACAGTATGGGGAGGTGATAAATAATACCCCATCATTTTTAATTTAATTGAAAAATATATTGCAATATAATGTAACATGGAATAAATTTCGAGAGGAATAAATCCCTTATATTTTTGTGTGACTCCAAATAATTTGGAGAGGCTTCAGAGAGGCTTGTAGAGAGAGTGGGGAGACTTTGAAGGATACTAGTGGGAGGAGGGAAGAGTAGGGATGGGATCCAAGGGTTTTTAGTGAGGATATGTGGGAGCATGAGTGGGATTATATTGGAAAAGGGAGGTAATTCATTAGTATTTTGTTTATGGACAACATACATTAAAATAATCAAAACCACAAACCATCACATGGTTTTTACCCATTGTATTTTATGAAGGGGTTGTGAAAACATTATTTTATATGGCCAATGTTGGAACCTATTGAAATAATAGTCTAGCATATGTGGATGTGGTTTACACTCTCATGAATATCATTTTAAAAATTTAAACTGATTTAAAAATGTTGGAGGGTAAATAAAGTCACCATATAATTATTCAAACAAAAACCAACTCAAATTATATTAATAAAAAAAATATTGGCCTCAAATATAGTTTATAGTTTTTATTACATCACCTTTGGGTCATTATGATGTCACAAAACACATTATATATTCAAATTGTATTTAATTTTTACCATAAAATCTGACAGTCTCAAGAAATTATGGAAAATTAACATATGGATAATTTATCCATATTAATAACAAAAAATAATATTCATTTTATATAAATAATTTTCAAAATAATATTATTTTTACAATTAAAATAAAAACTGACCATTATAAAAAATTTATGGGTGTTGACAACAACAAGTTTCAGAACATAATTCAAATTTCCATTCTATTCAAAAAAAAATTATTCAATCATTTAAATTTTATAGAAATTAATTTATTATTAGTATTTAATTAAATTATTATTTAATTAAGTATCAATTAATTCATCCAAATAAATTTCTCAATTGAATATTTACTAAAAATACTATTCATTCTTCAACAACCATTTTCAAGGTAATAATGATAAAATGAATGTATATTATTTATATATAAATAATGTACATATTAAATGTGCTAGGGTCTTGTAACTTAACACCTTTTAATAGACTCATATGACTTAAGGGTATGGTCTGCGATAGTGACAGACTCTTGGGGCGGCTCTGATAAAACCACTCCGGTGGAAATATCTATTAATATCCACTTCTCCAATAGGTGGCTCCATTAAAGATTAACGTGATGAAGCATGGCTTGGTATTGGTAAAGAGAAATACCCAATGATGCTACCTCATTTTAATTCTCCAACAAATGGGCTTCTTATAGAAAAATTATACTGCATGAGGCCTTCGCTTCATTTTTCTGATTAAATTGGATTTGTTAAAGCACTATATTAATACTAATCATGGGATCACTATTCAACGATGATATTAGAAATTGTAACATTTCTATATGGTATTTTGAAATCCAAAAACATAAATACCAAGAATTTGATATTAAATATCGGTATTTTATATAATAAAACATTTATTTATATCAAGATGAATTTTCTTTAATAAATTTTTGGGTCATTACAATATGCACCCCCACCCCCTTGAGAAATTACTCCCTTCAAATTTAAAATTCCATCTCTAAAATAAATGATGGTAACTATACATCATCACTTCCTCTAATTCCCACATTTCTTCTTTAATCTTTTGTTTTCAGCAGTACACCTTTACAGGGGGAATTTTCATATTTCGTAGAAATTTTTCCTTACAATCTAAGATCTTTACCAGCTTCTCTTTATATGATAGGTCACTCTCCAATGGTACAATTTTAGGATTTATTACATCCAATGATTCAATATTTACATACTCAAGAGTGATACATAGAATACATTACGTACTTTATATTGGTTTACTGGGAGTTCTATCCAATAGGCTACTGCTCCAATGCGACGAAGGATCTCAAAAGTGACGATGTACCTTCGTCTAAGTATTACCATCTTCCCAAATCTCTTATATCACTTCCACGATGATATGAAGAGTAATTGCATGTATCTAACTTCAAAATCTAGGTTTCATTGAATATTATCAACATAGAAATTTTGTCTACTATGAGCATCTTTAATGTGATGTATAATGGTGTAAACCTTATCCACCATTTATTCAAACATTTAAGGACCTAAAAGTTTTCACTACCCAACTTCATCCCAACAAGCCAGTGTTCTGCACCTCTTACAATAATGGACTACAAAGTATCCATTTGGATACTTGAGTGAAAATTTTATTTTAAGAGAACTCAACAAGAGGAAGATGTTGATCCCATCATCCTTTGAAGTACATTGAGAATGAACTCAACATGTCATCATGTGTTTGCATTGTTTACATAGATTGGCCATCAGTTTGAGGATGATAATTCATACGGATGTTTAGCTCATTATTTAGCAATTGTAGAAAACTATACCAAAATATAGAGGTGAATCATGGATCTCGATTGGACACAATAGTCGGAGGTACTCTACGAGGCCTTACCAATTCATTGATATATATCCATTTCAGTTGATCGAGTGAGAAAATCATATCGAATTGCAATTATGTGTGTAGTCTTTGTAAGATGATCCACAATAACTTAAATAACATTGATTACTTTGTATTTCTTCAGATTTCCAGTGACAATGCCCATGTTGATGTTATCTCATTTCCATGATGTTAGGAGTTATGGTTTCATCATTTCCTTTCACTTCTGCCTCTAAACCGTCACATTCTGATAAACAATTCACATTGATGTGTACTCAGTAATCTCCTTCTTCATGTTATCCCAATAATAATAATCTCTTATATCTTGATATAACTTTTTGTATCCTAGGTGAATGTAGAAATTAGAATTATGTGCATCATCAAAATGTTGCTTCTTTAACTATCGAATTGATGGAACACATAGTCTATTCCAAAATCTAACAATTCATTCTTAATTAACATTTAAATCTAAGGATTTCCCTATTCTAATGGTTCTCACTTTTTTTGAATTCCAACAGTATCATATGGAGCATATTTAACCTTTCCAAAATAAAAGCTTGAGCCACAAATTGTGAATGGATTGATCATGTTCCATTCACTATGATTACCAGGCCCATCTTCATAAAATTTAAGAAGAATATATCATTTTCAATTCTCATCAATGATATAATTGGTTTTTCCATTCTTAATAGAGAATCTACCACCTTGTTCTCTTTTTCAAGGTGGTGATGAATTGAGAATTCATAGTCTTTTCACACCACTGACAATCTTCTTTGGAGCATATTCAACTCTTTAATTGTGAATGTATACTTGAGAGTTTTGTGGTCTAAATATATTTCAAGCATCTAATCAATGATACAATTTATACCAATTTTAAAGAGATGATTACTGCACTCATCTCTATATCTAGTGTTTGATAGTTTTTCTCATGAACATTCTATTCCCTTGAATCAAATTCATTTAATTTTACATTTTTAATCAACACAAATCCAATTCCTCTCTTTAAAGAATAACATAATACCACAAAATCTTCTCCACTTGTGGGTGGCATGAGCACATGCCCAGTGATAACCATCATTTCAACTTCTTTAATTTATATTCACATTTAACAATCCATGATAACATGCCTCCCTTATGAGTATTCTTGGTAGGGGGTTTGACAATCCTGATAAATTTCTCCCAAATCAGCGATAATATCTAGCTAACCCTTTGATTCTATGGATATCAGTCACAGATCTGGGCCACAACCATCCCTTAATTGTATATTTTATAGAGGGCTCCACTGATATCCTAAAGCCTGTCATGATATGACCCATGAATGATACCTCCTTCAACCAAAACTCATACATGTTGTGAATTTGAGAGAGATTATCCTTTTGCAAGGTCTATAGTACAATTCATAGATTCTCCTCAAGATCCTCCTTGGTTTTAATGTGTTTTTGAATATCGTCTATAAAGACTAAAAAATATTTGTCAAGGTAATCTCAAAAGTCTCTATTCATAAATTCAATGATTATTTCATGAGTATTAGTGAGTCCAAAAGGAATTACAATTAATTTATAGTTCTCATATATTGGACGAAAATCATCCTTGGGGATATCCTCCTTCTTCAAACATAATTGATAATATACTGACCACAACTCCACCATGGAGGAATATTGTTCTCCATGTAGCTGATTGAAAAAGTCATCAACATGTGGTAGAGGATACTTATTTTTATCATGATTTTGTTGATCTTACAAAAATCAATGCAATGGAATATTGACCCATCCTTCCTCTTGAAAAAGAGACCGGTGCACCCCATGGTGATGCAAATGTGCATATAAACCCTTTATCCATATTCTCCTATAATTTTTTCATCAGATCCACAATCTCGTTAACAGCCATTATATATGGTGTCATGGATATTGAAAATTCACTAGGTATAAGATCAATCTAGAATTCATCCTCTCCTCTAGGATGAAGACCAAGAAATTCGTTGGGAAACACTTCAGCGAATTTCCTCACAAAGAGGCATGTCCTAATGAAATTTTTCTTCCTTAGACTTAGTCATCTAAGCAAGATATTAATTTTCATAGGGCGGTAATATCTACTCATTAGATAATAGAAATAAAGAATAATCGCCCGCCCCCCATCCACTTGTATAGAATATGGGGTCGATTTTTCATATGGAGAGTTATTTCCATACAAAAAAAAATTTATAATGGCTTTATATAATGAAATCCAATCCATGCCATTAATTGCATAAAATTACACCATAGGGATTATGATGTGGTTCATTCGGAATATCAATCCACAAATTATAATTGGGGATGCGTTATATACATTGGATGTAATGATTTCCCCATTTTTGGTTCTCACCAACATCTTTCCTTCCATGATTTCTGGTGGTTTTGGGATTGTTCTATTAAATTTTTGGGATATAAAAGAATACCTCGAACCAAAATCAAAAAAGTATGTTCACAATTAATGAATTAATAACTAGTTTTCTTTTGAACATTACATTTTTGGGTTTTATATTGGAGGTAGTGATGGAAATAGCTATCTCTTACTGCCTTGGAGTTTATTGGTTTCCTCTGAAAACCCTTGGCCTAGGGCAATGGGTTGAAAAGTTCCCATGTTATTTGTAGTTGATGTAATGAAAAATGTGTAGTGGTACAAATAAATCATTCTCTCCTCTTTTAAAATTTGGGTTTTTTCTTATCAGTAGTAAATGAAAAGGATCCCTTTGCTTTCAAACCTAAATCATTTCCTTTTCCCCTTCAAACAATTTATGGGGCTCTTCTTTTTGCATCTATGGAATGTGGGGTGTAGTTTTTTCTAATCACAATGGTATTTATCCATCAGACCACTTTAATTAAATTCTAATATTTTCTTTTTATCCCCATGATACCCTTGAGATTTTCTAATCTCTATTATGAGATTTTTGGTACCTCAGAAAATTCCCTCATAGCTTTTCAAGTCACATATCGATAGGGATTTCGATAGGCTAGGTTTTACCAAACCAAAATAGTGATCGACCCTGAATTTGGGTGTAACGAAAATGTCATAGAAATATCATGAATGACTTGTAAAGTATGACTTGTATGCAATGATGTATTGATCTTCATTTTTTCTTTAGGAATGGAAGTCCCTCTCCATATATAGTACGAGGGTGTGAGGAAAATATTTATCGAAAAAAATTTGCATGAAATCCATCCATTCGAATGACTCATTCTCTTACTCAGATATTTTTTATTTGATTAATGTTCACAATTGATCAACATCACCCTCCATATAATTAGCATCCACAGATAACATCTATTTTTTATAAAATTGATGGATGAAGAATATATTATCAATGTAGTTGATCCATTGTTCGGTGATGAGAGATCATATTATTCGTTAAATGTAGGAGTTCATTGTATCATGAAGCTCTCGATTGAAAATTTTTAATTCTTGGGGGGGGGGGGGTTGAATGTTCTAATTGACCATGTTTATATTCAAAACATGTGTTATATGAGGGAGAATCATGAATTTTTTTTTGATTCCCTCTCATATCGGATAGGGCATCTCATTAGAATAGTCAATACGTTGATCTTCATATCAGTTGTTTTCCTGAGTCCTTCTATTAATTGAAATTGGCTGGAAGAAAAGTATAGTTAGAGGTAACACAAAAAATGGGAAACCAACGGCAAAAATTATAACTTATAAATAACTTTTATTTACATAACTTATTAATTTATAGTCTTCCATCTGTGTTATCCAAGATATACTTCCCAACATATATTTTCAAAGGTTTTTTTAAATTACCATAATTATGGTTCATACAAAGATTATGGATATACCAAATCATATCCCCTAGTAGATTCATAACCAATAGTGCAATAAGGCTCATTTTCGTGAAACATTTACCATTCTAGTCAAGCTCCAAGCGGTGTTTACATCCTTTTCCCATAGATACATCTATGCCAGACTAACCTCTACCTAGTAGTATGCAGACAAAGATGGATTTTATTTTTAAACCACATACTCAATACTCACCAAAATATTTAGATGTTTTTTTATACTTAGTCTTATCCTTAAGGCATTCACGAGGGGTTTCTAATCCAAATCATAATATTAAAAAAACATTTCCAATAATACCCACTATAACAGACCTACTCTTAATTTCACAGATAATCATAATTTATTACAACATAAACGATCGTGAGGTATATTGTCTTTGGGATATCCGATCATTACATAATATCTTAAAACATGAAATACACACCTTTATTGAAATCTTCTTTTACATGACCACATACATTCCTTTGTACTAAGAATTTAATGGGATAACCTGAGGATATGAAAAAGAAAAGGGTAGGCTATGAAGCCTAGTAAGGGAGTAAAAAATGAATGAAATTAGGAATTTAGTACATGTTTGAGAAAAGTCATATCAATGGAGAATAATATAAAAATTAACATACAACATGATATAGTGTGATTTTTATAACATGGAAATGTGGCATCAACATTTCACATGTTATTAGCAAGATATGAGGCTCATTGCACATGGAGCATGAGTAAACCCTCATCAAACATGAATTATCATGATTAAACTATAATTTCACATAACATATCATAATAAAATACTTTTCCCAATTCATTTGAGTGTTATCTAGGGGAACCCTTCATTATAATTTCTTTTCATGCGTAAGTGTGCCACATGGATCATATAACGTTGATTCATTAGAAATCATCATTTATTGCACAAAAATGGATTGATGAATTCTCATCTAAAACTATATAATCAATATTTAGAATTTCATAATGGTGAATACCCTAAATATAGAAATGGTCAATGTATTCACTAAACAATGACATTTTTTTGGAAAATCGTTGGGCAATTTCGGAATCAGAACGACGTGACATAAGAATTTGTAAAAAATCGTTGATCAAAAATAAAAATGTGTGTCACATCAAATTTATATGAAATGGAATGAAAGAGGTTCATGTCGATACCTGTCCAAACATATGTAATGTAATTTAAATTAATAATTCAATAGAAATTCTTGAATGTAAATTTGAAGATAGAAATTCCCTATGAAATTTCGGCATGGAAATGTGTGTACATGGGAGGAATTAATGTGATAGAAAAAGGTGTATCCTCATTTAAACAATAGGAGGTAAGTATGAGGGTGATTAGAATTCATACCTCAATATTTGATATTGAAATGACTTTGGTATTTAAATATAAAGAAACATGGATAAAAATGAGAGAGGATGAAATCCCTTAGGTGGAATTTTGATCCAAATGATTTGGGAGAGGCTTGAGAGAGGAATCATGGAATCATGTGGTTACTTGGGAGGATAATAGAAAATGAGGGTAGAGTAGTGATGTGATACAAGGGTTTTGAATGAAGTTTTGTGGGAGCTTGCGCGGGTATATATTGGGAAAGAGAACGAATTATTTATTATTTATATTCTGGACACAACACATTAAAATAATCAAAACCACAAACCATCCCATGGTTTTTGACGATGTATTTTTTTCAAAGCAGAATTTAAAACATTATATTATGTGGAATATTTCTGAAATTACTAAAATATTTGGATTACATATGTGGAGATTAGTTATATTGTCAATGAAATCAATATAAAAACATTAAATGCTTTGTTTGTCTTGGATGGTCCACTAAGGAACTAAAAAATTAATAAAAAATATAAAATCACATTATTTTAAAAATAATACATATATTTTCTGAACATATCATTTATATTATGTTATTACATAACTATTCGGTCATTATGATGTCATTAAAATCGTTATATATTTCAAAGGAATATAATTTTTACAAAAAAATCAGCTCTCATAGAAAATTATGAAAAATTCAGCATTGTATAATTTCAACATCCAAATTCCAAAAATAATATTCAATTTATATAAATAATTTTCAAAATATTATTATTTTTAATTTTAAAAAAAATCGACCACTATCGAATCATTCTCGGTTTTGACCAAAATAGCTTTCAGACCTTAATAAAAATTACAATTGTATACATAAAAATTATATGATATTTTAAATTTAATAAAAAGAAATTTATTAATAATATTATACTAAAATATTTTTTATTTAAAAATTCTATTAATTCCTAAAAATATATTTCATTATTGAATATTAACAAAAATTAATATTTGTACTTCAAAAACCATGTACATAGTAACAATGATAAAGAGAATGTATATTATTTATACAAAAATAATGTACAAAATCATGGTGCTAGGGTGTTTCTAAATAACCCCTTAAAACTGTTGCATAATACATAAGGGTAATGTGTGCGATGGTGACAAGCTCTTGGGGAATCTTAGATAACATTGCTCGTGTGGTGATAACTATTAACATCAACTTTTCACGTAGGCAGTTCCATTCAAGAATTAAGTGTTGATGCTCGGATTGGGGTTGGTAAAGAGAAAAGAACTGTGACGATACCTCCTTTCTGAGATCCGACAAATGGGATTCGTATGGATCAATTCTACTGGATCAGTCAATCCCGTCATTTGTCTTAGTAAATTTGATTTGTTAAAGCCATATATTTATACTAATCATGTGATCACTATAAAACAACTATATTAACAATATTAATAATTAATTACTATATACTGAGATCAAAAATAAATAAAACCAAGTAAGTTCATATGTTATATAAACATTTTACCTAATAACACATTTAACTAAATCAATATAAATTGCCATTTATAAAACCTTGAGTCGTTACAGTCTCCAACAGTGTAAAGCATGCATAACTACATCATACATGATATAATGAATTTGGTAATTCCTCTCATGTGGCCCCAAATATTGAGACCCATACATAATGACTCATTCCCCTCAGATAAGAGGTGTTCCCAACCTGATACCTGATGCAATAGAAATAATATTATAACTCTTTCCAGGATGGAGAAAAATCAGTATTTGTACTGATGTCAACCTCCCATTCAGCTCTTAAAAGGCTGATTGAATAGAATATTTCCATGAATACTTTTCACCCTTCATAGTTAGGAATTTTAGTGGCACCTCTAAGAGTAAAAATTCTTGTATAAAAATTATGTAGTATCTAGATATCCCCATATAACATTGTTCCTTAAAAAACATTTTCATATGCTCCCTAGAAACATCTTCTCTCACTTTTTATGTGTCTAATGATACACATGTCTTTGAGATAACAAGACACAATAAGTGAATCAGGTCTTTCAAAAAGTGAATTTTTGTTAGATTATCATATTTCTGATGCTCACTCAGTGTACTCAAAACGATTTCAAGATGGGGTGCATGGTCTTGTTGAGTGTGAAAGTACACCAAAATATCACCCACTAAGAATACCACAAGGGAATCAAAGAATGGATGGAGCACTCGGCTCATTAGTTCCAAAAAAACATCAGGAATTTTGGTGAGACCAAAAAGAATAACCACATACTCGTATAGACCATAAATACTATAAAAGGTTGTAAGAGGTATATTAGACGTTTTACCGTTCAATTGATGATAACTAAATCTCAATTGAATCTTAAAGGACACTAGTGCTCCTCGAAAATGATCATAGACATCATCAATCCTTGACAAGGGGTATTAGTTCATAACCATCAACTATTTCAGTTTTTGATAATCCACACAAAGTATAATGGTACATTTTGCCTTCTTCGCAACTAGGACAGGTGAACTACATAGATAAGTATTGGGTGGGATGAAAAAAATTTCAATATAATCCTCTAACTACTTATTGAACTCCTTCAACATTGTTGTAGACATCTTAAAAAGAGGAATGGACACATGTATTACACCTGGAACAAACTCAATAGAACAAAATATCTCTTACTCTAGAGGAAAACCAAAAATGTCTTCTCGAAAGGAATCCCAGAAATGACATATAAATGGAGAAAAATCCATTTTTGACGTCCACTTGTCCTCAAGATACAGACTACCAAACTGATATGTAATCCCTCTCAGCCCAAGATGCTCGGGTCTAGATCTGCTCTTCTAGAGATCCCATTTTCCCTTATATTGAAACAATCTGCCCCATGTTGATGTTAAAATCATCCTATGATGATAGAAATCAACAACATCCTAGAAGGGAACTATCCAATACATTCTGAGAAGGAAATCATAGTCCGTCATCTCTAAATAATTAAGGTCCCAGAAGAAGTTCTATCCACCAACATCAAGAGGAAACTATTTTCACGGATGTACAGTAGTCGTTCTAATCCACAAAGGAGTGTCCAATGTCATGTAATCAGTAGAAGTAATGATACTGATCCAAAGGCTCTCCACAAAAAGAATTGATATAAATATATGGGAAGGCCCTATATCAATATGAGCAGAAGATAAAATTGAAGCAACCAAAATCATATCATTAGCGAGAGAGGGTCAAAAATCATACTTTTGTTGGATACACTCTAGTACAAAATCTTGAGCAACATGTTGGCCCTGTCAAGCTGTCTGAGATCCTCGAGCGGATCCACGCTACTATTGCGGAAAAACAAGTTCCTGACCACTATGGCCAGGACCACCACCTCGTCCTAAACAACCTAACATACTCCATCCCATAGTCTGATGATGGAAATTTAGTCCTACTCTGATATGAATAGTTGAAATAGATCATCCTTCATGAGATACTGGAATGATGGCATTGCAGAAAAGTTGAAGATGTCATTTATTTCCACAAGATCATAATACAACTGTGTATCTTGGGCACTGGGGATTGTTATGTCTGAAATTGATGCACTGGTAATAAACCACATGGAAGCCTAAAGAAAAAACCCACATACACAGATCTTCATTCGTAGAATCCAGTTGCGCTTCCTACTATCTGTCGTATGGGTACCAACACTTGATGCTGAAATGCATGTCACACATCTCCCGAATCCCACATGATACACTTGGGAATCAGATCATAGTCGACTATAGATGATTTGGAAGTGAACATGAAGTTGTTCACCTGAGATTGTATTTCTTTTCTAACACCATCATAAAACATCCTCACTATAAATAACTCATCCACCCCCCCCCCCCCCAAATGGGTGTGAAGCATTGAAAATCTGTAATGTGAGAGTAATACTCCATGAATAATGGAGTAACATTCTCCAAAACCATAAACTCATGGGATTTGTCGGCCCTCAAGGTATGTGGGTAGAAGTGGTCATATAAGTTCTACTGGAACTCATCCCATGCCATTACAAATTGGCATCCCTCTATAGAGATAACATTCCTCCTTTCATCGGGAAATTTAATTAGCATGTACGTAGAGTGAATCACCCTATTCTCGGTATGTTTCTCGAGATGATCAAAAATAGACAACATGGATTCCTACCATGAATCTGTTGCCTAAGGTCCCCAATCCCCTGAGAATGTGGAAGGATACTGGTGCAGAAAAACACATATCAACTCTTCCATATACGGGGCAGGATATAGTGCTCCCTAGAAGGACTGCATCATCTTCAAAAAGCCTTCACAGAACTATACACGAGAACCTTCCTCTAGTAAAACAACTACTTCAAAGAAATGAATGATGGGAGTATCTTCTGGTAGAACCTGATCTACCATTTTCGATGACTGATTGTTGCCCTAAATCTGGCCTAAAATCAGAGGACGTATCGGTCACATGACTCTGGATGGTCAAGAACACACCTCAGTTCAAAATTATAAAGGACTGAGATATATAAGTGCATGAAAGGAATAGGAGAATAAAATAATCATGATTTACGAAAAAAGGGTACATGGCATGTTCCCATAGTCTTTTAACAAGGAGTGAAACACTTCCAAACCTGGTCATGCAACACCCACAAATAAATATCGTGTTCTCTTTAAGACACAACTTGAACATAAATGTTCCCTCCACCCTAAGTTCTTCTGCATGGATAAACACATGGTTCTCCCCACGGTAACACTACATGGCTTGTTCACCTTGGACATAGTGTGTACCCCTTAAGTTAAATCCACCCATGTCATTAAGCACACTGTTGGAGACATGGTGTACTATACACTCTATGAAAGAGAAGGACATGACATGTACAAACTATGGTTTATCCACCCATGTTATTAGTCACATGAATGGATACATGGTCTAAACAACACATCGTGTACTCCTAGTACACGGTGTGTTCCCCACAGATTTCCCTACCCAATGTATCTATCCACACAGTCAGTAAAAAGGCCACGTACTACATGGTGTGTACATGAAGTACCATTTGTGTTCTTATAAAAATCATTTTCTTCCTTAATAAGAGGTTAAATGACATGTATTCATCATCACAAAAATCTATTCTGGGTTTTTTAGTGATTAATCGATAGAATCTACTTTAGAACCCCATAAAAACATTGAAACAAGCATTAAATTCCAAATTCATATCCATTGGGGACCATACTCCCTACTAATCAATGTTTTGAATCAAATTCATGTATACAACAAGGTATAATAGGAAAATAAATCACATGATCCACCAAATGTTGATCAAATAGGTTTCGTAACACCTTATGGAACAACGTTTGGCATCCATTCAAATGAAACTTTAAATTTTCCAATACCTTATTAAAATACCTTGTAATATATCATGACATCTATCACAACAACACGAATATCAAGCACAACATATATCACGACAACATGAAATCAGTAATGAATCCTAAATGGAATGAAAATGTGCACGACATGTGATAAATAACAAGTGACTATATGATGCATGAGACGGAGTACCCACATCTCATCTGGTAGAAACATAAATAGAACCTCATTGATATAAATCATAACATTTAAAATTGTCAAAAGGTAAAAACAAATCAACTATAATAATTAAAAACAAAAAATTGAAAAAATCAATGTAAATAGTCTTTTCCCTGTACACAAGATTGCTACTCTGAGGTAAAACTTATTTAAATATAATTATTCTTTTCTATCCCTATCTATAGGCACGGAGTTGTAAGTAAAAGAAGGAAAATGTCACCTACAACCACATGGTAACATCTTAGATCTGGGTGTCGCCCTAAGGTACACCGTACGTAGTTGGTCACATGGCCTCAAGATCATTTCCATGAATACCAGAGGATAGAGACTAGCAGAGAGGGCCTTGGGTGTGAGAGTGGATAATCTTTTCCTTCATTGAAATAATAACACAATAGAAAAAATAATAAAATTTATTGGAAGTATTCATACCATAAAATAAGTAAAAAACATATAACTGAAAGTAATTAAACGACTAGAGAACTTATATAAATGATGCATGTAATATATGTCTATGAAAGCATCCAAACATGTTAGAATTATGGTAATACAGTACTGGACTAAAGTACAAAAGAAACCAAGTAAACTCCAGTAGAATCACAAGCCACATCATGGTCTCATTCTCACCATCTCCACAATAATCATGTTCCTGATGAAGAATGGAGAATATCCATATCTACTACTATAATGAAATAACATGTATGAGTTCAAAAATATGACCTATATAGTGTGTGAGATGAATCTGAGTAGGCAACAAACACATGACATGTGCCTAACCATCAGGGAGTATGTATATAGTAGGTAATATTGGAAATGTAGTAGAGAACTATGAGTACAATGAAGTTAACAATAATACAGTTTTTATTTACATTCATTATCATTTAATTTTCATCATTTAGTCTTGTAAGTATCACAACCGGTATCTCACAAGAATACATAACAGAACCGAATACAATCTTGTGATTTGGCATGGAATATGTCTCACAAACATTATATAATTATGATAACCCTATGCGTATCTTACATAGTATAATCCCATTGTCCAAGTAATGAAATAAAAAGGAAATGACACACTAAGGAACCACCCACATTCAATTCCCCCCTATGGTATTTTATGAATAAATACAGACTCACTAGGGAAGTACTCAACATCAATACCTCGTATATACACGTAACTTAAATTTTATACACTCTAAGGGGGAACTCACTAACAATCCCCCCATTCAACTCATAGATTAAAGATAACATACACTATGAGGATGTACTCACCATCAATTCCTCTGTAGTCTTACAACACAAATTTCTCATAGCACTATGCAACTCCTTTGTGCATAAACGATATCAAGAATCCAAACGTTATCTCAACTACTACATGGCTAAAAAATTCTAAGGCATATCACAAGCTTTTTTTAAGAAGAAAAATACAATCAGTCCATCCTATCACGCAAGGCAACGAAACAACGTCTGCCGCATAAGCAACCTGGACCAAACTGACCTAAACATTAAAACCACAAAACACAATGATGGGGTGTTCCTCATTTAGTGAAATCCATATATATTTCATCAAAAACCCTTAATTCCACAATCAATTTATGGTAGATAAATTGGGGTTCAATTTCCATAACCAGAAATACAAGAAACATTGGAAATCAAAACATTGGTAAATAAAACACAAAGACAAATAATGAAAGGTGACAACCCACATTCTTCGACATTGTATAAAGAAAACTCTTGAATTTCAACCCATGAATAAGGATAGAACATTATAGATCTCAAAAAGGGTCAAAATCATTCAACATTGAATAACTCAAGATAGAAAATAAATCAGGAGAAGATCCTTTTGAAGTAGTAATGACTCATAGGTGGGATACCAAAACACCTAGCGGCTCCATGATCAGATCATGGATGGAGGAATGAGAGGTTCTCAAATAAACCGGTCATAATTCCCTCCCATGTTCGACAAACATGAACAAAGTAGTCGTTTCTGGGGATTACGAGCATCCCTGGTCTGAAATATCATATAAAATAATGTGTAAACGATGCGTTCATTTAATATACACGCCATGTATATGCCTTAACTGGACCCTAGTTTAGGTGGTCTCCTGGTCACCTCACACAGTCTTGTACTCGAACAGTACTCAGAATGTACATGGAAACCCATGGAAATCAAGTACACAATGTGTACTCTTATGTACAAAGCGTGTACATAACAAATTATCAAAATCTACCATTTTCATAAAAACACATAAAATCAAGATCCATACCTGAAATGAAGGTTTTTTTTCTTACATAATGGATTAATGATATATAAAAAATAATTTATATATATTGGATGAATTATATTTTATGAAATTTAGATATTTTTGTTGAATATGGAATAGTAGTTTATTCTAATGAATATAAATTTATGGAAAATTTTCCATGACATACCAATATCACATTGACTCAATGGTTTTGGGGACTATAATGTAATTACAGGGGGTATAAAACATTACATGGGTATAAAACCCACTAAATAATATAAATCTAAATGTTAATAATTTTAGATTGGAAATGGAATTTGGAGAATGTTTTTTTTAGTTTAAAAAATGATTGGGTAGTAATTTATTAATTTCTATTTTATCGTGAAAAAATATAATTTATAAATATGATTCATTGGATTTCTTTTGTTGTGTTTTGAGAAAAAAAAAATTGTTTTGATAAAAAGTTTCACATAAAATCAAACCCATCTGAAAGAATTAACCAATAAGAGTCCATCTTTTAAAACATATATTTTTTTAAATGGATCAATTCATATTAATTATATGTGCATAAATGTGAAATATATACTAATAAACATTTAATGATAATATTCCCTCAATATGAAATAAAAATATGAATGGATGATGGTTGAAACTGATAAATTATAATCATAACATGATTCCCTATAATCCATGTAATGAAGATGAGAATATCGAATCCTTGAGATTAAATGAAAATGTATGTTCAAATATACTAAATTTTGAATAATATAATTTAGTTCCTAATGTAATAAATTATTCATTTAAAATTTTTTATATAGAAATTTTCTTCCTTATATATATAAGAATGTATATATTATAGAATGAAATTTGTAGCCTCCAACAGATGGTCCAAATTTTAAGGAATGAGTTGTATTTGAAATGAAATAATACCCCATGCATGGGAGTCTCTCTTGTTAAAAAATAAGGACCATTATGATAACTTATATGTTCCTCCCTATACACCAAAGTATTTTTATAAAAATATTATTTTAAATAATATATTATAAATGATATTTTCCCTAACAAAATGTTACATCACAAAGGAAATAAAAAATAATAATAAACATCATAGTATTGGAAATAGTGAAAAAGTGAATCATATAACTATAGTATAATAGACTACCAAAGTAAATTAGATAAAAAATAATTAAATTTCAACATGGAATGTCTATAATGTCAAACTGAGTTAATATGGACTTTAGACTATAATAATAATAAAATCTAAGAAATACCTAGTCCAAAACCCCTTGTTGGTCAGGACACTAAGCTGAAACCCATGAAATAAAAAACAACTAACAGAAAGGTCCACTACCATTGTCCAAATTTTAAAGCAAGAAATCTTACTGAGTACCAAATGGATTTTTCAATAGGGTTTTATTAAAACATAGAATGTCAACACCACAATTTCCAAAAAAAAAACCATTCTAAAATAATTTCGTATAATACAACATAAAAAGATGTATTAATTAAAAAATTAATTTAATATAATAATAAAAATTCTTTGAAACAACACTTGTATATATTTAAGTGTGTTGGTTTGACAAACCAAACATAACAAAAAAATGGCATAATCACATAACTAAGAAATTCACCATGTATAATTATTTCAACTGATCAATTCCATAATTATATGAATTTCATCATAACAGATCCATGCCCTATATATAAACATCTTAGATTTCAATCCAAGAGCATGATATATTCATTTATTTATAACCAGTTATTTCATTATATACATTGAATTTCAATATTTATATAAATTTATTCATCACCTAGAAATTCTCTCAATACAATAATTTCATCATCACACATAAAATAAGAAAAACTATATAGAAAATTATTATAATTTCCCAAGGCACAATGGTTAATTATTTAAATTTCAATTTATCTGTCAATTACCCATCCAATTATTAAATTATATATTATTAAATTTATATGAAATTAGGAACACAAATTTTTTATAAAACAATATCACATAATTCAATTATCCATTGATAATTTTTTAGGGTCAATAAATAGGGGAAATCAAATTATATTTCACATTAAGAAAAAAATAGTTTAATCCATTGTCAAATTAATTATTATTCTTGGGTAAGCTCACACAATGGTAAGATGAAATATATGTTAGAATAATATTAAACCCAAATTGATGTAATGTGTAATAAAAAACATGAGTTTTATCATTCACTATAAAATTAATTGATGAACACATTTTGTTAGTGAAATCTCTTGACATTGCCGATAATTCAATAATAGTGTGATGGACTATGGATTGGTTTTGGCCTCCTAAAAATATCTAATAATAATTAAAACACTACTAACCAGTAAAACCAAAAATACTTTATTTACAAAAAAAAATTAGTTTTGAAGAAAACACATCACCATAGGATAAAATGACCATGAACAAAAATTACACATCAAGAACTAGTTTCTCTACTTGTACTTATTTCACATCTAAATCTTGTATAATGTAATATTCATAGTGATGGTTACATGATGTGTGACTTATACATGATATGTAAATTCAATGTGGTAATATATAATCTGAGATTCTATATAATATCCTGAATAACCTCCAAAGACTACGAAATGAATGTGATTACCACAAAAGACACATTAATGAATTTATTCATAGAATTCATTATTTCTAAAAAACATATATCGATGAAAATTATTTCAATTTCCATGGTAAATACAATCCATACTAATATGACACTCATCAACCAATGCCTAATAATTAGTAAAACATATATATATTTTGTTCAATGATGAACTAAATGAAGGGAAAACCTTGAAAATGATACGATCGTACATCCTACCCAATATATAAAAACTCGCAATAGATATACTATAATAATCATTATGGGGTATTACTGAAAAATTCTTCCCACTGTGCTTATATATCGGACCCCCTCTACAATGTATACCCCTTTACATGCCCATGGTGGTGATGAAATTGAACTCGATGTATAGTATTTCTCTAATGATATTTCACAAAATAGTATATAATGTATTGCATATTATCATCAATGGTAACTTCTACACAAAGTTCACTATCCTCAACATATACAAAATGAGAAGGGTTTGGATGATTCCTCTAATGTTATGACTTGTGAAACATGTCTTTTATTTCACTGTAGCACTCTGGATGATCTAAACCATGTACCATTCAGGAAATCCTTTCAACTATATCAAATAACCCTATGGACCTGGTTTCTAGCTATCTATATTCCCATATTTTTCATTTCTCTATCCTATGTCACACCAAAAGGAAAAAATAATAACCAGCCACAAACTCTAGAGGTCTTATTTAGTGGTAAACTTATGTTTTTTAACTATTGTTCCTTGTCACCAACCAACTCCTGAACCAAATAAGTAGATCATATATATTAGGTATCTGACTTTGTCAATGAAGAGTTTACTCATTTACTTCTAAGAAAAAAGTGAAAAATTGAACTTACTTCAATAAAAAATCAATAAAATGGTCCATCTAAAATGAGTCATATAATCTAATATTATATGAAAACATCATGAGCAATATATTATACTCTCACAAAATTCCAAAATCCAAAACACTCATTCATAAAATATGATCTAGAATCATAACAGTCTGTTTTGATTAACCTTTAGGGTGTTGTTGATATGTTGTGATCATATGAATTAGCGATCATAAATCCTTTTCAAGAACCTTCAGAAACTGAGATGTACAATGAGGATATATATTATAAATTATACTCTTCAAAAAACAATTCTAGAATAATATCTCCCACATGTAGAGACTACATAGATATTTAATTTTTATGGTCTCCCTGAGAGGTATGATGTTGGAACGCTTCATCATTTATCAACAATAGACCATACTAAATAATTCATATGGGGTAACATGGGTAATATTATCATAGAATCCATATTAAAATTTTCATATTAACTGTCTATAATTGGAAGAGGATTCAATATCCCCCAGGGCCTCTGAGGCTCATCTATCTCCAACTGAAAGGAGAAACATCACACACAAAAGTATTACACCACCTTCATCATTCATGAACTCATATAGTATATATAGAAATCACAATACATATTTTTCAATCCAATATTTTCTTCCCATATAGAATAATGAAACACTCTTATTATATCCTCTCACATTTATTTATAGAGACATACTAATCCATATAAAAGGATAAAATTTATACTATCATGTGACCATCTCGATGAGGGATACCCACCATAGAGGTTAACCATTTCATTTAATTTCATCCGATCGGATAAATGCTCTATCATTATCCAATGAAAAATAGTGGTTAAAATAGATTTTAATGTAATATAAACTCATCCCTGATTCTCTTGAACATATCTGAGAATTTATGATATGAATATCGTTAGGTAACCATATTCAAAAGACTCCCACACATCCTCTAATTGAGTTTTCCAAATTAAGGAACTGACAATGAAGTTTTCCTTTCCTATTGTGTAAGGGATCTAAAAGGTGAAATTAAACAGAAACACATACAACCAACACTGTAGAATATTTATGCAATTCTAGGAAATGATTAACCTGATTCACTTTTGGTTTACTTAAAGATCCAAAAACACTCCCATAAATAATTTGTGAATAATATTAGGAAATATAATAATGAAAAAGTCAATATCATTAGTAGTATAATAAATCTAATGAAATATATGCTTTCTAGAGCCATATGAAATAGCTGGATCTTCATGAATCAATACTTTACTGAGTGAAACTTCAGATGCATTAATATGCCAGATAAATTATTTTATGTTAATAGTTAAAATGAGTATTTTTGAGGAGTTTATAATATAATTATAATCCTTAAAATTTATATTACCTGAATCATGACAAATAAACACCACCCACACTCTGATCAGCATAGACAACAGTGCATTGAGACCTGAAATATCCAGGATAAAGTTTCACTTATAATGTGTTAGTCCCAAAAATTCCAAATCTCAATGACATTATTGAGTGACTACTAGGATAATATGAATGCGAGAATATATGGGTCCACTGACACTATTACATATGAGATGACATGGCCCATGAATTACTCTTCGTCAATCATTGAACATTATTAATTTATCTTGGGATAAGGATAGTGATCTCTCAATGTACTAATGGTTATTTGAGGAAGCTAGGCATGGTAATACAATAACATGAAGCATACAATGCAGTCCTATAAAAACCACAAAAACATGATCCAAAAATTTATAAAAGAGACAATTCATTAAGGGAATTATTTATTTAGCTGAATTCATCAAACCAAATATAATTTCCATGAATTCAAACAAGATATACTAGTTTCAAAAATAAAAAAAAAGTTATTTTTTATGGTCTCATTGAAAAAAATATAATCTTGGACTATATTATATTTTAGAGAAGAAAATAAAACAACCCATATTACCAATGAGATCATAAATGCCTGGAAGGTGTTACCAGTTCTTGAAAATATTTTTCTTAATCGAAAATAATTCACAACAAATCATGAATTCACATAAACATTTTTTGAGAAATGATCTTGAGAATCCCATGGTGCATATTATGACAAATGAAACACATGGATTTCTTTTATACCAAATGAAATTTGATAATAGTAATCACTAATATTTCCATCATGTATGGTGGGATAGAAAATTGATATACTATTAGCACTAGGTTTATCATGATCTTGTTCATTCCCTCAGGTGGTATGACAAAAAATTAACAATTTAAGGAGTCCTAAAAGTGGACTAACAGTAGTGGAAATAAATCCCAATTAACTCCACTATAATCTAGATATTTAAAATTGATCTTCAACATTATAAATCCAATCTAAAATATATTTTTCATTAATGACTAGCCTGAGGATCCCACTCACCATGGTGAAAATTATTTGTTCATTTTGGAGGAAAAAATTAAATAGGCATTCAGTAACTATCAATATTACTCTATCATTGAACTATTAAATCTATATAAAGAATCAAATAAAACCTATAATTTCTAGCATGAATGGTTCCCATATGAAACAATAACCACAAAAATCTATAAAATAGATATTGAAATATTTAAAATTTACAGAATACCCTCCCAAATACTTTTTAATGGTAAAATCACCTTCCACTCAATCTAAAAATGAAATAAATGTTTTCAAAAATAATACATATAATGAAATTTCAATTTATTATGTAAAATATTCTAGAAAGGGTAGATTAATCATTAATCATGCCTATTTTGGTAGATGTTCCCATATGTAATATATTTGGAGTATAATGCTTATCATGCATCCATATAGCCTCTCTAACTTGGGTTCCAATTGTACTCCACGAAATTATTGCCACTTCTTGGTAATTATTCTATAAAACTATGTTAGTACATCTATTATATCATCATGACTGCCTAGTTGAACTCCATAT
Source organism: Viscum album (assembly GCA_963277665.1). Lineage (NCBI taxonomy): Eukaryota > Viridiplantae > Streptophyta > Magnoliopsida > Santalales > Viscaceae > Viscum > Viscum album. Next base: position 1,916,420,660 of record OY728140.1, on the reverse strand, counting down.
ACCAATCTATTTTGGGGTAGTTGATTCAATCCAGGGAATGGGTAATTTACTAATCCACATCCACTATTATTATAATATATTCCACAACAACACCACTATAGTTGACCCATCATAACGAATGCAGGATTTTCTAATTATAGGTGTGGAAGTAAGGGGAATTTGAAGCCTATAATGCCTCCATAATAGCACTATAATAGGATATATTCAAGATATGGGAACCCAATTCCATGGATGATCTACAAAAATATTTCCTTGGAGATACCTGTTAAATAGGAGATCCATTACACTAGAATAATATATCACAATTTTTCTAGATGAAACATCTTAGATGCATCATGAGGCCTCTCTATGGTCCATATATATTATGAATTCCTGACTCAACACATTGGATAGGATACAGAGTACAAAAATGTTCAAATATGACATGATCTCATAGAGAAACACTATCTTGAGAATTAGTCACTCTTGATATATGATATTGGAAAAAAGTTGACAAAAAGTGTTGATGGTCATTGAAATTCCCCAAAACGTTCATCAGTAAGATGCACTAATTTCTGTGATTTATGAACACACAATCCTTCTCATACATAATTTAATATGGGTATAATTGGATCAAAAATATTACCCCTTTGTTAATTTTGAACAACACCAATTTATACCCACCAATATCTAGAGTGTCCTACCAATAATTTTCTAGATAATGAAGCATGTATGATTCATGATTTAGCATCTTCTATATGGGAACCTTGAGGTGCTTATCCATCATATAGATTGACTTAAATCATAAATGCACTACCATGGGTATTACCTATATGGTGAACAAATATGGATGCTATATTTGATGATCACTCATTATCATAGACATCTATGGAATGTTGAGAACAATATAGATTTTTATTGATCTCTTAACCCTAAAATACATGTTTCTAATTAAAACATGCATATTTTCCATAAAAGATATTTTAATCTCCAAATCAGTTTCATTAAGTGTATACTTAGTTCCCCTCTCTTGAAGCTCAATTCGAAGATGTAGATGTTGAATTTTCTATTGGGGACATTCACAATCCTTAGAATACTACCTAAAACAACGTTAACCAGTAGTGGGGAAACAATAAAGGAATCCATACATATAGTAACTAATAAAAGGGTTTTATATATTTTTTTAATTAAATAATTTTTCATTCATTTCATTCATTTTATTTATCTTATATCACTAGTATCTAATTTTAATATTAATATGTTCAAATATATCACAATAAATTATTTTTTCCTTATCATGAATAGTGAATGTTAATATATATCTATATGTGCCTATCATGATATGTGAATACTATACTCATTAATTTTCATTCCAGAAGATTAAATATTAAGAATCAAAAAAACCATATAACATTTTAGTCACCCAAGGTGAAATTTAAAAAAACAGTAAAAGGTTAAAATCATGAACAAAAATCCCATCTCCATGCACATGAATTGTCCTCATTATATTGGTTAGATACTCCAATGAATAGTATTATTACCATATACCGTAAAAACTTTTTATACTCCCATAAAATTGTAAATATATTAATAAAATAAAATAGAACCACATGAACATCTGATATGACATTGTATCTTCCCATGATACAATACTCTCCCTTGTTTAATTACTAGGTTGGTAACGATACCACAAGCACACCTCCCCATAAAATAGTGGATAACATATAGAAGTTAGTTGTAAGGAATTTTTTGGGGACACTATACCTTTCAACATAGGGTAAAAATATTATATAAATAATCAATAATAATAAAATTTATGATTAAATGAAATAATATAAATCTTGAAACAAATAAATAGAATGAAAATGATGGAAACTCATAAATCAGATAAAAAAATGAAATATCATTGTAGAATTATATAATTTTATACTAAATAAATATCGATAAATGAAAATGATTAAAAATTTAAACTTAGATAAACTCTGTCTTGAACCCAATGTTAGATCCAACTCTATGTTCATACCTATCCAACTTGAAATACTAAAAAACTTGGTCTTTTTCCCTTTTTGAAACGTGCATCTATGTAATTAGCACTAGTACCAAATGTCTCGCTGAATATGGAGTGTGTAAGAGATGTTTGGTTAGATCCACCATGTATAACGGAATCTAGTTAGATTATATATGAATGCAATAAATAAATAAATATGTGTTTTAATTAAATAGTCAGTATAATATAAAAATCCGTCTACATATTCACCATAATAGAATATTATTGAGAGTGTTGACAAATAAGGAGGACCATAACCGAGACACATGGAATAACTACTTGGCTAGGAAATTCCTATTGTATAGTTATTTCGGTATTTTGGGAAAACCCTATATATTGAAATTGTTTTTAACTAGGCCAATACAACTAAATGTATATTTTATCATATATTCGAATCCATATATATAATCATTTGAGCATAACTAGAAAAATAAAACTATATAATCATTTAATCATTACTACGAATATCCCTATGAGTAATCATTTCCAAAATGTCTTGGCATTACCCCCTCTATAATAATTTCATCATCATGCACAAGAAATGAAAAATGTAACTAATATAATAATATAATATACCGATCCACAAATGATACGTATCATAATTAACATTTTTCATTCAATCACTCATTCATTTAATAAATTATATAATAAGCTGTTTCATTTGAAATATGAAAACCCAATTTATTTTAATTAACCACTAGTTTATCATTATTCCATTATGTCATTTTTTGTTGTGAACATGTTATAAGAAATTTCCCAAGTTGTAATTTCTTGATAAATCAAAATTTAATTCATTATCTAGTTAATTATTATTCCATTGTAAATCCCTAGGGATATAGCCTAATGGTTATTCATTATTGTGGTTTTGGGAGAGGTCTCAAAATTGAGTATCCCCAAGTACTTGTAGGAATATTGGTTTATCTGTTTCCTTGTAATCCCTTTCCCAAAAAAACTATGTTAATTATTATTCTAGAGTGGGATCACCCAACACTAAGAAAAAAGCCTAGTCATAGCACCATTGAATACAAATGGATCCTATTAATACACTAACAAAATATTTATTATAATCAATAAACCAATTAATTAATTATCATGATGATTCATCAGTAACAATTGATATTTCACAGACATGACAAATATAGATAGATCACGTGGTTTTGTTTTAGACAAGCAACCTTTATCTAGTTATCAAGAAAATTCATCAACCAGTAAAACAAATGTGAATAATGGAATAAAGAATCACAAGATGAATGAGATCACACGTCATCAAGATAAAAAATTATTTTTGTAGAAATAAAAATCTCACACTATGATAATGATAAAAAATCAAAAATGAGGGGAAAGGAAAAGGGAAACTACTAACTATAGATTGATCACATGATTAGGTCAGCTGGAAGGGAAGAATGAACACAAAATCCAACTATAAATTTCCAACGGGTCTATGTAGTATTGCTTCACACAACTAAAAAATGAATCATTAATGTCCCATGGATTAAAAACTATTCCATTAGATAAATATGTATAGTGTAAAACTTTTACATAGAAAATTTCTTAAATTATGTTCTTCACCAAAAACACATATCATGGAGATAAAATAACACAACTAAGACATAATATAATGTGAACTGTTTCACAAAATATTTTCATTACACATCATGAATGATTTTCATGGAATATTCCTTGACACAGTTACTTGACAAGTATCATATAAACCATGCATAAATATTATCTATGGATCTTTAATCCTATCTTATATAGAAGATCTCAAATCACATAGAAATATTTCCTAACCCATGTGAATGTCCTGTAATCCCCATTACCATGGGAATTCAAAAACTCAATTAATATTGTCAAACATAAATCAATAAACATTAATAAAATTAACATAGAAATATAACTTATTATCCAAATGATACTCAAAACCACGATTTAATGACGAATGAAAACCCAGATAAAAGAGGTTCAATGTAAAATAAAAATAGGTACATAATATGAAAAATATATAATCATATATAATAAGTGTTTTTTTGGGTTTTTAACATAAATTTATAATGTATATTCATACTTGGAAAACAAATATGGGTTTTGAGTGATTCACATATGAGAGATGGATTATTGTGTGATCCTCATACCTCCCTGTTTTATATTCATAATAGTAATTGTAATATGTATTGGTAAAATCAATAATATTATTTTTTGGAAGGAAGCATGATAGATATTTCAATTTCAACCATGAAATGATTGACGTTTTCGTATATTAAATTTGAATGATAAATACAAGGGTTTTTACATCAACTATTCCAATTAAAAAATATAATTGGGATAATATTTCTATGGATATCATGGGGGGATTACCGAATACATATTAATGTATTAATAAGATTTTAGTTATCACATGTTCAATGAATAAATATTTTATTTTTCATTCTTTTATGGATTCTATGAGTTTCTATCATTTTGAAAAACTCAATTATAAATTGAATGTAAAATTATATTGACATGAAGTATCTATTAGATATAATAATGATACATTATTTTTATCTAATTTGTATAACATTATTTATATGTTGTTGGGTAGTCAATAAAAACTAATTATATCATTTTACTATTAATAAAATGTTAAATTCTAGTATAAAATTCTACAATTAAAGTACATGATTTTCTCTAACTCATTAGATATTCAGTAATTTTTTTAGATAAAAATATTTCTATACATGACATAAATAATACATTAATTTCACGATTTAAATTATATGTCTCACAAAATTCTCCATAACCCATTGACAATAGGATTAGTTAAAAATGTGTTAGAACAATTGAAATTATATTTTAAAACTCTTAAACATTACTCAATAAAATGATCAAATATACCATTTTCCAAGACAACTAACATAGATTATCCAATGAATTATATAATTGTATAATTGATGATCATTTAAACATGTTTCAAAATAGAATATTTTTACTCATTTGTCTCCCAAAAATCCTCATTCAATTATCACACATGTTTTTTGAATTTATTTTAAATGAAAATTTGAAATCAGATAATATCATTCATTTATAGTTTTAGTTATGTATATTTTAAATTAAATTGGTGAGAAAAAATTTACATTGATTTTATCAAATTAATAGAGGGACCTTAAGGGGTGAGTTTACTATTAATATCACTATTTTAGATAAAAACATAATTATTATTTACATTTTGTATTACGTGTCTTCATTAATTATGTTCTAATATTCATCTACGGTATTATTTTGTAGCATTGTTTATGTAGGTGAGTGGACCTATACAGACATGAAAATATCAATATTTACTGATTATTATGTTTATTAAATTTGATAATTTTAGCATTTTAAAATTATTATTCATTCATTATTATATTATTTAAGTATTTTTATTATTTTAAATAATATTTTCAGGGATATTTATATAAAATTAATAAACTAAAAAAATTATATGTTACTTTTTTGGGTTATAGTTTTCATTAACACAAATGATATTGTTGTTTTATATGGTAGAAATGATTAATTTTGGTTAATATTTTTTAAAATGGATATATAAAATTTTATAAAAAATATGTAATTTAATTATATATGAATAAGAAAATTATATTTGAATGTGTAATATAAAAATGAAATGATGTTCAAGAACAAATTGTCCACACGTTGAGGCCGTGAGTTTAACCTTGGATGACTACAATGAATTAAAGGGATTCTGAAAATTTTTGCAAACACAATATTATTTATGTGGAAGGGTATTATAAGAAGTATAATAAGGTTACTATTTACAGTTGAATAGTAAATTTATTGTGATCATAAATAGGTGTTGATAGAACCATTATATATGTTAGTGTAATGAAAATGTTAATATATATTTAAACGTAATATAATAGAGATAATGTTAAAAATTTTATGATGATTCTTTAAATGATACTGAGTTTTTGTAGATATGTTTCATATTTCCCAAAGGAAAAAAAATCTGAAATACATTTTCTACATGTTATGTACATACCACTTCCTTTACAACATTGAACACTTTTTTAATTTTACCAGGGTAACTAGTTTTTCCTAAAATAATATTTATAAGCATAAAAAATAACCATATAAAATAAATATATTCTTGATATTCTAATTATTAAATATATTTAAACCAATTGAATTTAATTTTAGAAGAAAATAAAATTTTAAATTTAGGATTTGTAATGTGTTGGATATATTTTTAACATATTTGCATCATTAATAATGAATTTTTGGTTTACAATAATGAACATTAATTTAATTTTAAAAATGAATGAAATAGATTATTATGAAATCAATAAACCATTTATGTTTTTTAAATAAAGATAAAAATATAAATTTCTATTAAAAATGATAAATAAAACATTATAAATGTTTTATAATATTGAAACAATGTTACATATATTCTAATAAGGAAATAAAAGTATTATAATATAAAATTAAAATTTAAAAACTAAATTATTATCAATAAAAAATCCTTTATCTATAAAAAATGTTTAATATATTTTATTGATTAATTATAATGTCCTAAAACATTTAGGTTTTGTATGAATTTTAATTTTCTCTATTTACATAGAAAATAATAAACATAGAAAAGAATAATTAATTTTCAGAATCCAATTTTAGCAATATACTATCAAACATTTATTTAGTTTTATTAAAACAAAATTCTATAATATAAATATTTACTACTTTATATATATATATATATATATTACATTTATAGAATCAGTAAAGAATTTATGCATGGTGTGTTATTAAATTAATATTTTTGGCATTGGTAATTAAATAATAAAAATTTCAATACTATAGGTTTTTATTATTTTCACATATTTATTATGTAATTTTTCATTTTCCATATTAGTTAAATTTAGGATGCGAAACAATCAATAAATAAAAAATAAATATATGGAGAAATATTTAATTATAATTGAGATGTTATATTCCACACCGACCATAGAAACAAATTAATCTTTATATATTTTTTATATTGAGGAAAACAAGGAAGATATTTATCCTTAGTCATATCCTTAGGTTCAGATGGGACATACTAAAACACTTATAATTATATCGATGTTTTAATATAATGGTTCTATAGTTACTCAAAACCCTGATCCTTATGTATATGATCTGTATATGATATTCTTCATAACAATAATCATTCTCCAATTATAAGAATTTCGAGCTAAATACAAGTGTTGGGTCTCATTTTGACATTTCCAAAATTGATATATTGAAAAAAAAATTCACATTTGAGAGATGTGAATTCATGGATAATTTATACTGAACTTATCCTTTTAAATATATCATTACATGATTTATAGATAAATAAAGCATCATATTAATAGCCATGGATTGTAAAGTCTAGTGTCTTGGAAGACTAGATGTATAAAACTGAAAAACATGGTACTAAATAAAACATAAATTTATCTTATTGTCATAAATAGCTCCTAACTCCCATTTTTCTCATACATCATCATACGATAACCAGGGGATAACAGGAAAATATTTATGATCTAAAATCCCAATAAATGAATAACCAAATAAAAATGCATTCAAACATGGGAGAAATGGAATGACATAATAATTTAAAAAGGAATGAAACATAAGGAATCCTAAAATATAAACATGGGGTCATATAAAAATGAAGTAAAATAATGTTGAAGCAGTATAAAACATGAATTTACCATGATTCATTGATAATTTCTTATATAGGAACACAAGTCAATGATGACCACCAAGACAGTTGCATATAATACCACAAGTCAAGGGTAACCACCAAGATTGTTGTACATAATGTATCAATGATTCAAAATTACCCATTGAATTAGATCACTATCTGGGAACACCCATCAGAACATGTTCGCGAATATTCATTCCACATGTATAATCATACATAACAAATCATACAAAAAAGGGTTACACATTGTATGAATTGGGTACTATATTCATGTCATATAGCATAAAAATCAGAGTATCACAAAAATGACCATGAATGAAAGTAATCTTATCATGGATGGAAGGAAATATGTTATAATATGTATATAACTGGAAAAGTGAAGTCAAATTGAAGTAATAACTTGTAATAAGAGAACTTCGGAAATATTATAATTAAAACATTTTATTGCAGTTAAAGGAAAATATGAAAGGTCATTTAAAACATAAAAGGTAATAATATTTTATATAATGATATAATTGAAATTTTAATGTTCTAGTAATAAAAATATTGGTATTATTAAAATAATAATTTCTTCAAAACGTATTATATAGTATTGTTAAAAATGGCTAAGATATTGAGATGTTCCCTTAAAAAAAGTTTTCCTTTCACGAAATATTGAGGTGGGGACCTTTTACAGAAAAGAATATCCCCGAAATAGAATTATGAATGGATCTTGAAGACCTAATTTATCAGATGTACATAAAATTAGGGATAACTATATTTGGGTAAAAACAAAGATAAAGAAACATTATGTAATAAAGGAGGCTTTTGTATAATCCATTTCCTTTTGTATGATGTTTTTTCACATGATCTTAATTTCATGGATAACAAATTTAATATCATTATTTTATATTTCCATTAAATCTTATAAATGTATTTATTTTAGTATAACAATTTTAAAATCTTTCATAATCTTTTTGATGTGTTAAGAGTTTCTATTTCCTCGTTTGGGAGAAATTATTTTCTGTAGTTTTCATGATTGGTAATCTTATATACATGTAATGATATGAATCTAAGATGTGAATGGTTTTAAAGAAATAAAGATTAATTTTAATAGTGAATTTTTATAATATTACATTTTTACTAAATTAATATTTTTATTTGGTGTGGTGATGAATCATTATAAAAAACTTTCATGATAACTATTTTAGTTAATTGGTGGTTTTTTATCACAAAAAATGATATCTTCTATATAGATTAATATCACGAGTAAAAAATATTTTATTCCCTTAAATAAGACATGAAAAATATATTATTGACTATTTCAACCATTAAAATGTTTTCATGACCATAATTACTGATGTTATAAAAATTTAAAATTTGTCATCATTGACTATGATGAATTAAAACATCTTCGATTGTGTGTTCATTTTGAGTATAAGATGAGAAGAATGGTGGAATTATTATTAATTTATTAATTATAATAAAAACATAATATACATTTAAGGTACTAGATTTGTCATAAAATATTTATGAACGGAGGAGTGGAATGAATATGAAATAAATGAACTTGACTGAAAATAAATAAAAAAAAGGGAAATTTACCACTTTAATATATCTTCCTTGAGAGGATGTTCATGGGAGAGGATTCTCACTTTTTATGAAACCAGGACATCCTGGAATATGGAGACACAATTAGGGATAAATTTTAGTTGAATTTGGTCCTCGTACAGAGCTTGAGGGGTGTGAGGAGAGGAGTTAAATAGGGTTCGTATTTATGATAGATAAGAGGAAGGGTGTCAAATTATTATGATCATTAGTTTAATATTTGTCCTCAAGAATATGATTATTGTTAATTTTAATGACCAAAAACAAAAAATATATTATATTTGTTCTATCCAAGGGTCTCTACCTCAGTAGAAAATCATGAATGACTCAATAAATTCGGTATTTTATTTATTTTTTAAATTATAATATTTCATTATACATTAAAAATTCTTATATTTCAAAAAAATCTGATGTATTCACCCAAACAATTTTATTATTTTCAATATACCAAAATGAAATAAATTTTTAAAAAATATTTTTTCAAATATGTAAATTTTAATTTCTAAATAAATTCATTATTTACCTGAAAATACATATTTTAGAAGAAAAAATGATGTTCAAACACTTCAAAAAATTAATTTAGGTCTCTTAAAATTAAATTATGATCATAATGAATCATAATAATAATTTATGAAATCGTATTACGGAAATAAAATTTCTCTTTATTTTTTATATTAATAATAAAATACTAATTAAATATAAAGAACATAAAACAATTCCAACACATTATTAATAATTTTTAAAATATTTATTTATTTATACTATGATATAATTATATACATGTGTCTTCTATAAGATGGATAAATTTTATTTATACATTAATTGGTGGGGTTACTATTATATTGGGTTGATTATTATTCATAAAGGTCACATTACTATTTCGAAGGTCATGTTAATATTTCACTGTTACATGTTCCTTAACCTCTAAAAAAATATTATTTCATTTGTTCGTCAATTATATGGTTTGTATTGTGTTATATACATAATATAATGTCATTATATGATAATAATAAATGAGAAGAAGGTAATTCAACTGATAAAACATTGGATTGTTACGTTCTTCGCCCCCCAGTATGAAATTTAGTCCTCAAAATTTCATTTTATGTTATAAGAGGTAAACATGTCTGGGTAACATTCCTCCATTGGTTCCTCCAGTTTCATTGTTTCATCATCGTAATTACAGTTCTACCATAGTACTTTGACATAGTGATTAGTATTTTTGTGAAGAACATTATTCCTATAATCAAATATCATCACTGGATACTCCATATAAGAATGATGAATCTCCATCTATACCACCTCTGAAGACAATACTTATAAAGGATCTAGAATATAATTTCTTAAAACGGATAAATGGAAGACATCATGTACATTATTCATGGTTGGTGGATGTACTAGTTGATAGGACACATCTCTTTCATGATCAAGAATCTCAAATGGGTTGATGTACATGGGTTATACCATTCATTTCTTCCAAAACCTCATGACCTTTTTCTAGGGAGATATTCATAAGAATACCATGTTTCCAAACATTTAACACAAGGTACCATCTATGATTTTCTACATAACTCTCTTTTCATATTTGGGACACATTGTTGTGATGTTGAATGGTTTTCACCATCCACAACATTTCATGTCTTGCAATATTAAACTCATCATCTTCATCCCAACACAATAGTGATTTTCACCTTTTCCCATAGTGTCCATCATATGGTGTCATTCATATTTTGGAGTAGAAACAATTATTTTAAGATAATTCGACCAGTGGAAGATATTATTCACACTATACTTTGAATCCCATAGAACATTCTGACAACATGTCATCTAATTTATGAATAGTTCTCTTAGATTCTCCAGCAGTTTGGAGAGGATAGGCCCTGGTGAAGTTCAACTCAGTGATTAGAGAATATGGAGACATTTCCAAAATAACATAGTGAGTCATGGATCATGATCAGATACAATAGAAAATAGTACTCCACTAATCCTTTCTACCTCATTGATATATATCTGTGAATGTTGATCCAATGGGAAGTCCTCTAAAATTGCAATAAAGTGAGCTGTCATTGTAGGATGATCCAAAATGACCCATATTTCCTTCTTTACTCTGGATTTCCTTGAATGTTTAGTATTAAATTCTATGGTAATATTTTCCCACTTCCATTTTGGTATGGTTAGTGGTTGAATTACAACCTTATACTTCTATCATTCAGCATTCATTTTTAGACATACTAGATACTTTTATCTATGTTCTGCTATCTATTTTTTCATATTCTCCCCCTAAACATTCTCTCGAACATCATGATACTTCTTTTTCCTCCCTGGGTAAAGAGGAAATGGTGATATTTGTGCATCATCAAAAAGATCCTTTATTTTCATTGGATCTAACGGAACACATAATGTTGAACCAAATCATTCAACCCCTTCCTCCATTATCTTGATCTTAGGGGATTTCCCATTACTTTTATCTTCCACCCATTTCAGGATTTGAACATCTTTTCATTGAGAATCCGTTATTTTCTCTATGTGGGATTGCTAAGAAACCATTTGATAATGGATTGAGGGGTTTCATCCATTAATGATGAAAAATTACATCATCTATAAATCAAATAACATTAGATCCTTCTCAACTCCCATCATTGATAAAGATGTATGATCCTTTCTTCGTAGAGCATCTACAACCCTATTATCCTTACCAGAATGGTAGCTGATTGAGCAGTCATAATCCTTGATGAGATATAACCATAATCATTATTTTATATGAATCTTTTTTATGAAAATAGATATTTTAGACTCGTGTGATTTTTATATTTCTCACACTTCTCCCGATATAGATAATGCTTCCTTATTTTAAAAGTAATGATTATTGGTTCCAACTCTAGATCATGAGGGGGATAGTTTTTCAAATTAATTATTAACTATATTGGGCCATATTCTATCTCTTTACAAGTTTGAATTAGTTGATAGCCTAATAATTTCATTGATTCATCACTCTATAAAATAATGATTTACCACTTGATGGGAGTGTGAGTATTGGCACAGAGATAAGAATCTTTTTGTGCTCCTTATTGCATTCATATCATTATTTTTTATAGGAAAACTTCAATCATTCCACATGAATGATGATTATTTCTTCTAGATCTCAAATCTACTATACATTTCATATAGCTTATACCTTAACAATGACATTATATCTGTATTCAAATGCTCCTCAGGTTTCTCCTTTCTATTGGATTATATCATAATATCATCGATAAAGACTACCACAATTGTGTCCAGGTAATCTATATGGACTATATTCATTATATCCATGAACATTTATAGATCAATAGTGCTTCCAAAGGGCTTCACTATGAACCCATGATGTCCATACCTCATTAGAATGGTCGTTTTGGGATTATCTTCATTCCTCATCATTAATCTGTTACATCCCAACCAAAGGACCACCTTAGAAAAAAACATTTACCCAAAAATCTGACTGAACTAGAAATATATATATGGAAAGGTTTGACTTTTCTTTATTGTGATTTTATTAATATCACAATAATAAATGTTTAGGTGAATTGAACCATCTTTTTTATTGAAAAAGATGACTGCTTCTCCCCATGGTAGAACACTAAGGCGTATAAAACCTTTCATAGGTTATCTTGTAACTACATCATCATCTCCTCAAACACTATAATGGAGAGCCTACAAGGTGTCTTTGATATATGTAGAGATATCAGAACACATTAAATTGATGACATGAACTCTCAATTAGGAGGATATCTAGAAAATTCTCTAGTAAATACATCATTGTAGTCCCTGACAATGGGAATATCTTTGAGAATTATTCTATAATTTATCTCAATCATATGAGGAAGACATGATTTATCATATGTTTTTATATCCAAACATGATACAATTACATTAAATTATATTAATTTTTATACTTATACTTATAATGATTTTGAGGATTCTTCAAGATGTGATGAGTGGTAACCCATTCTTGAAAGCTTATGAAGGCTCTTTATAAAATATCATATCCATGCCGAAGATAACATCAATCTCTATTAAAGGAAGTATGAAATATAATCTAAAAGGTTCAATCCACAAATTTCAATTGGGTAAGATTTATATACATTAGATATAATAATTTATCCATTTTCATTTCACACTGATAACTCAATCTCCATATTTTTACATGGCTTTGGAATAGAACTAAAAAACATGCATGATATTAAAGAATTCATGGAACCAATATCAAAAAGTATGTTCATTATTATTAAATGATTAACTAGTGTATTTTTCACACACAAAAATGTTTGGATCCACCTTAGTAGTAGTTATAGAATATTCCCTTCCTTGTTTCCTTGGAGGTTGTGGATGATTTCATCTAAACAAATTTTCCTTATGGAAAATTTTCACATAATGTCATTGTTTATTTTCAATTGAATCAATGTACTACTAGTAGGGAATTGATCTAAAACTTCATCTCTTATTTTATGTTACTGGGATTCTTCACTTCACATCAGCTATTAATATCCATATGTCACATTAATTTATATTTGAAGAAATTCCTAAGTCCCTACAGATACATCATAGTCTTATTCATCCCACAATTTTGACACATTGGATGTTTGATCTTCCTTCCATCAGGGGATTTATTTTCCAAACCACCTATATTAAACTCTATTTTTATAAATTTTATCACTGGTACGATGATCCCATTGAGATTCTATAATCTCCATTTCAACCTTGAGGAAAAAATGAATAAACTCCTCAAAATGTTCGAATTCACAAATTTTCAGCACTATTAATACACTCAACATTAGTATACTAAAGATTTATTTCTCCTTAAATTCATAGTTCATGAAAATTTCATAGAAATATCATGAAATCTATTCAATGTTTTCTTTATATGTGCTAATAAACTCAACTTTATTCTTCTTACTTTTGTGGAACACTCATTCCATCGTGAGATGGAGGGTTCAGGAAATTAATTTATTGAAAAAACAATTTCTTGAATTCTTCCTTATTAATGGAATCAATTTCTTCTCGGGACATTGTATTACTAATCACTATCCACCACTGATCATATTACACAACAAATTGATAGACTGCAAACATGACTTTTTCTTCTTCTATGTAATGAAGGACAAAGAATATATTTTCAATGGAGTTAATCCATAGTTTCGTGAGGAGGTGATCAGAATATCCACTAATCATGTGAGGCCATATTCACATCTGGGATTTGTTGACAACATAATATTTTCTTGGGGGAGGAGTTCATTCCACATGATTAATGTTATTATTCATAACATCAATCAACTGAGCAAGTACTGCCATAATATTTTGAGCACCTATTCCCATTATTTAAGGAATATTAAAAGGGAAATCAGCATATTTCCTATCACATTGATTTTCGACATGTGTTCTTATATTTCCTTAAATTAACTATGAAAAAGAAAATACAATTAGATGGCATGAATACAAATATATTAATCATAAAAGGGATACTTTAGACATAAAAAGATAAACTCTTAATGTAAAATTATATCATAACTCATTATTCATTATGTATCAGTCTTAGTTACCAATGTTATATTACATCAGATTTATTATTATGGGTTTTTTCTTCTAATAATCGTTCATACTATGAATAGGAATTTAAAAAAGAATATCTTGCTGGATTTTTAAACCATGAGTGCAGTAAGTCCCATTATTATGTTCCCGTTCCTATTCAAGCCTATCTAAAAGTGGTGTTCTCTGGTTTTCCAATAGTTACATATGTGCCTGAGATACATCCACTTGTTTGAATCCAGATAGAGATATATTTTCATGATAAACAAATAACATTATACATACCAAAATTTGGTGATGTTTTCTTGTACTTAGTCATATCCCTAACGTTCTTACCAATGTTGTATATTCCTAAACTCCAACAATAACTAAAACTACCTCTAATACCAACTATATAGAACCTACACTTTTAAAAATATCATTACATGATTTTAATCATAATAAAAAATCGCATTATAATCCAAAGATCGTAACATCTAGTGTGTTGGAAGACTATGGACATAACACTAGAAAACAAGGGACTAAATAAAACATTTAATTTTTTAATATTTATAGTGAGCTCCTTAAATATATTTTACTCATACATCTTTATAGGATAACTTGAAGATATCATGAGCAATGGGTTGAGGAAAAATCCTAGTAAGGGAATATGAATTATAAAAACGATTTATCCCATTTGTTAGATGGCATGAAATCATGATATAAAATGTCATGGAACATATCGAATCCTAACATATAAAAATTGGATAATTAAAATATTGAGTAATAATAATGTGGAACCAAAAATTGTCTTTATAATGATTAAATTCTTATTTCCACATAGATGAGAACATGTCATGGTTAACCTCCAAGAAAGTGGCACATGCTAGAATAATTCATGGCTAACCACCAATATCGTTGCACACAATGTCTCATGATACTCAACTTTACCCAATGAATTAAAGCACTATCTGTGTATACACATCCTAACATGTTCATGAATATTCATTCCACAAGTATAATCATACATAACTAATCATACATAAACATAAGTTTTACCCATGGTACGAATTGGGTATCATAATATTGTCAAAAAGCATTAGAAATCAGAGTATCATAAAAATACCCATGATGGGAAGGAAATAAATAATTTTTGGGAAAATTAGACTGTATAATTGGAATATAAATTGAAATGTGATGTCAACTTTAAGTAATAACATGTAACAAGAGTACTTATGAAATATTAGAATTAAAATTTTATAGCGCGATTAAAGGAAAATATCAAAGATCATTTAAAAAATAAAAGGGAATAATATATTATCTAAAAATAGAAGTGAACTAAGAGATATATACTAATAAAAAGAGTGGATTCAGAAAAATAAATTTTCATTAAATTAGATTATATAGGTTAATTTAAAATGTGTATAAATTTTGTATGTTCCCTTAAAACGAGTTTTCACTTTAGGAAGTATTGAGGAGGGAAAATTTTAAAAACATGTATATACCAGAAAGAGAATGATGAATTGATCATGATAAATAATTTTTTATAATATAAAATTCATTTATAATATGTAAAAATTAATTAATGATGAATACATTTGGGTTAAAAATGATATAGAAACCCGAAGGAATAACGGAGGTTCGGGAAGAATCCCTACCTAAAGTCTGAATGTGACGTTCACTTGATCATAATTTCCTAGTTATCCATATTAAATTCATTAATTAATATTTCCATAACCTCTGCTACATATAATGGATATTTTTTAACCACATATAGATCATTAATTAAATTTTCTATGGGTTGATATGTTTAATTTCATCGCTTGGTAGCATTTTTTTCTATGGGTTTCAGGATTGGTATACTTATATAAATGTAAGTATAAAAATATAATATTAGAATGGTTTTACATAAATTGATATATATGATATATTTGATCATATATAATATCAATAGGTTATAAAATTTATTTCATTATTTGGGGTGAAGATGAATTATTTTAGAAAACAATAATGATAGTGGTTTTAGTTAATTTGTGGCTGTGGATGATAATGAACACATTTTCCTTATAGATTAATATCATGAGTAAAGATGACTCTATAAATTTACATAAGAAATAATAAAAACATTATTGTCTTGTGAGACCATTAAAATGGTTTCATTTCTACAATTGATGACCGTAAAATATTGAAAACCTGTTATCCTCGAATGTGAAGAATCAACACATCTCATATGATGTTTTCATTTCTAGTATAAAAGGATTGGAAATGAAATATGATGATGAGTTGTTAAATTATCAAAAAAATACGATACTTGTACGGTGATATATTTTTCATTAAATTTGGATGAAATAATGTGATTAATTAAAAATAAATAAAGGTACAAGATAGAGTATAAATGAAATGAAAAGAGGAATTTACCTCTTGAATATATCTTCCTAGAGAGACTCATTTGGGGTGAATTTTATGGTTATTTTATGAGTCCAAGATCTCTTGTACGTTAGAGAGTGAATTAGGTATATATTTAATCATAATTTGGACTAGGCACAATGATTGATTGGTCTTATGGGAGGAGCTAATTATGAGTGGTATTTATAGTAGAGTATTTGAGGGGATTCAAATTATTTTTATCATTACTTTAATATTTTATACTAATAAATATGAATAGACTTGATTATTTAGAGAAAAATGGAATAACGAGAATCGGTGTTCAATCAATTGTTTCTCACCTTAGAAAAACATCACCCACGAATCAATAATTCATGTCTTTAGCTTATTTTGTAAATTATCATATTTAACTATTTATGAAACATTCATGTTTTTCAGAAAATTAGTAAAAATAAACCCCAACTATTTTTAGACATGTATAATCCAAAAACTAAAATCCATTTTTCAAAAATGATTTTGAAAATATGATACATTTAAATTTTAATAACAATCATAATTACTTTAAAAAAATACATATTCAAAAATTCAAAATGTTTTTCTAAAACTTATAAAAACAAATTAATGTCTCATAAAAATATTTTTGGATCATAATAAAATTAAAATAATATATGAAATCATTTTATGAAAATAATTATCTTTTAATTCGTTACATTAAACAGAAAATTTTAATTAAATTTACCGGACATAAAAAATACCAACACATTATTAAAAAAGTTTACAGAATTTATTTATTTACACTATTATATAATTATATCATAATATAACTTATAAGATGAATAAATTTTATTTATACATTCCTTGGGGAGGTTACTATTATATTGGGCTTTTTCTATTAATATTGGTCACATTAATATTCTAAACATCATGTGACTATTTTATCCTCTTATGTTCTTTAACATCAAGAGATACCATTAATTTGACACATTCTTCACTTATAAGGTTTGGATTTTTTTCTATAAGTAATATTATGTGATAATATAAGACGAAAAAATTATAAGTTAATTCCAATGATAAAACATTGGGTTATTGCATTATTGATATACTTTAACGATGATACGATCACTGATATTGAAGGTACTACTATATCTTGGGCACAACATCCCATTCGTCAAATATCTGATAACATGAATGCATGAAAATATTCAATGTTTGGAATATTTACTAACATAAAACTCCATATACATATGATTATTATCTATAATTTTTTTCAAATTTCTATAGTGTTATTATATATCTAAATATTTGTCTCTTATCCAATATTTCATGGAAATAGTTAGATTATATAAAAAAAATATTTCCAACATCATCACATCATTCTGTCATCCTACATCCCAATAAAAAAATATCCTTATATGCTATCATCTAAAATCGTTAATGAACGCTGTATTCATCTGAATGATATTCTAGGGTATCTGTGGATCCAAAATCCTTGTAAATTGATAAAAATGTATTTCAAAATATATATAATAGTTTGTATAGTCCTCCTAAAATGAAAATATTTATATTGAAGATAATCAGCAATTAATGCAGCTAAATATATAATGCATTCAAAGATAATATCCAAAACCATGAGGTAAGACAAATATCATAATCAAGTACAGTAGAGCATGTTTCATCATGCCACCCATCCACATATTTATTGTATATCAGGGTGATATGGTCATAAGAGTAACAAAAGTTTCTAGAAATTAAATGTGTTAACATTTATTCAAAATAAAAATGATCTCGATTGAAATAATTTCCATTTGATATAATTAGAATTCTGTAAATGAAACAAATTGTGTTATTCATTCATTTAATATCATTTATGGGAAGTGGTTTCAATATAAAAAATAATTTTTTTTTTCATTCAACATTATATTTCATCAATATAATGTATTGATATATGTATTTTTGGATTTTACTCTTTATTATATGTCCTGAGATGTTTTTTTAGTCTATGTACTTCATCTTAATTATTAGTTTAAAAGATAATATTGACCTATTTTATTCATGAAAAATTTATTTCTTCAATTCATGTTTTTTTGGTACAAATATTAAGCTTCCCATCATAAGAAGTTGGAATTAATCAATGTTTTACTATGTAATATTAAATAACACTTATTTATATCTAGATAATATTTTATGCATTATTTGAACATAAATTTTATGGAAGGATGCTAATTAGTATTAGAATAATATTATAAATATCCAACAATTATGAATTTAGTTTTCATCATCTACAAATCCATGATTATTGGGAATTTTTCAATCTATATAATTGATAGAGTAGAATTTTCATTCCTAAATTGAGGATTAGCCACCATATTTCCTTCCAACATTTATTAATTTATTGAGTATACACAAACTATTATGACATAACATATTAACCATTAGTACATATTCAAATCATTCGATGGGATGTTTTGAAACATAACTACTAGTAGATCTATGTCATCTAAAAGTTAATTTTCCAAAAAATTATTTTATAAGTGTGAGTGATATAAATTGTCCTCTCATTATATATTTAGATCAATATAACATAATTTTATCAGGAAACATAAAATTATACCAAATCCTTATCCACTACTAGGTAATGTATTTTCTTGAATGGTGATCATCCTTTATTTTATATCCCTAAAATAGTATTCTCATTCCTCTATCCAATTGAGGATCACACACATCCATGGGAACATATCTACTAGATTTGATATATGTGAGGGGATTATCACAAAGAATCAATAATATAACACTAATCCCATAAAACAATTAATATTTTATATGAGAGTTATTCATATCAATTTTTAAAAAACTTATTTCATTGAGGAGACTTCTAAATTTTATGTTCATTTGATTACAACAACCATTAAATTATCTTTCTATAGAAATAATTCAAAAAAGGAAACATTGGAATACCGAACCCTTTTTCATTTTTAGTTTATATAATAAACATAAAATTATCACTATCATCTTTTCAATATGGTGTTATATGAATATCATCTATAAATTTGAACAAAAATTCATCAGGAATGTGTCCCATTATTATAATCATTAGATCAATAAATATAGCATGAGCATTCTTATTTAAAAAATATATCAATTGAAATTTATTCTTTCCATACAACTTATAGTATTTAGTTATTTAAATACTCGATATCATTCCCATAAATGATGTCATATGTATTAACGGTAATTCAAAATTCTGTATCGAGCTCCTTGATTTGATCCAATTGATCATATTAATATATTATAAGATACATTTTCATGATAATTATTTTATTAATATCATGATAATCATTGCAAAGATGTTTTGGTCAATATTTTTTATTTGAAATTGAGTTTTTGTGATCACCACAATGAAACATTGTTGAATATAAAACCCATTACCTAATTTTCATTTAGATTATTCATTAATTAAAACAAATCAAGGGTACCGATTCTTTATTAAATATCTATTATAATAATTCATCAACACATGAATCTGTTGCAAAAAACATAACTATAGTATCAGAGCGAAAACCATGAATTTCATATATGAATATATTTTTATATTATTGTACAATATACCTACCATTGTTTTTGACATTATCCCCAATATGTTTCCTCAAGTGTCCATTTATTATGATTATCATAACTCATATTACATATTTTTTCATAATATTTTTTTTAATAAACCATGTGTGGATTCATAAAAACCCAATGATTTATGATATAAAATGTAATTTCATTCTCTAAATATTAGATATTAACTCTTCAGAATGAAATCTAATCCATGATTAATATTACACCATACTCTATAAAGGGAAACATTACTAGATTAAAATATAATATATTCACAAGGTCATGGTTATAAAAAAGTTAAATATATTCAACATAATAATCATTCCACTAATAACTATCAAATAATGATTAGTATCTTGTATTATATATAGATTGGGAAAATTCATTTAATATATGTCTTACAGTAGAGAGTTTAGTGAACAATATTTAAATTAACCATTAAATATTCTAGTTTGAAGGATAAGTACACCATTAACAAAATGAAATTACACTAGTTTTCCAAAAACATTATAAATATTACTATAAATGATAATGTGAAATTTAACTTTTTTATTTTTCTAACTAGAATTTGATGAATTTTGAGAACCATATGATGACTAATTCCAAATAGAAAATCGCTAAAATGAAATAATGAATCATGAAACAAATCTAGTGTGGAAAATAATGAAATGAAATACCATTATTAAAACTTGTCAGAAAATTTAATGGAATTATGAAATCAAAAATTTTTTATCGAATTTTAAATCAAATATAATGTATAGTAAAATATGTAGAATATAAAAGGAAAATCAGAATCAGAATAATTTTAAATAAATTAAATTTTATAAGAGATCTATGAACAGTGAAGAAATAATTCATTTTAAAAGTGAATTTTATTCTTGAAAATATTGAATATTTATCTGTTAAATAATTTTATAAATGATTTTTATTATTTTATAAATAATCTATAAATATTAATTAAGGGATAAATATATAAAATAATGGGATTTATTTATTATTAATGTAATGAAATGTTATTTATGGAAAAATAGAATGTCCCAAAAAAATGAAATTGAATTCAAAAAAACCACAAAATATTTGAAACAATAAACATAATCCCCATAAAATATATTATTTAAAAAGAAAAAAACTATTAATATTTAGAGGATTATCACAAATAAATTTATGTGGATATAGATTACCAAATCCATTTATATCATTGTTTACAAAAATAATAATTTCTAGTGTATCATACTATTATTGTTTTATCATGTATGCACATAACATTGTTGGATATTTACCCTACATTTAGATTGGGTGGACATCATCAATCCATCCAAAATCAATTTATATTTCAAAATAGAGGAAAACAAACCCAAAACAACAGTGGAATGAAATAGTGTAGGCCGAATGATTCCCCTCTAACCACATTCACACTGTCAGGTTTCAGACTAATAAATGAGATGATACAAGTGCTAATGAAACTCTCTACCACCAAAGAGGCCAAATTATCCATGACCTTGTCACCCTCACACCATGTATGGTAGACTCAGATGTTGTTTCTGTGAAGGTATCTACATTTACAAACAATATAGGCAATGGACCATGGAGACAAACCTTTCCTCATAGGGAATCAGGAAGGACCTTATAATTAGCTTCCATCTAGGAGATTTCCTAGTTCACTTGCATGAAAATGGGGATCTTAGTGAGAATCTCTTTAGCCTCGTCTTGAAGTGAGGTTCCAATTCCATATATTGAAGTATGTTCCCTAACCCCAATTCCCCCAAAATCACGAACCACATCACTGCCTCTCATGGAACCCATAATAAAGGACCCATCCTAATTAAATTTTAAACCTATATAAGGAGGGTTTCTTAAATTACAAATACCATGTGTCTTTTAAATGAATGGGAGTGGGGCTTGGGTCCAAACCTAAAAAAACCACAAAGTGGGAGAACCCTACCAATCCGAGATAAGCGAGAAAATATTCCTGAGAAAGAAATGATTCCTCACAATGATGAACCTCTCTGAAGGGAATTTTCCATCGTATATGTCCTAGTTCATCACCATCCACACACTCGAGCACTTGTCATTATATATCTCCACTATATCCATCTATTCCTTACCAAGATATGACAATACATGGAACTATCTATCTAAAAATGTAGCGTCCCTACGATTACGAGAAGAGAGGGTTGTTAGGCCACCAACGTTGGACCATACTACTTGTGTCCATTCAACTTAATGGAATAGATGATAAGAACACTCCACCAACTTGTTACTAAATCAATGTCATCAAGACACCATACTGATTCCATGCAACTTGATATTATCTTCAGTGGCAGTGGATTGATTCCCAAAGTGCATGGACAAAAAATTACACTTTGTTGGATTCATTTTACACCAAATAACGTCATTCCATCTCCCATGTGTATCCTAAGTAGAAAACATCATTTGTAAGACCATGGTATTGATAACACCTATGGGATATGTAGTAAATATGGTTTTATTTGGCTTAGAATTGAACATGATGTCCTTGAGGTGGCTATGTTTCTCCCCATCCAAAACAGCTTTTGTAAAACTAGGATAGAGGATCACTTCCCTTGCCAAGATCAATGGCTCAGGGTATCTAGGGAATCAATGAATATATCATGCCCAGTTTTTGCTCCAAAATGGGATGTTCCCCATGCCAACCATCCAAATAGAGTTATGTTGAAGAGATAGAAAAATTTGATTGATAAGGGACCATAAGGGCAATACATAACTATGGAAAACCTCTATATTGTTCCCAAAAATGAAGAACATGGACCTGCACCAAAGGGTTTGATCCTCAAGAAACTCTCATGCATGCTTCACATGCATTCCTTGGAGTGTTACCTATATACTCCTCACAATGTTCACCCCGTCGTAGTATGGTCTTTCAAGCCTATCCCATGAATCACGATGAATCATTACTGATGACATAGAATCCCATAAAAACCTCAATGAAACATGTCAATTATGGCTATAAATCATTGTGGAACATAGATGGAAGTCAGTGCATGAATTGGAATTGTAGAAAACACATTGTTAACCATAGAAATGCAGCACTCAAATGATAGGAAACAATTCTTCTAGTTGAGAATGCAACTTGTTATCTTGATAAGAATCTAATTAATTTCGCAAACCCAAAGCCTTCCAGAGAAGAAGGGAACGCCTAGATAATTCATGGGAATGGAGCCACATTGCATGTTGAGATGATTTCACAATGAAGAAATACTTCTGGAAACACACCTGTGAGAAATGAAAATGTTACATTTTGTATTACTGATAACTTTCCCACTCCAGTAGCAATAGGCCATAAATTTTTTTGTTTAATTATAACAACATGGACATCATGTTATGAATGGGATTTTCCACCATGAAACAGAACATTTTTAGTTTTAAATCTCTCCCAAGGTGGTTTTTCTTTGTTCATTATTTATAGATCACTTCAAACATGAACCATGGTCTCTATTAGTCAATTTTTGTAGACACTGATTCACCTAGATCGATCCATTCAGTGTTGGATCACCATTTTTCCCACAATGCGTCTCTCCGGATAAGCGACAGTTTAGATTCATCATTTATTTTGATCATGGTATCACGTTTGGTTTTTATTATTGGATTTGTTGAATTAATATGACGTTTATTCTTTGTTTCATTTATATTTGTTGTGATAACTTGTTTTTTAGATCATTTCTTGGTTTTTTGTGGGGTGGTGGAAATTCATTCTTGATATATTTGGTATTTTCCATTTCTTCCAACCCCTTGTTTTCTAAACTAGATAAATCCTTGGATATGTGGTTTTTAATATTGGTTATTCATGGATGTTTTTTTTGTTAATTTATCATCTCCTTATAGATGTGTGTGACTTAAGATTTGTGGTTCGTGGTTCCAGCTATATTATACAACAATTGATCTAGTTGTTTTTTAAAAAATATTTATAATTAACTAATATCATGATTGTTTTATGTGTGTTGAAAAAGGGTTTTAATGAATAATGGGTTATCCCTAGATTTTTATAAATGGAGAGAAAATAGGTATTTTCAATGTATTTAAATGGATTTTTCGGAATTGTTTTGAATATTTCTTCAAAGCCTCAAAATGAATTGTGGAAAACAGATCATGAGATACCATTGGTAGATAGGATAAAGGTTAATCATCGAGACTTCATCCAATGTTTTGGGATTATCATAGATATTTGTATTGTGACCGTTTGCAATTTCATTGGACTTTAGTTATAATTGATCGATTTAGACATTTTTGGGGTATTTATTTGTGGGGTATTCCATTTCATCCTGGGAAGGTTGTTCTAGGAACTAGATTTGGTCCTTGATTATGATGGCATGTGAAGTATGAGGACTAGACCAATTGTATTCTTTATTGTTCGGATGCATGTGATTCTATTTTGTAGGGCACATATTTCTAATTAATCCTTGATATACATGTTTCTACTTTTAAAAATTGACATGGGAAAAGTCATTTAACATTGATATACCAACTATTGTTTAGAACTATCGAAAAAGGGATATGTTTACCATGATTCCTATAAAACCAATTTTCTACTTTTATTTTTGTGTTTTTTCATAAAAATAGTATACATGATTTTTTATATAGAGTAATGTCGGGGAACACCAGGGTGGTAGCCAACAGATCTTATTAACTCACACTATGTTCACTTCTTCAGTGGTGCATGTTACTTTGTTTGTCATCCAATTTTTGGAATGTTAATGCACTACAATGAGGCTTTGAGGATCTCGTCACCTTGTTTGGTTGTTGGTGGTGATATGGTGGTAGGTTGTCCATGCAATTGTTCGAAGTAACTATCTATTTTGGGTTCTTTTTTCATTGGACTTTTCCTTAAGAGTTTTTATCTCCTTTGTTTTCTATTTTCACTGTTTTTATACTATTATGGATGATATTTCATTTTCTTCTTTTGATGTTTTTTATTAGTATATATATTCCATGTTGGTGATCAGGTTGGGAGAAATCATTCCCTATAGTTCACTTTTTGATTCCCATGTTCTTTTCACTGAGCTATAGAGATCGAGAATGCTCTTCAGTATGTGGCGTATCGGGTTGGGTACCATGTTTGAGGGTACCATGGGTTTTTTCATTACAATTTGGTATCGAAAAGAGGTGTATCTTGAAGAGTCCTTATAATTTTACATCTCTTATACTAGAGATAGGATTTTTAGGAAATGAGTGGTATGATGCAATAAGTTCCTAGCTTGCTATTATCCTAATGAGACTCATGTTTTCATGGGATATAGGGATAAGTGATTAATGTGTTCAGTTTCATTTGGAATCTCATTTTCTAGTAATGGGTTTTCATGTTTTAATAGATATTGGTTTTGTTGTGTTTTGCCTTTTATGTTTCGATACATAGTAGTATGCCTCTGAAAAATCATCCATGAGTTCTTCAAGAAGGTGCATCATATTCACCACTTTGGAACCCAACTATAGATCATAATTTCATTGATACTACCATTCCTAAAATCCGCGATGTTGATCATGATTTACAACAGGTTCAGAATGCTTAGGTTGAGGTATAACCAGGAGCTGGATAGGATAGTGGTTTACCACTATAGTTCTAGTATGAGAAGACACGATCCTTTAAAAGGCAATAACAAACCTCAATACATGGTGGAAGAGTTTGATAAGATCGATCAAATAACAATCTTTTAAAAGACACTAGATAACATCCTCATGATTCCTCAATGTTTAGACATGAATGTTCCAAAAAGAGATGGTGGGATTCCATGGTCCATGCAGATAGACACATGGCCTCAGATTGGAAGGGTTTTAAAACCATATCCTTTTAATATTTTTTCCCAGATTCACTGATGTTGGCTAAGTCAATATTGTTCATATCCTACAACATGGATAGATATTGGAGTTGGATTACACCAACCATTTTTTTGATATTTTCTGCTGTTTACCTGATGTTCTGAAGAATGACCAGCTATAGGATCAAAATTACCTACTAGGTTTGCGACCACATATCAGATTGTTGGAGTTCATATTGAAACAACATACATATGTTGAGATGGTAGATAAACCTATATTGGATTAAATTAATATGGAATGTAATGTTGGATTTTACACCTATTCTATTGCATTTACTGGAAACATCAGTAGAGAACATGGGAAGAAGAAAAAAGTGGGATGATAATTACAAAAGTGGTGGAGTTGGGTCTCAATAGTGAGGCTCCTCTGCACCATCCATTACCACTGGTACTGGGCCTCTGACATGTTATCATGGTGGTAGGGGAGGACACACTAGATGTTCTTGCCTTATAAATTCAATAACAAGAATCATGTATGGATTTGTAGGTCACATACTGGTCTTCTGTTAGGCTATGTCTATGCCTCATTATGGTCAGGGTTTTTCGGCTCCCAATGGTACCACAATGTAGTCATGAACGTCAATGAGTACAAGGATCCAGCCAAAAACCTTAGGAGTAATTGAATTTCATTTAATAGAGGAGTGTCTAGTGTGTGTTCATTCATGACAAACAATAGTGTGAGGCACTATATTTATTGCATCTTCATTAGGAATTACATTATTTGATTCTGATGCTTCCCACTCATTTATGTCTACACATTTTATCAGTATTATAGAAAATCTATCATTAATTATTTCCATTGAAATGGGTTTAGAAGCACCTACTGGTAAGAGGTTATATCTGAGGGTCAGGTGACCTTCTTGTTCATTAATGATTGCTGATGTGATGTAGGAGGAATTCCTCATTCTTTAGATAGATCCATTTGATTCCATCATCAGTATGGAATAGCTTGTTTATCATCGAGCTGGGATTGACAGTAATCATTATTGTGTTTCGTTTCATGGAACTGAAGGTATATCACACTTGTTTTAGGGGGAGTGGGATTTTAGATTAATTATTGTAGGGTCTTCCATCAGAGAGCTCAATAGTTTTCTATCAACCATTGTGTTTGAGCTTGATGACAACCCTCCTATCATTTTTGCCACATAGTTCTCAAGACATTCATGGTATTCTCCAAAATGATTACAATTTTCTTCCTCCAGATAGAGAGGTAGATTTTACAATATATCTATTTCCATGACCACGACCAATATCAATGAATTCTTATTATATGGATCAACTAGAGCTGAAAGAGCTCATGATATAGTTGGACAACCTATTGTAAAAAGGTTTTGTTCACCACATAATTTTATCTAGGGAGTCCCATATGATCAATGCCATGAATGTGAATGGTTCACTTAATATATTTGTCTTCAATTTGATGTTGACTGAATTAATTGCTAAAAAAAATTCAATAATCACTTGTGGATTATTTTTTTGATAAGTTAAATTGGAATATAGGTTTTTGGAGATTGATCATTGGTCGGGTTATTATCAGATTTGAGTTTTTGAGTTTTATATAATAAAGATAACATTCTGGAGAAGGTATGGCCATTATACATATATTGGGATTTCTTTTGGTTTAATTAATGTTGTGTTTTGTTTTTATGGCATTG
Source organism: Viscum album (assembly GCA_963277665.1). Classification (NCBI taxonomy): domain Eukaryota; kingdom Viridiplantae; phylum Streptophyta; class Magnoliopsida; order Santalales; family Viscaceae; genus Viscum; species Viscum album. The sequence goes on along the minus strand of OY728140.1, from coordinate 1,916,392,322 downwards.
ATGAATTAGATATTCCTTCAATATCATGACAGTTTTTTGGTAGTGTTATTGGATGTGAATTTTTTGTATCAGAAATCATTTCATGACTAAGAGCACTATATTAGTTTGTTCTAGAAATTTTAAAAAATAAAATTTTGTATGTAATGATTTATAAAAATAGTTTTTGTATTCAAGAAGTGATTTTATAGGGGCATAGAAAATCTAGGATTGGCTTATACGTTGATATAGTGAAGGTAATGGTTGTCTTGTATGCAAGGAAAACAAAATATATTTGAGATATGAATCTTCCTTAGTCCTGGTAGATACTACTGACAGTTTTTCAATTAATTCTATAATATTGCATCACGTTTTGTAGTTATTACTATTAAAATAGTATAATTAACCTGGAATATAATGTCTTAGTCTTATATTGATGAAATAAAATCAATTCCGACATCATCTCCTATTCTAATCTTACATGAGCATGGTTTTTTATACATGGTATTTTGAGATGCTTCCTGCGCTGTTTTGGGACTCATGCTTATACAAGATGACCATGTGGTAGCCTATGGCTCTCATCATCTTTAACCAAATGAAAAGAATTACCCTATTCAGGATTTAGAGATTTTCAATGTCATGAAATCAGTTAAATATTTGAGGCCTTATCTATAGAGACCCAAATCATGATGTACATGGACATTAATTTACTTTTGTGGAATATCTCATCATCTCCCATACAGATCTTCCCCATTTGTTTTCTTACCTAAAACCTTTCTTTAAATCCTGGGGAAAAGATAACATATAAAGGGCGAGCTCAAATTCTTAGTAAGGGTAAGAATGGATAAAAAAACAAATCATATACATTTGAACTTAAAAACATGAACATAATGTTTAAACATAAAAATCTTGATCAATGACATTAAACATGGAAGTACATAAGGAATAGATCATAATTAGACATTAATCATGATTAAATAGGAGGGGAATAAAACATGTAATTATGGAAACCATTAAGCACAGGTTATGATTTCAATAGTAGCCAAGGCATTGCTGCCAAGACCATCTTAGTGGACAAAGTCCCTTTCTGAATCGAGTTGACTGCTCGTTCCAGTCATGTAACACTGAACCAGATTAACTTACAATTACAGCCATGTCTATCTCATTATATATAAATATTTACCCAATGAATTGGAGGGATATATAGGTCCCGCCAATCTCATAATGAAATCATTCTTACTTGTTCCACAAAATAAACATAAACCATTCATCATAACCGAATGAATAAAAATGGGTTTCATAAACATCATCCCACCATAACATAATCCATATTAAACACATGGATATCATTTCATCATAAGAAAAGTGAAACCATGTAAATCATAGAGTTATTATACTTGAAACATACACATATGAAATAATTCCATCTTTTATGGAAAATGTTTTTGATAAAACACATGAATGAATTATTGAGGAAAATATCATTTCCTCTTCAAAATCATCTTCTTTCCAAAAAATTCAATTCAATTTTAAAAGAAAAGATTTTTTTTGAAAATATTCATTAAATAATGTAGAGTAAGATTCATGAAAATAAGGTGTTATGAAAATGTTAAAAATACGTTCATGCCGTATATGTTAAAAATAACATTCTCCTCGTACATTTATCGGAAAAGTCAAAAAGTGCCTCGTATGGTAAAAATAAAGAAAGAATACATATATACCATGTAGTAAAAGTAAAAAATGGTAAAAAAGGACTTTAACAATACATGAAACCATTTTTAGGAAACATGGACATGGATGATAACAATAACCCCAGTAAATAATTACCAATAAACTATCTCGGATAAGAACGAGATTGGAATGGTTATCCCTTACCTTACATCCAATATGATTTTTATTTATCTAAAACTCATGTATAATGATTAAAATAATATCATTGTCTTATTAAAGAACCATATTCATTGTTATGATATCATATATGGTTCACTTATGACTTTATATTACCCATTTGTTTGTAAATTCCATGTTAAAGTAGCGTTTTGGGTAAAATCGTTTCACTTATCGTACGCGTTTCGAATTGTTTTTCTTGATATTATTACTTATATCCTTATTTACATAATTATAGAATGTAAAAAATGATTTATATATATAATATATATTCATAATATAAATATATATATGATAAATTGATAATTTGAATGAAATACACCGTTTATAGAGACAGTAGGACGTACGTATGCATGAACGCTATTTTCGTTTCCTTATTGAATTGAATAGAATTAAGTAGGGTGGATAGAAGGTGAAATAAGGTTGTTTCATATTTATAATAAAATATCAGTCTATATGTATTACTGCTGTTATTACTTTATAATGAGACAACTAAAGAAGAATAAGTATAAGAAGAATGAAACTTGAGAGAATCGGAAGAAGATATTACCTCTTCTTCGACACACTTCCTATAAGATTCCTCTTAAAGAAGTAGAGTTGGACTTTTTAGAAGACCAGAACCTCCAGAATGTTTCTAGGGAAGTTTATAAGATAAATGGTTAGGGTTTTTCCAAGATTCAAGGCTCAAAATTGTGCGAAGAGAAGATGGAATCGTGCCCTTTTTATAAGGTAAGAGAGGGTCACATTTAGAAAAACTCAAAGTATTTTTTTATAATAAAGTCATATTCAGTTTTTAATAGTTCCAAATTGATTCATTTTAATGATAAGGTGGGTATGGGTCGAAATCCTCTCAACCAATAGATTTTAGACAGGGTTGGTTCATTATATTAACCTTATCTTTTATTTTTAAATCTGACTTAATTAGATTGACATTTACCATGTCACTTTGTATTTTTATATTATATAGTTAATAAACATACCATATACATCCAAGAGACCCCCAAGTGGTCCATTAATGACACACCTATAATGATATAAGTATCTTGACCGAACCTTAGATTTTTATGAATATAATTACAATTATTAATATAATATTTTTTTAAGAACTATTTTATGTCAATTTTGACACTATTTGGTCATGGATTTCTGTGAAACTCATAACAACATGATTAGTTCGAAAATAGATAATTAATTCAATACTAACATGTTATATTAACCTATAAAATTAGTGTAATTCCTAAAAAGACTCAAATTACATTTATATGGATATTTATAACATCAATTATTTTAATTTTTCATTATTTAGGTAATTACTGCATCACCATTGTGTCATTAATAACTTATATTATTTAATGTCTAAAAATAATAAATAAAATAAAATTAGGTATCAAATATTTTTAGATTTATAATGAATATCTATAGTTGAATTTATCATATGTATAACCCTATATTAAAAATGATTTAGTTATTAAACATAGATTTTAACTATTTTATCCCTTCATTAAATAAATTAATAATAAATTTCCTTATCTAATCTAAGTGGACCTAAATGGTCATATTTTATTCATATGGTTTTTTTTAAATTACAATTATCCAATAGAAATAGGAAATTTTTTAGGGTAATAATAATATCATTTTTACCTTTATTACCCTATTTAATTTAAACTGTGGTAAATAAAAGTAAAAAGTAACTATTCAACAAAAGTTATTTTCATCTCATTGAACCACATTTTAGTACTCGATATTAACCGTGTGTCTCAGATTTTTTAAATTCCACTCACAGAAGTGGTAAAATTAATTTTTATGTAAGTTTGCAAAAAGCTCCTAGGAGATAGGTAAAAGACGGTGAAAAGTTCAATAAAATTTTTATATATCGAAAATTATTATAAAATGACTCCAATGAATTAAATTGAACTTATATAGGTATTATGTATAAAGTTTGACATAAAATAAATTTAAATAAAATAAATAACTATTTATAAAAAAATTCGGTTTAAACTATGACTTAGTGTTTTTTCACTATTCATGAAAAATTGAATGTTTTAAGAACAAAAATCAAAAACTCACCCTAAGCTAATTTTGATATTCCAAATCCAAAAATAAAGCCCATTTTAAAAAATAAAATTTATAAAATCTCAAAAAGTGGGTATTACTATTCATAACAGCTAGTTCATAATAATATTATAATAATATCTCATTTAGTGAAACTCTGTGTTGCATACTACACACGCAGTAGAGGAACGTCTTGATTGGTGTAATGCTAATCAAGTCAGGGTTCTGTGTAGTGAAATATCTTTTTGGTTTTTCTTATAACATAATCAAAACATATTTCATTTATACATTAAACAAAATCTATACTTAATGTTGTGTAGAATAATTTCCACAAAACGAACAAGAAATTGTGTGCAACACGAGCCAAGAATAGTGTTGCGTATACTGTATGATAATATGGTTTTACATATAGTACAAGCTAATCTTGGTTTAGTTTATAATAGAAGTCATCATTGAAATTAAAAGAATAATTTTTATAAAATCTCGGGGTGTTACATTCTACCCCCACCCCCCTTAAAATGAATTTCACCCTCGAAATTCATCAGGGTTATAAATCGTTTAATATTAATAGAAACCCACATCATAAAAAGTAATACTAAGACATAATTTTAAAAACTATTGTATGAAACGTAACGACTACCCAAAGCAACCCATCACTTGGTTTCTATATAGGATAACATATGTGAAAATATAGACATGGAAGAAAAATTGAACCATCATGTTCTAATGGAGAGTGGAAGATAACATGGCTATGAAAAAGCCATAAATCACAAAGCCATAAATTTGTGATGATCTAAGGTACCATCTGATTCATCAGAAATATGAGAACAAGGACAAATTTTTGGTTTTCAATATCATTTCCCGAAAGTTGGAAATTTTGAATTAGAAGAAATACTTACATGATTTTGGTATAATCTCACTGTTGTTTGGGCCTTGAACAATTTCCACTTCATCTCTTAAGGAATTGTAGTTGAATTTTTTTTTCATGAAGTGTTTGCAGATCATGTGATGGAATAATGGGTCATTCCATCTGTTTCAAACAAAAGGATAGCAAAAATTTATCAAATATACATAAGTCCATATATGGTGAGGTTAATCGTATACGATTCCAAAAATGAACTTATTCTTCATCTATCAAACTGATAAATAAAATAAAACATGTTTCTACAATCTATGTACTTCTTGTAGGCCAGTGGTAGGCGATAAAGAGCTGTCGCACATCAGTTGTGGGTTCGATTCCAACATCTTTGTCTGACGTGACGGGTTATCGCCTATCCTACAGGTTGTCCTTTTTCTAAAATTACATCATTATGATATTCCATAAATAATATCGAAAAATGTTCTATCCTTATAAAATACTAAATTGTGTCCAACATAATCCATTCCAATCTTTAGGATTATCCAAAATACATATGTCCAATCTTATAGTATAAAGAAAATGATTACTTTAAGGGTCACATAACAAGCACGTGAATACCATTATTTAACCCCCATAAATCATACGATATATCTTGTAGGTCATATTCCAAACATGTGTATACCTTAATCATTTATTCTCTTGTAGAATGAATACCCATTGAACCTTAGTGAAAACATAAATGCTATAAAAATTTAACTTTTTCCACATACCAAAATCCAAAAATTCTATATTCTCAAACAATGATATAACTTTGTGCTTATATCAGTAATGAGCTCATCAATATTTTCAAACATTTCATTTTCTCATTATCCCTTCATTATGCACATATCATCATCTTTACAAAAATATCTCAATCACTTTGCATGGATACCAGTAACAGAAAATTATTGAAAATGACAATAGGACAATACATAAATATTCCAATATCCCACGATACTATATAAAACATTATTTTGGAATCTAATTACATAAACACTTAATCATTACATCCGATCGTTGTCATATTCAACGTCACCAAAAGTTATCAGATGTGACTTCCCTTTGTCCTTTTCCTTAATTGGTTGCTCATGTCGATCATCATTAACCCTTGGATTTTGGCATTGATTAACATAATGCCCCATTTCATTGCACTTCATGCATTGAAGTGTTGGTGGTTCATTCTCTACAGTCATATCATTATTCTCATAAATAGCAACCCTTCTTCCATTACATCGACACTCAGCTGCTCAATGAGCTTATTCTACACACTTAAAAAAAATTATAGTCCCTTTAAGACAATCTCCACCATGCTTCTTTCCACAAATTGAGCATAAATAAACATTAATCTTCTTTTCACTATGGTTCTTAGATTTCTCTTTGAACTCCATATTTCGTTTCTTGTCCAAACCATGATATGGATATGTTACACCATCATCCATTTCTACCATGATGGCATAACACACAATTTCTTCATAGCCACTAAGTCTCTTATAGCTAACGCCCTTTGAAGACTTGGTTTTAACCCACCGAAGAATCGATCAACTTTACTTTAAGGTTGGATGATAAAGACAAATGCATACCTTGCAAGCCGTGTAAAATTTGCTTCATATATACCAACAGATTCATCATCCTTTTGCATAATCTCAAGGAACTCCTTTTCTATATTTTTTGAAGAATACGATGGAAGTACTTACTGAAAAACAAGTTCTTGAACTCGTCCCAGTCCATGGATTCAATTTCATCTTGGGGCCTTGAATTCTTAATTAGAGTCCACCACTGGTCTGCTTCACCTTCTAAACGGTAAAAAACTAGAATGAATTTATCATGTTCCGAACAGTGATGTATGGAAAATATCTTTTCAATTTTACTAATCCATTGTTCTCCAACAAGTGGTTCAGAAGACCCAATGAAAAAAGGTGTATGTTTCCTCATAAAGGACTCAATAGAATATTTTTACCTTCTCTTCTCATTTGGATGTATAGAATGATTAATAGCCTGCGTAAGTATAGAAATAAGATTTCTCACTCTATATCCCACAATATTGGTTTGTTCAAGAGGACAATCATTACATTGTCCAATACATTGATCAACACGGTTCCTTCGAGCTCTAGCCATCGTCTAAAACCAAAAATGAATAGTGTGAGAGGCAAAAATCATTCTAGGGAAAAAAACATAATAAAGGGTGAGTGCCTTATATATATAACATCTTAGGTTAAATTCAAATATCATTACCGTAATTCTAGGTCTATAACATATAATTATACTTAACCTTAGGGACATCCCTAGACATACCTTAGAAATATCTATAGAGATCTCACTAATGTTTTCGCATCCTAGTTTCCAAAGGATAAATAAACCTTTCATCTCATACCAACTGTAGAGACCCAAAGATTCACGTACATGGACATTACATTACTTTGTGTGGAATACTTAATACATAATAATAACCAACATTCAAGGACCGCAAAATTTTAGTTTCTTTGGAAACCTTAAACATAATCTTCTAATCGTGGTGAATGATCTTCAACATCTCCCATAAAGATCATCCCCTTTTGTATTCTTACCTAAAACCATACTTAATATATTGGGGAAAACAAAACATATAAAGGGTGATCTCAAATGCTATGTAAAGGTAAACATGGATAAAATAAAACAAATCTTATACATTTGAACATAAAAACATGAACATAATGTTTAAACATTAAAATATTGAGCAATGACATAAAACAAGGTACTACATAAGGCATAGATCATAAAGAAACATTATTCATGATAAAATAGCACGAGAATAAAACATGTAATTATAGAAACCAATATTCACATGTTATGATTTTTATAGTGTCCAAGGAATTGCTTCCAATACCATCTTAGTGGACAAAGTCCCTTTCTGAATCGAGTTCACTCGTCCTTCCAGTCCTGTAACACTGAACCAAATTAAATTACCATTCCAGCCATGTCTATCTAATGAGATATAAATCATTAACAAATCCATTGGAGGGAGATATAGGTCCCACCCATCTCATAATGAAATCATTCTTACTTGTGCCACAACATAAACGTCAACCATTCATCATAACCCAATGAATACAAATGGGTTTCATAAACATCATCCCATCATAACATAATCCATATAATACACATGGATAACATTTCATCATAATAAAATTGAAACCATGTAAATCATAGAGATGTTATTCTTTAAACATAAACAAATGAAATAATGCCATCTTTTATAGAAAATGGTTATGATAAAACAATTGAAATGAATTCTTGAGGAAAATATCATTTCTTCTTCAAAACCATCTTCTTCTCACAAAATGACATGAAATTAATAAAGAAATGGTTTTTGTTGAATATATTCATGAAATCATGTAGAGTAAACTTCCTGAAAAAAAGGCGTTATGAAAACCGTAAAAATCCATTCATGCCGTATAAGTTAAAAATAACATTCTCCTCATACTTTTGTCGGAAAAGTCAAAAAGTACCTCTTATAGTAAAAAAAAAGAAAGATTCCTTACATATCATGTAATAAAAGTAAAAAATGGTTAAAAAGGACTTTAAACATGAATGAAACAATTTTTAGGAAACATGGACATGGATGATAACAATAACCCCTGTAAATACTTATGAATAAACAATCTCGGATAAGAATGAGATTTGAGTGCTTATCCCTTACCATAGGTCTGATATGATTCGTATGTATCTGAACCTCCTGTATAATGATTTAAATAATGTCATTGACTTATTAAAGAATCATATTCATTTTTATGATATCATATATGGTTATCTTATAAATTCATATTACCATTTATTTGGAAAATTCCTTGTTAAAGCAACGTTTTGGGTAATAACGTTTCATTTATCTTACGTGTTTCGACTTGTTCTTTATGATATTATTACTTATATCATGATTTAAATAATTAAAAAATGTAAAAAATGATTTATATATATAATATATATTCAGAATATACATATACATATGATAGAATGGTAAATGGAATGAAATACACTGTTCATGGAGACAACAGGCCGTACGTACACATGAACGCTATTTTCGTTTCCTTATTGAATTGAATGGAATTAAGTAGATGATATACATATATATATATATATATTCATAAATCCAGTATCATTAATATTTCATATATTTCATTATTATTCATTATATATAATTTATAATCATTCATGAATGGTTAACATGGACAATGAATCTCATCGTGTTGTGGAGAAGGTAGTCCGTACGTATGCACGGTCGATTATATCATTACCACTATCATGGAATTGTATTGGAGTGTATGTATAATATTTCAGAATCAATATAAATTTCCAATAATCATATATAGTTTTTTATTAACACCATTTTACCCGTCCAAGTAAGGCGGTGGTCGAAAACATATTACACCACGGCGTGGAGACTGTATTTTGTACGTACTCACGCGCGGTGATTTCATTTTACATAGGATGGATAGAAGGTGAAATAAGGTTGTTTCAAATTTATAATAACATATCAGTATATAATTAATACTGATGTTATTACTTTATAATGACACAACTAAAGATGAAGAAGTAGTAGAAGAAAGAATCTTTAGAGAACCATAAGAAGATATTACCTATTCTGCGACGTACATCATTTAAGCTTCCTCTTAAGGAAGTAGAGTTTTTCTTTTGAGAAGAACAGAACCTCCATAATGTCACATGGGAAGTGTAGAAGTGAAATGGGCAGGTTTTGGCTGATCTTCAAGCCTTAAAATGGTTTGAAGAGAAGAGGGAAGGGGTTCCCTTTTTATATGGGAGGAGAGATGCACCTTTGAAATAACTCAAAATATTATTTTATAATAAAGTCATATTAGGTTTTTAATAGCTCCAAATTTATTTATTTCAAAGATAAGTTGGAGATGAATCTAAATACTCCCAACCAATATATTTTAGATATATTTTTGTCATTATATTAATCTTATCTTTTAGTTTTAACTCTTAGTTAATTTGATGTTCATTTACCATGTCACTTTGAATTTTTATATTATATTGTTAATAAAAATACCATATACATCCATGAGACCCCCAAGTGGTCAATTGATGATAAAAATACCATGATATAAGTATCTTGGCTGACACTTATAATTTTAGGAATATAATAACAATTAATAATATAATATTTGTTTTAAAACCTATTTTATGTCAATCTTGACACTATTTGGTAATGGATTTTTTTGAAACTCATAATAGCATGATTTGTTCGAAAGAAGTTAATTAATTCAATAATAACATTTCATTTTAACATATAAAATTAGTGGAATTCATAAAAAGTCTCAAAGTACATTTATTTGTGTATTTATAACATGAATTATTTTAATATTTCATTATTTAAGTAATTACTGCATCACTATTGTGTCATAAATAAATTAAATTATTTAATTTCTAAAAATTATAAATAAAATACAATTAGGTAGTAAATATTTTTAGATTTATAATGAATATTTATAGTCGAATTTATCATATGTATAACCATATATTAAAAATGATTTAGTTATTAAACTTTGATTCTAACTATTTTAACCCTTCATTAAATAAATTAATAATAAATGTCCTAATCTAATCCATGTGGACCTAAATGGACATATTTTATTCCTAAGGTTGTTTTTGGTCGAATTAAACGTATTAAATATAATTATGAAATGTTTTAGGGTAATAATAATATCCTTTTTACCATTAATTTCCCTATTTACTTTTAACTGTGGTAAATAAAATTAAAAAGTTACTATTCACAAAAAAATTATTTTCATCTCATTGAACCACATTTTATTCTCCGATATTAACCATGTCTCTCAGATTTTGGAAATTTCAATCACTGAAGTGTTAAAATTATGTTTTATGTCAGTTTGTAAAAAGCTCCTAGGAGGTAGGTAAAAGACGGTGAAAAGTTCAATAAAATTTTTATATATCGAAAATTATTATACAATGACTCTAATGAATTAAATTGAACTTATATAGGTATTATGTATCAATTTTGACATAAAATAAATTTAAATAAAGTAAAAAATTATTTAAATAAAAATTCGGTTTTAAACTATGACTCAGGGTTTTTTCACTATTCATCAAAAATTGAAAGATTTAAGAAAAATACCAAAAAATCACCATAAGTTAATTTCGATATTCTGAATCCAAAAATAAAGTGAATTTTGAAAGATAAAATTTATAAAATTTCAAAAAGTTGGTATTACTATACCTAACGGCTAGTTCATAATAATATATAATAATATCTCGTTTAGTGAAACTCGGTATTGCGTATTATACACACTATTGAGGAAGGTCTTGATTACTTGTAATTCAAGCCAAGTCAGGGATGCATGTAGTGAAATCTCTGTTTGGTGTTGCGTATAACATAATAAAAACTTATTTCATTAATACATTAACAAAATCTATACTTAATGTTGCGTAGAATAATTTCAACAAAAAGAAATTGAAATTGTGTGTAACACGATCCAAGAATAGTGTTTCCTATACTGTAAGAAAATATGGTGTTACATATAGTACAAGATAAACTTGGTGTACTTTATAATAGAAGACATCAATGAAATTAAAATAATGTTTTTTATAAAATCTCAGGGTGTTACACAATCTTTTTGGGGAAAGGATTAAGGTCTTCTATTATGATAATTCAATGAGAGATATCATCTCTGAAAATGACATGAATCTCTATTAGAGTCAATCAATAGAATACATTCTGACATTTGACATCGATATCACCTACACCCTTGGGAATGGAGTTGACATTACAGATGCTCATATCCTAAAATTACCATCTGAAAATGTTCTGTAATTGAAGGAATAGAAGAACATTACAGGTATTTGTGCTCAGTTGCACTTACATGCTTATGAGGATGTTTTAGGAATAGTTATGAAAAGTTTAAACTAAAAAAGAATCTCTAATAGAGCCTATTTTGTAGAGTCAGTAGCATGATGACGAGTTTCAAAAGACTCTTGAAAGATTTTATGGTGAGGATGCCATTTTTGGTTGGTCTATATATTCATATGATATTACTCACTTTGGGAAATGTATTGTTATACCAACATCGGTAAATAGATTACATTTAATTTATTTTCAAAAATCCTCATGGGTCATTAATCCATCCACTAAGAATATGTATTATGATATGAGGTGATGAATTTGGGGGCCAGGAATGAAGTGTGACATCATGGAGTTTGTGTTTCTCTATTATGTCTATCATCAGATAAAGGTAGAGCAATTAAATCCATTGGGTTTTCTTCATCCTCTTCCATTACCAATCTAGAATTATATGATGTTACTATGGATTTTTTGGTGGATTACCATGGACTCTCCAAGGAAATAATACTATTTGGGTGGTCATTGATCAATTAAAAACATCTGATAATTTTATTTCGATCAAAGACACAACAAATATGGTAGATCTGGGTATGCTATATGTGAAAGATATTTTTAGGTTACATGTAATTCATTTCTTCATTGTTTCAGACAGGTAACCTTTGTTTACCTTGAGGTTAGGGTGTAGTCTTAAGGGGAAAGGGAACTCATATCATGTTGAGTACAACATACCAACCATAGATATATGGTCAAACAATTTTAGAAATTCAAATCCTAGAGGATATGATATGCGTATGTGTCATGGATTTCAGAATATCATGGGATAGACATCCGGGACACATTGGGTTTATTTACAAAAATATTTTTAAGTTATTGATTATAATTACACCATTTTAGTTGCTCTACAATCGCTCGTGTAGACCACATCTTTGATTGGATGAGGTGGGTGACAGATTTTTAGTTGGAAAAAGATTCATTCTGGAGATGTTTGCAATGATTTAGGTTGTTCTTAGACATCTAATAATATCCTAGAATGGGAATAAATTGTGTTAAGATTGGAGACATTGACAATTGGAATTTTCAATAGATGATTGGGTTTTCCTAGAAGTTTCTCCTCTATCAGGTATCCTTCTCCATGGAAAATGGGGAATGTTGGATTCAAGATAGGTTGGACTGCTGGAGGTCATTGTGTGGCTCAAATATGTTTATTATTGGTTATAATTTTTGGTTCAATGGACATGAATTCATGTTGTTTACAATAAATCTATCTCTAGGATGTATCACCGTGATACAACTAACATTTTGAGTAATTAAGAAATTGAGTTAGAGCTTGATGTTTCTGCTTTGGAGAAAATAGTTGAGAATGTTTATTGTCAAAATAAGTATTGAGTGGGTATTCAAATCATTTTGGTAGAATTATTTGGAATCAAGGATAATATTATAATGATAGTTGGTTACAAGAATCTTTGATGAGGGAGTAGTGTCCCCATCTCATTCTAGGGATTACATCTTTCTCGTGACTTCCTAGGGCGGAGAAGTTGTAATTGTAGGTCGTTTGTAACATCATGTTACCATTTTTTAGGTACACCCATAATCTAGTCATGTTTTTTTCCTCCGTTTAGATTGAGAGGATACACATAATGGTAATGTTATATACTTTTTTGACTCCCCACATTTACCAAAAATTTCTAAATGATGCATGAATATTTCACACAGTGCAACTATGTTATATATCATGTAATCCAAAATGGCTACAATCTGTGAAAGGGGATTCATTCTGTGGAATATTACACATTGTAAATAGGGGGTTTATATTGTGAATGTTTAAAAACAATTTTAAATTAGGTGTTATGTTTTTATTTTACATACCTAGCGTGGACTTCACGACCTGAATAGGATTTTTACGCCATTAAACTGCTCATGTCTATATTTGAATCACTCAATCAATAGATTTTTTCAGTCCTTCATTTTCATATTCCTTCTCCCTCCACAAAGGTTTTATCTTATCAATATTATGGATACACAACTCCACATTGATCGATCTGTTATTTATTGGATCTCAAATGCAATTGTAGTGTGCTCTCTAGGTAAGAGACCATTTCACTTCAACATTTATTTTTATCATGGTATCTCTTCCGGGATGTGTCTTTTGATTCATCGGGATAATATGGGTTTTCTTCTTCTTTTTTTTAGATCCATTGGGAGATCTTGTTTATAAGACCATTTATTGGTTAGATATTGGATGTCGGACATCCATTCTTGAGGTATGTGCTATCTTCCTTTTCCTCAAACCCCTTGTTTTATAAGCTAGTTCAATCATATGTTATGGGGATTTGATTGTGGGGAATTAATTGATGTTTTGGATTTCATTGATTTCGTCTTCTCTTAGGGGAATATGCCACACAAGTTTTGAGGTGAGTGGTTCTGTCTATATCCTAGGATAATTGATCTTATTGTTTATAATTACTAACTGATTCATAATAAATGATTAGAATGTCTTTTTTTTGTCTTTTGAAATGCATTTTTATCGAAAAGGGGTTTTCCATCATTATTGATTAATGGGGAAAAATTAAGTATTTTCAAATAATTGAAATGAAATTTGTGAAGTGTTTTTGAAATAGTTTTCAAACCACTAAAATGAATTGGGAAAGAGATCAGAAGGGATTCCTTGGGTACTAAATTTGAATGTTTTTCTTGGGGATATCATCCATTGTTTTTTGATTATAAAAGTGGGTTTTCATAGGACATTACAATGTTTCCAAGTCCCTTTGTTAAATGGGGATGATATTAACGTTGATGGGGGGTTTACTTATTAGTTATAAATACGCTTCTAAGGACCATTGTACTAGGAACATGTATGTGTACTTGATTATTATGGTATGAGTAGTCTACTGCATAGACCTTTAGTGTTCCCTAGTATTTTGATGCATTTTCTTATATTTAATATTTCACTTATTTTGAATTTAACCTTGATATTCTATTTTCTTATGTTGAAAAATTATATGGAAAATGTTTATTGAAATTGATATACCTACTTTTTTAAAAACTGTGGGAAATGGGAAACTATTAAAATATTTTCTCTCAGGATTCTTTTCTACTTATCATTCCATGTATTTACATAGAATTATCATACATGAATTGTTATATGGAGGCTTTTTGTGTAACACCTGGGTGGGATCCTACTGAGCCTGTTAGCTCATATAACACACACCACTTCAATGTTGCATAAATTTTTTTTATCTTACATAGTACGGAAAGGGAAGGTGACATAGTGAGCTGTTGAGGTTCGAATAAATTGATTGTGTAGCTTTTTGTGAAAAGGGTGAAATTTTTCAAAGAAATAATTTGAATTAGCTATTTGGTTTGGGGTCCTTTACAATTGTACTTTTCCTTTTGAATTTTTATGTACAATTTTCATTGACTGTTTACATTGTATTATTATAGGTAGGGAATATATATTATGCTCTTTTATTTTATTATTAATATATATATTCCATGTGGTTGTTCATGTTGAGAGAAATTTATCCCTCTAATATGTGCTTGATGCCCATGTACATGTCACCAGCCCATGGAGATCAGGAATGCCCTTCTGATATGTGATAGTTCGGGTGGGATCAAGGTTTGGTACCTAAGGTCAGTTTGTTACACCTTAAGGAGTGAACAAATGAATAATAAAAACATTGATTGAATCATTCATAGTTTATCACATTAATGCATCATATATAATAAAAATTAATAAATGTGTCACTAGTTTCATAACCATACAAACATATATTTATATATAAGAATTTATTAAAATAATTTTCAATTATTATCTACATGTATATTGATTTGTCAATTTTATAATTCAAACATCATGTATTAGTAATCCGGATTTTTTAGCTAAATCATTATTAGTAATTTTCATCATTCATTTTAAAGTTATTTTTATTAAAGTATTATAATATGTCCTATAATTGAACTTTTATTGTATTTTATAATGTCATAATATCATACTATGAGTGTTTTAGTCCTGGTTATTAAGGATGAAATTGTTGAAAAATTGTTAATGACATTTTAATCAAATGAATGGATGCATGATAATTATTGATTTTAATGTTAATGTTACTATTCATAGAAAACATTATTTGCTTATTTACTTCATTTATAAATTTTAATATGTTCTCATACACCTATATGATGTTATTTTATTTCATTATTATATTAGTAGGTTACACAGGCCAAAAAATCCTAACACATTAATTATTTGATGAGTATGATAATGATAATATATTATTTTGGTATAAAATAATTAATAAATAATAATAATGATATTATATGTTTGTGATATGTTTTTTATTATTTTTTAAGAGTTTTAAATGGTATGAATATACTATATGAAAAATGATATATGTCAATTTGTTGATGGAATAGTACCCATAAGATCAAATAAGATATTCATTTTTCTTAATGGGAATTGGAAGATTTATAAATAGATATTCCCAAATAATAAATAAAATGTTTAATAAAAAAATAATTGTTTGATTCAATGAGAATGGGGATGTTATATCAATTAAAATATAATATTAAATAAATGAAATTAGGGAGAATTATTACTCAAGATTAAGAATACAGTTTTCCATTGGATGAGACCATTCAAATGTAGGGTTTAGGATACAATATTTCTAAATTATTTGAGAGTTGAATAGGAGGTATTTAAATGAAGATATATTGTTAAGTGCAATCCTAGTTTAGTAGTTTTATTAAGGTGGAGGATTTAGGACCGTTTTAGAAGTGGAATGAATGTTTTTTATCTTTTCAATTTATCATAAAGAGAGTGATTATTTCAAAAGTAAAAGTGATTTTGAATTTAAAATTAAATAATATTTTTTTTTCTAATAATGTCTCGATAATTATAATGATTTTATTTTATAATCATCTTTGATTTAAGTTAGATATATGTTGTGGAGAAATAATAGTTTAGACACCGTTTTTTATGAAAAAATATTTAAAAGAGGATTGAATCTTTATAGGTTCAATATATATCCTTACATTAATTTTCATGTTATATATATTTTAATTATACAATATAATAGTCATTTTAGAGGAATTATATGGATATTTTTTCAAACTATCAAGTTGTTTTGATGAATTAAGGGAGATGATATTATTGGAACTCACAATGATTGAATATATGGTGAATTGATATTTAATATTTACTATAAATAAGGTCATCATAGGGGGATAAGTGTTGTGTAGAAGAAAACAGGAATATCATTTCATGTGATATGGGTGATCAAAATTTTCATTAAACACCATATTCAGAAACAATATTTTTATTTAATTAAAATGGAATATGGATCCAATAATCCATTATAACATATGCTATTAGGATAAATATTGAATAGTTAATTGAGAGAAATTCATACCTCTTAGATTATATCAATTATATGATATCCTTTAGGATTTATTATATGATATTATCTAATCAATTAATAACATCTTTTAAGGCCTATGGTGGAATTGTAAGAGTAGAATATATCATAAATGGAATTACTAATAATGATTCATAATCATAGATATAATTTTTTTATTGAATAATTTAATTCAAATGGAAATTAATTATTTTGTAATCCATTATATTAATGATGCGACATTGGTATATGAAGACTTACAGAGGGGGAAGTACCTTCACCTATTTAATAATGAGTAATGTTTTTAAGGGAGGAATAATTTCAACACCCAGATAATACATATTATATATATATTTCATTAGTTATTAATTATCATAATAAATATTATTATTCATAATCAAAATTAAACTTTTACACTATGTTTTCATAGGAATATATATTGTTTTATTTTTACTCTAATGTTTCCATGTATTGTAATATTTTATAATAAAAGTAATTTATAAATTTTTGTGAATGAATTTGAAAAAATGGCCATTAATTTTGAAATCATTAAATTGAAAACATATTATTGTACATTTTTAGGATATTACCAAAAATATCAATTTTTTCGGCAATTTTCTATAGAAATGGTTTTTCAAGGTCCTATACGGAGATGATTTAAAAATAATTTTTAAAAAAATTGTCACATTAATCATTAAAAAAATTCATTTATGTTATAATGATTTTAAAATTTTATAAAAATTACTATATTGCCTTTATATTGTTAATATTTATAATGGTAAAAACATTTAACCCTTGTAATTAATAAAAATGCCATTGTGACAACCTATGAGTGTGTAGAAAGGGTCAATGTTGGTTAAACTACAAGAGACACCCTAAAATTTATTTACATCAGGGATATATGTAATATTTTTGGAATCTGAATTTACAATATCATATATACAAAATATATTAATTTACTTCCAAGAGACTAAATGGAAGAAAATTGTTATATGTTATTGTTTTATTTTTTTATAAGAGAACATATCTAATTAATTGTTCATTGGGACATCCACTACTTAATTAATCGAAAAGTTTACAATTAAATCTACCAAAATCTTCCCTAATAGCATTAATATTTTACACCCCACTCACTAAATTATTTTGTCTTATCAAAAGACTAGTCTATGAAGGATAAATATTTATTCCAAATAGATATATAATAAATGGAGTTATAGGTCCAAATAAATTTATTTTATGTTTCATTTGTTTTATATTACATTATAAACATTTGTATCTACTTTAAAATAATCCTATTAGGGTCATCACTATAGTAAAGGTCTATTATTTTGACCTAATACCCCATTTTCATCTATATGTAAATCTTATGGGAATTGTGAACAACCTGCATATATTCATGTGCACTGGATCCTCAATGAAGAATAGTGATCCATTTATTTTCACAAACCATTAATGGATGATTTGTTATGATGAATATAGAGATGATATATGAAATTAATATCATTCTAGAAAAAATTTATTTATATTCTTTTCATTCTATCTTTTATAATTTTATAATATAACTCATGCATTCGCATAGAAAAACAACTTCATGAAGTGATGTGAATTATTATTCATTATCGTGTCATGTGTGGATTTAGAAAGGTATAATTAATTAACAAATTTGATAGGTATAATATATTTATTTTAATATTTACATAAATTAATATCCTATATATTTAATTTCAAGTCATTATGAAAATGGAAATTCCACACATATTTACGTCAATATTACCTCCTTCATGAAATGATATATTTTATTTTTAAAGGAATAAATTATGAGAGTATTTTATATTAAATATGGAACACATAAAGATTTAAATTATTAAACTTTTATGATTATTAGAGGATATCTCCATGAACATGTCTAATATTGTTAGTGAAATGATGTTATTATAATGCAATAAAGTGAACAACCCTAGAACACCAATGATAAACATAAATTTTTATGTGAACAAAAATTGATAATTTTTTAATAATTTGAATAATGAAAATTTAATTAAAACAAAAAATGTTTTTTTGATATTAAAAATATAATAATATTTTAGTAATCATGTGGGTAGACCTATAAACATAATGTGTCATGATATTTTTTATGGGACAATCATTTAAAATTATTTTCATTATGATTTCCATTAAAAAAATTCCTTCATATAGATGTTATTTTTTATACTTGATGGATAATATTATATATGAATAAAATTTTTATTAATATCATCTTAAACTATTTAATTCATTCCATATGGTGGATTAAAATTGAATCAATTAAATGTTTTCTGCAAGGGTAATGTTTTGACTATTTTCAAATGTGAGAATAAAATATTTATTATGTATATATATTGACAAACCAAACCCACAGAAAAACTAATAATTAATTATCATTATTCATCTATATTGTGAAAGGTTTTATTCATATGAATATTTTAGTCATGATTTTATAAGATTATATTTTTCATGTTTTTATTTGTGGAAGAAAACATTGTACTCGTTTTATTATATAATTTGTTGTTTTACTTAATATTTAATTCTATAAAAATAAAATTAGGGTTTTTAGTTCAACTATAAGTTATATGTTTTTTCGGGTTATGATTATTTATGTGAATTATTGTAGAGTCTAGTAAGTCAATTATAATTGGTGCACCAAATAATGATCGTTAAATAATCATATAAACAGATTGTTTTTAATCGTTGCAATTAATCATACGAGATGTCGAAATTATCTTATTAAGTGATTCTATTACAAGGGTTCCTGTATATGTGATTAATTTAATAATTATCAAATATACCCGAAAGGTATGAGTTCCATAATATGTAATTGAAATAAGTATCTTCAAAAAAATATATGAAACTTTAATATGTTTTTAATTAAATATTATGATCTTTTATAATCTTTGTGAATTATATTTCATGTCACTATATTAATTATTTTTTACATTTTTACATTAACATGATTGTTCATCAATTGGATATATGAAATTTTTATATGTTTTTTGAAATATGTTGAGATATTACATATTTTAGGGCATGTAAATGTATTTATTTTTTTATAATTATTATAGAAGTGGGAAAAAATCTTATTTATTTTTATTTTTTCAAATGAATTAGTGTGTTTAATATCTTTTTGTGCCCCTTAGAATACATTAATTATCTTCAAAATTGCTAATTTTATTTCACAAAGGCATAATAATTAATAAGAACCCTAATAATTTCATATATTATTTCATGTGATCTATCAAGAATTTACAATGTAAATCCCAGAAATTCTAAAATATGGATATTTATTTTGATAACTTGTATAACACACAATAGTATGTGTAGAAAAGAATATAACACTGCAAGAATTTATAATATATTTCTAGTTACATAAATTCAATATCTCAAATAAAGAATTTTATATGTAACACATTAATTATATTTCTATAAGGATCACAGAGTTTATCTTGAATTAAACGCAATGACAAGTTCTATTGAAAACATTTGTAACATGAATAGTGGAGTTTTTTTGAAAAATAATACATTATTAATATTTTTATTTCACATGATATTTATCTCCTACCCATTATAATTAAATTTATGAATATGATTAAATAAATTATGAAAATAAATTATTGAATTAATTGGTTACCAACTTATTATAAATAAACCAAAAAACCAATTGAATATAAACAATATTTTTGTGTAAAATAATTATTATTTTTGAGGAAAATTTGTTTTACGATAATAAATTAAAAATATTAATATTATTAAATGATAATAATGAAAATTATATTTTATATATAAAATAATATTTATTAAAATTTATAAAATATATTAAATTGGCATTTGAGAAGAAAAAATACAATTCTATGTATAAAAATAAGTATTTTTATAACGAAAATTTTGAATCATTTTAATGGGGAAAATTATTTAGAAATAAATAATGACACCATTATAATGTTTATATATAAAAATAAAACCCATTTATGAAATATTTAATTTAAAATTATCTTAGTAAAATATTTTAGTATTATTATGAAAAGATTATTATTTTGTTGAATAAAAAAATAAAATCTAGTTGATAATTGAAATTTTATCTAAATATTATACAATAATAAATTTTATTTTATTATGATTTTAAAGTAACAGAAGATAAATAATTCATATATTAATCCAACATAGGAGATTTTATTCAATTTTATATTAAATATTCTTACAAAAACCTAGTAAATGATTCAACATTTTCACATCAAATACATACTTTCTCATTCTGTTTGTGGGATAAGTTTTTGTTTAATTAGTTCAAAAAATTTGAATTTAATTTGACAAAATTTTATAAATTTATATAGTCAAAATAATATATAATTAATAATAATTAATTTTTTTAACAATGTGATAATTTAAAATTGTAAAAATTATGTAGATTTACTGAGAGAAAAACAAGTTTAAAAAGGGACTAAAAATTAAATATAAGAGGAAAAATGACCTTGAAACATATCCAAATTACATTGAATTAAATGATCTATACCGTGGATATTAATGTATCAATTTTGTTTCATTATTTTTGATTTTATTCGTATAAACATTCATAAACCTAACAGTTATTAACAAATATCAAGATTATCCACTTTCTAACATTTAAAAGGACACCACCACTCCCCCACTCGTCGATCATTAAAACCACTAAGATTTATCAAATAAATAAACAAATAAATCCCCAAAATTAAATCCCTCTTCCTAAAAGAACGATATTGGGTAGAAATCTATCTTATGAAAGAATTTGTAAAAACATATTGAGGATACTGAAAATAGTTTTAAGGTTTTTTTAAAAGATGCAATATTTAATTTCCTTATAAAGATCAATTAATTGTTTTTATATTATTTATATATAATAAAATAAATGACCTAAATATTTTGATATTATTTTTAGTTATGGTAATAAACTAAAAAATTACCAAAGTACATCATAGGTGTTATGAAATCATTATTTGTGTTTATGGTGAACTACTAGAAAATAAACTGATGTCGTTCATTTTCCCCTTAATACATTTTATGGTTTGTAATAATGATATAAGTAATACTTATATATGATCTTTATCAATTATATTTATATATTTAATAATTATATAAAAATATATCACCATTCCTTTCATTTTGTGGGAATACAATAATGTCATTTCTCTAAGAGGGGGACCACCACATCATGAAGTGGTTTGATTCATTGATGCATTACATAGATGGTATTAAATATGTTTTGAAAAAAAATGTAATATATTTTATATAAAAATAATACTTGAATGAATATATATATACATATATATATATATCACTTCTGTTTATTCATTAAGACCAAAATATGGAATCATCGTTCATGTGTACGTACAACCAACCCTCCCTAAGAACGACATATTTCATTTCACATTACCAAATTTTATTGATATATATGAATTGATATTTATAAAATATAAATGATATATAAATAGATATTAAAAGATTCTATATTATTTAATCTTGATCTATTTATGGTTAAAAAAAATTATAACCCAGATTATACTCGAAAAACAAGATAATTCAATCCCAAAGCAAATAAAATAATAAAATATTATTAAAAAATAGTTATAAGATGTTATAATAGAATAATATTTAATATTATAAAATATAATATGTATCAATTTAAAATGAATATAATTATTTATACCATTAAATTTTTCTTATTGTATTCAACAAAAATGAAGTATATTGTATGAGATTCTAACTCAATTTATAACCCGTTGAGAATTATTAGTTTTAATAAATCAATTAACATTTATCTAGTATATATATACCCCTATTAAATGAAATATAATGACTCATTCATAATTCTGGATATTTAATGAATAACTATAAATTATATCAACTAAGGAGAGTTGATTTAAAAATTTCCAGGTGGAAAACATTATCATACAATTTCAATTACTAATGAAAATGTTTTTATTCTCTTGAAACAGACACATTCTTGTAATATAATTTCCTTGGAAACTAAAATTATTCAATATATAAATATTATTTTATGATTGAAATTACTATTTATTAATTTTATTCTAGTTTTACAAATGGTGTTTACATTTAATGTGATATTATTTATTTTGGAGTCATTTATAATTTATTATCTTTTACTAAACAAGGATATTTGATATGGATTTTTTTATGATTTAAATTGATTAGTCAATATATTAGTATTGTTTAAGAAATGTATTGAATGGGTCTAGTACATGCAAATATATGCTTCTTGATCGATCAACAGTCTCATGAGATGTATTAATTTTCCAAATCTGATGGACTTCAACAAACATGTTTAATCTGTATAGAGTATAGATCATGAAGGTAAATATCGTGAATATATATCATAATAGTTTAGACATCTAAAATTATCCATTATATCAACTATATAATTCCATGTGGTTATACTATTTGTTATAATATAATATTAATTATTAAATATAACTTGATTATTTATATTATGTATTGTGATTATTATTTATTCCATAGATGTTCTGATCTAGTAATTGATTAAATGTAATGTGTTTTTAGTATCATATCTTTCAATATTAATTATTCCTCATATATTCAATATATCATTTTTTTATGTTGAATGTGTATTGATTTATATACCTTTCTATGTCTATCATGATTATTGATATATGATTTTTGTTCAATATTTATCCCTTTCTATGAATTTGAGATGAGCATTTTTATTTCATTAATCATTGTTATAAAGTAGAGTTATACAAATTATTTTCCAAGGATAGTTATTATTATTATTTTTTGTTATTATGTATTTTTTATTTTAACAATGTAAAATGA
This sequence comes from Viscum album, assembly GCA_963277665.1. Lineage (NCBI taxonomy): Eukaryota > Viridiplantae > Streptophyta > Magnoliopsida > Santalales > Viscaceae > Viscum > Viscum album. The sequence goes on along the minus strand of OY728140.1, from coordinate 1,916,368,414 downwards.
TTGTTACTTAGGTAACAATTTCTTGAAAACAACTTCCCTGATTGGTCCTTTGGCATATTGTTCCATATAATCATGATAATGTAATAAAGTGACTCATTGGCTCATTGATTCTTATTTCAAGGTCTCTATAATCTGTATTGAATGAAGGTTCAGTAGATATCGTTGAAAAAATATACAAGAAATAAATTGTTATAGAAGAAACCAATGATATAATTTGTGGATAAGTTTAGATTAAAATCCCAAACAAATTTTTTTTTTTATTATTATATTAGATACAAATAAATAAATTCGTTTCTGTTAAGTGTTTCACTAGTATAGGGATTATAGATTATGTTTCATAATGATATGATCTAATATACTATTCATTGTTGTTTATAAATGGTGAAACAATATGTAATGTGAATCAAACTAATGCACATTATCCAAATTAAAATAATTATCCTTCCATTTATTGATGTCATAAAAGAATTCAACGGGTGATTATATCTCAAATGCTTTCATTATATATAGATTTTGTAAAACATTGGCAGACCGAGAAACAATTATCTATATATTACCATTTCAATGGGAATGATATGAATAATATGAGTACATTTGAAAATATTTATATTGGGAATAATGGAAATAACTATTTTTTCAAACATATTATAATTTTGGAAGGAAACACCATAGAATAACCTTTGGAGGAAAATGTGTTTTCTATATGAATGGGGAAAAAGGTCACCATTTTCATGGTTTCCTGGAAAATAATGAACATTTCAAATGTTCAATTATACAAATGTGATTATATTAGGTATATTGTAATTGAATATCCCCAAAAAAAATGCAATACTCCACAGAAGAAGCTAATGGATCCCAATGAATCTATTGATATTGATACAACCGATTTAGAATGAGTAATTTTCCCATATTAGGATCTAGGAATTACGATACTTGAGATTTTTATCAATTATATACTAGTTGAGATTGTTATGAAACCTGTAGTGATTGTAATGAAGAAAATTTTAATAATTTATTTCAGATTATATGTTGAATGATACCAATAACCAAGAAAAATGATTTCTTGAAAAGTTTAAATTCCCAAAAAGACATGATTGAGGAACTGATAACCCTTATTATGTTATGGAATCTTGGGTAATGATGTTTATATAAATAGATAATTGATATTAATAATTAAAATTTGGTAATTATAACTACTATGGAATAAATTATAATGATTTGGATTATACTAATTAAGAAGGTCCATATTGTTCAAATTTTGTTAAATTGTATATATTTAATATTTGGAGAGGTTTCTAAGATTATTTTATTAGTTCACCATATGTTGAAACATATACTAAGACATGGTGAAGAAATAATTCAAAAAAAAATCGATTGATAGTAAAAGGTTTATAAAAAAAATATATCAATCATCTATATTTAATTATATTCATAGAGTGTGAATTAATTAATTACTCGAGTAAAATGGGTCCTAAAAAATTGGTATCATAATAACATCTATTATTCAACTAATGGTCAATTAAATTATAAAATATTGATTAGATTAATCCTCAAAACATTCCGTTGATCACTATATTTTTTGATATATGTCAAAAATGAGTAACTATAAATACTTGCATTTTCTTCTAATACCATATCTTTTATACCAGAAATATAACCCAATTATAACCATAGATATGTTTTGTTTTCATATAAACATTTTAATTATAATTCTATATTATTATGTAGATTTATTATTTACAATTTTACAACGAATTACCTCTTATCGTCATTGGAAAGATAAAGCAGAAGGACATCACAAGGAATTAAGAGATATCCCTAAGACACTAAAGGGTGTAAATAAATTCCAAGGGATTGATTAATAGATGGAGTAATTTTTCGTTAGAAAATAATACAACCCAACTAATCATTTCATAACCAAAAACCACTACATGATACAAGATTAAAATATATGAAACTCCAATCAATTACATTGAAATGACACCAAAACTACAATAAGTTATCACATTGTAAGACTACATATTTTAATTTAAAAATCCGGAAAAAAATAAAAAATAATGTAGTAAATAAAAAAAATAAATCCATGCTCTAATGATGAAACTATTCCCACGTATAAGGAGGAACCAGTAATGATGTTTGATGAATTACCTTTTTCTATGTCTCAGTAAGAAACATCCTCAAAAAATAATGTACCAAATTAGGGTTGAGTAATGAAACTCATTATATTTTTCCCAAATTAATTCAGTAATCACTCCTCTGGGAATGAAAAATTTACCACGTTTAAATTTTAAAAAATTTAGAAAAACAATTTAATTGTTGTAAATAGTTTAAAAAAATCCAATCAATTCTATATCAACATAGTTTTCACATATATTCCAATTTCCTTGTAAATAACTAACCAATTTATTACAAAAAATTCCTCAACTCATTTTCCATAACCATTCAATGTTGTAAATCCACACACACACACACACACACACGCATACAAAAACTCTTGGTCTTACCATTGAAGGTGGGTCTTCACATTCAAAACATTGCCCTTTGATGGTGGTACTTCACAACCATTATGCATTCCAATCCACATATGGATCACCATTAAAGACAACCACATTCTAATTCAACCAAAATTATAATAAATACAACTATTTAAAGAAAAAAATCATTTTATTCAATATTTACTTCTATGATTCCATAATAATAACCAATTTTTAAATCATATTTTTAATATCCTTTTACCATTTTAACATTCAACCAAAAAACCAATTTTCACAATTCAATAAATCATCACCAATGAAAGAATCCAACAATCAATCTCACAATAATTCAACAATAAATTTCACATCAAACAATCAATTTCTAATTAATCCTATGTGTTCTAAAAATACGAGTCGATCGTGAGGCCACCGACCACGGGAATTATTGAATAAATGAAAAATAGCCGAAAAATGAACAAAAACATTGTTTGAATATATAAAAACTAGCTTATATATTATCCTATAGCCTCAAAAAGGAAAATATAACCATTATTGGAATAAAAATTATTAATCTATCCCCAAAAGACTATATCTAAAACTGGATAGATTGGGAGAAGTATATCTTCGAAAACCAAACAAAAACTACCATAAACGATTACTTACCAAGGGAATACTGATTCAACGCACCATGAAATCCGTTCAAATAGTCTGAGATTTGATTGTAAAAGCATCTATAGACAGTGAGTGGGATAAATATCATGTTATGGATTTTTATAATCAACAATGGTTTTAATACAAAATCATGAACTAGATCTACAATTTTCGGATATTTTTTTTATCAGTTCATGATATGTTTCAGGGTTAGGCAATCCTTGTGCTAGACATGTGGTATGATCTACATTATGGAACACCACACACAGTTGCCCTATAATATTCAGGAATATGGTATGATGACCTTCAAAAATATCAATCTCCAACTTTTCACAGTTTCTACTGGATTTCTGTGAGGCTTGCCCAAAATAGGTGCCCAACCATGCACCATCCCACTATTCCTTATTTATCTTTGAACAGTTTTATATCGTTGTTTCATAATTTTCACTAATCTTGCATGAACTATTACTAATATGAATATCCCCAAAAACATACCAAATTTTATCCAAATCCACCCATATATTATCCATATGTTTTACATATATGAAAACCATAAATAAAGGGTTACATATATAAATCCAAGGGTGTAACATTGTACCCACCATTGGAATTTTCATCCCAAAAGTATAGAAAACCACTATAGTCCCTAATGCATTTGGGTTACTACTCAACCATTAACATCTCCCAATACCAACTCTCTTCATAAGTTAGACCATGTTTCCACAAAATACACATTATCAAATTTCTTTTCCCATCAATTACTTTCTCTTACATATGTACAATCTACACTACCATGAACACAAAATTAGAATCTAACGTGATCACATCGAATCAAATTATCAAGATATAGCTAATACATTTTGAAATATGATATATGAAAAACATTATGCACTACACTGAACCATGATGGAAATTCCAACAGAAATACCACCTCACCATCCCAATCAAGTATCACAAATGATCATATATATTAGCGAGTTAACTTTCCCTGATTTCCTATAATATGATGTAAAATATTTGGATCGATCCTCAAGAAAACATGATCTCTCATGCAGAATGATAATGTCCTTCCATGATGACCCTCACATGATATATGATTACTAATAGTTTTCTCCATCAATTTCTTGGACAATTTAATATTATTAGTTTTTTCTTGGATAATGATCAATATATCTACTGAAGCCTCACACATTCCCACCCAATAGAGAAGATAATAGAAAGGATTCTAATACAAAGCATAAAAATGTCACATATGAATGAAGGCCTGGTAACTATTTTTATATGAGAATATCAATAATGGTATATTATCATCCCATGAACCCCCAAAATCTATTACACAAGCCCACACCATGTCTTAAAAAAATTTAACTACCATCTAGATTGTTTTTCCATAAAAATATGATGTTCCATTATAATTATCAACAGATTTAAAAGATATTTCAAATGGACATCATGAAATTATATATATTCCTTGAATTTCTATCTAACATTATCGACACTAGAACACCGTTCCACATAGAACCTTTTTGGATAACGATTTTTGAAATGTCCTATACCATATGAGATTCGTGAATAGGGATTAAATGATTTGAGTTTTTAATTGGATAAAATTTCACCCATATAGAATCATGTTTATGAACCACTATTGAGTATCTTATTGAAAATACAAATCTATTTTCTTCCATTTCCATGAAGGGATAAGTAAGGACTACAAAATAACTACTAGTCGAGGCTGTATTTCCTTAATATGAGGAGAAGTAAATAATCAAAAATATAATCTCATCCACCTCTTTTTTCATACCAAACAACCAATATTTTTCTATAAATGCATTATTCATCATATATATTCTAGGATTAACACCCCATATCCCATGATGGTAAGAATAAAAATGTTTTTCCCGACAATCCATTGGTACTATTGTCATATTTCTGAACCACAACACTAAACTCACAATCATCTCCCATTCCTCAATGGTCTCCCTACCATTGAGTTTTGAACGTATACTCACATATTCTATATTGGTTTTTTGTTAAAATATAACCATACTAACCAAATATGGAATAAAGGAAACTATAAATAAAATAAAAAAATCACCTCAATCATTACAATCCAAACTCATTACATATATCACTAGAATCAAATATCATTTATCCGAAGAATCTTTTTATAACATATAAAATGTTATTCTTATTAATTCATATGACATCATAGTACCATAACCTAGTGTTTAAATTACATAAAATTCAATGATTTGGTGATACTCCATCCATATACATAATCTTAGATTCAAAACACTTTTGTGAGAAAATGTGTTTCAATCTTAGATGATCCTTAAACACTTTATATTTTTCACCAATGAGGTTATGATACTAATTACTGATATCATGGACCAAAACACATGGCTCCAAATATTGTGTTTTGTAGTTTTTATCATGTAAATTTAACTATCTTGAGTGAATAACAAAAAAATGATCACTAACCATGAGAACAACGCCCAACCCAAATCCCCAAGCATTATAATACACCATCTACCTTATCCTAATTTTAGAAATACCATGATATGTTCTTATGCATGGTGATCCTTATGTTTTTAAAAATATATCTGACATTACACACTCCATTAAAAATGGAATATTATTCCCTGTGAAAGTTATCATAGTTATTTCATGACATTATTTATTACAAACAATGCATCTGTAATAACCATCTTGGCCAAGGAAACTACATATATCGAAGAAAATAATTTGAGGTTTACAAATGATATCAACCTCTGTCATTTTTCAGTTCTACCAAAAAAACACATTATGAAATTACATTTCCATGAAATAATACCTCTTGTATCCAAAAACACCACATTGATAATTTGGAATACAACTGATTATCCCCATTTTTTCTTCATTCTCATACCATGTACATGAATACAGAAATATGACATCCAAAAACATCACTACAAAATAATAGATATATCTATAAAATATTTGATTCATTAATTACCAAATGACTATTGGTTCATTTGTAATATAGAAAGTCATAACCAAAAATTAATAATTCCAATTAAAACTTCTGAATGTTGTCTTTGGAATACTGTTCTTCAAAACCCGCAATTGGTGATATTTTGAAGGAATGTCAATATTGGAGAAACATTGAGTTCTAGTCAATTTATAGAATATATAATCAATGTGAGGATTGGAATATACATTCTTTATCATAACTTTATTATTATTATGATAATCCATACAAAACCAAATAGTCACAGACACCTTTTTGATAAACAAGACTTCTTCTTCCCAAGGAGATGTTCTCCACCGAATGATCCATTTATATTCCATCTCTTCGAACTACAATTACAGTTCCATTAAGTCATTTAGATCCATTTATTATTATGGTAGGGAAATAATAATTTTAACTTAAAGGACATCAATCATACACTTCACTTCTCTCATAGGTGTAAATTCTTATAAATGTTTGAGAAAACATCATCAAAATAATAAAAAACTACTAGAAAAATAATATTAATAATTTCTTCTATTGATTCCAAATTGAATGATTCAAACTAGTATGAGGTAATCATAACATCAAGTTCCAACAAGAAAATTGAACTAGACATTACGTTACAATCTCCTCTAATTATATACTCAATGTTATCTTCAGTCATAAAAATAACACATCCATTATAACAGTAGATGAGATACTTGATCATTTTCCACCAACAAATACCTATGATTATTATATATAAATCTATTTAAAACATAGTGAATTTATATGTTAGATCATATCCATTATCAATTGTAGACCATCCTTTCAATAAAAAGCCTTGACATTGTATTTAACGAAGAAGAGTTTGAAGTTTAACACTGTAGGAATTATCTCATCATTTAAACTAAGAAAATCAGTAGAATAATAGAAAATATGAAGTGGTATTTAACTATATCAAAAAAATATTTCATAATGATTGAAATAAAATGCATCATACATCACACCATCCAAGGTAGTGACTGATCATCCACAATAATTTATGTAGCTCCTTATTATTTCTTACTTGATACATTATATTCCCTATTGTTATGTAAGGATCTAACTGCCAGATGAGTCATGGTATTCCTATAATCACATAAAAATGATTTTTTATACTGAAAAGAGTAGTTCTTTATCCCTCATCCATAAATGAATATGATTCCTATGATACAAGACGAGTATCTCGATCACTATACCTCCAAGCATTTCAATAATACCACTAATGAAGTCCCATATAATTTCAACTACGGCATGATCCATGTGGATTCATACATTATCTCTTCATATTGTCCAAATATCAACATTGTAAACATTTATTTTTCTCTTCAGTTTTGAAGGATGGTTTACCAATCCATCTTTTTCATTCATAGCCAATCAACTTCCTTCTAAATAAGTGTCTATATTTGTATTTCTTCCAACATTATAGATCCCACCATTTACCATAGATAACTATATACTCTCTCTACATGTGGCTCCTAAATAACTCTTTCATCCACTGCCTTTGTATTAACCATATATTCATAATCTTTAATATATCTCATAAAAATCTTTGATATAATCTATTGTATGATCCCAAATTTATTGTTCTGTGCCTTCAAGGACACACATCCAGCAATATCTCTTAGAAATAACACTACATTAATGAATTTAGCCTCGTAATATGTCACTACGAGCCTCTCCTATTTCAATATAATAAAATAGTTATTCTTACAATTCTGTGCATATGAGGATAGAAAATTTTGTGTATTTTTTTCAAAACCATCCCAAGAAATTCTCTACTCTAATTTATATTGAATGGTTAAATCCGTCAAATGGAATGAATGATCATATAGCATATGCTTTTAAAAATATGCAATCATCTCTGCTAGTGTGAAAATGATAACTAATAATTTATTCATCCTATTCATCCAAACCCCTAACTTCACTAGTTCAAAATCACACCAATATTTGGGTGAATTTTAGTAAAGAAATTGATAGAATGATCCACTTATCTTGGATCCCTTCTCAGGTTCCCCTATAAAGAACAAAAAAAGAATATACTATACTTTGAACTAGTTTTTTATTCACCTGTGGCTCTAATGCATCCACATTATCAACATTTTGTGTTATTGGGTTTCTATGAGCCCTAATTGGTTAATTTTTCTAAATTCAGGAAACACCCCATAAGTCTCGGTGTCTAGAGACTAAATTCTTAACAATTTAATATTCTACAACATCATTGTACAACAATATTATTTTATGTATTCACTCATTACATGATTAACCATTTCTTGAATAATAACATCCCCTTTTCAAAATCCAACTATATTAAAAATATCATAACCATAATCTTTCTCAAGATGATTCATTTGAAACAAATTTCAAAATATTTCAATAATCAACATATTTCACCAAATCATTACTCCAAATGAAATATGCACACTTTAAGGGAATTAATTTTTAAAATGAATTCCATGATCATCTCATTGTCTGAAACCATGTTAACGATATTCACAATCCTATATGTTTTCCAAAAAAATTATGTTCAAAACATCACATTAAATTGATGTTCAACATAAAATGGTTATTTACGTATTTTTATTCCCTAAAATTAATTTCATATTAATACTTATCTCTAATTCCATCACAAATCCAGGAATAACCATGAATAAAGATCAAATCTATGAACTATAGAACTAAAGACTGCATTTCAATCAAGGAACCAACATGATGATGCCATTTGATACAAAATATTGAAGGAGAAATACAGATACAACATGTAACATCCCTCCCATACTCTATAGATTTAAATGGATGAGTAAAATCACATGGAATTCTATGAGATCCCCAAGATGTGAAACTCTAGAAACAAATGCTGATGGCTTCATTAACAAATACAGGAAACTTATCTATTTTAAATTAAAACAACCCAAATTATCATTCCTTATCCAACATTCACTACAAAATACTTGATTAAAATGTAAAAAAACATATAAAAACAACATTGATATCAATTCCAAACATGAAAAATGAACCATAGTAGAAAACTACAAATATAAATGTACATTGTTGAAACAAAACTAGCATAAACAAAGAAACCTATAAGACACAACTCCAAGATCCAACTCCAACCTCATGCCCAAGTATCTTGATGCACCACTAAATAATTGTGACACATTATCATTACATGTTCCCTAGTAAAAAACATATAAAAATGCACCAACGTTCCAAATTAAGGGTGACTAATGACACTTAGTTGATTTTTCCCAAATTTCATCTTTACTCACAACATTAGGATAGAACATGATTTCACATTTATATTAAAAAAATTATATATAATACATTTAAAAAATCTCATCAATTTATAATAATTCCATGAAATACCATATCAATAATTTTTTCATAAATACACCAATTTCTAAGAAAAACAACCAACCAAGACATTCCTTCTATTTTAGGAAATCAATTTTATTTTACCATTAATTAGTATACAAACACTCATACCCCAACACTCCAGATTGATGTTACCATAGATAGTGGAACTTCATGTCCATATCTCACCCCTATCATGGTGGCACTTCATGACCATTATCCATCACATTCTACAGATGCTTGACAATTTAATCAAACCACGTGCCAATTCAATACCATCCAAATAAATTCAACGATTTAAATATTTTGTAGAGAAATCATTTTTCCAGACAAAAGAATAAAATAAAAATTTTAAAATAATGTTACTAATTTATCTTTACACCAAACCACCCAATTTACAAAATTCTATAAATTTTCACAAATGAGTGTTACCAATAAAATCCCCAAAATTCCATAATCAACATCACACAAAATAATCAATTGGAAATTTATCCATAGTTTTAAATTAATAGGCGTAGAGTGTAAATCCATCAACCTTAGGAATTAAGGTAAAAACAAAGAACGACAATAAAAATCCCACAAAATCAGGTTAATTATAAAAAAACCAACCATAGAACTCTTAACTCAGCATTAAAAAACAAATATAACAATGAAAACTGTGAAAACATTTGATCTATCATCAATAGACTATATTTTAGAAACTATGATAGAGGAATATTATTATCTAATGAATCCCACCAAAAACTACCATAATCAAAAACATTCCAAGAAAATCCATCTTCATCATACCAAAAAAAACACCTTTGAATTGGCTCTACATAAATGGGGAAAGCATCTATATACTTTTGGGAGAAAAAATATCAACCTGGGGCTATTTAGGAGTAATATACATGGGGTTAAAATAAAATTCATATATATATCCACATATATATGATCATTTTTTATATTGTGCATGGTTAGTCACAGGGTTAGGAACACAAAGTGATAATTTTGTGTCAGGATCTTCCTCATGTGACACCTTAAATGTTTTACCCCCATGGTTAATTAAACAAAATTCTTTACTATGCACCAACCCACTAGCCCATGTCTCACTGTTCACGGTTTCCTATAAGAGTTGCACAATTATCTGTAATAGCTCAACAAATATGCACTATAAGAAAATCCCCAATAACATTACAAAATGAATCCAAAACCACCAAAAAATCACCCATATATGTTATGTACCTAAAATACATAATTTTTGGGTTAATTAATTTAAACAAGTGGTTAATGTTTTATGATGTGGGTTTCTGAAAAAAATTATATTTCCAAATTAAAAACCACAAATTTATATGATGAGGACTAAATAGTAATGATGTTATTTATTTATGGTTGGGAGAATGTAATGCCATTTAAATACCTCATAATTGTACTATATTAGATTTAATTAATTGAGAACAACTGTAATTGTTGAAGGGGATATTACTTTTTGTGAAATTTTGATATGTTTATTTTTTAATTATTTCACTATTTCTAATATAATATATTACATGAAAAATTAAATATTTTTGTCTCTACATTGGAAACCTTTTTTAGATTTTGTCACACATAATATTATTTCCATTGGAAATCATTCCTTACATGAAATACCATGTTTTTATCAAACAACATTATATAATAAATAATATTTCCTTATATGATATTTATATCCTTGTTTTTTGGAATGATGTTTATGAATAAGATTAAAACAAATATTGAAATATATGTTTGAATTGATGGGTTATCAAATAATTATACATTAATATAAATTTTAATAGAAAATGAAGAAAATATTTATATAAAAACAATGTTTAAATTCCCAAGGTGTTTTATCATAATAAATTAAAAAAATTATTATTATTAAATGATGTTATATATTGAATTTATTTATTTATATTAATCAACTGTATTTTATAGGCATTTAGAAAAAAAAATACAATTTTACTCTTAAAAAGAAAAATGTTTCTAAATGTATTTTCTTTCCCATTTAATAAAACAAAAATATTAAAATATTAATTTTACGTGTTTATAAATTTTATTAGAAAATAATAATATATTATATTAATACTATATGTTAAATATTCTTGTTTTTTATTTATATATATATTTCGATGTTAAAATATTTTAGGGATAGGGAAGAAATAAGAAGTTTTTAATGGAAACTCACAATTTATTGAAATAATTATTAAGAAAATATTATTTTTTAATGTATTTATAAAATAAAATATGATCAATTAAACATCTATTAATTAAATTTATTTTATTGAAAACATTTTTATTTTAAATTTTTTTTTAAATTTTTTGTAAAATTTAGAAAATTTATACTTTAAAGAACATCATTCTTGTTCTTTATGTGGGATTAATTCTAAACTAATTATTGAGAATTATGTGATTTTAATTTCTAATAATATGATTCAATATATTTATTTATAAAAATAATTTATTCACTCTAATAATTTACAATTAATTATTCACTATTATAATTAGTAGAAAGAGTAATGATTAATTACAATAGTTAATTGATAAAAGAATTTACAATGTGAAAAAACAATAATCTTAAGGAAATAATGGCCTAGTATATTTTACAACAATAATAGGTTGGATATATGTAGAAATTAACCATTTATGTACTCAATTAGTTTCTTTATGGATTTATATTATATGATGAAACATTTGTACTCCTATTTTCAATTCAAAAATTCTAAGTGAGTTGTCTCCCACAATTATCAATGTATACACATATCCATATCTAATAACCCCTTAAACACTGATTGGTTTTGTCAATACCTTCCAAAATAAATAAATAAATAAATATCAACAACCAAATACTTGGTTGTATTACATTTGAATAAAACTAGTACATGGATAATTAGTGAAACCCTAAGCAGGATACTAGATTAAGTGGTAATATTTTTCTAAAAGCGTTTTTATTTATTTCATTCTCCACACAATTCAATTATATTTAAATAATTATTATATAATATAATAATTATAATAAATATAATCCAATGAGTAAAAATATTGGTTATAACCTATGAAATCATACACATCTATAAAATGGAACACAATACTATTGTTCATATGTATAGTGGAGTACCACCTCCCGAGCCCATGTCATTATTTTACCCATTATACCATTGAATGATTTGAATAATGAAGTAAATTATAATGATATATGATATTTATGAGATCATTTATTTATTTATTCTTCCAAAATTATTATATTACAAATACCCTAAAACATTTCATTTTTTTTGTTATAAGAATATGTTGATCGTGTGAACATAAAACTTTTATGTCATTATTCGATGTGATTTATCCATATTTTACATTGAAAATATTAAAGATGGTTTTAAAAAAATTATGTTATTTAAATTATATATTAATTTGGAAATTCTTATAATATATATATATTACATTTTTTTCTTTCAATATGATAACAAATAGTAAATAGAAAATACACATACATATGACTTACCTTTTCCATGAACAATTTAATTCATTTGTTACTACCAAATTTTATGGATTAATCTAAATACATATATACATAAAAACTTTTACTTTTAAATATTGTGTGTAATTATTATGATGACTCCAAAATTATATATGTTAGTGGAAATAAAAAAAACTAATCATAGCTTATTCGATAAACATGATAGTTAACTCCTGAATCTATGAAAATAATTAATGATTATTAAAAAACTGTGATAAAATGTTATAAAAGAAAAACGAATGATATATAAATATGAATATGTTTGTTATAAGTTAATAATATTAATAAAACCTTATATATGTGGTTAATTATCTCACTATTAAAAGGAATCATAATTTATGTTATTTTTTCTCAATTTACAATATATTGGGAGTTATGAATAATTTATGCACCAATTAACATTTATGTAGTGTATATAATTCTAATTTCTCTTGAAATATAATGTGTCATTCAAAAATAATTTCATTATACAAATAAAATTTAGTTATCTAATTAAAGGGGATTTTAATTTCCAATTACAATGTTCTAAATGTTTTCATAAAATCTCAAATACTTATTTGATTGTTGACATTCATTATAAACATTCAATTTCATATAATAATTTTTTTATTGGAAATTATATTTACATTGAAACTAAATATTCATATTTGAACGATATTAATATAACCAAATTCAATTTCTATTTTACATATGGTATTATATATGACTTTTATATGACTGATTGGGGAAATATTAATAGATCAATATTCATTACCCAATATAGATATTTGATGTTGATAATTGTTTATTATATTAATTGATTATAATATAATTCAGAAATATTTTTTATGTATAGTAAATAGGATGGATACAATTTAATGTTAGGGACATGATTCATTTGTAGACTCTTGAGACAAATCAGTTGTCAAAATTATATGATTGTCTACACATTAATGAAAATTACCTTGAGATTAGATGTTGAATGTAACTATTATAAGGACGAATAATGTTAGTTCAAACAACTAAAATTATAATTCCCATCATTATTCATTTTCCAAGTGATTATTTGTTTTTTATAATATATATGGGGATGTTTCTATCTCATTTGATTACTTATATGGTATTATTTGATAATAATTTATAACATCCATATTATGGCCATGTTATATATTAATGGGATATGTTTTCTGTTACCAACCTCTCCGTATTGATTATTACTTATTTATTCATTCAGTAAAGTTATTGAAATTTATTATGTGTTGAGTAATTTCAATTTTCATTTTGATTATTCTTATTGATTCCTGGTTTGATTCATTTTACATATCCATTACTGAATATTTGAACACACTCATAGTTTTTTTCCTTCCCAAAGGTTAGAATAAGTTATATTTTAAGGAGTTTTAAAGGATGCAGTTTATTTTTATTTCTTATTATGTATTATTTTCTATTCCTGATGTAAAATGTATGTTATGTATATATTTAGTACTTCAAAAATTCCATATTGATCAGTCCTTAATTATTTTAGTCCTATTAATCATAACAACATAATAACATATGGAACCAAATCATGGCTTATGAGGATAATTTTAAAACATGGAATGTGTGTAATTATGAATAGCATATTTTTTTTCACATATGTACATTTATAGACATATTAACAAGGTAATTAAACTGATTTACCCATTTCATAAAACTCTAACCCTATAAGTAAATTTATGATATATTTATTTAAATATACATCATTAATATTGTATTTATGATGATATTTGTGTGGATGATATTATAAATCATCTTGAATAAGAATTATTAGATACATATTATTCTCAAAAAGGATGATGAAGGAATTGTTAATGTTTAATATTAAACATTGAAAAATTGCATTTATTTTAACTAAAACTAACATGATACTAAAGAAACTATTATTGTAATGTTTGGTGAATTTCACCATTTTGATTTCTTATATCCATAAAATTTTCATAAATTTGATGATATTTTAAAAATATGATAGATTATAATACATGAATATGAAACTAAACAAATTGTAGTAAATCATCAATATGTATAACTATCACAATTTCAATATTTAGAAATTACGTCAAAAGATGATGTACAGTTTTTATCTAACAATCTTCTTACCAAAATTCCCAATATATTGTTGATCTCAATGAACTGTGAATTTTGTTTTATCAGTGTTATGTGAGTCAACAGTTAAAATCTATAGGTTCCCAATGATATAAGAGGGTAAATCAGTATTTTTCTATTATAATATTTTATTAAATTAACTCAGAATGATTCATGTCAAGAATGTTGGATAATGGTTGTAAAATATGTTATCATGCAATTAAAATTGAACAAAATTTTGAACATAGATGAACATCATATAGATTTAATTTCAATTATAATAAAATTATTCTTTTTAAAATATTTAGATTAAAACGACGTTATTTTATTAAATAATACATGTCTAATTTCTAATGGTGACTATCAAGAAGAAGGTTTTGATTTTGGAAAAACAAATTACCTAGTAGTTTTAATAAATTATGATTGAATCTTATTATCCATAAAGGATTATCTAAATACTATATTATTTCAAATGGATTCTAAATATTACTTTAAAATGATTATATTTAACAAGGTATTTTGTTTTAAAATGCAATGTTTTTAATGATATGGAATTTTTTATGAATTTATTAAATCTTAATAAAGAATCAAACGGAAATAAACAATAACTAAGGCCATTTTTTTATAATAATTCCATATATATTTATCAAAATGGTTTCTCAAGGAGTTTTTTAGAAAATATGGTTTCATAAATAAAATTTCAAAAAATTCCATCATTGCTAAATTATATATTATTGAAATTATTTTTGGTTTGACCTAAAAATTTATTACTTTTATTTTTTAACATATGAATAATCAATTTTAAATTTGTGTGCATCTAGTAGTTAACATTTTGTATGGATTTAATATTTTATAAAAACCATATGGATATTTAATTTCACATTATAAATATATAAATTATTTAAACCAACATTCTCATTTTTACAATTCTTAGAAAATAAGTACTCTGGTAAAAAATATTTTTGGGCTTCTTCTTGATGAAATATGTAAATTGGTATATAAAGACACTCTAAGAGTATGATAAAAATTATAATATATATTATTCAAAGCCATCTATAGAATATTTCATTAGTATGTCATTGTGTTTGATTTTATGAAAATACAATAAAGTACAATTTATGTTAGATAAAATTCAATTTCCACTCTCTTAATCAATATTCAAGAAGATATATATTCTCTTTATAGAAAAATATATTGTTCAAAAAATTTACATTGATTATCAATTTTGAGTACATATGATTGATAGAAAATTTACTTATAGAACATGTTATTTCATTTATATGTTTTTTGTTTCATTTTTTAACTATATAAAAAATTATATACAATCTCATATACTAGTATTGAATATATTTTTTTCTATATTTTTTTCACTAGTGTTTTTCATGTAACAATAAAATGTAGATTTAAATCTGATTTTCATGTAATAATAAAATGTAGATTTAAATCTGATTTTCAGAAGAACAGTAATTATATTTTCTTATATAAGTTTGTTTCATTGATTTAACATAACTATTGATTATCAATGATACACAGAAATTATATTTTATGTGTGAATATACAAGAAATAAATATAAGTATGACTATATTTTTTAAATATTTTATACATATAAATATTTTAAAATTATTATATTGGACATTGTAATGACAAAACAATTAACCATCAATTCAGTTCTATAATCCATTATCAGCATATTTTAAAAAAACACAAATTAAAAAATGTGATAATATTATAATATTTACAGAATTATTTTTATTATAAATTCATTAAACTATTTCAATATTATGTTTTCCCAAAATTATTAACTTATTTTCACATTAAAATTTAATTAATAATTTATTACGTTCCATAAAAATAATGTTTTGGATATATTAATAATTTCATTAAAATTATATTTTTCATGAATCATCAACAGAGTAAGATCATTCATTATTAATGGAATTTGAAATCAAAAATAATTACTTAAAAAATTATGGAATAAATATTATAAGGGGGTTTTATGGTCTCCAAAAAATGTTAATTTTAATTTTTCTTTATAATTAAAATTTATATTCAATCGTTAAATGAATATGTACAAATAAATGTTTTGGAATTTAAATTAATTATAAATTATAAAGTACCCCTCATACTTTAAATGAGAACTTATTGGGTTATATAAATCATAAATTTATTAACATATATATATATATAAATTATTTTTTTCACTGCATATTATTTATTTTTACAGAACATTAATTCTAACAATTGTTTTAACTGTATTATTACATTAAAATGATATCAGAAGAATACCTGAAGGACTATTGTTTGTCATAAAATTCTATCTCTCAAAAAAAAAATTAAATATAACCATTGTAAATTTGATGATCATTGGTGAAGATGTTTAAATTATATAATTTAAAATTAGGAAGGATTGTTACTATTATATAGTGATTCAAAATTGTATCTTTATGACTTGTGTTGGAAGTTTTGGTCAACTAGAAAAATAATTATAATAAGACCACATTAAATAAATTTTTTTTTTGAAAATTTAATTTCTTTAGACAATTTGATCACATCAAACATGATGAATTGTATTTTTGGGATAATTTTGTGATTCTAAAAACAATATAAATGAATAAAAAATTTCATTTGATAATAATTATGATGGAAAAATTTTTATACTACATATTTTCTATCATATATTTTTCATATTCTACTATATTTTTATTTGAAAATCATAATTTGGGTGATATTTAAGTATAATTGATTGTGGTTTCATTAACTATTCACCCATTTTGATCAATAATTTTCATATAAAAATTATGTTTTTTATTTAATCTATTATTATCTATGAATAATGTTCCAATTTATTATTTTTAATTTTGTTTAAATTTTTCGTGATTATAATTTTACAATGTTGTTGTAAATTTTATATTATCTAAATTGAAGATCTAATAATATTTATGTAAAATTCAATAGTAATGTGATAAATTTCCAATATGTTTCCTTACAAAGTTCATTACTTTTGAAATAGAAATTTTAGATTTCAAATTTTCATAAATATATAATACATTCTACAAATGATTAAATATTGGAGCTAACTACAAACATACAGTATTTATTTTTTATAACTAAAAGTCACCTCTGAATGTTTTTATATTACATGAATCCTTTATTAAAATGTTATTATTATAAATAATATATTATAGTTTATAAAAATTTTAACACCATATGCTTTAAAAAAATTACATTTCACTTTTAAAAATATGATGAGAATTAAAATACCAGGAAAAATAAAAACTTTTGTGAAAATTTAATGTCCAAAAATATATTTCAAATCTTGTTTGTCTGATTCACAATCACAAGAGTGGTACCTAATTAAACTCATTGATAAATGAAACAAAATGATAAACTCATCAGTATATGTGGCAATAATTGTCAATGTTATTTGAACTAACTCTGATATATTCGGTCCACCCTTGTCAATTAAAGTGACATATTTAAACAAAATGACATTATCAGGCATCAAAAATAGGACCGATATAATAATTAAACAGAACGTAAAAACCCTATTTCAATTAATAAGATAATTATTTTTTGATATTAAATTGTCTTTAATTTGGAGTGATTAATAAGATCTATGCCTTTTGAGGCTAAATGTTACAACTCTTACTATTTCTATTTGAAATTGTTTTATTAGTCATCCTAATTGATCAAGTAGTTTAATGGTCAGTAAGTCCATGGATTTAGAAGTCATATAAGATTTTATACTTCTGAAGTTGTGTTGTAATAAATTTTACATCTATTGTGTATATTGAAAATCTTCCAATATTATATCATTTTGTATTTTTTGGACATGAAGAAAGACTAATGACAAGTAATAAATCATTGAATCCTAAAAATTTAATTTAATTTGTTAGAGACAATATAATTTTTCATATAAATACATTTCAATCCTCAAAAGAAGTTATCTTTTTAAATTTTATTTTTAATGGATTATTTTTTTCTTTCAAATAAATTTAATAATAATTTTTATTTTTATATTTTTTATAATATTTAAATTGTAGTTTATTAATTTATAAATATATCATAGTATTTAATTTTTTAAATTTAATTTCTTTTAATTTAAAAAATATATATCTTAATGGAATTAAAACTTTTATTTGTATCACTCTTAATCAATTATATTAACTTTTCCCATTATTAGTTTTTTTAATCAAATTCGTTATACCACTGGAAAATTATTTTTCATATCATTCTAGATATATGTTTCATTATTAAAATTTAAATATTTAATTTTAAATATATATATCACCTTCTCATATCGATTGAATAGAGAAAAATATTAGGGAATCATATCTTATATCATAGGTGAAATCCTAAATGTTTAGTAAAAAAATATAATGAAACCTCAATAACATAGTAAATATATGATATTCAAAATATTACAAATTAAATTAAAAAAATAATGAATGATAATTCAAATAATGAGAGATTATAGAAATTGAAAAAATATGGGGTCAATTAGAAAATATTTTTTAAATGATATATAAAAATGATAAATTTTATTTGTAGGGTTGGATATAAAATAGTCATTATGTTTCTTTGTTTAATACCTTATAAACAAAATCAAACTCTAATAAGACATGCTATTTCAATATAAATAGTTTAATGATATAATGACATTTTTATCATATATAAAATTATATCATTCAATGAAAAATAAAAAAATTAACTATGATGATTATCAAATAAATAACAGTAAATCAATAAATAAATATTGTTCAAGTATAATGAAATAGGAATGGTTATCTCAGATTATAAAAATTATCAATCCCATATTAATCCTATTGATTATTTACAAACACTCAGTTAGCCCTGTTGGCAAATCATTGCAAAAGACATCAGCTTGTCCATGTCATCAAATAAACCAATTGATTGATACATCATCATCATTAAAGATAAAAATAGAAATACTAATATAAAAGTAACTCATTTCAATTATCCTTGTAGAATAAAAGTTATATATCTATTCCTCTTGATTTAAATATTTTACTCCATGTGAATTAATTCATAATTTATGGTATATTAATAAAAAATATATCTATCATATGTGCCAATATCATTTCTAATTCATATATTAACCCAATTTAATTACAAATAACATTAAATATCAATTAATGTATATCATATTTAATCACATAATGATTTTATTTTTTTAAAATCCATATATGATTTCATATATTCAATAATTATTATTTATGATGCAATAACATGAAATATGAATTATTTAATTGTTAATAGTGGAACAATTTCATTAAACTCATCCATTAAGATCGTAATAGATATCTATGAATTATAGTATCCAAAAATAGTATGGTTTTATGTAAAAATACATCATTAAGTGAACTTTTTAATTTTTTTTGTTATTATATATTATTAATGTACCATTCTATCAAACAACCAAACAAGATCTATAAATGACATATTACTCATTTTTCATTTATATTTCTTCTTCATTATTACACATCCACTAGTGTTACTATAAAATATTATAAATTTTTTAAATCTATATAAAATATTGAATAATCCCCAATATCAATGGTCATATTTGAAATCCCATATTTCTATAAATAAATTATCATTAAATAATATATTTTTATTATGAAGTAAAATAATTTGATTCATCCTGTTCATATTTCACCATTTTTGTGTAAAATATTTTGTGAACATGTCGTAACATAAATAATTATAGAATAATCCTTGTCCCATGTACAAAGTGTTATTATTCTTCTAATTGGGTCATAAAACATTTACAAATTAATATTAATTAATAAATAAAATATGGTTATTATGGTGCAATTATTTTATTTCATGATAATATTTTTTTCTATAAAATTCAAACATGTAGAGGTCAATTTTCGTGGAATAATAAATTGATTGTAAATTTTAATTTGAAAAAAATTAATTAATTAGAATACATTATCGACCAATTTAATTCAAAGGATTCATACAATAATAACTATTCTAATTAATTGTGTAAAACATATTATTATTTCAAATTTTTATTTAAATATTATTGAAAATATATTACAATATTTTTTTTATAAAATTCCATGAATATACACATTTTATTTTCCATAAAAATATAAATCCACATAATTTTAACATTACAACATATATTTGAATTAAAACCTTATTTGATAAAATAATGAAACAATCATTAACGTTACACATTGGATGAATTAAATTAAATTATATTTTTTTACAACAGTTCCCAATAAAAAATCATACATGCACATTATATTAATTATTTAATATAATGTAAACATATTTTTATATGGGATATTAAATTATTTATTTGAGTGTGGATATATATGATATTAATATGAATGTTTCAATTGGAACATACTGATATTATTTTTCTTTTATTTTTTCTAATCATTTAATAAAATTATCATCAATGTCTGTAGTGAATATTTTTGTTTAGCATGATGAATATTTATCACAAAAGTTTTAATTGATTTCCACTTTGATGAAAATTGGATGTACAATAACAAGATTTAATTTGGGGTTTAAATAACCATTAAAACATCAATATATCAATCATGTGACTAAAAATAAAAAAAATCCCCTATATCCCACCATTAATATCCCTTCAACAAAATATGTAATTATAAAAATAATTAGTTAAAATGAATCCAAATATATATATATATATATATCCAGTTTTATATAATTATCTTTATCACCACATTTTTTTTTGTTTTCTTAAATTTGTTTAATTATACCAAATTGAAATTTAATTTGTATAATCCAACCAAATTACCTCTAATGAAATGTTGTTTTAAATTGTAATATGTATATATTAGAAAGAATATGATTCAGAAGTCCATAAATCTAACTAAATAATTATGGAAATGTCAAAAAATGCATGTCGTTACATATCCCATAATCATATTACTAAATCAATATTATTAGGAATTATATTTAAAGCATGGTAAGCTAGTATAATTAGGGAAATAATTTTTTTCATCATTAAGAAATAAGGCATTAGAATATTATTAATGGAAATGTGTTCACCTTATAAATTATAAGTTTTTTTAATCATAAGATATACTTTATATAGTAATATAATGTTATATATTGATTCCTACCAAATTATATCTACTATATTAACCCTTTGTCATCAACATGGAAGTAAAAAATAATAATATTTAAGCCATTGTATATGCATTAATTTCAAAATTTTCAAATATATACTTGTTTTCGAATTTTACTATTTAAAAAAATACATAAAAATATATAATCATCAATTATAGATATTATAATAATAATTAGATATTTGTTTCTCAAATAAACATTATTACATAAATGTGTACCCTTCCTTCATTTAAAACCAACTATAATATTTGTAGTAGTTTCATAGGCTCTACATACATAAGAATATTTAAATTATATTATGTAAACATAATAAAAATTAGAGGTAATTTAATTGGATAATGAAACCATTCACCCATGTTATCCTATTTATAATTAAAAAAAATTCATAACCACAATCCTTTTGTTTAGCCATAATTTTTCATTAATTTACTAAATTCTATGATTCAATTTTTTCCACATACTAGTTCCTTCGTCCCAATAATTTACTACAATATAATACATAGTTTTCATATTTTCTTCCTCACATATATCCTCACAAACATAAAAAATCATCACCATAAGAATACATATTGAAATTTATACTCCAATAAATTGGATTAATAACTCACAAATTATAGAAAAATGAAAACATTTCATATTTACAAATTCATTTACATTTCAAAGTGAATTTTTATAATTACGGTTCTTTATAATAGTAAAATATATAATAATAAATATTATATCTACCTTAATGAAAAAAATATTATCAATTAACGTGGTAATTTGAGTATAGTACCATATAAGTGATGATTGTCCTTAGTGTGGATCATTTAGAAAAATACAATTCATTAAAAAAAAATAATTGTACGATCATGTAACACTCTACTAATGTAGAAATATATTTTATAATACTATATGACGTAATAATGTTGAGAATACGAAATCTACATGCATATTGATAGTTTTTATTAATTCTAGGAAAAGGTGAAAACACTCCATTATGTAATTCAATATCAATCTCTTTAAACATCCACTTACATAAATAGTATCATCTATAAATGTCTTTTATATAGTAATTTTTAATATTTTATTATAAAATGTGGCCTAGTGGTAAATTTATTACTATATTTAGCACCTTTTCCTTTATTCCATAATTATTCTTCCCATCATTCATTATTGGAATGTTTGTTATTGTTCAAATGTTTATTTAATAGCTTCTATAATCTTCTTTTTTTGAATTATAAACCCTATTGTTCCCTTTTTTATATATTTTTCTACAAATATAAATTTTGTTATCCTCTTATTTTAGGATTGTAATTTAATGGTTTATCCCTCATATGTTTGATATATTTCATCTATCAGATTATGTTGTTGTTCATGTATCAAAGTAAACAACCACTAGACATTCCATTAACATATATTATATTTTCAAAACATGAAATTCAATATTTCTCATGCATGATCCTCGGTGTTCAATTCCATCATTTTACACTATAGTGTATCCATAGTGGATTCAATAATGGATATTAATATTTAATATGAGAAAATTATATGAATATAATGTTATATTACTTTTGGTATTTTAATAACCTTAAAAAATACCATTCTTTTCTCAAATATTGTCCACTATACAATATCATTTTAAAATGGGAACTTCTAAATATTAATGAAAAAATTTACAAGGAACATCAACCGTCATTTCTTAACTCTTTCTTGTAATCATATTTATACATGATCTTATTCAGTTAAAATTAATATTTGACAAATTATATTGAGTCAAATAATTATATAACATAATTATGAATTAATATATAACTTGTTATGACTTTTAATATTTCATAATTATAATATAAACAATTAAAATCCATAATAAATTGGATCTAATTCATAATTCTAGAAAACAATCTTATTTAGCCGCAAATTAATTTATCTATATGGAGGAAATTGTTTGATGATATTTCAATGCGTTTTATCTCCTATTAATAGTTAACGTGTTTTCATGATATTAATATGTCTATTAGATTCCCGAATCAATGAAGTAATAAATAATCATTGAATTATAAAATCATTGAAAACACCATATAATTAGTAATTTTCATTAATATCATGTCATAATACCTTGTGTCTATATAAAACATCATCTTTCGGGTCAATGAATATGAATTACCTTGAGGTAATTTGTATAATTAATGGATTTTATAAATATCAATTTTAGTAATATGTGGTATATATATTAGAAGACATTTCAGTAAAAAATAATATTCACTAAAACATTTTAAAATAACATTCATGACAGATCATTATAAACCACGCTCCCATATCATTTTGGTCTAGTGTTTAAAAAAGTTAGATATATGGATGACTCATTATAGAAAAATATTATGCAATATAAGAGAATAATATTCATCAAAAATGATATTGATAGTGACATATTATACATAATAATGTTCTTTATAACATCAGTAAATGGAAATATCACCATGGGTGAACTCATATATTTTGTTTGTTAACAACATTATAGAAATCAACCAAGGAGAATAAGCATGAATAAGAAAAACATATGGGTATAGAACCGGAATCAATGAACATGAAATTTACAGATTGAAATTTTTCCAAATAAATTGTTGATTAAAAATCATAATTAATTAAATAAATATATTCACATAACATGATAATATATTCATCGTAATGTGGGATCATTTGTAACTCCATGAGGTATCCATTTATATTATCCAAAAAGTAAATTTTTTTTAATAAATTACATCATAGATAAAAGGGGAAACTGTGCTATAACACATCAGATATAAAATATTCTGAAATATAAATAATAATAAATCTTTTCTAAATTACAATATTTCAATAAATTTAAATGGGATATGAAATATGATTAATTACACATAATGTTTATTAGTAGTTTTTTTTTGTAATTTATTTGAGTTATATATATATATAGGATTTTTAATTAAATAAATATAGAAATTTGTGAATTTGAATATAAAATTTTTAACTTCATTATGAATTATTCTTATCAGTATTACTAGTGAGAGAATACATTTTTTAGAATTAATTGATTATAACAATAATAAAGAAGAATTCAAATTTTAAAAATATATTAAATTTAATGATGTTGTGAATATATATAAAATAAATACTTGTTTATAAAATATTTTTTTACATTAGATATTTATTCATATAGTAAAACTGTTTATTATAAATTATTATTTTGGGTATATAAATCCTATGTAATAATTTTTGAGATTATATAAATGTTTATTCCAATTTAAATAATTTTTTTAGTCTCAATATATTAAATTATTTATCAAATAATATGACTCTATTATATTTTATAGAGATTAATATTTGTTTGGATTTTGAATGATACAACTAATTTTATGTAGTTTGATAACACTAAAAAATTTCACCTTCTATATAATTTAATTCTTCAATAGAACCATTTTCTAAAATAAAATTATATGATTATTATGGGTTCGTTGTAAAATTATCATTCCAAATAAATTAAAATATTATATCATAATATGTTTTTTGAATTTTATTCCTGAATTTTGAAATTATTAAATATTATAATATTATATATTATAAATAAAAAAATAAAAAATAAAAAATTTTCTAAACAATATAAATATAAATTTGGAAAAAATATTCAAATATAAAAAAGAAAAAGTCTAAATCAGGGTATGGTACAACCTAAATTTGGGTTGGAAAATATTACTATATTCAAAATGGCCATGGGAAAGTCAAGATCACTCATACCAAATTTTATTAAAAAAGGAAAGGATAGTCACAATTACAAGGGAGCTTTAAAAATCCCAGTAAAAAATGTTCCACTCACATCTCCCTCAACAAACTGCGTGAAATATTCTGGGATAAGAAAAGACCATTGTGATAAAGATTCCACAATAGCATTATTTGAAAAGTCATTAGCAACCAGATTATCCTCTCATGGCTGATGCTACCTTCATGGATTAAATTTTTGTAACTTCTTGGATATTACACCATTGATCTGACACATGTTTACAATACAATTAAAAATTTTAATTTTGAAATGTAATTTCCACTCCAAAAATACTCATTCTCTTTAAATATAAATATAGAACATTTTTTTCCATTCATGTAACACTTATTCCTTAGTATTTAAAATGCAATCTTTATTATTTTCAAATTCATTAGATAATTTCATATATTTGTAATCTTATAGTATTATTCATATATCCTGTGGAATCTATTTCCAAGGATATTTCCAAGATAAACCTACAAATACCTACTTGAGTAATTCATACACAATTTTTGAGATTTCTTTATCATTATATAATAAAAATATTCATGAAACCATTATAAAATTACTCGATTATTATTAATATATTTTTATTTTATTAAATTACAATAAAAACATATATTTCAATCATTTACATAGTCTAATAAAACATAAAAAAATAGAACATGTGTATATGGGAACTACATCCACAACGAAGGAATTAGTTCATTTTCTATCGCCACATCCCATTATTGGTAAAAATGGAATTATAGGTAATAAAAATATAATATATAATTTAATATTTATTCTTAAATTAATATATATCAAATTTTATCATTTCATCCCATTCCCTGAGAGAAGAAATATTTAATCTTGTGTATGTGTGGACCAATACCTCCTCAAATAATGAATTTGATTTTTCATTACCACCCAACACTGGTGGTTATAAGAATGATTTTCATAAATTAAAATTAATTATAAGAGATTATTAATCCTTATTAATGTTTTTATAAATAATTTTTAAATACATTTCCTTACTCAGAATATCATGGTAACACAGTCTCGTTATAGTTAGTTTCTCCACACACATTAACAATAATAAAATGTTTAAAAGTTAAAATATTTTACCAATTAAAATAATGGTAATTTAAATTAACAATAAGGAATTAATATTTTATTATATATTTATATTTTTTATTATGTTTAAAAATATAAGATAATATATAATCATTCATCTTCAAAAAACACTAAATCATGTTCATGATAATTTCCGTATTCAGGAAAAATACCCTTGTCATTCACCATGTGGAATATAACCAAATAATTTATTGGAAAGGATTAATTTTTCTAACTTGAATACACATTTAGTTATGATATTTGAAATATTAGTGATGAAAAAACACACTAGGATGAATCTAGTCCAAAATGTCCATGAATACTCACTACAGATATCAAATACAGATATTAACATTCCAAAACACATGCAAGGAGTAATTATAAATCGATATTATAAAATTATATATATTTATATTAATATATTAATATTTTTCATGACTTTTTGAATATGATAGTTATATTAATTGTAATGAAGGATAGAAAATGATTTATTGTGGAGGAATTCATAGTAAGTATTTTTACCACATATTTTATTTCAATATATATATTTATTATTGTGAAACTAAATAAAAATGATGTAATATAATTAATATATAGAAAATGAAATTTTAAACATTATTTAATATTATTGGTTTACAATATTCATTTCATTTTTTCCATTAAATGGAAATCAATTCCAATCATACTAAATTTGTATCTTTTTATTTCTACACAACTCCAATCAATGACTTATAATTCTTTATCATGAACTTAATAATTTTTTAATTGGTATCATTCCATATATAAACTTATTTAATGTAATTTTCTATTCTACTGTGGGAAAATTATTTTTTATTTTGAAACTTATCCTTAATTGTTTTATGGTAAAAGTATTTTTTAAAAAAATTACTCTATCCATCACTATATGTAAAATTCACTTACAATAAATCCATTACTTGTTTTAAAAAATAAATATAAATTATTTAAAACCTTTTTATAATGAAAATAATGATTAGACATTCTTTCTTCGAAAACATTTCCTTATTAAATGGATCTTTTATACTAATTGGTTTTAAGGTATTTTCGTTTTATAATATTATTATATATGATTCTATGTCATCAAAAATAATATTATTGACAAAAATTTTCTATTATATAATTTTTTTTAACAATATATTTTTTTAACGATTAATTATTAAAATAGTATATCGTAACTAATATATATTATACTAATGTAATAATTTTATGCCCTTCTCAAAAATATAAAAAAGTTATATTTCCACAATATTTTCAGAGTGAATTATTTTATAATATTTACTCAACGAATTTCATATTTAAAACATAAAATATAATGACTCTGGAGTAATGATTTATGAATCACCATCAAAATTACATTATTAAAATTTCATTTTGTGTGGTTTAATTTTTTATATCAATGGATAAACATTTTAATTCACATCTAGTGTTTCTATTTTGAAATTAAATGAAATCATTTTAGTTTAAATGGGTTCTTAAATTTATTATATTTCTTTTCTTCAGAAGGCATTTCAATGCTATTATTTTTGGAAGGGTTTGGTTTGATAATTCCACGAGATATATTGGGTTTTATAAATCCCTGAGATGGTTTGAGACCGACAAATCCTGAATGTATTTCCGGTCTAAAAAATTCATGAGGTGGTTTGTGTCCAACAAACCCATTTGACTATTTATGTCTTA
The DNA here is from genome assembly GCA_963277665.1 of Viscum album. Classification (NCBI taxonomy): domain Eukaryota; kingdom Viridiplantae; phylum Streptophyta; class Magnoliopsida; order Santalales; family Viscaceae; genus Viscum; species Viscum album. Next base: position 1,916,339,608 of record OY728140.1, on the reverse strand, counting down.
TAACATCTAAAGTAGGTTTTGGTTTGTTAAATATTTCTAATTTATTTTAATGGATATATTTCTCCATTGATAATTATGACAATGATAGACATTTATTTGTATTAAGATATATGGAATTTTTACTATTATAAATTCAAAATTGTGGCATTTTTATTTTTATATACAATTATACAAGGATATAATTTTTTTATAGAACATTATGCATGTATAATTTTATTAATTTAAAACACTATGGTTTGAAATTTTTTTAGAATGTTAAAATTTTAATTCATTTATTTGGGACATTGACCTACTTCTCTATTTCTCAATGGCTTATAAATTTTCAATGGAAACATTAAATTACTATTCTTCATAGAAAATAAATATTTTCTACTGATTCAATAATTTTACACCATGGTATATGATTCATCATCATAGATTAAATGTATTTTTTCATAAAAATGTTATTTTCATTTGTTTTTTTAAATAATATATTTCATCTATGATCACATTTTCTATAATTAATATGATCCAATAACTAATTGCATATTTTTAGGTATCTATTCATTTCTACCATTGAAATGTAAACATTATTTTTTCATTCCCAATGTTATAAATAATTCTTCATATTTTTAGGTATCTATTCATTTCTACCATAGAATACATTCTGAAATTTGACATCGATATCACCTACACCCTTGGGAATGGAGTTGACATTACAGATTCTCATATCCTAAAATTACCATCTGAAAATGTTCTGTAATTGAAGGAATAGAAGAACATTACAGGTATTTGTGCTCAGTTGCACTTACATGCTTAGGAGGATGTTTTAGGAATAGTTATGAAAAGTTTAAAATAAAAAAGAATATCTAATAGAGCCTATTTTGTAGAGTCGGTAGCATGATGACGAGTTTCAAAAGACTCTTGAAAGATTTTATGGTGGGGATTCCATTTTTGGTTGGTCTATATATTCATATGATATTACTCACTTTGGGAAATGTATTGTTATTCCAACATCGGTAAATAGATTACATTTAATTTATTTTCACAAATCCTCATGGGTCATTAATCCATCCACTAAGAATATGTATTATGATATGAGGTGATGAATTTGGGGGCCAGGAATGAAGTGTGACATCATGGAGTTTGTGTTTCTCTATTATGTCTACCATCAGATAAAGGTAGAGCAATTAAATCCATTGGGTTTTCTTCATCCTCTTCCATTACCAATCTAGAATTATATGATGTTACTATGGGTTTTTTGGTGGATTACCATGGACTCTCCAAGGAAATAATACTATTTGGGTGGTCACTGATCAATTAAAAACATCTGATAATTTTATTTCGATCAAAGACACAACAAATATGGTAGATCTGGGTATGCTATATGTGTAAGATATTTTTAGGTTACATGTAATTCATTTCTTCACTGTTTCAGACAGGTAACCTTTGTTTACCTTGAGGTTAGGGTGGAGTCTTAAGGGGAAAAGGGAACTCATATCATGTTGAGTACAACATACCAACCATAGATATATGGTCAAACAATTTTAGAAATTCAAATCCTAGAGGATATGATATGCGTATGTGTCATGGATTTCAGAATATCATGGGATAGACATCCGGGACACATTGGGTTTATTTACAAAAATATTTTTAAGTTATTGATTATAATTACTCCATTTTAGTTTCTCTACAATCGCTCGTGTAGACCACATCTTTGATTGGATGAGGTGGGTGACCGATTTTTAGTTGGAAAAAGATTCATTCTGGAGATGTTTGCAATGATTTAGGTTGTTCTTAGACATATAATAATAGCCTAGAATGGGAATAAATTGTGTTAAGATTGGAGACATTGACAATTGGAATTTTCAATAGATGATTGGGTTTTCCTAGAAGTTTCTCCTCTATCAGGTATCCTTCTCCAGGGAAAATGGGGAATGTTGGATTCAAGATAGGTTGGACTGCTGGAGGTCATTGTGTGGCTCAAATATGTTTATTATTGGTTATAATTTTTGGTCCAATGGACATGAATTCATGTTTTTTACAATAAATCTATCTCTAGGATGTATCACCGTGATACAACTAAAATTTTGAGTAATTAAGAAATTGAGTTAGAGATTGATGTTTCTGCTTTGGAGAAAATAGTTGAGAATGTTGATTGTCAAAATAAGTATTGAGTGGGTATTCAAATCATTTGGGTAGAATTATTTGGAATCAAGGATAATATTATAATGATAGTTGGTTACAAGAATCTTTGATGAGGGAGTAGTGTCCCCATCTCATTCTAGGGATTACATCTTTCTCGTGACTTCCTAGGGCGGAGAAGTTGTAATTGTAGGTCGTTTGTAACATCATGTTACCATTTTTTAGGTACACCCACAATCTAGTCATGTTTTTTTCCTCCGTTTAGATTGAGAGGATACACATAATGGTAATGTTATATACTTTTTTGACTCCCCAATTTTACCAAAAATTTCTAAATGATGCATGAATATTTCACACAGTGCAACTATGTTATATATCATGTAATCCAAAATGGCTACAATCTGTGAAAGGGGATTCATTCTGTGGAATATTACACATTGTAAATAGGGGGTTTATATTGTGAATGTTTCAAAACAATTTCAAAATTAGGTGTTATGTTTTTATTTTACATACCTAGCGTGGACTTCACGACCTGAATAGGATTTTTACGCCATTAAACTGCTCATGTCTATATTTGAATCACTCGGTCAATAGATTTTTTCAGTCCTTCATTTTCATATTCCTTCTCCCTCCACAAAGGTTTTATCTTATCAATATTATGGATACACAACTCCACATTGATCGATCTGTTATTTATTGGATCTCAAATGCAATTGTAGTGTGCTCTCTAGGTAAGAGACCATTTCACTTCAACATTTATTTTTATCATGGTATCTCTTCCGGGATGTGTCTTTTGATTCATCGGGATAATATGGGTTTTCTTCTTCTTTTTGTTTAGATCCATTGTGAGATCTTGTTTATAAGACCATTTATTGGTTAGATATCTGATGTCGGACATCCATTCTTGAGGTATGTGCTATCTTCCTTTTCCTCAAACCCCTTGTTTTATAAGCTAGATCAATCCTATGTTATGGGTATTTGATTGTGGGGAATTAATTGATGTTTTGGATCTCATTGATTTCGTCTTCTCTTAGAGGAATATGCCACACAAGTTTTGAGGTGAGTGGTTCTGTCTATATCCTATGATAATTGATCTTATTGTTTATAATTACTAACTGATTCATAATAAATGATTAGAATGTCTTTTTTTTGTCTTTTGAAATGAATTTTTATCAAAAAGGGATTTTCCATCATTATTGATTAATGGGGAAAAATTAAGTATTTTCAAATAATTGAAATGAAATTTGTGAAGTGTTTTTGAAATAGTTTTCAAACCACTAAAATGAATTGGGAAAGAGATCAGAAGGGATTCCTTGGGTACTAAATTTGAATGTTTTTCTTGGGGATATCATCCATTGTTTTTTGATTATAAAAGTGGGTTTTCATAGGACATTACAATGTTTCCAAGTCCCTTTGTTAAATGGGGATGATATTAACATTGATGGGGGGTTTACTTATTAGTTATAAATACGCTTCTAAGGACCATTGTACTAGGAACATGTATGTGTACTTGATTATTATGGTATGAGTAGTCTACTGCATAGACCTTTAGTGTTCCCTAGTATTTTGATACATTTTCTTATATTTAATATTTCACTTATTTTGAATTTAACCTTGATATTCTATTTTCTTATGTTGAAAAATTATATGGAAAATGTTTATTGAAATTGATATACCTACTTTTTAAAAAACTATGGGAAATGGGAAACTATTAAAATATTTTCTATAAGGATTCTTTTCTACATATCATTCCATGTATTTACATAGAATTATCATACATGAATTGTTATATGGAGGCTTTTTGTGTAACACCTGGGTGGGATCCTACTGAGCCTGTTAGCTCATATAACACACACCACTTCAATGTTGCATAAAAATTTTTTATCTTACATAGTACGGAAAGGTAAGGTGCCATAGTGAGATGTTGAGGTTCGAATAAATTGATTGTGTAGCTTTTTGTGAAATGGGTGAAATTTTTCAAAGAAATAATTTGAAGTAGCTATTTGGTTTGGGGTCCTTTACAATTGTACTTTTCCTTTTGAATTTTTATGTACAATTTTCATTGACTGTTTACATTGTATTATTATAGGTAGGGAATATATATTATGCTCTTTTATTTTATTGTTAATATATATATTCCATGTGGTTGTTCATGTTGAGAGTAATTGATCCCTCTAATATGTGCTTGATGCCCATGTACATGTCACCAGCCCATGGAGATCAGGAATGCCCTTCTGATATGTGATAGTTCGGGTGGGATCAAGGTTTTGGTACTTGAGGTCAGTTTGTTACACCTTAAGGAGTGAACAAATGAATAATAAAAACATTGATTGAATCATTCATAGTTTATCACATTAATGCATCATATATAATAAAAATTAATAAATGTGTCACTAGTTTCATAACCATACAAACATATATTTATATATAAGCATTTATTAAAATAATTTTCAATTATTATCTACATGTATATTGATTTGTCAATTTTATAATTCAAACATCATGTATTAGTAATCCGGATTTTTTAGCTAAATCATTATTAGTAATTTTCATCATTCATTTTAATGTTATTTTTATTAAAGTATTATAATATGTCCTATAATTGAACTTTTATTGTATTTTATAATGTCATAATATCATACTATGAGTGTTTTAGTCATGGTTATTAAGGATGAAATTGTTGAAAAATTGTTAATGACGTTTTAATCAAATGAATGGATGCATGATAATTATTGATTTTAATGTTAATGTTACTATTCCTAGAAAACATTATTTGCTTATTTACTTCATTCATAAATTTAAATATGTTCTCATACACCTATATGATGTTATTTTATTTCATTATTATATTAGTAGGTTACACAGGCCAAAAAATCCTAACACATTAATTATTTGATGAGTATGATAATGATAATATATTATTTTGGTATAAAATAATTAATAAATAATAATAATGATATTATATGTTTGTGATATGTTTTTTATTATTTTTTAAGAGTTTTAAATGGTATGAATATACTATATGAAAAATGATATATGTCAATTTGATGATGGAATAGTACGCATAAGATCAAATAAGATATTCAGTTTTCTTAATGGGAATTGGAAGATTTATAAATAGATATTCCCAAATAATAAATAAAATGTTTAATAAAAAAATAATTGTTTGATTCAATGAGAATGGGGATGTTATATCTATTAAAATATAATATTAAATAAATGAAATTAGGGAGAATTATTACTCAAGATGAAGAATAAAGTTTTCCATTGGATGAGACCATTCAAATGTAGGGTTTAGGATACAATATTTCTAAATTATTTGAGAGTTGAATAGGAGGGATTTAAATGATGATATATTGTTAAGTGCAATCCTAGTTTAGTAGTTTTATTAAGGTGGAGGATTTAGGACCGTTTTAGAAGTGGAATGAATGTTTTTTATCTTTTCAATTTATCATAAAGAGAGTGATTATTTCAAAAGTAAAAGAGATTTTGAATTTAAAATTAAATAATATCTTTTTTTCTAATAATGTCTCGATAATTATAATGATTTTATTTTATAATCATCTTTGATTTATGTTAGATATATGTTGTGGAGAAATAATAGTTTAGACACCGTTTTTTATGAAAAAATATTTAAAAGAGGATTGAATCTTTATAGGATCAATATATATCCTTACATTAATTTTCATGTTATATATATTTTAATTATAGAATATAATAGTCATTTTAGAGGAATTATATGGATATTTTTTCAAACTATCAAGTTGTTTTGATGAATTAAGGGAGATGATATTATCGGAACTCACACTGATTGAATATATGGTGAATTGATATTTAATATTTACTATAAATAAGGTCATCATAGGGGGATAAGTGTTGTGTAGAAGAAAACAGGAATATTATTTCATGTGATATGGGTGATCAGAATTTTCATTAAACACCATATTCAGAAACAATATTTTTATTTAATTAAAATGGAATATGGATCCAATAATCCATTATAACATATGCTATTAGGATAAATATTGAATAGTTAATTGAGAGAAATTCATACATCTTAGATTATATCAATTATATGATATCCTTTAGGATTAATTATATGATATTATCTAATCAATTAATAACATCTTTTAAGGCCTATGGTGGAATTGTAAGAGTAGAATATATCATAAATGGAATTACTAATAATGATTCATAATCATAGATATAATGTTTTTATTGAATAATTTAATTCAAATGGAAATTAATTATTTTGTAATCCATTATATTAATGATGCGACATTGGTATATGAAGACTTACAGAGGGGGAAGTACCTTCACCTATTTAATAATGAGTAATGTTTTTAGGGGAGGAATAATTTCAACACCCTGATAATACATATTATATATATATTTCATTAGTTATTAATTATCATAATAAATATTATTATTCATAATCAAAATTAAACTTTTAGAATATGTTTTCATAGGAATATATATTGTTTTATTTTTACTCTAATGTTTCCATGTATTGTAATATATTATAATGAAAGTAATTTATAAATTTTTGTGAATGAATTTGAAAAAATGGCCATTAATTTTGAAATCATTAAATTGAAAACATATTATTGTACATTTTTAGGATATTACCAAAAATATCAATTTTTTCGGAAATTTTCTATAGAAATGGTTTTTCAAGGTCCTATACGGAGATGATTTAAAAATAACTTTTAAAAAAATTGTCACATTAATCATTAAAAAAATTCATTTATGTTATAATGATTTTCAAATTTTATAAACATTACTAAATTGCCTTTATATTGTTAATATTTATAATGGTAAAAAAATTTAACCCTTGTAATTATTAAAAATGCCATTGTGACAACCGATGAGTGTGTAGAAAGGGTCAAAGTTGGTTAAACTGCAAGAGACACCCTAAAATTTATTTACATCAGGGATATATGTAATATTTTTGGAATATGAATTTACCAAATCATATATACAAAATATATTAATTTACATCCAAGAGACTAAATGGAAGAAAATTGTTATATGTTATTGTTTTATTTTTTTATAAGAGAACATATCTAATTAATTGTTCATTGGGACATCCACTACTTAATTAATCGAAAAGTTTACAATTAAATCTACCAAAATCTTCCCTAATAGCATTAATATTTTACACCCCACTCACTAAATTATTTTGTCTTATCAAAAGACTAGTCTATGATGGATAAATATTTATTCCAAATAGATATATAATAAATGGAGTTATAGGTCCAAATAAATTTATTTTATGTTTCATTTGTTTTATATTACATTATAAACATTTGTATCTACTTTAAAATAATCCTATTAGGGTCATCACTATAGTAAAGGTCTATTATTTTGACCTAATACCCCATTTTCATCTATATGTAAATCTTATGGGAATTGTGAACAACCTGCATATATTCATGTGCACTGGATCCTCAACGAAGAATAGTGATCCATTTATTTTCACAAACCATTAATGAATGATTTGTTATGATGAATATAGAGATGATATATGAAATTAATATCATTCTAGAAAAAATTTATTTATATTCTTTTCATTCTATCATTTATAATTTTATAATATAACTCATGCATTCGCATAGAAAAACACCTTCATGAAGTGATGTGAATTATTATTCATTATCGTGTCATGTGTGGATTTAGAAAGGTATAATTAATTAATAAATTTGATAGGTATAATATATTTATTTTAATATTTACATAAATTAATATCCTATATATTTAATTTCAAGTCATTATGAAAATGGAAATTCTACACATATTTACGTCAATATTACCTCCTTCATGAAATGATATATTTTATTTTTAAAGGAATAAATTATGAGAGTATTTTATATTAAATATTGAACACATAAAGATTTAAATTATTAAACTTTTATGATTTTTAGAGGATATCTCCATGAACATGTATAATATTGTTAGTGAAATGATGTTATTCTAATTCAATAAAGTGAACAACCCTAGAACACCAATGATAAACATAAATTTTTATGTGAACAAAAATTGATATTTTTTTAATAATTTGAATAATGAAAATTTAATTAAAACAAAAAATGTTTCTTTGATATTAAAAATATAATAATATTTTAGTAATCATGTGGGTAGACCTATAAACATAATGTGTCATGATATTTTTTATGGGACAATAACTTAAAATTATTTTCATTATGATTTCCATTAAAAAAATTCCTTCATATAGATGTTATTTTTTATACTTGATGGATAATATTATATATGAATAAATTTTTATTAATATCATCTTAAACTATTTAATTCATTCCATATGGTGGATTAAAATGGAATCAATTAAATGTTTTCTGCAAGGGTAATGTTTTGACTATTTTCAAATGTGAGAATAAAATATTTTTTATGTATATATATTGACAAACCAAACCCACAGAAAAACTAATAATTAATTATCATTATTCATCTATATTGTGAAAGGTTTTATTCATATGAATATTTTAGTCATGATTTTATAAGATTATATTTTTCATGTTTTTATTTGTGGAAGAAAACATTGTACTCGTTTTATTATATAATTTGTTGTTTTACTTAATATTTAATTCTATAAAAATAAAATTAGGGTTTTTAGTTCAACTATAAGTTATATGTTTTTTCGGGTTATGATTATTTATTTGAATTATTGTAGAGTCTAGTAAGTCAATTATAATTGGTGCACCAAATAATGATCATTAAATAACCATATAAACAGATTGTGTTTAATCGTTGCAATTAATCATACGAGATGTCGAAATTATCTTATTAAGTGATTCTATTACAAGGGTTCCTGTATATGTGATTAATTTAATAATTATCAAATATACCCGAAAGGTATGAGTTCCATAATATGTAATAGAAATAAATATCTTCAAAAAAATATATGAAACTTTAATATGTTTTTAATTAAATATTATGATCTTTTATAATCTGTGTGAATTATATTTCATGTCACTATATTAATTATTTTTTACATTTTTACATTAACACGATTGTTCATCAATTGGATATATGAAATTTTTATATGTTTTTTGAAATATGTTGATATATTACATATTTTAGGGCATGTAAATGTATTTATTTTTTTATAATTATTATAGAAGTGGGAAAAAATCTTATTTATTTTTATTTTTTCAAATGAATTAGTGTGTTTAATATCTTTTTGTGCCCCTTAGAATACATTAATTATCTTCAAAATTGCTAATTTTATTTCACAAAGGCATAATAATTAATAAGAACCCTAATAATTTCATATATTATTTCATGTGATCTATCAAGAATTTACAATGTAAATCTCAGAAATTCTAAAATATGGATATTTGTTTTGATAACTTGTATAACACACAATAGTATGTGTAGAAAAGAATATAACACTGCAAGAATTTATAATATATTTCTAGTTACATAAATTCAATATCTCAAATAAAGAATTTTATATGTAACACATTAATTATATTTCTATAAGGATCACAGAGTTTATCTTGAATTAAACGCAATGACAAGTTCTATTGAAAACATTTGTAACATGAATAGTGGAGTTTTTTTTAAAAATAATACATTATTAATATTATTATTTCACATGATATTTATCTCCTACCCATTATAATTTAATTTATGAATATGATTAAATAAATTATGAAAATAAATTATTGAATTAATTGGTTACCAACTTATTATAAATAAACCAAAAAACCAATTGAATATAAACAATATTTTTGTGTAAAATAAATATTATTTTTGAGGAAAATTTGTTTTACGATAATAAATTAAAAATATTAATATTATTAAATGATCATAATGAAAATTATATTTTATATATAAAATAATATTTATTAAAATTTATAAAATATATTAAATTGGCATTTGAGAAGAAAAAATACAATTCTATGTATAAAAATAAGTATTTTTATAACGAAAATTTTGAATCATTTTAATGGAGAAAATTATTTAGAAATAAATCATGACACCATTATAATGTTTATATATAAAAATAAAACCCATTTATGAAATATTTAATTTAAAATTATCTTAGTAAAATATTTTAGTATTATTATGAAAAGATTATTATTATGTTGAATAAAAAAATAAAATCTAGTTGATAATTGAAATTTTATCTAAATAATATACAATAATAAATTTTATTTTATTATGATTTTAAAGTAACATAAGATAAATAATTCATATATTAATCCAACATAGGAGATTTTATTCAATTTTATATTAAATATTCTTACAAAAACTTAGTAAATGATTCAACATTTTCACATCAAATAAATACTTTCTCATTCTGTTTCTGGGATAAGTTTTTGTTTAATTAGTTCAAAAAATTTGAATTTAATTTGACAAAATTTTATAAATTTATATAGTCAAAATAATATATAATTAATAATAATTATTTTTTTTAACAATGTGATAATTTAAAATTGTAAAAATTCTGTAGATTTACTGAGAGAAAAACAAGTTTAAAAAGGGACTACAAATTAAATATAAGAGGAAAAATGACCTTGAAACATATCCAAAATACATTGAATTAAATTATTTATACCGTGGATATTAATGTATCAATTTTGTTTCATTCTTTTTGATGTTATTCGTATAAACATTCATAAACCTAACAGTTATTAACAAATATCAAGATTATCCTCTTTCTAACTTTTAAAAGGACACCACCACTCCCCCACCCGTCGATCATTAAAACCACTACGATTTATCAAATAAATAAACAAATAAATCCCCAAAATTAAATCCCTCTTCCTAAAAGAACTATATTGGGTAGAAATCTATCTTATGAAAGAATTTGTAAAAACATATTGAGGATACTGAAAATAGTTTTAAGGTTTTTTTAAAAGATGCAATATTTAATTTCCTTATAAAGATCAATTAATTGTTTTTATATTATTTATATATAATAAAATAAATGACCTAAATATTTTGATATTATTTTTAGTTATGGTAATAAACTAAAAAATTACCAATGTACATCATAGGTGTTATGAAATCATTATTTGTGTTTATGGTGAACTACTAGAAAATAAACTGATGTCGTTCATTTTCCCCCTTACTACATTTTATGGTTTGTAATAATGATATAAGTAATACTTATATATGATCTTTATCAATTATATTTATATATTTAATAATTATATAAAAATATATCACCATTCCTTTCATTTTGTGGGAATACAATAATGTCATTTCTCTAAGAGGGGGACCACCACATCATGAAGTGATTTGATTCATTGATGCATTACATAGATGGTATTAAATATGTTTTCAAAAAAAATGTTATATATTTTATATAAAAATAATACTTGAATGAATATATATATATACATATATATATATCACTTCTGTTGATTCATTAAGACCAAAATATGGAATCATCGTTCATGTGTACGTACAACCAACCCTCCCTAAGAACGACATATTTCATTTCACATTACCAAATTTTATTGATATATATGAATTGATATTTATAAAATATAAATGATATATACATAGATATTAAAAGATTCTATATTATTTAATCTTGATCTATTTATGTTTAAAAAAAATTATAACCCAGATTATACTCGAAAAACAAGATAATTCAATCCCAAAGCAAATAAAATAATAAAATATTATTAAAAAATAGTTATAAGATGTTATAATAGAATAATATTTAATATTATAAAATATAATATGTATCAATTTAAAATGAATTTAATTATTTATACCATTAATTTTTTCTTATTGTATTCAACAAAAATGAAGTATATTGTATGAGATTCTAACTCAATTTATAACCCATTGAGAATTATTAGTTTTAATAAATCAATTTACATTTATCTAGTATATATATACCCCTATGAAATGAAATATAATGACTCATTCATAATTCCGGATATTTAATGAATAGCTATAAATTATATCAACTAAGGAGAGTTGATTTAAAAATTTCCAGGTGGAAAACATTATCATACAATTTCAATTACTAATGAAAATGTTTTTATTCTCTTGAAACAGACACATTCTTGTAATATAATTTCCTTGGAAACTAAAATTATTCAATATATAAATATTATTTTATGATTGAAATTACTATTTATTAATTTTATTCTAGTTTTACAAATGGTGTTTACATTTAATGTGATATTATTTATTTGGGAGTCATTTATAATTTATTATCTTTTACTAAACAAGGATATTTGATATAGATTTTTTTATGATTTAAATTGATTAGTCAATATATTAGTATTGTTTAAGAAATGTATTGAATGGGTCTAGTACAAGAAAATATATGCTTCTTGATTGATCAACAGTCTCATGAGATGTATTAATTTTCCAAATCTGATGGACTTCAACAAACATGTTTAATCTGTATAGAGTATAGATCATGAAGGTAAATATCGTGAATATATATTATAATAGTTTAGACATCTAAAATTATCCATTATATCAACTATATAATTCCATGTGGTTATACTATTTGTTATAATATAATATTAATTATTAAATATAACTTGATTATTTATATTATGTATTGTGATTATTATTTATTCCTTAGATGTTCTGATCTAGTAATTTATTAGATGTAATGTGTTTTTAGTATCATATCTTTCAATATTAATTATTCCTCATATATTCATTATATCATTTTTTTATGTTGAATGTGTATTGATTTATATACCTTTCTATGTCTATCATGATTATTGATATAAGATTTTTGTTCAATATTTATCCCTTTCTATGAATTTGAGATGAGCATTTTTCTTTCATTAATCATTGTTATAAAGTAGAGTTATACAAATTATTTTCCAAGGATAGTTATTATTATTATTTTTTGTTATTATGTATTTTTTATTTTAACAATGTAAAATGATTGTTACTTAAGTAAAAATTTCTTGAAAACAACTTCCCTGATTGGTCCTTTGGCATATTGTTCCATATAATCATGATAATGTAATAAAGTGACTCATTGGGTCATTGATTCTTATTTCAAGGTCTCTATAATGTGTATTGAATGAAGGTTCAGTAGATACCGTTGAAAAAATATACAAGAAATCAATTGTTATAGAAGAAACCAATGATATAATTTGTGGATAAGTTTAGATTAACATCCCAAACAAAATTTTTTTATTATTATTATATTAGATAAAAATAAATTAATTCGTTTCTGTTAAGTGTTTCACTAGTATAGGGATTATAGATTATGTTTCATAATGATATGATCTAATATACTATTCATTGTTGTTTAAAAATGGTGAAACAATATGTAATGTGAATCAAACTAATGCACATTATCCAAATAAAAATAATTATCCTTCCATTTATTGATGTCAGAAAAGAATTCAACGGGTGATTATATCTCAAATGCTTTCATTATATATAGATGTTGTAAAACATTGGCAGACCGAGAAACAATTATCTATATATTACCAATTCAATGGGAATGATATGAATAATATGAGTACATATGAAAATATTTATATTGGGAATAATGGAAATAACTATTTTTTCAAACATATTATAATTTTGGAAGGAAACACCATAGAATAACCTTTGGAGGAAAATGTGTTTTCTATAGGAATGGGGAAAAAGGTCACCATTTTCATGGTTTCCTGTAAAATAATGAACATTTCAAATGTTCAATTATACAAATGTGATTATATTAGGTATATTGTAATTGAATATCCCTAAAAAACAATGCAATACTCCACAGAAGAAGCTAATGGATCCCAATGAATCTTTTGATATTGATACAACCGATTTAGATTGAGTAATTTTCCCATATTAGGATCTAGGAATTACGATACTTGCGATTTTTATCAATTATATACTAGTTGAGATTGTTATGAAACCTGTAGTGATTGTAATAAAGAAAATTTTAATTATTTATTTCAGATTATATGTTGAATGATACCAATAACCAAGAAAAATGATTTCTTGAAAAGTTTAAATTCCCAAAAAGACATGATTGAGGAACTGATAACCCTTATTATGTTATGGAATCTTGGGTAATGATGTTTATATAAATAGATAATTGATATTAATAATTAAAATTTGGTAATTATAACTACTATGGAATAAATTATAATGATTTGGATTATACTAATTAAGAAGGTCCATATTGTTCAAATTTTGTTAAATTGTATATATTTAACATTTGGAGAGGTTTCTAGGATTATTTTATTAGTTCACCATATGTTGAAACATATGCTAAGACATGGTGAAGAAATAATTCAAAAAAAATTTGATTGATACTAAAAGGTTTATAAAAAAAATATATCAATCATGTATATTTAATTATATTCATAGAGTGTGAATTAATTAATTACTCGAGTAAAATGGGTCCTAAAAAATTGGTATCATAATAACATCTATTATTCAACTAATGGTCAATTAAATTATAAAATATTGATTAGATTAATCCTAAAAACATTCCGTTGATCACTATATTTTTTTGATATATGTCAAAAATGAGTAACTATAAATACTTGCATTTTCTTCTAATACCATATCTTTATATACCAGAAATATAACCCAATTATAACCATAGATATTTTTTGTTTTCATATAAACATTTTAATTATAATTCTATATTATTATGTAGATTTATTATTTACAATTTTACAACGAATTACCTTCTATCGTCATTGGAAAGATAAGGCAGAAGGACATCACAAGGAATTAAGAGATATCCCTAAGACACTAAAGGGTGTAAATAAATTCCAAGGGATTGATTAATAGATGGAGTAATTTTTCGTTAGAAAATAATACAACCCAACTAATCATTTCATAACCAAAAACCACTACATGATACAAGATTAAAATATATGAAACTCCAATCAATTACATTGAAATGACACCAAAACTACAATAAGTTACCACATTGTAAGACTACATATTTTAATTTAAAAAGCCGGAAAAAAATCAAAAATAATGTAGTAAATAAAAAAAATAAATCCATGCTCTAGTGATGAAACTATTCCCACGTATAAGGAGGAACCAGTAATGATGTTTG
This sequence comes from Viscum album, assembly GCA_963277665.1. Taxonomy (NCBI): domain Eukaryota; kingdom Viridiplantae; phylum Streptophyta; class Magnoliopsida; order Santalales; family Viscaceae; genus Viscum; species Viscum album. Next base: position 1,916,324,445 of record OY728140.1, on the reverse strand, counting down.
ATGAATTACCCTTTTCTATGTCTCAGTAAGCAACATCCTCAAAAAACAATGTACCAAATTAGGGTTGAGTAATGAAACTCGTTATATTTTTCCCAAATTAATTCAGTAATCACTCCTCTGGGAATGAAAAATTTACCACGTTTAAATTTTAAAAAATTTAGAAAAACAATTTAATTGTTGTAAATAGTTTAAAAAAATCCAATCAATTCTATATCAACATAGTTTTCACATATATTCCAATTTCCTTGTAAATAACTAACCAATTTATTACTAAAAATTCCTCAACTCATTTTCCATAACCATTCAATGTTGTAAATCCACACACACACACACACACGCATACAAAAACTCTTGGTGTTACCATTGAAGGTGGGTCTTTACATTCAAAACATTGCCCTTTGATGGTGGTACTTCACAACCATTATGCATCCCAATCCACATATGGATCACTATTAAAGACAACCACATTCCAATTCAACCAAATTTATAATAAATTCAACTATTTAAAGAAAACAATCATTTTATTCAATATTTACTTCTATGATTCCATAATAATAACCAATTTTTAAATCATATTTTTAATATCCTTTTACCATTTTAACATTCAACCAAAAAACCAATTTTCACAATTCAATAAATCATCACCAATGAAAGAATCCAACAATCAATCTCACAATAATTCAACAATAAATTTCACATCAAACAATCAATTTCTAATTAATCCTCCGTGTTCAAAAAATACGAGTCGATCGTGAGGCCACCGACCACGGGAATTATTGAATAAATGAAAAATAGCCGAAAAATGAACAAAAACATTGTTTGAATATATAAAAACTAGCTTATATATTATCCTATAGCCTCAAAAAAGGAAAATATAACCATTATTGGAATAAAAATTATTAATCTATCCCCAAAAGACTAGATCTAAAACTGGATAGATTGGGAGAAGTATATCTTCGAAACCAAACAAAAACTACCATAAACGATTACTTACCAAGGGAATACTGATTCAACGCACCATGAAATCCGTTAAAATAGTCTGAGAATTGATTGTAAAAGCATCTATAGACATTGAGTGGGATAAATATCATGTTAGGGATTTTTATAATCAACAATGGGTTTAATACAAAATCATGAACTAGATCTACAATTTTCGGATATTTTTTTTATCAGTTCATGATATGTTTCAGGGTTAGGTAATCCTTGTGCTAGACATGTGGTAGGATCTACATTATGGAACACCACACATAGTTTCCCTATAATATTCAGGAATATGGTATGCTGACCTTCAAAAATATCAATCTCCAACTTTTCACAGTTTCTACTGGATTTCGGTGAGGCTTGCCCAAAATAGCTGCCCAACCATGCACCATCCCACTATTCCTTATTTATCTTTGAACAGTTTTATATCGTTGTTTCTTAATTTTCACTAATCTTGCATGAACTATTACTAATATGAATATCCCCAAAAACATACCAAATTTTCTCCAAATCCAACCATATATTATCCATATGTTTTACATATATGAAAACCATAAATAAAGGGTTACATATATAAATCCAGGGGTGTAACATTGTACCCACCATTGGAATTTTCATCCCAAAAGTATAGAAAACCACTATAGTCCCTAATGCATTTGGGTTACTGCTCAACAATTAACATCTCCCAATACCAAATCTCTTCATAAGTTAGACCATGTTTCCACAATATACACATTATAATATTTCTTTTCCCATCAATTACTTTCTCTTACATATGTACAATCTACACTACCATGAACACAAAATTAGAATCTAACGTGATCACATCGAATCAAATTATCAAGATATAGCTAATACATTTTGAAATATGATATATGAAAAACATTATGCACTACACTGAACCATGATGGAAATTCCAACAGAAATACCACCTCACCATCCCAATCATGTATCACAAATGATCATATATATTAGCGAGTTAACTTTCCCTGATTTCCTATAATATGATGTAAAATATTTGGATCGATCCTCAAGAAAACATGATCTCTCATGCAGAATGATAATGTCCTTCCATGATGACCCTCACATGATATATGATTACTCATAGTTTTCTCCATCAATTTCTTGGACAATTTAATATTATTAGTTTTTTCTTAGATAATGATCAATATATCTACTGAAGCCTCACACATTCCCACCCAATAGAAAAGATAACAGAAAGGATTCTAATACAAAGCATAAAAATGTCACATATGAATGAAGGCCTGGTAACTATTTTTATATGAGAATATCAATAATGGTATATTATCATCCCATGAACCCCCAAAATCTATTACACAAGCCCACACCATGCCTTAAAAAATTTAACTACCATCTAGATTGTTTTTCCTTAAAAATATGATGTTCCATTATAATTATCAACAGATTTAAAAGATATTTCAAATGGACATCATGAAATTATATATATTCCTTGAATTTCTATCTAACATTATCGACACTAGAACACCATTCCACATAGAACCTTTTTGGATAACGATTTTTGAAATGTCCTATACCATATGAGATTCGTGAATAGGGATTAAATGATTTGAGTTTTTAATTTGATAAAATTTCACCCATATAGAATCATGTTTATGAACCACTATTGAGTATCTTATTGAAAATACAAATCTATTTTCTTCCATTTCCATGAAGGGATAAGTAAGGACTACAAAATAACTACTAGTTGAGGCTGCATTTCCTTAATATGAGGAGAAGTAAATAATCAAAAATATAATCTCATCCACCTCTTTTTTCATACCAAACAACCAATATTTTTATATAAATGCATTATTCATCGTATATATTCTAGGATTAACACCCCATATCCCATGATGGTATGAATAAAAATGTTTTTCCCGACAATCCATTGGTACTATTGTCATATTTCTGAACCACAACACTAAACTCACAATCATCTTCCATTCCTCAATGGTCTCCCTACCATTGAGTTTTGAACGTATACTCACATATTCTATATTGGTTTTTTGTTAAAATATAACCATACTAACCAAATATGGAATAATGGAAACTAGAAATAAAATAAAAAAATCACCTCAATCATTACAATCCAAACTAATTACATATATCACTAGAATCAAATATCATTTATCCGAAGAATCTTTTTATAACATATAAAATGTTATTCTTATTAATTCATATGACATCATAGTACCATAACCTAGTGTTTAAATTACATAAAATTCAATGATTTGGTGATACTCCATCCATATACATAATCTTATATTCAAACCACTTTTGTGAGAAAATGTGTTTCAATCTTAGATGATCCTTAAACACTTTATATTTTTCACCAATGAGGTTATGATACTAATTACTGATATCATGGACCAAAACACATGGCTCCAAATATTGTGTTTTGTAGTTTTTATCATGTAAATTTAACTATCTTGAGTGAATAACAAAAAAATGATCAATAACCATGGGAACAACGCCCAACCCAAATCCCCAAGCATTATAATACACCATCTACCTTATCCTAATTTTAGAAATACCATGATATGTTCTTATGCATGGTGATCCTTATGCTTTTAAAAATATATCTGACATTACACACTCCATTAAAAATGGAATATTATTCCCTGTGAAAGTTATCATAGTTGTTTCAGGACATTATTTATTACAAAAAATGCATCTATAATAACCATCTTGGCCAAGGAAACTGCATATATCGAAGAAAATAATTTGAGGTTTACAAATGATATCAACCTCTGTCATTTTTCTGTTCTACCAAAAAAACACATTATGAAATTACATTTCCATGAAATAATACCTCTTGTATCCAAAAACACCACATTGATAATTTGGAATACAACTGATGATCCCCATTTTTTCTTCATTCTCATACCATGTACATGAATACAGAAATATGACATCCAAAAACATCACTACAAAATAATAGATATATCTATAAAATATTTGATTCATTAATTACCAAATGACTATTGGTGCATTTGTAATATAGAAATTCATAACCAAAAATTAATAATTCCTATTAAAACTTCTGAATGTTTTCTTTCGAATACTGTTCTTCAAAACCCGCAATTGGTGATATTTTGAAGGCATGTCAATATTGGAGAAACATTGAGTTCTAGTCAATTTATAGAATATATAATCAATGTGAGGATTGGAATATAAATTCTTTATCATAACTTTATTATTATTATGATAATCCATACAAAACCAAATAGTCACAGACACCTTTTTGATAAACAAGACTGCTGCTTCCCAAGGAGATGTTCTCAACCAAATGATCCATTTATATTCCATCTCATCGAACTACAATTACAGTTCCATTAAGTCATTTAGATCCATTTATTATTATGGTAGGGAAATAATAATTTTAACTTAAAGTACATCAGTCATACACTTCACTTCTCTCATAGGTGTAAATTCTGATAAATGTTTGAGAAAACATCATCAAAATAATAAAAAACTACTAGAAAAATAATATTACTAATTTCTTCTATTGATTCCAAATTTAATGATTCAAACTAGTATGAGGTAATCATAACATCATGTTCTAACAAGAAAATTGAACTAGACTTTACGTTACAATCTCCTCTAATTATATACTCAATGTTATCTTCAGTCATAAAAATAACACATCCATTATAACAGTAGATGAGATACTTGATCATTTTCCACCAAAAAATACTTATGATTATTATATATAAATCTATTTAAAACATAGTGAATTTTTATGTTAGATCATATCCATTATCAATTGTAGACCATCCTTTCAATAAAAAGCCTTGACATTGTATTTAACGAAGAAGAGTTTGATGTTTAACACTGTAGGAATTATCTCATCATTTAAACTAAGAAAATTAGTAGAATAATAAAAAATATGAAGTGGTATTTAACTATATCAAAAAAATATTTCATAATGATTGAAATAAAATGCATCATACATCACACCATCCAAGGTAGTGACTGATCATCCACAATAATTTATGTAGCTCCATATTATTTCTTACTTGATACATTATATTCCCTATTGTTATGTAAGGATCTAACTGCCAGATGAGTCATGGTATTCCTGTAATCACATAAAAATGATTTTTTATACAGAAAAGAGTAGTTCTTTATCCCTCATCCATAAATGAATATGATTCCTATGGTACATGACGAGTATCTCGATCACTATACCTCCAAGCAATTCAATAATACCACTAATGAAGTCCCATATAATTGCAACTACGTCATGATCCATGTGGATTCATACACTATCTCTTCATATTGTCCAAATATCAACATTGTAAACATTTATTTTTCTATTCAGTTTTGAAGGATGGTTTACCAATCCATCTTTTTCATTCATTTCCAATCAACTTCCTTCTAAATAAGTGTCTATATTTGTATTTCTTCCAACATTATAGATCCCACCATTTACCATAGATAACTATATACTCTCTCTACATGTGGCTCCTAAATAACTCTTTAATCCACTGCCTTTGTATTAACCATATATTCATAATCTTTAATATATCTCATAAAAATCATTGATATAATCTATTGAATGATCCCAAATTTATTGTTCTGTGCCTTCAAGGACACACATCCAACAATATCTCTTAGAAATAACACTACATTAATGAATTTATCCTCATAATATGTCACTACGAGCCTCTCCTATTTCAATATAATAAAATAGTTATTCATACAATTCTGTGCATATGAGGATAGAAAATTTTGTGTATTTTTTTCAAAACCATCCCAAGAAATTCTCTACTCTAATTTATATTGAATGGTTAAATCCGTCAAATGGAATGAATGATCATATATCATATGCTTTTAAAAATATGTAATCATCTCTGCTAGTGTGAAAATGATAACTAATAATTTATTCATCCTATTCTTCCAAACCCCTAACTTCACTAGTTCAAAATCACACCAATATATGGGTGAATTTTAGTAAAGAAATTGATAGAATGATCCGCTTATCTTGGATCCCTTCTCAGGTTCCCCTATAAAGAACAAAAAAAGAATATACTATACTTTGAACTAGTTTTTTATTCACCTGTGGCTCTGATGCATCCACATTCTCAACATTTTGTGTTATTGGGTTTCTATGAGCCCTAATTGGTTAATTTTTCTAAATTCATGAAACACCCCATAAGTCTCGGTGTCTAGAGACTAAATGCTTAACAATTTAATATTCTACAACATCATTGTACAACAATATTATTTTATGAATTCACTCTTTACATGTTTAATCATTTCTTGAATAATAACATCCCCTTTTCAAAATCCAACTATATTAAAAATATCATAACCATAAACTTTCTCAAGATGATTCATTTGAAACAAATTTCAAAATATTTCAATAATCATCATATTTCACCAAATCATTACTCCAAATGAAATATGCACACTTTAAGGGAATTAATTTTTAAAATGAATTCCATGATCATCTCATTGTCTAAAACAATGTTAACGATATTCACAATCCTATATGTTTTCCAAAAAAAATTATGTTCAAAACATCACATTAAATTGATGTTCAACATAAAATGGTTATTTACGTATTTTTATTCCCTAAAATTAATTTCATATTAATACTTATCTCTAATTCCATCCCAAATCCAGGAATAACCATGAATAAAGATCAAATCTATGAACTAGAGAACTAAAGACTACATTTCAATCAAGGAACCAACATGATGATGCCATTTGATACAAAATATTGAAGGAGAAATACAGATACAACATGTAACATCCCTCCCATACTCTATAGATTGAAATGGATGAGTAAAATCACATGGAATTCTATGAGATCCCCAAAATGTGAAACTCTAGAAACAAATGCCGATGGCTTCATTAACAAATATAGGAAACTTATCTATTTTAAATTAAAACAACCCAAATTATCATTCCTTATCCAACATTCACTACAAAATACTTGATTAAAATGTAAAAAAACATATAAAAATAACATTGATATCAATTCCAAACATGAAAAATGAACCATAGTAGAAAACTACAAATATAAATGTACATTGTTGAAACAAAACTAGCATAAACAAAGAAACCTATAAGACACAACTCCAAGATCCAACTCCAACCTCATGCCCAAGTATCTTGATGCACCACTAAATAATTGTGACACATTATCATTACATGTTCCCTAGTAAAAAACATATAAAAATGCACCAACGTTCCAAATTAAGGGTGACTAATGACACTTAGTTGATTTTTCCCAAATTTCATCTTTACTCACAATATTAGGATAGAACAGGATTTCACATTTATATTAAAAAATTTATATATAATACATTTAAAAAATCTCATCAATTTATAATAATTCCATGAAATACCATATCAATAATTTTTTCATAAATACACCAATTTCTAAGAAAAACAATCAACCAAGACATTCCTTCTATTTTAGGAAATCAATTTTATTTTACCATTAATTAGTATACAAACACTCATACCCCAACACTCCATATTGATGTTACCATAGATAGTGGAACTTCATGTCCATATCTCACCCCTATCATGGTGGCACTTCATGACCATTATCCATCACATTCTACAGATGCTTGACAATTTAATCAAACCACGTGCCAATTCAATATCATCCAAATAAATTCAACGATTTAAATATTTTGTAGAGAAATAATTTTTCCAGACAAAAAAATAAAATAAAATTTTTAAAATAATGTTACTAATTTATCTTTACACCAAACCACCCAATTTACAAAATTCTATAAATTTTCACAAATGAATGTTACCAATAAAATCCCCAAAATTCCATAATCAACATCACACAAAATAATCAATTGGAAATTTATCCATAGTTTTAAATTAATAGGCGTAGAGTGTAAATCCACCAACCTTAGGAATTAAGGTAAAAATAAAGAACGACAATAAAAATCCCACAAAATCAGGTTAATTATAAAAAAACCCACCATAGAACTCTTAACTCAACATTAAAAAAACAAATATAACAATGAAAACTGTAAAAACATTTGATCTATCATCAATAGACTATATTTTAGAAACTATGATAGAGGAATATTATTATCTAATGAATCCCACCAAAAACTACCATAATCAAAAACTTTCCAAGAAAATCCATCTTCAACATACCAAAAAAAACACCTTTGAATTGGCTCTACATAAATGGGGAAAGCATCTATATACTTTTGGGAGAAAAAATATCAAGCTGGGGCTATTTAGGAGTAATATACATGGGGTTAAAATAAAATTCATATATATATCCACATATATATGATCATTTTTTATATTGTGCATGGTTAGTCACAGGGTTAGGAACACAAAGTGATAATTTTGTGTCAGGATCTTCCACATGTGACACCTTAAATGTTTTACCCCATGGTTAATTAAACAAAATTCCTTACTATGCACCAACCCACTAGCCCATGTCTCACTGTTCTCGGTTTCCTATAAGAGTTGCACAATTATCTGTAATAGCTCAACAAATATGCACTATAAGAAAATCCCCAAAAACATTACAAAATGAATCCAAAACCACCAAAAAATCACCCATATATGTTATGTACCTAAAATACATAATTGTTGGGTTAATTAATTTAAACAAGTGGTTAATGATTTATGATGTGGGTTTCTGAAAAAAATTATATTTCCAAATTAAAAACCACAAATTTATATGATGAGGACTAAATAGTAATGATGTTATTTATTTATGGTTGGGAGAATGTAATTCCATTTAAATACCTCATAATTGTACTATATTATATTTAATTAATTGAGAACAACTGTAATTGTTGAAGGGGATATTACTTTTTGTGAAATTTTGATATCTTTATTTTTTAATTATTTCACTATTTCTAATATAATATATTACATGAAACATTAAATATTTTTGTCTCTACATTGGAAACCTTTTTTAGATTTTGTCACACATAATATTATTTCCATTGGAAATCATTCCTTACAAGAAATACCATGTTTTTATCAAACAACATTATATAATAAATAATATTTCCTTATATGATATTTATATCCTTGTTTTTTGGAATGATGTTTATGAATAATATTAAAACAAATATTGAAATATATGTTTGAATTGATGGGTTATCAAATAATTATACATTAATATATATTTTAATAGAAAATGAAGAAAATATTTATATAAAAACAATGTTTAAATTCCCAAGGTGTTTTATCATAATAAATTAAAAAAATTATTATTATTAAATGATGTTATATATTGAATTTATTTATTTATATTAATCAACTGTATTTTATAGGCATTTAGAAAAAAAATACAATTTTACTCTTAAAAAGAAACATGTTTCTAAATTTATTTTCTTCCCCATCTAATAAAACAAAAATATTAAAATATTATTTTTACGTGTTTATAAATTTTTTTAGAAAATAATAATATATTATTTTAATACTATATGTTAAATATTCTTGTTGTTTATTTATAAATATATTTCGATGTTAAAATATTTTAGGGATAGGGAAGAAATAAGAAGATTTTAATGGAAACTCACAATTTATTGAAATAATTATTAAGAAAATATTATTTTTTAATGTATTTATAATTTAAAATAGGATCAATTAAACATATATTAATTAAATTTATTTTATTGAAAACATTTTTATTTTAAATTTTTATTTAAAAATTTTGTAAAATTTAGAAAATTTATACTTTAAAGAACATCATTCTTGTTTTTTATGTGGGATTAATTCTAAACTAATTATTGAGAATTATGTGATTTTAATTTCTAATAATAGGATTCAATATATTTATTTATAAAAATAATTTATTCACTCTAATAATTTACAATTTATTATTCACTATTATGATTAGTAGAAAGAGTAATGATTAATTACAATAGTTAATTGATAAAAGAATTTACAATGTGAAAAAACAATATTCTTAATGAAATAATGGCCTAGTATATTTTACAACAATAATAGGTTGGATATATGTAGAAATTAACCATTTATGTACTCAATTAGTTTCTTTATGGATTTATATTATAGGATGAATCATTTGTACTCCTATTTTCAATTCAAAAATTCTATGTGAGTTGTCTCCCACAATTATAAATGTATACACATATCCATATCTAATAACCCCTTAAACACTGATTGGTTTTGTCAATACCTTCCAAAATAAATAAATAAATAAATATCAACAACCAAATACTTGGTTGTATTAAATTTGAATAAAACTAGTACATGAATAATTAGTGAAACCCTGAGCAGGATACTAGATTAAGTGGTAATATTTTTCTAAAAGCATTTTTATTTATTTCATTCTCCACACAATTCAATTATATTTAAATAATTATTATATAATATAATAATTAAAATAAATATAATCCAATGAGTTAAAATATGGTTATAACCTATGAAATCATACACATCTATAAAATGGAACACAATACTATTATTCATATGTATAGTGGAGTACCACCTCCCGAGCCCATGTCATTATTTTACCCATTATACCATTGAATGATTTGAATAATGAAGTAAATTATAATGATATATGATATATATGAGATCATTTATTTATTTATTCTTCCAAAATTATTATATTACAAATACCCTCAAACATTTCATTTTTTTTGTTATAAGAATATGTTGATCGTGTGAACATAAAACATCCATGTCATTATGCGATGTGATTTATCCATAATTTACATTGAAAATAATAAAGATAGTTTTAAAAAAATTATGTTATTTAAATTATATATTAATTTGTAAATTCTTATAATATATATATATTACATTTTTTTCTTTCAATATGATAACAAATAGTAAATAGAAAATACACATACATATGACTTACCTTTTCCATGAACAATTTAATTCATTTGTTACTACCAAATTTTATGGATTAATCTAAATACATATATACATAAAAACTTTTACTTTTAAATATTGTGTGTAATTATTATGATGACTCCAAAATTATATATGTTAGTGGAAATAAAAAAAACTTATCATAGCTTATTCGATAAACATGATAGTTAACTCCTGACTCTATGAAAATAATTAACGATTATTAAAAAACTGTGATAAAATGTTATAAAAGAAAAACGAATGATATATAAATATGAATATGTTTCTTATAAGTTAATAATATTAATAAAACCTTATATATGTGGTTAATTTTCTCACTATTAAAAGGAATCATAATTTATGTGATTTTTTCTCAATTTACAATATATTGGGAGTTATGAATAATTTATGCACCAATTAACATTTATGTGGTGTATATAATTCTAATTTCTCTTGAAATATAATGTGTCATTCAAAAATAATTTCATTATACAAATCAAATTTAGTTATCTAATTAAAGGGGATTTTAATTTCCAATTACAATGTTCTAAATGTTTTCATAAAATCTCAATTACTTATTTGATTGTTGACATTCATTATAAACATTCAATTTCATATAATAATTTTTTATTGGAAATTATATTTACATTGAAAATAAATATTCATATATGAACGATATTAATATAACCAAATTCAATTTCTATTTTACATATGGTATTATATTTGACTTTTATATGACTGATTGGGGAAATTTTAATAGATCAATATTCATTACCCAATATAGATATTTGATGTGGATAATTGTTTATTATATTAATTGATTATAATATAATTCAGAAATATTTTTTATGTATAGTAAATAGGATGGATACAATTTAATGTTAGGGACTTGATTCATTGAGACAAATCAGTTGTCCAAATTATATGATTGTCTACACATTAATGAAAATTACCTTGAGATTAGATGTTGAATGTAACTATTATAAGGACGAATAATGTTAGTTCAAACAACTAAAATTATAATTCCCATAATTATTCATTTTCCAAGTGATTATTTGTTTTTTATAATATATATGGGGATGTTTCTATCTCATTTGATTAATTATATGGTATTATTTGATAATAATTTATAACATCCATATTATGGCCATGTTATATATTAATGGGATATGTTTTCTGTTACCAACCTCTCCGTATTGATTATTACATATTTATTCATTCAGTAAAGTTATTGAAATTTATTATGTGTTGAGTAATTTCAATTTTCATTTTGATTATTCTTATTGATTATTGGTTTGATTCATTTTACATATCCATTACTGAATATTTGAACACACTCATAGTTTGTTTCCTTCCCAAAGGATAGAATAAGTTATATTTTAAGGAGTTTTAAAGGATGCAGTTTATTTTTATTTTGTATTATGTATTATTTTCTATTCCTGATGTAAAATGTATGTTATGTATATATTTAGTACTTCAAAAATCCAATATTGATCAGTCCTTAATTATTTTAGTCCAATTAATCATAACAACATAATAACATATGGAACCAAATCATGGCTTATGAGGATAATTTTAAAACATGGAATGTGTGTAATTATGAATAGAATATTTTTTCACATATGTACATTTATAGACATATTAACAAGGTAATTAAACTGATTTACCCATTTCATAAAACTCTAACCCTATAAGTAAATTTATGATATATTTATTTAAATATACATCATTAATATTGTATTTATGATGATATTTGTGTGGATGATATTATAAATCATATTGAATAAGAATTATTAGATACATATTATTCTCAAAAAGGATGATGAAGGAATTGTTAATGTTTAATATTAAACATTGAAAAATTGCATTTATTTTAACTAAAACTAACATGATACTAAAGAAACTATTATTGTAATGTTTGGTGAATTTCGCCATTTTGATTTCTTATATCCATAAAATTTTCATAAATTTGATGATATTTTAAAAATATGATAGATTATAATACATGAATATTAAACTAAACAAATTGTAGTAAATCATCAATATGTATAACTATCACAATTTCAATATTTAGAAATTACGTCAAAAGATGATGTACAGTTTTTATCTAACAATCTTCTTACCAAAATTCCCAATATATTGTTGATCTCAATGAACTGTGAATTTTGTTTTATCAGTGTTATGTGAGTCAATAGTTAAAATCTATAGGTTCTCAATGATATAAGAGGATAAATCAGTATTTTTCTATTATAATATTTTATTAAATTAACTCAGAATGATTCATGTCAAGAATGTTGGATAATGGTTGTAAAATATGTTAGCATGCAATTAAAATTGAACAAAATTTTGAACAAAGATGAACATCATATAGATTTAATTTCAATTATAATAAAATTATTCTTTTTAAAATATTTAGATTAAAACGACGTTATTTTATGAAATAATACATGTCTAATTTCTAATGGTGACTATCAAGAAGAAGGTTTTGATTTTGGAAAAACAAATTACCTAGTAGTTTTAATAAATTATGATTGAATCTTATTATCCATAAAGGATTATCTAAATACTATATTATTCCAAACAGATTCTAAATATTACTTTAAAATGATTATATTTAACAAGGTATTTTGTTTTAAAATGAAATGTTTTTAATGATATGTAATTTTTTATGAATTTATTAAATCTTAATAAGGAATCAAACGGAAATAAACAAGAACTAAGGCCATTTTTTATAATAATTCCGTATATATTTATCAAAATGGTTTCTCAAGGAGTTTTTTAGAAAATATGGTTTCATAAATAAAATTTCAAAAAATTCCATCATTGCTAAATTATATATTATTGAAATTATTTTTGGTTTGACCTAAAAATTTATTACTTTTATTTTTTAACATATGAATAATCAATTTTAAATTTGAGTGCATCTAGTAGTTAAAATTTTGTATGGATTTAATATTTTATAAAAACCATATGGATATTTAATTTCACATTATAAATATATAAATTATTTAAACCAATATTCTCATTTTTACAATTCTTAGAAAATAAGTACACTGGTAAAAAATATTTTTGGGCTTCTCCTTGATGAAATAAGTAAATTGGTATATAAAGACACTATAAGAGTATGATAAAAATTATAATATATATTATTCAAAGCCATCTATAGAATATTTCATTAGTATGTCATTGTGTTTGATTTTATGAAAATACAATAAAGTACAATTTATGTTAGATAAAATTCAATTTCCAATCTCTTAATCAATATTCAAGAAGATATATATTCTCTTTATAGAAAAATATATTGTTCAAAAAATTTACATTGATTATCAATTTTGAGTACATATGATTGATAGAAAATTTACTTATAGAACATGTTATTTCATTTATATGTTTTTTGTTTCATTGTTTAACTATATAAAAAATTATATACAATCTCATATACTAGTATTGAATATATTTTTTTCTATATTTTTTTCACTAGTGTTTTTCATGTAACAATAAAATGTAGATTTAAATCTGATTTTCATGTAACAATAAAATGTAGATTTAAATCTGATTTTCAGAAGAACAGTAATTATATTTTCTTATATAAGTTTGTTTCATTGATTTAACATAACTGTTGATTATCAATGATACACAAAAATTATATTTTATGTGTGAATATACAAGAAATAAATATAAGTATGACTATATTTTTTAAATATTTTTTACATATAAATAATTTTAAATTATTATATTGGACATTGTAATGACAAAACAATTAACCATCAATTCAATTCTATAATCCATTATCAGTATATTTTAATAAAACAGAAATTAAAAAATGTGATAATATTATAATATTTACAGAATTATTTTTATTATAAAATCATTAAACTATTTCAATATTATGTTTTCCCAAAATTATTAACTTATTTTCACATTAAAATTTAATTAATAATTTATTACGTTCCATAAAAATAATGTTTTGGATATATTAATAATTTCATTGAAATTATATTTTTCATGAATCATCAACAGAGTAAGATCATTCATTATTAATGGAATTTGAAATCAAAAATAATTACTTAAAAAATTATGGAATAAATATTATAAGGGGGTTTTATGGTCTCCAAAAAATGTTAATTTTAATTTTTCTTTATAATTAAAATTTATATTCAATCCTTAAATGAATATGTACAAATAAATGTTTTGGAATTTAAATTAATTATAAATTATAAATTACCCCTCATACTTTAAATGAGAACTTATTGGGTTATATAAATCATAAATTTATTAACATATATATATATATAAATTATTTTTTTCACTGCATATTATTTATTTTTACAGAACATTAATTCTAACAAGTGTTTTAACTGTATTATTACATTAAAATGATATCAGAAGAATACCTGAAGGACTATTGTTTGTCATAAAATTCTATCTCTCAAAAAAAAATTAAATATAACCATTGTAAATTTGATGATCATTGGTGAAGATGTTGAAATTATATAATTTAAAATTAGGAAGGATTGGTACTATTATATAGTGATTCAAAATTGTATCTTTATGACTTGTGTTGGAAGTTTTGGTCAACTAGAAAAATAATTATAATAAGACCACATTAAATAACAATTTTTTTGAAAATTTAATTTCTTTAGACAATTTGATCACATCAAACATGATGAATTGTATTTTTCGGATAATTTTGTGATTCTAAAAACAATAGAAATGAATAACAATTTTCATTTGACAATAATTATGATGGAAAAAATTTTATACTACATATTTTCTATCATATATTTTTCATATTCTACTATATTTTTATTTGAAAATCATAATTTGGATGATATTTAATTATAATTGATTGTGGTTTCATTAACTATTCACCCATTTTGATCAATAATTTTCATATAGAAATTATGTTTTTTATTTAATCTATTATTATCTATGAATATTGTTCCAATTTATTATTTTTAATTTTGTTTAAATTTTTCGTGATTATAATTTTACAATGTTGTTGTAAATTTTATATTATCTAAATTGATTATCTAATAATATTTATGTAAAATTCAATAGTAATGTGATAAATTTCCAATATGTTTCCTTACAAAGTTCATTACTTTTGAAATAGAAATTTTAGATTTCAAATTTTCATAAATATATAATACATTCTACAAATGATTAAATATTGGAGCTAACTACAAACATACAGTATGTATTTTTCATAACTAAAAGTCACCTCTTAATGTTTTTATATTACATGAATCCTTTATTAAAATGTTATTATTATATATAATATATTATATTTTATAAAAAATTTAACACCATATGCTTTAAAAAAATTACATTTCACTTTTAAAAATATGATGAGAATTAAAATACCAGGAAAAATAAAAACTTTTGTGAAAATTTAATGTCCAAAAATATATTTCAAATCTTGTTTGTCTGATTCACAATCACAAGAGTGGTACCTAATTAAACTCATTGATAAATGAAACAAAATGATAAACTCATCAGTATATGTGGCAATAATTGTCAATGTTATTTGAACTAACTCTGATATATTCGGTCCTACCTTGTCAATTAAAGTGACATATTTAAACAAAATGACATTATCAGGCATCAAAAATAGGACCGAGATAATAATTAAACAGAACGTAAAAACCCTATTTCAATTAATAAGATAATGATTTTTTGATATTAAATTGTCTTTAATTTGGAGTGAGTAATAAGATCTATGCCTTTTGATGCTAAATTTTACAACTCTTACTATTTCTATTTGAAATTGTTTTATTAGTCATCCTAATTGATCAAGTAGTTTAATGGTCAGTAAGTCCATGGATTTAGAGGTCATATAAGATTTTATACTTCTGAAGTTGTGTTGTAATAAATTTTACATCTATTGTGTATATTGAAAATCTTCCAATATTATATCATTTTATATTTTTTGGACATGAAGAAAGACTAATGACATGTAATAAATCATTGAATCCTAAAAATTTAATTTAATTTGTTAGAGACAATATAATTTTTCATATAAATACATTTAAATCCTCAAAAGAAGTTATCTTTTTAAATTTTATTTTTAATGGATTATTTTTTTCTTTCAAATAAATTTAATAATAATTTTTATTTTTATATTTTTTATAATATTTAAATTGTAGTTTATTAATTTATAAATATATCATAGTATTTAATTTATTAAATTTAATTTCATTTAATTTAAAAAATATATATCTTAATGGAATTAAAACTTTTATTTGTATCACTCTTAATCAATTATATTAACTTTTCCCATTATTAGTTTTTTTAATCAAATTCGTTATACCACTAAAAAATTATTTTTCATATCATTCTAGATATATGTTTCATTTTTTAAATTTAAATATTTAATTTTAAATATATATATCACCTTCTCATATCGATTGACTAGAGAAAAATATTAGGGAATCATATCTTATATCATAGGTGAAATCCTAAATGTTTAGTAAAAAAATATAATGAAACCTCAACAACATAGTAAATATATGATATTCAAAATATTACAAATTAAATTAAAAAAATAATGAATGATAATTCAAATAATGAGAGATTATAGAAATTGAAAAAATATGGGGTCAATTAGAAAATATTTTTTAAATGATATATAAAAATGATAAATTTTATTTGTAGGGTTGGATATAAAATAGTCATTATGTTTCTTTGTTTAATACCTTATAAACAAAATCAAACTCTAATAAGACATGCCATTTCAATATAAATAGTTTAATGATATAATGACATTTTTATCATATATAAAATTATATCATTCAATGAAAAATAAAAAAATTAACTATGCTGATTATCAAATAAATAACAGTAAATCAATAAATAAATATTGTTCATGTATAATGAAATAGGAATGGTTATCTCAGATTATAAAAATTATCAATCCCATATTAATCCTATTGATTATTTACAAACACTCAGTTAGCCCTGTTGGAAAATCATTGCAAAAGACATCAGCTTGTCCATGTCATCAAATAAACCAATTGATTGATACATCATCATCATTAAAGATAAAAATAGAAATACTAATATCAAAGTAACTCATTTCAATTATCCTTGTAGAATAAAAGTTATATATCTATTCCACTTGATTTAAATATTTTACTCCATGTGAATTAATTCATAATTTATGGTATATTAATAAAAAATATATCTATCATATGTGCCAATATCATTTCTAATTCATATATTAACCGAATTTAATTACAAATAACATTAAATATCAATTAATGTATATCATATTTAATCACATAATGATTTTATTTTTTTAAAATCCATATATGATTTCATATATTCAATAATTATTATTTATGATGCAATAACATGAAATATGAATTATTTAATTGTTAATAGTGGAACAATTTCATTACACTCATCCATTAAGATCGTAATAGATATCTATGAATTATAGTATCCAAAAATAGTATGGTTTTATGTAAAAATACATCATTAAGTGAACTTTTTAATTTTTTTTGTTATTATATATTATTAATGTACCATTCTATCAAACCACCAAACAAGATCTATAAATGACATATTACTCATTTTTCATTTATATTTCTTCTTCATTATTACACATCCAATAGTGTTACTATAAAATATTATAAATTTTTTAAATCTATATAAAATACTGAATAATCCCCAATATCAATGGTCATAGTTGAAATCCCATATTTCTATAAATAAATTATCATTAAATAATATATTTTTATTATGAAGTAAAATAATTTGATTCATCCTGTTCATATTTCACCATTTTTGTGTAAAATATTTTGTGAACATGCCGTAACATAAATAATTATAGAATAATCCTTGTCCCATGTACAAAGTGTTATTATTCTCCTAATTGGGTCATAAAACATTTACAAATTAATATTAATTAATAAATAAAATATGGTTATTGTGGTGCAATTATTTTATTTCATGATAATATTTTTTTCTATAAAATTCAAACATCTAGAGGTCAATTTTCATGGAATAATAAATTGATTGTAAATTTTAATTTGAAAAAAATTAATTAATATAATACATTATCGACCAATTTAATTCAAAGGATTCATACAAAAATAACTATTCTAATTAATTGTGTAAAACATATTGTTATTTTAAATTTTTATTTAAATATTATTGAAAATATATTACAATATTTTTTTTATAAAATCCCATGAATATACACATTTTATTTTCCATAAAAATATAAATCCACATAATTTTAACATTACAACATATATTTGAATTAAAACCTTATTTGATAAAATAATGAAACAATCATTAACGTTACACATTGGATGAATTAAATTAAATTATATTTTTTTACAACAGTTCCCAATAAAAAATCATACACGCACATTATATTAATTATTTAATATAATGTAAACATATTTTTATATGGGATATTAAATTATTTATTTGAGTGTAGATATATATGATATTAATATGAATGTTTCAATTGGAACATACTGATATTATTTTTCTTTTATTTTTTCTAATCATTTAATAAAATTATCATCAATGTCTGTAGTGAATATTTTTGTTTAACATGATGGATATTTATCACAAAATTTTTAATTGATTTCCACTTTGATGAATATTGGATGTACAATAACAAGATATAATTTGGGGTTTAAATAACCATTAAAACATCAATATATCATTCATGTGACTAAAAATAAAAAAAATCCCCTATATCCCACCATTAATATCCCTTCAACAAAATATGTAATTATAAAAATAATTAGTTAAAATGAATCCAAAAATATATATATATATATATATATATCCAGTTTTATATAATTATCTTTATCACCAAATTTTTTTTTTGTTTTCTTAAATTTGTTTAATTATACCAAATTGAAATTTAATTTGTATAATCCAACCAAATTCCCTCTAATGAAATGTTGTTTTAAATTGTAATATGTATATATTAGAAAGAATATGATTCAGAAGTCCATAAATCTAACTAAATAATTATGGAAATGTCAAAAAATGCATGTCGTTAGATATCCCATAATCATCATACTAAATCAATATTATTAGGAATTATATTTAAAGCATGTTAAGCTAGTATAATTAGGGAAATAATTTTTTTCATCATTAAGAAATAAGGCATTAGAATATTATTAATGGAAATGTGTTCACCTTATAAATTATAAGTTTTTTTAATCATAAGATATACTTTATATAGTATTATAATGTTATATATTGATTCCTATCAAATTATATCTACTATATTAACCCTTTGTAATCAACATGGAAGTAAAAAATAATAATATTTAAGCCATTGTATATGCATTAATTTCAAAATTTTCAAATATATACTTGTTTTAGAATTTTACTATTTAAAAAAATACATAAAAATATATAATCATCAATTATAGATATTATAATAATAATTAGATATTTGTTTCTCAAATAAACATTATTACATAAATGTGTACCCTCCCATCATTTAAAACCAACTATAATATTTGTAGTAGTTTCATAGGCTCTACATACATAAGAATATTTAAATTATATTATGTAAACATTATAAAACATTTCATATTTAAAAATTCATATACATTTCAAAGTGAATTTTTATAATTACGGTTCTTTATAATAGTAAAATATATAATAATAAATATTATATCTACCTTAATGAAAAAAATATTATCAATTAACGTGGTAATTTGAGTATAGTACCATATAAGTGATGGTTTTCCTTAGTGTGGATCATTTAGAAAAATACAATTCATTAAAAAAAATTAATTGTACGATCATGTAACACTCTACTAATGTAGAAATATATTTTATAATACTATATGACATAATAAAGTTGAGAATACGAAATCTACATGCATATTGATAGTTTTTATTAATTCTAGGAAAAGGTGAAAACACTCCATTATGTAATTCAATATCAATCTCTTTAAACATCCACTTACATAAATAGTATCATCTATAAATGTCTTTTATATAGTAATTTTTAATATTTTATTATAAAATGTGGCCTAATGTTAAATTTATTACTATATTTAGCACCTTTTCCTTTATTGCATAATTATTCTTCCCATCATTCATTATTGGAATGTTTGTTGTTGTTCAAATGTTAATTTAATAGCTTCTATAATTTTCTTTTTTTAAATTATAAACCCTATTGTTCCCTTTTTTATATATTTTTCTACAAATATAAATTTTGTTATCCTCTTATTTTAGGATTGTAATTTAATGGTTTATCCCTCATATGTTTGATATATTTCATCTATCAGATTATGTTGTTGTTCATGAATCAATGTAAACAACCACTAGACATTCCTTTAACATATATTATATTTTCAAAACATGAAATTCAATATTTCTCATGCATGATCCTCTGTGTTCAATTCCATCATTTTACACTATAGTGTATCCATAGTGGATTCAATAATGGATATTAATATTTAATATGAGAAAATTATATGAATATAATGTTATATTACTTTTGGTATTTTAATAACCTTAAAAAATACCATTCTTTTCTCAAATATTGTCCACTATACAATATCATTTTAAAATGGGAACTTCTAAATATTAATGAAAAAATTTACAAGGAACATCAACCGTAATTTCTTAACTCTTTCTTGTAATCATATTTATACATGATCTTATTCAGTTAAAATTAATATTTGACAAATTATATTGAGTCAAATAATTATATAACATAATTATGAATTAATATATAACTTGTTATGACTTTTAATATTTCATAATTATAATATAAACAATTAAAATCCATAATAAATTGGATCTAATTCATAATTCTAGAAAACAATCTTATTTAGCCGCAAATTAATTTATCTATATGGAGGAAATTGTTTGATGATATTTCAATGCGTTTTATCTCCTATTAATAGTTAACGTGTTTTCATGATATTAATATGTCTATTAGATTCCCGAATCAATGAAGTAATAAATAATCGTTGAATTATAAAATCATTGAAAACACCATATAATTAGTAATTTTCATTAATATCATGTCATAATTCCTTGTGTCTATATAAAACATCATCTTTCGGGTCAATGAATATGAATTACCTTGAGGTAATTTGTATAATTAATGGATTTTATAAATATCAATTTTAGTAATATGTGGTACATATATTAGAAGACATTTTAGTAAAAAATAATATTCACTAAAACATTTTAAAATAACATTCATGACAGATCATTATAAACCACGCTCCCATATCATTTTGGTCTAGTGTTTACAAAAGTTAGATATATGGATGACTCATTATAGAAAAATATTATTCAATATAAGAGAATAATATTCATCAAAAATGATATTGATAGTGACATATTATACATAATAATGTTCTTTATAACATCAGTAAATGGAAATATCACCATGGGTGAACTAATATATTTAGTTTGTTAACAACATTATAGAAATCAACCAAGGAGAATAGTCATGAATAAGAAAAACATATGGGTATAGAACCAGAATCAATGAACATGAAATTTACAGATTGAAATTTTTCCAAATAAATTGTTGATTAAAAATCATAATTAATTAAATAAATATATTCACATAACATGATAATATATTCATCGGAATGTGGGATCATTTGTAACTCCATGAGGTATCCATTTATATTATCCAAAAAGTAAATTTTTTTTAATAAATTACATCATAGATAAAAGGGGAAACTGTGCTATAACATATCAGATATAAAATATTAATAAATATAAATAATAATAAATCTTTTCTAAATTACAATATTTCAATAAATTTAAATGGGATATGAAATATGATTAATTACACATAATGTTTATTAGTAGTTTTTTTTGTAATTTATTTCCGTTATATATATATATATAGGATTTTTTATTAAATAAATATAGAAATTTGTGAATTTGAATGTAAAATTTTTAACATCATTATGAATTATTCTTATCAGTATTACTACTGAGAGAATAAATTTTTTAGAATTAATTGATTATAACAATAATAAAGAGGAATTCAAATTTTAAAAATATATTAAATTTAATGATGTTGTGAATATATATAAAATAAAAACATGTTTATAAAATATTTTTTTACATTAGATATTTATTCATATAGTAAAACTGTTTATTATAAATTATTATTTTGGGTATATAAATCCTATGTAATAATTTTTGAGATTATATAAATGTTTATTCCAATTTAAATAATTTTTTTAGTCTCAATATATTAAATTATTTATCAAATAATATGACTATATTATATTTTATAGAGATTAATATTTGTTTGGATTTTGAATGATACAACTAATTTTATGTAGTTTGATAACACAAAAAAATTTCACCTTCTAATAAATTTAATTCTTCAATAGAACCATTTTCTAAAATAAAATTATATGATTATTATGGGTTCATTGTAAAATTATCATTCCAAATAAATTAAAATATTATATCATAATATGTTTTTTGAATTTTATTCCTGAATTTTGAAATTATTAAATATTATATTATTATATATTATAAATAAAAAAATAAAAAATAAAAAATTTTCTAAACAATATAAATATAAATTTGGAAAAAATATTAAAATATAAAAAAGAAAAAGTCTAAATCAGGGTATGGTACAACCTAAATTTGGGTTGGAAAATATTACTATACTCAAAATGGCCATGGGAAAGTCAAGATCACTCCTACCAAATTTTATTAAAAAAGGAAAGGATAGTCACAATTACAAGGGAGCTTTAAAAATCCCAGTAAAAAATGTGCCACTCACATCTCCCTCAACAAACTGCGTGAAATATTCTGGGATAAGAAAAGACCATTGTGATAAAGATTCCACAATAGCATTATTTGAAAAGTCATTAGCAACCAGATTATCCTCTCATGGCTGATGCTACCTTCATGGATTGAATTTTTGTAACTTCTTGGATATTACACCATTGATCTGACACATGTTTACAATACAATTAAAAATTTTAATTTTGAAATGTAATTTCCACTCCAAAAATACTCATTCTCTTTAAATATAAATATAGAACATTTTTTTCCATTCATGTAACACTTATTCCTTAGTATTTAAAATGTAATCTTTATTATTTTCAAATTCATTAGATAATTTCATATATTTGTAATCTTATAGTATTATTTATATATCCTGTGGAATCTATTTCCAAGGATATTTCCAAGATAAACCTACAAATACCTACTTGAGTAATTCATACAAAATTTTTGAGATTTCTTTATCATTATATAATAAAAATATTCATGAAACCATTATAAAATTACGCGATTATTATTAATATATTTTTATTTTATTAAATTACAATAAAAACATATAATTCAATCATTTACATAGTCTAATAAAACATAAAAAAATAGAACATGTGTATATGGGAACTACATCCACAACGAAGGAATTAGTTCATTTTCTATCGCCACATCCCATTATTGGTAAAAATGGAATTATAGGTAATAAAAATATAAAATATAATTTAATATTTTTTCTTAAATTAATATAAATCAAATTTTATCATTTCATCCCATTCCCTGAGAGAAGAAATATTTAATCTTGTGTATGTGTGGACCAATACCTCCTCAAATAATGAATTTGATTTTTCATTACCACCCAACACTGGTGGTTATAAGAATGATTTTCATAAATTAAAATTAATTATAAGAGATTATTTATCCTTATTAATGTTTTTATAAATAATTTTTAAATACATTTCCTTACTCAGAATATCATGGTAACACAGTCTCGTTATAGTTAGTTCCTCCACACACATTAACAATATTAAAATGTTTAAAAGTTAAAATATTTTAACAATTAATATAATGGTAATTTAAATTAACAATAAGGAATTAATATTTTATTATATATTTATATTTTTTATTATGTTTAATAATATAAGATAATATATAATCATTCATCTTCAAAAAACACTAAATCATGTTCATGATAATTTCTGTATTCAGGAAAAATACACTTGTCATTCACCATGTGGAATATAACCAAATAATTTATTGGAAAGGATTAATTTTTCTAACTTGAATACACATTTAGTTATGATATTTGAAATATTAGTGATGAAAAAACACACTAGGATGAATCTAGTCCAAAATGTCCATGAATACTCACTACAGATATCAAAAACAGATATTAACATTCCAAAACACATGCAAGGAGTAATTATAAATCGATATTATAAAATTATATATATTTATATTAATATATTAATATTTTTCATGACTTTTTTAATATGAAAGTTATATTAATTGTAATGAAGGATAGAAAATGATTTATTGTGGAGGAATTCATAGTAAGTATTTTTACCACATATTTTATTTCAATATATATATTTATTATTGTGAAACTAAATAAAAATGATGTAATATAATTAATATATAGAAAATGAAATTTTCAACATTATTTAATATTATTGTTTTACAATATTCATTTCATTTTTTCCATTAAATGGAAATCAATTCCAATCATACTAAATTTGTATCTTTCTATTTCTACACAACTCTAATCAATGACTTATAATTCTTTATCATGAACTTAATAATTTATTAATTGGTATCATTCCATATATAAATTTATTTAATGTAATTTTCTATTCTACTGTGGGAAAATTATTTTTTATTTTGACACTTATCCTTAATTGTTTTATGGTAAAAGTATTTTTTTTAAAAAATTACTCTATCCATCACTATATGTAAAATTCACTTACAATAAATCCATTACTTGTTTTAAAAAATAATTATAAATTATTTAAAACCTTTTTT
This sequence comes from Viscum album, assembly GCA_963277665.1. Taxonomy (NCBI): domain Eukaryota; kingdom Viridiplantae; phylum Streptophyta; class Magnoliopsida; order Santalales; family Viscaceae; genus Viscum; species Viscum album. The sequence goes on along the minus strand of OY728140.1, from coordinate 1,916,298,825 downwards.
ATAATGAAAATAATGATTAGACATTCTTTCTTCGAAAACATTTCCTTATTAAATGGATCTTTTATACTAATTGGTTTTAAGGTATTTTCGTTTTATAATATTATTATATATGATTCTATGTCATCAAAAATAATATTATTGACAAAAAATTTCTATTATATAATATTTTTTGAACAATATATTTTTTTAATGATTAATTATTAAAATAGTATATCATAACTAATATATATTATACTAATGTAGTAATTTTATGCACTTCTCAAAAATATAAAAAAGTTATATTTCAACAATATTTTCAGAGTGAATTATTTTATAATATTTACTCTACGAATTTCATATTTAAAACATAAAATATAATGACTCTGGAGTAATGATTTATGAATCACCATCAAAATTACATTATTAAAATTTCATTTTGTGTGGTTTAATTTTTTATATCAATGGATAAACATTTTAATTCACATATAGTGTTTCTATTTTGAAGTTAAATGAAATCATTTTAGTTTAAATGGGTTCTTAAAATTATTATATTTCTTTTCTTCAGAAGGCATTTCAATGCTATTATTTTTGGAAGGGTTTGGTTTGATAATTCCACGAGATATATGGGGTTTTATAAATCCCTGAGATTGTTTGAGACCGAAAAATCCTGAATGTATTTCAGGTCTAAAAAATTCATGAGGTGGTTTGTGTCCAACAAACCCATTTGACTATTTATGTCTTATAACTTCTAAAGTAGGTTTTGGTTTGTTAAATATTTCTAATTTATTTTAATGGATATATTTCTCCATTGATAATTATGACAATGATAGACATTTATTTGTATTAAGATATATGGAATTTTTACTATTATAAATTCAAAATTGTGGCATTTTTATTTTTATATAAAATTATACAAGGATATAATTTTTTATAGAACATTATGCATGTATAATTTTATTAATTTAAAACACTATGGTTTGAAAATTTTTTAGAATGTTAAAATATTAATTCATTTATTTGGGACATTGACCTACTTATCTATTTCTCAATGGCTTATAAATTTTCAATGGAAACAATAAATTAAAATTCTTCATAGAAAATAAATATTTTTTACTGATTCAATAATTTTACACCATGGTATATGATTCATAATCATAGATTAAATGTATTTTTTCATAAAAATTTTATTTTCATTTGTTTTTTTAAATAATATATTTCATCTATGATAACATTTTCTATAATTAATATGATCCAATAACTAATTGCATATTTTTAGGTATCTATTCATTTCTACCATTGAAATGTAAACATTATTTTTTCATTCCCAATGTTATAAATAATTCTTCACACTATGTGATTTCATGAAGTTGGTCTAGAATAGTTGTAATTTAAGGAATTTCGTAAATTTTTTTAAAAAATAAGTCTCGTATATATATGGTAAAAAATAAAATTAGACAATTAATTTATGAAATTGGTAATTTATTTTTTATTTAAAATCATATTATTATAGTCATATTGTAAATTAAACATTGGTTTGTTACTCATTCTATAAAATATTGAACCTAATATATTTTTTTAACACATGACCTAGGAGTGGAAGTCATGTTCACATTAATTGGAATCATATAGGTTTTTTGTATTTTTTGGATTTGTTTAATTATTTTAATAAAAATTATTGAGACAATTATTGAATACTATAATGAAATTTCTAAATATTATGTATATTAATTTGATAACTTAAAATGTTTTGGTGAAAATGATATTGCATTTTTTTCATAAAAAAACCAATATATTGATACTATAAAGTGGATGTGTGTGTATCATAGTTTCCCAATGGTGACTTTTCCCAAAAAAAATAATATATGAATATCAAATCAATGATCAATCTAAGAGAAAATTGATTTTCACTAATACTACATTCTTCAGTACACACTTGAAATGTATTTGGTCTTTTCAATCTAATTCTTCTTACAATTATTTATGATTAATATATTATTATATTGTATTTATTTGTGTAATAACAGATAAACTTATCTAAATTTACTATGATTGAACAACAAGTGATTTCAATCTATCATGAGTCTAACTAGACCATGAAACATGGTTATGGTGATAGAAAATAGATTAGAAAATATTAGATGATACTAAATGTTGTTATCGATGATGAACATAAACAAATTACACATTACTATTATATATATATATATAATATCCCACTTCTCATAGTACCTTTTATTTTATTATCATCGATGACTAGTTATATATAAATAATATTTTACAATATATGAGTAAATTTCCACATCACCAAATTTAACTAAACTATATTCTAGATATCTCGTTTGTAAAATTTATCATCATATCATGTGGGATGAATATACTTAAAATTAGTGAGTTCTTAATAATTTTATATGAAAAAACTATCTATATGTATTTGATTAAAAACAATACATAGAACATGGAAAGGATATATAAATATAAATTATTAAAATACTATAAGAGAAGTAATGATAATCTATGACAAGATAGATTAAAAAATTATCATAGAAATATTTTTGAGGATGTATAAATATTAATAAATGGATTGAAAAAAATCATTGTAGTTATAAAATAGTTTATCATTACATAATATTGGAGAGTCCATTAGAAATATTTTATAACATGCAATCATAACATGTCCTGAAATTAGAATTTGTTTTTTAAATGAATAAGAACAAGAGAAATATCATCTAAACTATTTTCAACTATAATAAAAATAAAAAAACAATATTTCACACACCCATACCAATTTGATAAAACTCATCATCACAAGTTCTGAATATGTCTAAAATGACATTATGACTATTCCAATTTTAACATTCTCATTTTGTCCACAACTAACCAAACCATTATGTATAATAATAATGTAATGAATTTTTTGTAATTATATGACACCATAGGTTATCATCCTCATATATTACTTTTGTATGAAATTATTCATGCTCATATCATAAATAAACTATATAAAACCAATAGATTTTTATGCTTTTAAAAATAACCACATGTCATAAAATTTTAATAAAATATGATATCTAAAATCATATTTACTATAATTAGTCTAATTATAATAACATATTGTTCTTGATAAAAAAAATTCATGATATATAATCCTTTCAGTAAATATAAATTAAAATAATAAATCATTCAAAAACATTACATAAAGAATTTTTATGAAAAATCAATAATGAATTAAATTTAGAATAAACTATTTTGAAGTTATAATCCTAGATTTTTATATCATTTTATAATTTTATATATGTTAGGGTTCCATGAAAAAAATTAAATGACTCAAATACTTTTTATGTGTTAAATTACAAAATAAAGATCCTTTTTTATTATTTTAGATTAATTTTAATGAAAAACTAAAATACATGAAACATTGATTATAATTATTTTCCTTAGAGTTGTAGTGTAAAATTTGATAAATATAATGAAATAAATATTTTTTTATTAAAATATATTTGATAGGAGTAATATATACATGTAAGAGAATATTCGTTTGTTTGAGTTAGAGTAATTCATACTAATACTATAATATTATTTTATAATGTTTATTTTTCAATGTATTAGTTATTGATTACAAGAATTAATTTCCTTATATAATATTTCAAAATACCATAATAAATATTTATTTGGTGTTCCTAAATGATTATTGACATGTGTATTAATGTAATAATAATTATGACCAAAAAATATGAAAATTGAGTTGATGAAACCGTTACATTTGTTTTAGCATATTTGATTACACTATAAACTCATATGTATCATTTTAAACCACTGTAACCAAACATTTTTCATTTATTTAGGTATATAAACCCATTATAAATACAATTTACAATGACTATATATATGAATATTTTTTAGTTGTTATAAATATTTAATCTATTTAATGTCAAACACTAGTTTCATTATTGCGTTATTGGTCCTTAGTCATCCAAAATCATTTATCCTTATATAAATATTAGAGGAACTATAATTTAATTTCTATTTCCATTTATAATGTTATATTATCGATATATAAATGTTTTATTTATGGTAATTGTATACAAAATTTGTTATATACATGTTTTAGTGGTTTTGGACAATTGAACTACTGGAAACTAATAAATGATTATAACACTAATTTTATCATTTTTTAATAGGAATATAAACATATTTTAATTGTTATTTTTAGAAAATATTCTTCTAAATCCTCCCATTGATATAAATTAATTTCATTGTTCCTGTTGTTGGATGAAGAGTCAAAATTATATCGTGTTAAAATCTATTTGTATGTATGGATATGAAAGTCATTATTTTATTATAATACCATAATAAAATGGAATAATTAAATTATTTAGATGTTTTTTTATTTGATTATTCAAAATTTGGTTCAATTATATGATGTATTTAAATTAAATGGATGCTCTAACAAATAATTAAATATCCTTTCCTCTTGGAATATTTTTTTCATGATTTTAATATTATAATATTTTCTTATTAATATATTAGTAATAGAATGAATAGTATATATTTTGTTAATATAAATCCTGATATAAATATTATATATATTAAAAAAATATTTCTAAAAAAATCCATTATATTTGTGTTTAATAAATAAATGTGTCATTTATTAAGTAAATATCTACACTTGTTCAGTATTAATATATTCATTAATTATATTTAATTTGATGGGAATAAATAATGGTTACTACAAAAAAATAATATACCTATTTTACATTTAATAAATTAATGAGTTAAATATGGTTAAAAATGAATTGGTGCTTTTTGTATGATACTAATTAAAAAAGGTCATTTTTATGTATTACATATGTTTATTATTTGGATCATCCCTTGATATGTCTTTTTAAAATGATAGACTTGAGAAAAAAAATTTAATGATAGGGGATAAAATAAATTTTTTGGGGTTCTAGATGAAAAAAATTAGTATATTATAATATGAATGTTGAATTGGTCGATTCTCATTATATAGTAGATCGTTGACTCCAATAATTGTTGTAAATGTGGAAAAAAATATTAGGACAATAATATATTGTAATAAGAGCGAATTATTTGGCCTTATTATTAATTTAATTTAGTGTGGAATTGTTTTCCAATAAATTAAGAATGACTATAAATGTGATGTCCCTGGCCAAGATACCACTTAACCTGTGCCTAGAGACCAATGGGCCACATGGCCTCAAGTGCATCTCCCTGAACACAAGAGGATACAGACTTGCAGTTAGGGCCAATAGTGATTCAGTTGGGAGACTATTCCCTCATTATCAAAGTGTAGTGTTTAATGTGATTATAAACACATGGTAAATAGAATAATCAAGATTATAACAAAAGATAAACAATAATAATAATAACTAAAACAACTAGAATAGAATTAACTATTGGTGAAATGTTCTGTCACTAAAAAGAAAGGAAAATGTGGATTCAATATAATTTTCATAACATATCCCACAAAAATATAACATAAATAAAAATACTATACTAATAATTCCAAGATCCAAATCCATCCTCTATTAATAACCTCCAGCCTCAAAAAGAAAGGAATCGAGAGTTTGAAGAAGCCTTCTTCATTTTATCAATACATGTAGTCATGTAATTTCCTCCAGGTCTGAAACGTCACTTGTAGAGGGCGTGAGAAAAATCTCAACGGTCCACCACCATTGGTCTATATAACATCCAGCCCATGTAATGGAATATATCTATGTGAAATCCTGTATATATAAATTTACATAGTATAATAAAACTAAATAACCAATTACCTACATCAACCCTTGGATGGTGTCTAAAGAAGTAACAAATTCATCATTTGATTGTCTCCTATTTGTAATAAGTCACAAGTTAATAATAGTAATGGATCATGTGTGTAAAAATGAAACTAATAATGATATTTTATAATGAAGTCCCGAGGTAATAACCCAATTAACGTATACTTCAAGGTTCACTAACTCAGATATAATTTTAGTCCGGCCAGGGGTAAAGTTGTAATCAAAGGAGTATAGTCCTAGGAATTCCACAATGAGATGTCAACCGAGTCCAGGTTGTTCATATCATATAAAATGGGGCTAAATAGGGATTGGGCCCAATGGGTTTTATCCATGGAACCTACTTGTTAACTCTAGATCCAATGAGTGTTTCCAAGGAATCCTATATCACTATATGAAATATTCTATGGTTTCATATTGGGCATTCAAATTTTAGACAATGACTTGGTCCTCGGTGGGTATCAACCCAATCAGTATATGCCTTTTATTAGGATTGGGGTTCCCAAGTGCTCATGGTATTATTCAATCAGAATCCTTTGTGAGATCATGGTAGGCCATTCAAATTTGATAGTGAATTCATATAATATTTTTTTGGGTTCACTCTTTTCCTTCAATTTTTTGTAACAAATTCATGTCGCCTAAAACCATTTACTGAGGTCAAAATAATCCCATTTGTCAACTACGTTCAATCCCTTCCTTTAATAACTATAACATTGCCAAGTAGAATGAATCCATTCACTTAAGGCTTATTTAATAATTAAGGATCACTCCAAAATATTATTTCAACAGGGAAAGGGGTTCTATAGACATGCAACTGTTATGAAATTACTGTTAATGATTTCATGTCATATACTAGTATACTTTCCAAACCACATTTAACATTTAATTTTCATTTTTAATCACTTACCATAGGCAGGTCAAGTTTTAATCATACAGAGAACTTGTTATTATCCAAATAGAATAATAAGAATTCCATTTAAAATAGACACACTTACCCGAGGAAGTTTAATCCATGGCATGCCAAAACAATGGCTCAAAAGTGTCAAAAAAATAAAAACCCAATTTTGTCATAACACTATACATGGGGCATTGGGAGTTATGGGAATAAAGACAAATGAATAACCACATATTCAAAAATAAAATAATCATTTTTGTCTAATGAGAATAATATTTAATAATAAAATAGATTTCACTTGATGAAATTTGAGTGCCCCACATGGATATTCCAAATTAAATTAACATTATGGCTTATTTATAGACAAACAACCTTAGGCTTGTACGAATCTCCTCCACCGGTATCGGCCCTCGATTTGGATTGGATTAAAGTATATCTAATAAAATGGAAAAAATTCCCAAACCCTGATATCTATTTTGAGAAAAAGAGTGACACGGAAAGGCTTAAACAGGCTCATGTACACACCCTTGTGCATCCAACATGATGAAAATAATCTTGATCGTATCTCAAACGAATGTGATATATTGATTCCTACATTAAGTCATCAAAAAGATTCAAAATGAGTAAAATATTAGTATAGCCTGCATAACATCATGTTAGTGATGAATAAGGGAATATAATTAGATTATTCGGGGAAAATGACAATTTACCATTGAAATATAATGTCTATAGGTTTTCCACGTGGTTTGATAAATCGAGTACAATCCATGCATGGGTGCCTATGAAGACGGGGAACTCTCATTGTTAGGTTGCACCGCCATGGTCCAACCGTGTGTGGTGGATATTTATGAAATAAAAACTTTTAGAACTGATAGGTAAACTATGGGCCAATGGTGTGACATGGACAGTTTCTCCCAAAATATGGGATCTTGGATTTGATCATTCCCAGCAAACCATTTATACCTTTACTAACCCATTATATATCCAAATTATGTAAAAATTTTATATATAGACTAAAATTTAATTGATCCATACGTGAGTGAAAAAAAGGATCTAATGGTCATCCCACCCATAAAAGATAATCCTAGAGTTCACCTTCCAAATGAGTAGAAACACCGTCCGAGAAAAAATATGGCCACTATGCACATATGTCATATACCGTCTCCCATATATTATCTTTTATCTGGTAATAATTCTATAACAAAAATATTAGAGGAACACACATCCCTCAAAAATACATCATGCTTCGGTCAATTATTTGTACATGATAATCATCAAAGGTAGAATCAGTATCTAACTCAACTTCCTTGGGATCAAAGGTATATGATGGGTCGGCCTAATATTGTTGATGATGTGAAGTGTAGAAGATGTATTTCATGTAATGGAAAATTTGAGGTAGTATTAATAGAGAGGATACTAGCCTGACTCTTAGAAAAATATCTAACAACCCTACATATTAGGTTGATAGCTTTCCGAGCTTCTATAACCGTCTATACCTTATCTTGGGTGATACAAAAAGAAAAAAAACTTCCAACCACAAAATCAAGAGGTCTTCTAGGAAAATCTGCATATGATTTTTTTTCTATACTGAGTCTTAGTCATATTCTTCCTAATAAGGTGAACCTACTTTTATAAAACTTGAACAATTCTAGGACCTAGTTTCCCTACCACATCGGCCTCTAGCCAATATAGGATTGAACAGAATGGCCTACCTTATAACTCCTCAAAAAGATTCATCTGAATTATCACCTAAAATAAATTATTATATGTGAACATGATGAGAGATATATTACTCTCCCAAGAGCATTTGAAATCATGGAAATGTTGTTGGAACATATCCTATAATTCCATTATTTTGAAATCTGTTTTTTATCAGTCTGAGGTGAAAAGATGTGCTTAGAAGCACTCGAGTTCCTATATCCTTGAGCAACCACATTCACCTTCTTATGTGTGAAATATAGCTCAAAAATTGATTTAAGCTATTCAACCCACCTCTAATATCTAAGGACCATGTCATTATATTAAAATATATACTTGAATGTCTTGTGTTCTGTTTACACCACATAGCGCTCAGCCAATGGATAGTGTCTTCAGTAAAGTAAGCCATTGAAAACTGCCTCTAGATCAAGGTTATATATTTTTTTATTTCTCTCATGATGCCTCATCTAATGATATATATACACACAAAATTTTTCCTCTTACATCATTAATGCTCCTAATACGATGTTCGATGCATCATATATGATCTGATAACATTTTCCACAATCTAAATGAATCATAATTTGTGTCGATAAAAGACTATATTTTCTTCTCCGGAAAGGTTTATTGACACGATTCGGGCCATATGAACGTGACACCCTAATTTGTAATAATAGATAGTGGTGAAGAAGTCTTTGATAATTCTTGTATGAATCACCTATAACATCCATCCATCCCTAAGAAACAATGTATATAGAACTTGTTATGAGGCTACACCCACGAAACTACAACACTTTCCTTTGGAGGGTCAAAAAAATACACATGATTCTGAGATAATATTAGCCAAAAGGTGAATGTTTACTATACATATGTGGTACATCAAAATCATGGAATAATGTTTATCCTATATATATGTACTCAATATGATCTCAAGATGTTCAACATAGTCAACACGAGCATATGAATACACCAAGATTTTGTCCACAAATAACATTACAAAATAATACAAATAGGGGTGGACCACCCTATTCATTATAGCCATGAAAATGAAAGGTTTTTTCATATGACCGAATGGTACAACATGGTATTCATATAGACCATACCTACTAAAAAAAGAATTACCAAGGTACGGATTATGGTTTGACTCGCACTGGATGATAACTCGAACTCATGTATATCCTTGAGAAGACCTTTTTTCTGTGAAGTTGGAAAAATAAATAAACTATTTGAGGTAGCTTATATCATTTCATGACCATATGTTGATTCAAACATCTGTAATCCACCTATAGATGTATGATTCCATCCACTTTCTTGGAGAAAAGAATGATTGAACCCCAAGAGGATGTATTGTGCCATAAAAATCCATTGGAATTTATGTCCTTTAACTCCCTCTTAATATTTTGGATGCTCTGTTGGTTCCATCCTTTAAAAATTAATGTATTGAAAAGATTCTCTTGCAACAAGATCAATAGTAAACTATACCTTTATTTCATGAGTTAAGAATGAAAAATCATATGAAAAGAAATCCCTAAAACAATTCACTTCTAGAGGGAAATATTCTTATTGTAAACCCTGACCCTCCATGATGATATTTGCGATCTATGAATTCAATACACCTAAACCATTATGTTCTGGTCCATCTCTACCACCATAAACATACCAATAACCCTTATGTAGATAACTACAGCCATATGGTGATGTAAAAGATATCATGAAACCAAATAATTCTACAAAATCAAGGAAGTGAACCAACCAGTCCATCAATAGTATGACATGGAATTCCATCATCATGATAACAAATATGTTCCATAAAAAATCCTAACTCTCTATCTCAAGTGGACAGTCACAATACTTGCATATACCCAATATTCATACTCCTAATGGTTGATATAAGGACATTACACCAATGTGATATAATATCTCCAGTCTGAGTCTTTCTGAGACAGAAATAGAAATAAAAGTGTTCCAAGAACCTATTTCAAATAAAGAAGAAAATATGATAGAGGATTCTTTAATAGTATCATGTACTCTAGATGGTCTCATAACCTGATCCTCAATTATTTTTTACAGTGTATTCAACTAGCCTAATCTAGGACCATGTCTAACGGATGTAATACGATGATAATAATGCCTCTTATAGAGCTGCTAGTTATTAGTGGCTTGACTACCACAACCAAAACCTCCTCCATGGATAGACCTACTGGTACTGCTATTACTTATATCATGAAGTGTTATTAAAGAACCCTTCTCCTAAAGTAGGAGCTTGTGAGGATCCTTTTCCAACTGAATATGTTGGAAAGGTCAAATTGAAATGTTGAATATTCCCCATACAACCACATGAACAGAACTCCAATTGGTCTCTATGAAAATGAGGATTTGAATTTCATTTTTTTCACATTGATAAAACACCAAATAGATATCAATTGAAATTTGGTTTCATTTCCCTAAAGAGAAACCTCCATAGAATGTTTCCTTCCACCGGAAGAACTACTATCCAGACACGACACTCATCCATTAATCCTAGTACTATTTCCATCCCACAAGTTACTTCAATGATAAGATCCTGATTGACAACTGTAGAGAATATATGTAGGGGAGGAATATTTACGTATGTACAGATAGAATACTGGACCCATCGTTGAAATTTATAGCATGTGAATGCTCATCAATAGCTATAAGTGGTTCGATGTGCTCCACCTATATGAAACACATTGAATATTCTGTAACTAAAATAGAACCCTACTTGAGATGAATAAACACTCTAGGTATATAATCACTCAATGACTACAGAAAGAAAGAACCATAGAAAACAATTTTGATGTTAGACCATAACAGGTCTTGATGGTGATCATCAAGGGTAACTACATCGCCCAAAGTATTTTCTAAATCCCGAATCATGTATGTAACAAGATTGATAATCCACTTTGGAGGCGTTTTCATATTATGAATGATAGATAGGGTGGATTCTATCCCAGACATAGCTGATTTCTTACCACCATCCACTAACAATGTAGAAGGATACTACCTTTGGAACTCATGAGTAATATCATCAATTGATGGTTCATGTTGTCTAGAATCATGCATATATTGCATCAGATGTTGGAAATTATCATGAAATTGTGAATTAGTGCTCTTATCAGGTACAATTGGCAGTGCCTGGTATGGAAATCGTAGAGGTAAGATAATAGCTCAGGTTCCACCACATCTAGAGCATGGTCGTTTCCAACTTCATGGGGTAAAATATAAGGACTTCATGGCAGAATGGGTCTACAATAACCAAGAATATGACTTCAAACATGATTTAGATGAAAATCTATCAATACTATAAAAATTCGAACCCAAGAAAAAAATATTGAATAAACACTACCTAAATTACCCACTTAGACGGTCAGGTATCATTATGTTCTCAAGTTTCAGTGTCATTTTGTTTTTCATTAGTTTACACGGTTTAATCATTTACCTTTCATAAACATGACATGTAAGGAGAATTATGTGTAACCATTTCATTTTAGAATGTCATGATTCACATTATAATGGATAGTAATTTCTTGTGAATCAGTACCCACACACCTATCACTAAAAATTTAACCCATTTAAATATAGGAGAATGGGCCGAGTTGGAAAATAATTCATCCCAACCCATAAGGGCACATGATCTTCAAGAATTCAGATATGGAATCACTTAATCGCAACCAATAATAATATGATAATAAATTTTCTATCACAGGATCACTAACAATAAAAATAAAATAATGCAATGAAAAGTAGTGAAATTCACTTATATGGACAAGAAATATGGAAGAAACAACAACTCTATGTGCCTATAATTACACATGTAATAATGAGACTTTCCCTCATATCATCAGGACATGAATAAGACAAAATCTACTATACAGTAATAATCAAAAACACCGTAATGTATGTGCATCACCCAATGGTGAAATAATACCAACTGTAATGGGAAAATTCATAACAACAATTATAATTCAGGAAACATGGATTTTAACATGATCTTGGGTTCATGATGCCCAATAAAGGCTTATGAACTAGTCCCAAGAATCCCTAATCTCAAATCTATTATTACCTAAAAATAATGAAATAAAAAAAATAACCCCATTGATAAATCATTGTGACATACTAGATCGAGAAGCCCCATAACTGGTTCCCCGATCACAGTGGACCACATGGCCTCAAACACATCTCGTAGAACACCTGAGACTGCCAATAATTATTGAGGTCCTATGGTGTAAATTTGGGGTGAAAATACCCACATTAAAAATGTGTAGAATATAGGGTGAGTATAAACATAATGTAAATAGCAGAAGAAACACCATAACAATTATATAATCAAGTATAATAATAACTAAAACAACTTGAATAACATTCAACAAGTGATAATTTTTCTAGTCACTAGGAAAACCAAAAAATATAGACACAATACAGTAGTAATGATATATTCCACCAAAGTATAATGTATATAAATCGACAATCCCAAGAATCCTGAGATCCAAATTAGTTCTCTACTATAAATATTCATCCTAAAAAATAATCAACCTAGTGTATGAAGTTGCATGTTTACCATTATTAATACATGTCGTCATGTAATCTACTAATGTTACCAATTTGTCATTTGATTGTTTCCAGTTTATAATATGTCATATGTTAATAATAGTAAAGGTTCCATGAATTATCAAGGAAACCAATGATAATATTAAATATTGAAGTCCCAATATAATAATCAAAGTGATGTAGACCTCAAGTGTCACCAAATCAGTAATAATTGTAAATTAGAATGGGGTAAGTGTGTATTCCAATGAGTGTAGTCCTTGTTATTCCACAATGATATTCCTACCAATTCCAAGGAGTTTAATCTGGGTAAAATGGGGATAAGAAAATAGTGGGCCCAGTGGGCTTTTGCCAGAGAACCTACATATCAATGCTAGATCCAAGGAGTGTATCAAAGGAATACTATAGTACTACATGAAATATACTATAGTTTCAAATCAAGAATCTAAATAATTGTAATGGATTGAGTTATATGTGGGTATCAAACTAAGCAATCCGAGTCCTTAAATCGGAATGGGGTTCTTGAGTGCTCATGGTATTCTCTTATGAGAATACAATGACTGATAGTGTAATGACATTACTAATTGATATTGAATTCAGGTAATATTTATTTTCTTTCATGCCTATCCTTTTAATAGTTTTTTATGGTGAAGTAGAATGTAACATTTTAATCAAGTCATAATTACACCATACGACTATTTGGTTCAATCCTTTCCTTTTATAACTTTGACATGGCCAAGTATCATGCAACCCTAAATATAAGGCATATTCAATAATTATTGTTCAATATTATAACATCCGTAAACATTTAATGGGGGGATACAGACATTCAAATATTATTAAATTACCTTTAATAAGGTGATGTATTATACTAGTATACTTTCCAAATAACATTTCAAATTTAATTGTCGAATTGAAGCACTTACCTTTGGCGAGTCATGATATATGAAGACACTATATACGAATATATGAAATTCACATAATAAAAATGGAATTTAATATAAAAAAACTTAGAATATGATGTCCACACCATAAAACACATGAACAATGGATCAAACGAATAAAAACACTACAAACCAAATTTTGGCATTACACCCTACATGGGGTATTGTGATTTGTGGGCGTAACCACAAAAAAGATACTACATATTATGAAAGAACCTAACCATTGGACTATAATGAGTATAATTATTTCACATTAATTCAATAAACATAACTCGATAAAATCGTTTGTCCCCACAAGACAAATAAAAAAAACTTTATGGATGAATTATAAGCCACCCACCATAGGCTTGAACGAATCTCCTCCTCTTGTATCAAACCTTGACTTAGATTGGATCAGAGTAGATCAATGAAAAATAAAAAAATCTTCTCATACCATGATATCTTGTTTGAGGGCAATAGAGATTATTAAAGGCTTAAACAAACTCGAGTACATACCATTGTGCATCCAACTTGATGAACGTAAGCTCGATAGCTGCTTGTAAAAATGAGATATATTGATTAGATCAATAAGGGGAAAAAGAAAATTTACACTTAAAATACCATTTACATGGTTTTTCTACAATGTTAGAAAAATAGTGCACAATCCATTCACCGGTATATAGGAAGAAAGGGAACTCTCACAGTTAGGCCACATGACTATGCGCTGACCATATAAAGTGGGTATATCTAGAAAAAAAACTTTTGCATGGTTAGGAAAATGGTGCTCTAACTGTGTGCCAACCATGCATTATGGGTAATTTCCCAAAAAGGATGGGATCTGGGCATAAAACATTCCCTAGAAACCCTTAAGACCATCACTAACCTATTTGGAATCTAATTTTGGTCCAATTTAATGATCAAACAGATATTTAAAAAAAATTTACTTTAGTGAAGAACATGGTTCTTACACTAATAACCAAAAATATATTCTTGATTTTCTTTCAATGATTTTTTGTGAAAATTTTTAGGAACATTACATTACCAAATCTAACACTTATTAATGATGAATATATATTAAATATATTAATTATTTTAATAGAAAAATATTATACACCCCTAATAAAAAATCAAATTTAATGATTTTTAATTTTAAATCACATTAGTCAAATTACAATTTTATTTATGACAATATCTTAGTTGAATTAAATGAATATATTGTATTAAATGTGTTTTTATTAAATTGAATTTTATCAAATATGTGTTCTTTATCTTATAAATTTTTTAATTGAAATAATATAACTATTAATTAATTAATTAGAATATTAAAAACAATATTTTTAATCTTTTTTAAATATATCAATTTAATTTGGAAATATCAACCCACTAGATTAGTAACATTATTTTCAAACATAAATTTTTACCATTATAACAACTATTTTTTTGTAATTTATTTTTATATCTCAAAATTTAATTTTATATATTATATAAAATAATAATTTTGATATAAAATATTGATATAAATTTATATACAATGTAAAATAAATATTATAATTGTCAATTTAAATATTATCATACATAATTCATAATATAGTTTGGAAAATATATGTTTTTAAGATTAAAATATATTTATTGTATAAATATCTTAGTGTCACAAAATTCCATTATATAAATTAATATATTATAAAAATGGTACATGATGACTCCTTCTAAATAAAAAACATAATACTACATTTAAAATGTTTATTTTTTAAATAATAAAATGATATTTTTAAAATATGAATGAAATGTTTCTTCTATTATAAAATGATGAACATGTGGGTTTTATATTGAAACTTGAATTTTAAAATAAATAATAATAATCTATAAATACATATTAATTATATTATATTGTTTTAAAATCATCATTCCCTTTTTCGTATAGTTATAATTTCATTAAAATTTTGATTTATTTAAAAATTATTTTTCCTTATTATCATCAAAATCAAATCTTTATAACAAATCATGAAAATTAAACATTTTATAATTTTGTTATACTGAACTAAAAAATTTAATTTATTTTAAAAATATCATATAATAATATTTATATCGTTATTTTATTTTTGAAAATACTAATTATTAAATGAAATTAATTTTATTTAAATAATTCTATATTAATATATTTTCTATTCTTACTAATAATTTATTAAAATTTATATATTAATACAATTTTTTTATCACAATATATTTTTTAAATAATAAATTTTTTAATTTATATACCTCTAATATGACATGACGTGTTTTTACTTGATGTTATTATGGATAAATCTATTATACATTGTATAAATTATAAAAACATATATTTTAAAAGCTCGATGTGTTATACATCCCATAAATATATTTCAACATACCAATGTGAATTATCACAGACAAGTTATAATGGAATAGTGATTGTATATTATAAAAATGACATATAGTACAATTTCTATGGTGTTATGAACATAAAATAATCAAGACCATAATTTTCTCCCAAAATTTAACAGACACTGAAATTGATGATATCTTTAACAATTTGTGTTGTGAGACTATAATTTTTTGTTATTAAGAACAAAATTATATAATTTCTCCCTAATCTGAGGCTATAAAAAAATTTAGAGTCTATCATTGGTTGATATTAAATATTATATCCATATTTATATAAGTTTCACTATAAATGGGGAGAACAAATCATTTATATTTGTATAAATGATACTAAAAATGATTATTACAATGAAAAATCCAATTATCATAAACATGGGATATAATCATCAAAAGAAGAGATGTTTTTAATTAATAATTCATCATATATTCATTATTATAATGATTTTACGTCTTCTGAAGACATTTTATACACTATGTAGCATGTTAAATAGGAAAAATTCCCATAATCAATTTTCAATAGTTGCTTTATGTGGTTATGTACATCATAACATTTTCAAATCAAACTTATATTGTTTTTGTTTTATTATAATTTTTTCATGACGTTTTTTTTAATTTTATGTGGCCCATAATACACATAAACCCTTGGATATAAACATTTTCATTGAAAATTCTTATATTATACACCTTTTAAACATTGAACTACAAATTAAACATTAGGATGAAAATAATTTCCATCTATTTTATTTACTAAACTATTAATTTTTTTACTAATTTTTCCTGAAAATTTTTAATCCTTTATATTATATATATAATCGTCAATTTCATTTCAATTAATAATCATTGTGTCACTTCCCATATTTATAACCTATAGGAAATTTCACCTTTTTTAGCGAAAAGTTCAAGACCCGAGTGGGCTCAGTCCTAAAAATGTATTTAAGAAAAAATTAAAACAACGATATAACAATCATGCATCACATAAAACCCCTTAAAAACAAAAAATTGACAAAAACAATGCCAACCATAAAGACTTCAAAGTCCACAGACCCACAAAAAAACTACAAAACAAACTCACATGGCACAAAATTGAACCCAGTAGAATAATGACACTCAAATAGTGCTCCAAAGACCCTCACCGTCACATTAAACCTATAGGGAATTCACCCGCATCCTGAGGTCTCCCACCCACCATGAGGTCCACCCCCAAAATCACTCATCATGTTCCAATGTCGTCACCTCAATGTATGCTCGATGCTCCACCTAGTTCATGCAAACCGGTCTAACCCACCACCATCAAAAGTATTCACCTGCCTACTGCCAGCCTGTGCAGTAAATTCCAAGGTCACCCCTTGTACCCATCAGCATCCATCACGCCACCCACATGCCGATGTCTCCATTAGTACCTCACCGTCTTCGGAACATATTCGATCATCACTAAACTAAAGCATCGTTACCATCACTCCCCATCGTCTGGCTTGTCTGCACGCCATCAAGCCGTAGACATTACGTCACCACCCCGACGACTCCACCAAATGACCAGCAGTCAAAATCTAACACAAACCTCACAGATGACTGGCCTGGATCAGTTCAACAGCTCTGAGGTCCCACATCCTTTCTCCTGCATCTGTGCCGCAATCGTATAAACCTATACGCATTCCCCCAGGATCACCACCTGAATCCCAAGTCACATTCCACCTCGACACTGACAACACCCCGATGAGAAATACCCCAGATCCATTATTGTGCACAGAGAGACACTCCATCAGCCTACCAAATGTTAAGTCGGTCCAATCATCATCACTGAATCATGACCCCTGCTCGAGACCCATCCACACCCCCAACTCGCAATCCACACAGTTTTTTCACCTAATAAATGGACCCACTCACCCATCCATCCTGATCTTCCTTGTTATCGGAATACCTCTCCTGACTACTGGCTTCACAACAACAGAATTTTCCACAACCGTTACTAGATCAGTGGAAAACACGCCTATATTCAGGATATCAGAAATCATAGTGATCAACTTAGATTTTTTGTGTGATCAACAGAGGGAAAAGATATCATTGTTCCAGAGGACTTCAGATGATTGATCCTCAACATAAATAATTACAATGTTTAGAACACCAAAATGATCTCCATATCAAGATAGGGAGAGAATCCCCCCCCCCCCCTGAGAGAGAAACCATATCCTCAGAATAGCTGGCATAAGAAATGTGTTGAAGGGTAACGAGGTATTGGGTTGGGCTACCCACCTGCAAATTGCACATCCCCAACGAGGCCCATGGTGGCCAATACTTGGGATTAAGCCTTTTCACAATGGGGTAGATGGGCCAACGAGTGGTTGGATAACATATAGTGCGCCTTGCCTTGAAAGGACTCGAACCGGGAACCTCAGGGTCTGGACGCCACTGCCTTTAACCAACTCACCAGTTCCCCACGGGCTTTCACCTAGCTTACTTCATCATATTTTTCACCTACATATCCATGAGAATCCATACATATATTATTTTTTACAATTGTAAAATAACTTAAATTTAATTCATTAACCATAATTTTGGATTGTTATTTTTTTTAAATCACTTGGTCTCTAACTTCACATCATATCATATTTTTGAATCTTGTTGGGACAATTAAAGATATGTCATTAGAACCCATTATTAACTTGAATCCCTAAAATTTCATCCATATAAAATTTATTAACATGTGTGTGGAAAAATTATCATCAAAATATATTAATCATATATGGTATAATGAATAGCCATCCTAAATATTCGTTATATTGTATAACAATAAAATTAGCTTTTAGTTAAATATATAACTCTTTTAGAATAATATAAGATTCATTATGTGGTGTTCTATCAAAATTATTATTCAAAATAATTCAGAAATTAATCATTAACAATTTCACCTAAATGGAATATGATTGTCCAAATAATATTCCGGAAGATTGTGAAACCAAATTTATAGTGATGCGTCATTTCCAAGCACTAGAAAATTATTGATATCATAAATAATAAACCATATTCAAATACAGTAACCAAATATATATCTATATCATTTAATGTATTAATATTTTTTATGATGATAGGTATTTAATTTCAATTAAAACACATATAAAAAATCACAAAAAATCATGAAGTCTCCCAATAACTAGAAAAAGAATTTATTTATATTACTGGGTTTTTCATTAATGTTTTCTATATCAAATCAAATTAATAAATTATTTAATAATTGGAAATAGTTATGAGTCCATTGATACAACATATATTCCTCAGTAAGACACACTAGGTTGGGTTCTGAAGACACTTACATTAACAAATCAATATCAACACCAAGTGAAACTATAAAATCTAAATTTTCAAATGTATCACTATATTATTACATCTCCTAATAATCTCCCAAAACCTATATAAAATTTTGATTAGTTTATATAGGGAATTCTTATATAAGAATAATAATTTATAATCCCAATATAGAATTCCACTTAATTTTACCATTCTAATCTTCCAAATTTAAATCTCACATGTTATACACATAGTCGTAATATTATGAATGGAAACATATCAAATTGGTGATATTAAATGCCCTGTAATGGAACAACATATCCAAACATATCACAATGTAAAAAAGAATAAAAACATGATAAATATGATAAATAACCTATTTAAATATCTTAATATAATATTAGATAATCCTAAAAACTGATATTAGATAAAAAATATATAATTACGCAAGAATAAATGTTAAGAAATTGATCAAAAAACATTTCTATATTCATAAAAAATATGAACCTAGTACATGAGTACTCAAAAAAAGTTATATAATCAAAAAATCGTTCTCATAAAAATTAAATGATTCTTGGTTATCTGTAAGAGCATGATAAATATAAAAATGTTCTAGAACCATATTCTTAGGAAAATAAATGTGAGGAAATTCATTAATCTCAACAATATAGAAACCAAATCATTTTCAAAGACATAATTTTTGAATAAAATAAGTACACCCATAACAGTGTGGACTAACTAATTATATTAATTATTAAAAATATCATTAGATATAAACATTTAAAATTCATTGTAGGTGATATTAGACCACACATGTAACCAAAATTTGAAAAGTGTTCAAATAAAATAAAAAATAATCATATTCTAATCAAACCTTTAATATTAGAATGGGTTACATAAATATCCTAAAAAATTATATTTTATGAAATCATGTAATCATAAGATATGAAAAACCTAATATTTCAAAATTATTAAAAAACCTCGTATAATAGATAAGGAATGGATGAAACTATAAATTAAAACACAAATTATTTGACAAAAAATTTTTAATAATAATTATTTAACAGGAGGTGAAAATAAAATTTAATAAAAAATTTTGTTATGCGAAATATACTGATATAAATAAAAATGACATATAGTTCAAAATAATATATCCTTTATGAAAAAGAATTTACATTAGGCTAATGAATCTATAATTGTAAAAATTTAAATGAAATAACATTAATTATATTTTTTGGAAATAAAAAAGAAACAAAGACATAAAAAATAATTGAGTGAATTTAATTTTATAAATATGTTAATTGAAAATATTATGTTTAAAGGGGAAATGGTTATTTATTATTTTATAAACCATACATATGATTGGAAAATCATGGACACAGATGATATGATTTAGTTATAATAATGGGAGGTATTCATTTTTGATATTGTTCTATTATTTCATAAAATAGCCTTCTAAAATATGTTTTAATTAATGATGTGAGGATTTTTAACTATATAACCATAAGATATAACTTATAAATTTGGGTAAAAATATGATCATATAAATATTAAATTAATTATTATTATTTTATGAATAATATTATTAGGTGACCCATCAAATGAAATTTTTAAATGATGAATATGAGGTCGAACAATATTTAATCAAAACAAATTGTTTTATATTAGAAAATTATAATTTATATTAAACTATGATTTTTTTTAAATGTTATTGTAGATAAAATTGTGTTTAATATATTAATTGTTCTTATCCATATTTATGGTTGATTAGAAATTAAATTTTTTTATTTAATTAATATTTTTGATTGAAAAATTTATTTTTGTATTCATTTGAAATAGATCTATTAAATTTGAAAATTCACAATTTCTATCTGTGTATCAATATTTGAAAAATAACATTTTTCTAATAGAAATAATATTAATCTGTGTAACATAAATGTTTTGTATAAAATGAAATACAAATTATTACATAATATTATAATATAGATCTAAATTAAAAATATATTTTTATCAAATAAAATATTTTATTTTAATAGATATTAAGATAAATTTTAGAAAACATAACTAATAAATAATTTTAATTGAAATTGTGTTCTAAATATTAAAAACCTTTTGAAAACACAATTTATCAATATAATTGATTTTATTTAAAACATTACTCCATTATAAAATACATAGAATTATGGTATTTTTGATTCTATTTGAAATTCTATATTACAATTTATCTAAAAATTTACTAAAAAATTTTGCATGTTTTTTAAGATAAAAATATAATTTTATTATGTTATAAAAAGATAAATGATGGTTTTCAATGTTTTCCCATCATATTATACTATAAATAGTTTAGGAAATAAATAAATCATTAATAAACTGGTGTGTTTCATAAAACTATAGTTTATTATTATATATTATCATATTAATAAAAATTACAATTTTGCTAAAAAATAATTTTTCCTTTTCTATGTAATAATTGAATATATTATAAAAATGTAAAAAAATAATTTTTCATCAAAATTCTATATAAATAATAAAGAAATAAATTTAATTTTAAAAAATTATAAATTTTAAAATATTCAATTTCATCATCGAGATGGAAGTAAATAATTTAATGTGAAAATAATCTAATAGAAAACATTCCCTTCTAAGAAATTAGTTTTTCTTACTACATTTTTTTTGAATTTAATATTTGATATATTATTTTTATTAAGTAGTCATCTAATCATTATTGATATTCTATAATTATATTCATCATATTTTTTGTTTCTGATTAGATATTATTGAATATATTAGAGTATCATATCAAGAATAATATTAATTTTGAAAAAAATAAATTCCATATAGTAATTGGTTTCCAAAAATTTATCATTATGTAAAGATATAGAATAGTATTTCATTTTGAGGATGAAAATAATGTAATTCTATTATTCAATAACCTAGTGAGAGAATATAATATGTGATAATTATGATGGTTATTCCTTATTAGATATCAAATATAATGAATACTACATGAATAATGTTGAGTTTCTAAACACGTCAATGATGTGAAGGATATGATCACATTTTTTTGTATGATGATGGTGATGAATGAATAGTGACTCAATTTCCTTATTATAAAAACTCTGTAAAAATAACAATCGAAATTTTATCAGAGGATCATTAAAATGATTATTTTTTAAAAATGGTGGGAATATTTAATATATAAAATGAGGAATAAATATTTCCTCTATTGACATGGGAAATGAAAATAGAAATCATATAATAATACATCAAATAATTCAATATATGAAATGATTCTAATAAAGAGTTTTTCTAAGTCAATAACATAATATAAAGCCAATAAGGATAATAAATGCAGTTACTACTAGTTATAATTAATAGACATGGAATCCACTACTATAGATATGGAATATGTAAATGATATAGAATATGGAACATTTATTACCCACTAATGAACTATTAGTTTTTTTATTGAATTATTTTCAATATAATCCACCGTACCATGATGAAGTTAAATTGAATTATGAAAAAAATTCTTTTGTTGTTATAATTATTATATACCTTGTGAATAAATCATTCATATATGTTTTTATAAGAATGTGAAACTTATTAAATCCTATTACCCTTCCTTCCGTGAAATTTTTACTGAATATTATGCATGAATCATCTTTCAAGTTAGAGAGGCTTTGAAAATATAAAATATGGACTTATTAATCTAACAATTAAAAAATGATTATCGATCTAGAAAGAATATAATATCATTATGAAAAATAACATGAATTATATTGGATTATTTATCCAAATTGTAAATATAAATTATCATTGTGATTGTAATAATTACTTCAAAAAATGAGAACCCTAATCATAGTAAGGGTAATGAGTTTGAAAAATCATTATAAATTAAATTTTGATTCATATATCTCATATTAAACCCTTATCTATTTCAATATATATTAATAATTAAAAAATAAATAGTGTGATTTACATAATGGGGAGATTATACGACACCCTGATTTTAGAATATATTTTAATTTGAATAAAAATTGTATCTAGGTATTAATTCCCTTGAAAATTACTAGTAATGACATTCTATATTTATATTATTTTGAATATTTATGATTAATAAATATTCTAGTAACTAAAATTAACACAATATGTTTGTAATGAACTAAAAATATTATAAATAGACCTTATGAATTAAAATGGAATTTTTCAATTAGTGTAGTTTTTCTTTGTATATTTTATATAAAATAAAATTTCAAATTAAAAAAAATTATCATGTTATTTAAAATTGTATTCCGATTTTAATTATAAATTTCAATTTTATCTTCAGATATATTTCATATTCAATTTTATGTAAATAAATTTTATTAGAATATAGAAAAATATGGTGTTTACCAAAATTAAAGCTATATTGAAATAATCATTATTTTAATAATACCCATAAGGTAATAAAACTATTTAATTTATTATATATTTAATGGAGTTAAACTATGTATTTTGAAATTTTTATGATTAAATATATATATATATATTTTTGTTACTTATGTAACATTTCATATTATGGTAAATAATGTTTCAATCTTTCAATAAATAATATATTTTATAGTAAAAATCATATATCTAATGATATTTAGGAAAAATTAATTTATCTTTTCAAAAAAATAAAACCATTTCATGAATGGTAATAAAATTTATAATTTTAAATTCAATATAAATTTTATGCTTAAAATAACACTCCTTTATAAAACATTTTTCACACATCTGGTTTTTTATATTATATTTAATTATTCCAAAACATGGATGATAAATTTCACATAATGTATATAATTAGAAATTAATGGTTTTAGGTTATTTAATAAGTTAATTTATGATTTTTATCATTTAAATTATTTACCAATAAAAAAATATTTGCACTATGAAAAAATATAATTGTATAAGATTAAAATATATAATGATAATCCATTAATCCCCACATTTGTTTCTAAAGAATTACTATTGGGATAATACTAGACATTATAAATACATTTAATTCACATTTTCTAATTTTTTTCTTTTTACACTAAAATATTAATTCTCTATTAATGAAACAATTTGCATACTACATAAAATAATAATGCCTCCATTTATATGAGGTTAACTATTTTTACATTTCATTCAATACATGTACATAATATTTCATAATCAATAATCTCTATTATACACCTCATAGTATCATATAAACTTTTTTGAAGCCTCTAATCAAAATTAGGTATCTTATGGACTCTATTTCGAAGGATATATTCATGAGAAATATCAATTTACCAATGTTAGTATTTCATTGACATTACTCATTCCCACTCAATCGTTTTCTTAAAAGAATATTCTATTGAAAAATAAATATTCAAAAATACATTACAATTTTACTAGGATATAATTATATTTATTTATAATTTATTGTTCAATCCATTCATTCCTATAAAAAAAGAGGACTATATCAATTGTGTGTATGTGTGAAATATCTCTACCATGAAGCAATGTTATAAATTATTGAACACCAACCTAAAATAAATAGTAAAAATGATCAATTATCGGAATTAATAAGTTTACTATTTAAAAATTTTAATTTTGAAATTATAATTTTTTAATAAAACATTGTTATATGCCATTTTTAGAGATATTTAATGGTTCATAATGTGTACGTCTAGACTAGATCTTCCATGAATGGTGAATTTCATTTAACACCATCATGAAACATTTATTATTGTCAAAATGAAATTAATTATTGTAATATTTATTGAAGATATTATTAGGAAAATAAAAATTATATTGATATTATATAATAATGATTTAATACAAAAAAAATTTAAAACACATAGTTGAATGGGTTGGTATTCACACCCTACACAACTGAGGAAAAAAACATTAAACAATAAATTATTAACAACTTTATTATACTGGCTGAATTAGATAATATTCATTTTTATGGTTATTTTATTATTTTCCAAAGAATTTAATAATATTTAAAATATTTAATAATAAATCACTTATTTATCATTACAAAAAAAAATAGAAAATTTCATTTTTCATGAAACACATTTATGTTCGTTACATAATTTAATGTTAATTATTGTTTAATTTCCAAAAATTGAGAATTACATAATTAATAATCTATAAATGATGAACATGATAGAAATATTAGTAGTAAGAAATCTAATTTGATAACTGTTTAAAATTTTCTGGAATTCTATCATTAAATAACGAAAAATGATAATAATTAACTAATATACACATATATAATAATTTTATTATTTTATAGAATATTATCTATATGAATATAGTTTTGGAATATGTGATAATTTTATTCATGTTTATTATATATATGGTTGAAGTGTTTTTTAGTAAGAGGTAATACAATGAAATGGGTTTTTTGTATTATATTTAATATCCTGATATATATATTTTATGTTGAAACTTGGTATCTTTAATACATTGTGAATTTTTCATAATTAATGACATGTTCCATATTATTTAAATTTATAGTTTTTTATGAGACATATCATATTCTATATTTATATAAATTTTGATTCAATGGATAAAAATAATGTATTGTAATGACTCAACATTAAATTATTTGATTTTTTTTAATATAATTAATCACTTCAATATATTTTGTTTCATGCATAATCAAGTTTAAATAACCCACTATAAATTTTAAAAATATTATTATATGAAAATTATAATGCGATAGTAAGTATTTTATCTTTTTAATAGGACCAACTAAATTATAAAAAGTTAATGGTTTACATATTTGTTTAATATATTCATTGTTTATCAGTAAATATTAATGTCCATCAAATAAAATAGTAATGTTTTTTCTAAAAAAGTGTATTTATATGCACAAAATGTGTTATTGATTTACATAAATATAATTGATATCTAGTGGATTATGATTTTAATGGAATTAACTTATTATACATTAACTAATTTCTTTATCATTCATCTATAGTTCTTACAAGATATAAAAAAGAATAAATTCAATGCGATGCTCTAAATCAATAATTTTCTATAAACCAACTATTTTCATATTTTATGAACATATTATTCAATTAATTTCTAAATTTTTTTGAAATTGTATTTATTAAATGTATTTCAAAATTTGAATCAAGATATTAATTTTATTAAATATTTTACTATTATATTTGGTCAATGTGAATAATAATTTGGGTAAATTTTATCATAGTTCAAAAATGTAATTTGGGTTAATCTATGACAGTACAAACTGATAAGGTCTTAATAATTCAACATAATACATATTTCATGAATGTAATTATTTTCATATCACTTTTTTCATGAAATTTAATTGTCTAAAGGAATATTGTTTATGAAAATGATAAACATAGTAAATAAATTAAATATTGATATAAAATAGAACTCTCCTAGTTTTATAAAAATTTAATTTATACAAATAGGTAAAAATAATGTTATGAATAAATAGGTATTTTAATTTATTCATAATTAAATTATATTCATTATTTTGAATTATTTTAATTTTTTAGATATTTTATAATTATGATAAATTCATATAAAATTATAAAAAATTAATAATTATATAAATATAAAAGTACAAAATTGATATAATAATTATTAAAACTTATATAATTTTAGTAATTTAAAGAGATATTTGAATTTCATTGATAAATAGTGAAAATTATTGAAGTGTAACAAAATTATTTTTGAAATTCAGTTTATTCTTGATTTATATGAAGTCTAATAAAATAAATTTTTTCAAAATTTCTTATAATGATAACCTATATAAATATACATTTATTTGTTTAATTAAAAAATTAAAAATATTATATTTGGACAAGGGTGTTTTATATGGTTAAAAAGTTCATTCATTTCAAATTAACGATACAACAGATACCCTATTTCTAATATTAAAAATCTTTATTAGTGAAAAACATTACAACAAATAAGGATATGTTATGTTAATGAAGGGGGTTAAACTAGATGATAAATTTTAAAATTTTTCTAAAACATGTTATAGAATTATCTTATGAAGATATTTCTCTCATATCCAACCATAATATATAAAACATATCTTTTAGGATGTATTTGGATTGAAAATAATGTTTTCATAATTTAATTTTTTAAGAAAACATGATTGTCCCCACATCTCAATTATAAACGGGAGCCTCGTCCATTACATTAGTAAACCATATTGAGTAATTTATATCAAAAGAATAAAGTTTTTTTCTTATAAACATAGTTATTCATACTATATATGGTGTTTTAAATATTTTATACCTACCGAATGTTCTATAAGATGATATCTAGTGGAATTATACTGAGGAAGAGATAAATATCCTTAATGAGTCCTTCAATTGTATTTATTCTATGAATTGTTGATAATGTGTTGTTATAATCGTAAGATAATTAATATTGTATCCTCAATATACTGATATGTAAGTAAATTTTTTTATAACTACATTATATGTCATTTCCATCCTATAACAAGTAAAATCATTTCTCATGTGTACATATAGATTACCATCTCCACATACCAGTTTAATTAATTTTTCAAAACCACTTTACATGGATATTAATAAGGATAAAATCAATATATATATATCTGGATTCTTGACTACCTATATAAATATAAAATAAACTCTTTATATGTAATATTATATAATATACTTAAAAATTATACTTACTAGATGCTCTCTAGGCCTACTGAATGTATGAAAACTAGTTTGATGTGTCACCTCCTGTCTCTCTTGATTCTGTCGGCCCAATGAATAACTCCTCTGAAACCCACCCCTCAACCAGTATGAACATAATATATCATGTATGTGAGATGAAATGTACACTGTTTGGTGGGCTCTACATGACTCATCAAATATTGTCACTCCTACATTATTAATGGTTGTCCATCTCAAATTGTTCAAAAACTGTCAGAAAGGCTCACACATAGACAGTTTTCATGCCTTGTGGATTGCACCACGCATGCTATCATCGATGGGATACACTAAACCCAAAAAATAAATTATAATGTCATTTTATAAATGAAATAAATATATATATAAATATTATTTATTTATGAACCAACCACTGATTAAAAATTCCAATCCAAAAAGCAATGGGAATTTGTTCCCATGTGATCCATGGCTGGGAAAAATAATTTAGCATGATGGTAGACCCCTGTCCAGAACCTACAAGCTTAAAGTTGTGACAAAAAACTAATAATAAATCAATTATTATATAAATAAATTAATAAAAGATAACAAAAATACACAGGTTATCATACCTCCATGTGCATGAATCAAAACCAGGATGTGTACGCCGCTCGGGGATAGGGTCTGGATTCATCAGTCACGCAAGACCGCACCCCCTCTATGTACCCCATAAACCACCAGTAGCCCAATGGTCATATGATCCCAAATACTCTTCATCAAAAGGTAGTTGGGACTCCTCCAACTCATGAAATTGACCAGGGCACATCCTAAACACAAAATGATTACTCTTAGCAGATAGATGAAAATGACTATTACATATAGATTTATACTACTTATGATTATAACCAGTATTTAACTTTGTCAATGTTCTCCTTCATTGTCATCTTCATATATGACGATGTCAATGTCTTCATATTGATCATCGGTATCGTCAATATCAAAATGAGTTTTAGTTTCATCATATCATTCCATTTCAAATTCATTTGTCTCATCATTAATAGCATTGTCCCCATCGACACTTAATTATAGAGTGTTATCATCAATATTAAAGTATCATTGTGAAAAGGTTGGATATTGAGTAGTCCTTTAAAAATTTTAAATTTCCTTTACTTCATCGGATACACATTCAGTTTTTGTAAACTATATTTCCATGGATTTCATTTTTATTTTCCTCCCCCAATTAGCCAGGTCTCTTAATGTAGCATAATATTTTGCATAATATTTTTGATGTGCCTATTGAGCCAATAAAAATAGTTCATTAACATCAAGAAGACTATTATATTTAATATTGACCATTACATGAATCATATAAACATTAAATACTCTCTCAGTATCTCATAACCATCATTTATACAGAGTTCTGTAATTTTTCACTATATAACATGGTTTAATAAATTTATCCAGCATTTGTTAAAAGGCAACATCAGTTTCTCTATGATGTGAACCTTTTATGAAAACTCCATCATTAATTATTTTTATGATTCCCCATATGCACGTGTTTGATATCAAAAAACAATAACCACATATGCCTTGTAATATTTATCGATTTTTGATGGTGTACTACTCAATATACATAGTCGCTAAACAAATTTATCAGTATGTTACGACACGTGAGAATTTGTACAACTATTATCAATATAATAAATAATAAAATAATTTTATTTGTTAAAAATCCATTATTCATGTAACCAGTTTTTGAAACCATTGATAAATATGTTTCTATCGGCATTCTTCAGGAACAACTGCTATAATTTATATAAGCTATTTCATGATGTCATTATCATATAACCTACAAATAAAATCAGATCAATTACTATAACATAAATTAATGAATAAGTGATAGAACCACACATAGTAAAAATTATGTCATTTCTTCATAGTTGGGAAGAACTTATCTATGAGATCTATGATGTTCATCATCTGAAATCCATCATTCATGAACTCCACCGTAACCATGACCCAGCTAATTAAAAACTGATAATTGATTTTCTATTTCATCATTATCATTCCCCTCGTTCCATACTATTCAGTTGTGTTTTGAGGGATATTCAGATTCATCTACAAGGAGTGATGGAAAAATCATTTTCCTCTTATAATTAAGCATCAACAATTGATCCTTTAACAGATGATTTGTTGCATAATTTTTTTCATCAATTTCTGCATGCATCTCACGAATGGGTACATCCATCCAAACTATACTAGACCTCCACATTTAGCTTCATGTTGAAAATGTAATATCAGATGTTCCCTTGTGTCAAAGAAATGTATCGGGATGATTTTTTTTCAGTTTACATCTAATGACAACAACATCTTCATCCAGTTCACATAGTTCATCATTGTTTGTTGTCACTGAACAAATATCACGAAAAAAAAATAATATGTCTATTATTCATTCCCAATTAAAATAATTCAACAAACCCATGAATCCAATCAGCATAATATTTCCATTATTACATGAGAATGATGAATTTTTAATACGGTAATATGACCATTCTTAACGCATCTACCAAAATTTAAAGCATAGCTATCTGAAAGTATCAAATCCAAAATCCACAAAAAATTAATAAGATACTCTCATTGGATAGTTTATTGGTTTCTTTGGGCTTAATTAACCTCTATGATCAGACATTTTGAAATAGTTCAAATTCTAGTCGTCTATAATTTTGTGTATATCTAATCATGCATTTAAATTATCATTGTTCTTACCTGGTGTATCCAAAAAATTATGAAATAAATTATAAAAATATTTATTCTTCATATTCATGAAATCGAACATGTGGAGGACCAAAAAATCAGACCAATATAGAAGAACCCCAAAAATGCTCCGTTTTATCCAATTATACTATTTCACAAAGCCATGAATTTTCTATTGGTTTACTATTGGCCCAAATGTGATGGGTGGTAATGAAAATACAATAGATTTTTACTTGGTACCTGAGATCAATTTTGGAGGTTTATCCCATTCAATTGTTCCTTTTCTGAAATGAGATTAGTTCATCTGAAAAGGATGATTTGTTGGAATGAATCTACAGCGAAAGTCAAAATAGCACTGTTTTTTTTTCTATTGATGATCATTAAGGCTTTGTTGTCTTTCACATAGTAGAGACATGATATTGTACTATGTGTACTCTAGTCATATTACGTTCCATATTCCAGGAAGTCACTAATAGTCCACATTAATGTATATTTTAATATAAGATTTTTTATAGCAACATCATATGAACAAACACCATTAATCCACAATGAATGTAACTCATCAATGAATGGTTTAAATTAAACATCAATATTCATTTTTAGATGTCCTGGAATTAATAATGTAAAAAAGATATGGGGCTCCATCATCAATATCCATGGAGGTAAATTGTATGTAGTTATAAAGATAGGACAACATAAATACTGACTACAATAAGAACCAAACAGATGGAAACCGTCAGTAGAAATACCCAATCCCACTTTTCAATATTCTAAAATAAAAAGAGGATAAAATCGGTCAAAACGTTTACATGAATCGCCATTAGATAGATGCTTATATCTTTTACCATCAGAAATCTTGGTTTTTTGGTACAACATCATTGATGTTGTGTTCTATGACATAAAAAAACACTGCATACTTGGTATAAGGTAGAAAATTACAATGGTTTCTCTGAAATCGATCCAAACATCCCTGGTTGAGATGAATTATACCTTGATTGTCCACACGTGGGACAACATTCCAATGACTGATCTTCACTATAAAGTAAGATGAATTCATTTTCACATCCTTTAATCTTCTGATAACTAAGACCCTTATTACATACCAACCACTTGACCTCATAGTAATTTGAAGGAAAAATATTTCCTTCAGGACATACTATTTTAACCAAAGAAAATATCTGATCAATATAGTTGATTGGCTCTACATTATCTGATTTAATCGCCATAAATTTTTCAACCTCTTCGAATTTGATTATCATGAAAATAGGATATAATTCATACTCAACAGACCTTAATAACTCATAAAATTTGGATGGTTCCAACTGAAGAGTTAAACCAATAGCATACCGAATTTCAGTTTGTTGAATAAATGGAACTATAACATAATGTACTAACTTTTTACAATGGTGATGGATCCGGAATCAAGTTATTAGTATATTATTTGAAATGGTGTTCATAGTGTTGATACCAAGAAAAATAATCTAGTTGAAAACAAAAATGAATGAGATGTCCTCCATCTTTGTTAAAAGTGTCAAATGTTATCAAAGAACATTTTCTACAAGGACACTGAATTATGACTTCTAAAACAAATTCTGGTTTTGATGATGCAAATGATAAGAAAGCTCAACACCCCCAATATATGTATGACTTAAACAAGTACTGTTTTGATTTTGGTGTTGATTTATCCAAGGGATATCATTTAATAATGACTGTTGTAGTATTCCTTGTCCAATAACATTCTACCAAATATAAACTCATTACTATTTTGGAATAATTATAAATTAGAAAAACACTATAAAACGAAGATAAATATTTACAACTACTAATTGTTATTAATTATTACTAATTATAAATAATTGTTTCTAATTTTTATTAATTTTTACTATTTATTACTATTTATTTCTATTTATTAATATTTATTACTATTTACTATTATTTATTTGTATTTTTTTGTATTTTTTTTGTAATTATTAGTAATTATTAGTATTATTTATTATTTATTATTATTTAATAGTATTTATTACTAATAATTATTATTTATTAGTATTTTTTATTATTTATTAGTATTTAATACTATTCAAGAGTATTTATTACTATTTATTAATATTTATTATTATTTATTACCATTAATTATTATTTATTACTATTTATTACTATTTATTTGAATTTATTAGTAATTATTAGTATTTATTTCTATTTGTTACTAATTATTACTATTTATTAGTATGAATTAAAATTTAATAGAATTTATTAATATTAATTAGTATTTATTAATATTAATTATTATTTAATACTAATTATTACTAATTGTTAACAAATATTACAAATTAATACTAATTATTACTAATTATTCATAATTATTACTAATGGTTAGTAATTATTAATAATTATTACTAATTAAAAATAATTATTACTAATTATTAATAATTTTTTCTAATTTTAACAACTTATTATTAATTATTTCAAATTACTAGTAAGTATTACTAATTATTACTGTTTACTACTAATTATTTCTATTTATTAATATTTATTCGTGTTTATTACTATTTATTAAAATTTATTAATATTCATTACTATTTATTCCTATTTATTTCTTTTTAATACTACTTATTACTATTTTTTTTAAATTTATTACTAATGACTCCTAATTGTTAAAAATTATTACTATTTTTTATTATTTATTAGTTTTTATAACTAATTATTACTAATTATTAATAATTATTACTAATTACGACTAATTATTACAATTTATTACTATTTATTAGTATTTATTAGTTTTTATTATTATTTGTTACTATTTATTACTAATTATTACTAATTATTAGTATTTATTACTATTTATTAGTCTTTATTAGTGTGTATAAATATTTAATATTATTTATTACTATTTATTACTCTTTATTACTATTTATAAATATTTATTTATATTTATATCTATTTATTACTACTTATTACTATTTATTTATATTTATCAGTATTTCATACTGTTTATTTCTATTTGTAGCTTTTTATTACCGTTTGTTAATATATATTAGTATTTATTATTATTTATTATTATTTATTATTATTTATTTGTATTTGTTACTATTTAGTAGTATTTATTACTAATTATAACTAATTATTTCTTTTAATTATTATTAATTACTAAATAATACTATTTATTGTATATATTACTCTTTATTAGTATTTATTACTATTTGTTAGTATTTATTAAAATTTATTATTATTTATTACTATTTAATAGTATTTATTACTATTTATTAATATATATTACTATTTATTACTATTTATTATTATTTATTGCTATTTATTAGTATTTATTAATGTTTATTAGTAATTATTAGTATTTATTAGTATTTATTACAATTTATTACTATTTACTAATATTCATTACTATTTGTTACTATTTATTATAATTTATTAATATTTATTAGTATTTTGAGTATTTATTACTATTTATTAGTATTTATTACTATTAATTACTATTTATTGCTAATGATTATTATTTGTTACTAATTATAAGTATATATTAATAATTTCTAGAATTTTTTACTATATATTAGTATTTATTACTAATTAATAATAATTAATAATATTTATTACTAATTGTAAATATTTATAACTATTTATTAGTAGTTATTAGTATTTTTGTATTACGAATTATTTGTATATATAAATATTAATTAGTATTTATTACTAGTAATACGTATTTATTACTATAATTAAGTATATATTTCTAATTATTAGTATTTAATACTTTTTATTAAGATTTATTAGATTTTATAATTATTTATTAGTATTTATTTCTATTTATTAGTATATATTAGTATATATTAGTATTTAGTACTATTTACTAGTATTTATTACTGATTACTATTATCTATTACTAATTACTACTAATTTATAATATTTATCAAAATCTTTTAATATTTATTACTATTTATTAGAGTTTATTTGTATTTATTAGAGTTTATTAGTATTTAATAATATTTATTAATATTTATTACTATTTATTAGTATTTATTAATATTTATAAGTATTTATTATTATTAATAAGTATTTATTACTAATTAATTGTATTTATTACTTTTTATTACTATTTATTTGTATTTATTACTATGTTTTAGTATTTATTACAATTCCTTATTCTTTATTATATTTATTAGTATTTATTAATAATTACTACTAACTAATACTATTTTTTACTAATTGTTAATATTTATTACTATTTTTTAATTAAAACAGTGTATTTCTAATTATTACTATTTATTTCATATTATTACTATTTATTGTTTATTACTATTAATTACAACCAAATACATCTACTAATTACTAATTTTGGCTATTTATTTATAAACATTAAAAATTATCGTTAATAATTATAAATTTTTACTAATTACTAAGAATTAGTACTAACGATTTAACTTTATTATTACAAATTAATTTTGGAAACAAAACAATTTTAATCTATCTTAATGAAAACTAATCAACAATAATTGAAATTAATATAACAAAATGAAATAAATACTAATTCAAATAAAACATAAATACCTCTATATTTGATCTCTTATAATTATAGGCGGCATCACAACATTTTCGTAAAAAAAACTAACTCTAAAAAATTATCACTTTAAATTTAGAGTTTACAAAATCAAAGGAAGAAGGAATTCAGGAACAGTAAAGAAAAAACATATGGGGTATATATAGGTTATATTAGTTGCGATGAGATTATTTGTGATGAGAATCCCATCGCTAATAGTACTTTTTGCAATAGGTCTCATCGCAAATACCTTTTCCTGCATTAATTACTATCGGCGGTTCAAAGGTTATTTGTGACAGGTCCTATTGCAAAAAGTATCCTACCGACACAGTAGTGGCGATGGCACAACATCCCATCTCAAGTAGAATGTTACTGCCACTGGGTATTTGCGATGTGGCCCCTCGCAAATACCCTCCGGGGATGAAGTAGTTGTGATAGAGAATCCCTCATCGCAACTAGGTCATACTACCTCCAAGAATTTGTGACGTGTGGTTCCAATCCATCACAGAAACCCTTTTCACATGGTTTGGCGCGTAAACTATGAAAATCTGCACAAATTTTTTGGAGACATGGCACCTATTCCCGCCGCAAATAGCCTTTTCAACGGACTATTTAGAATGGGAATAAATTCCGTTGTAAATAAATGTTTTCCCAGTAGTGAATCCTCTGATTCGCTAGTTGCTTCTTCTATTTTTTGAATTTTCATGAGTTCATTTGTTTGATGACTTAAATGATTCTTCATTACTATATATATAGTATAAAAAACATGGATTGGTTCATCACATTATTAAAGATCATGTTCTAACTCTATTTCATCATCGGTGAGCAAAAGCATTTGTTCTTGTATTTACTTCTTTAGTAAAAATATATCGTACACATCATGTACAATTGAGAGATTTAAAGGCATTTCCAATAAAAATAAAAAGGTCAAACTCTATCATTAATCTTGTTGGGTCCAATGTTCTTGAGACTCAATTTCCCTTTCTTCCCAAACCAAATAACACCCTTTCATTGAGATACATTCATGAAAACATGATATCGGACTTATACCTCTGTATAAATAGTATGATTACAAGAATAACTAATTTCCCTACTTTGATAAGCTTATGATAAAAAATAGCCTTTACATTTTTCATAATCTCTTCAAAATGAACGGGTCATATGAGTTTCTATTAACCAACTTCATCGCAACAAGTGGGTGTATGGTATTTATTTTCATATAATGCGTGTACAGTGCCGTTTGATTACTGAAATGAAAAAAATTATTATAGGAAAACTCCACCAAAAGTATGTACTAATCTGACATACCTTAAAGCCAATTGACCATGAACTAACAATCCCTTCTATTGTTTGAAATTATCTCTTATCCAATCCATCAGTTTGAGTATTGTAAAATGTTCTAAAAAATATGCCTGATGTCAAGATCCTTCTAAAAACAATTACATGATTTTGACTTCAAACCATGATCTTGACAAGAGATGATTGAATGAGGTTCACCATGATGCATTAAAATTTAAAAATATTGATCCTTGTGGGGTGATCATGTGGCATGCCTTCTCAAATAACCATAAAATGTCAATATTTGGTTTGGTGATCGATTATAATCCATATTGATTCATTCTTCATTGGTGTCTTTGGTAGTACAATGAAAATGTAAATAGTAATTTCATCCCATTCCCACAATAAAATAGGAAGAGATTTCAAGACTCTGAATGTTTGCTACCAAAAACTATCATTTATTGATTAACCAAACATCAAGAAACATAATGAAAAATTTCCTTCATCCAATGATCCCACCAAAAAGAATCCTTTATATCCGTATACATATTTGTGATGCCATCATGAAGAAATACATTTTTTCAATGTCTATCATCCAACAATTCTCTTTTCTACTCAAGTAAATATAGAAAACAAAACATTCAACAAGGCATTAGAACATCATTTTCAAAAACAATGTTTTTTAATTTTCCATTGGTCAGTACATAACATTATTCTATAATATTTCATCATTAAATAAAAAAAATTACGCTCTATAGTAAATATTATTTTTCAGTAATTTTAATTTTTTTTATTTCACCCCATACATTGAAATTCCTATATTCGTATTTACTATATTCTTTAAAATAGATTCATTATCAATCTTCATTTTAGATAGAACTCAGCGATCCTTCCTACTCAATTAATATGCTACATTTTTATATTTTCCTATGAGGTAGTTTATTGAGAAATCACAATCCATGTGTATCTTGTTCAATGATTATTTTATTATGATCATTTATTTTTGTTAGAGTATTCCTTTCATGCTTGTATGACTAGTGTATATCTCACATCGTTCACTATAGATATAATGTCTCCATATTTTCAAAGTGGTAACTACTTCCAATAATTTCATATCATGTGTTGGGTTGTTCTATTTTTTGAGTCATTTACTTCATTGATGCATATTCAATAACATTATCATTTTGAATTAGGACACAACCATGTAAAATATTTTATTCATCATTATATATTACAAAACCAGCACGTCATGATGTTAGAGTTAAACTCATATCATTGAAAAAGATTATATTTAGTTAATTAAAAAATTATTTTCATTTCTTTTTATAAAAAAAGATAAACCATTTTCATGTAATTTTGGTTAAAGGGTTATCCAATTGGAAAATATTAAAAATTTTAACCAATATTATCCTCTCATAACAATGAAACTATATACCTCAGTTATATTTTGTGGTCTAGGCCATTCACTTATTGCCTCTGTATTTTTATGATAATGTTTTATTATATCCAATGAGAAAATATTGCTATCAAATAAACTACATGGAGCCATATATCAAACATACTAAATATCTCATATAATTTTTCCCTTCAATGTTCCTAAATAAATATTTTTAAATTATTCTTATTGTCTTTAATGCATTTAGAATTCCCCAAAAAATCCTCAATTAAATACCCAAAAGAAATCATCAAGAAATTCAATGTATACAATTTTCATTAGGTCTATAAAAAATATATAGAATTTTTTTTCAAAATGGAATTTCAATAAACAAGTAATGACCATGCCCCACATACATTTTTTTATGTATATTAGCTTCCTTATTTAATTTTTTCCTGTGATTCTGAGAATAGGGATCAAAATTTTAAAAATATTGGGCTTCATAAAGGTGAAAAACACGTCATTAATTCAAGGAATAGGATAAATGTGCTTTATTTTAATATTATGGATTTCCCTATATTCAATTACAAACCTTATAAATCCATCAATGTTGTCATCAAATTTGACTTGGGATTCTCATGGTGAAATTGTAGTGAAAATAAATCCCTTATTTCCCAAATACCCATGTTGTATCATCAACATGAATAATTACATAATGGTTATTCCATGGGGTTTCATTAATATTTTAATTGAATTAGGGATTAATGGAATAGAAAATTCAACCTCATGTTCTAGGGGATGTATTGGTACTTTTATAGGAAATACATTATTGTATTATATCACAATATGTAACTCTTCAATTTTATGGTTTCCTAATACATCAATATATGTTTTTCTCCTGTTCACCCAAAATTTAATTTTATTGACCTATTAGGGGTGGATCTAGATAACAACCAGGTGACGAATATCCTACTCTATAAATAGGGATACCTCAACACCCGCACAAATAATAATTTCCATCCTCTTTATATAAATTTTTGAATCATATTATGAGATACGCAATATAATAAGGAATATATTAAAGTCAACCATAGTTATTATAAACAATTAGACACATAGATCATGTTAATATGTTATTATGGGGGATTATTAATACTTATTTATTGTAATGAGACTTTCCATAAGATTATTGATTGACAACTCAATTATTAAATGAAAAGAGAAATGTATATTTTTATAAAATTGGGTACATATAAACCTGTGAGATGATCCAGAATCAAATTAGGAATATGCTAAATTTGATTATTGGGTTAATTTCTCTACCACTACCTCATTTTTACTTCTACGTTCTATTTATAGATCACATAATCTTTACCATCTGGTCATGGACTCTTTTGTAGTAGATTCTAATGAATTTTGGGTAATTCATTTAAGTAGTTCCTTGTCTCATTATATATGAATGACAAAATATATACATTTTCCATCTTCCCCAAAAATTCATTAATTTGATGAACCTTTTTTACAAACATATAACAGATTACCAGCCCCTTCAAACATTTCCTAGAGTAATATTTAACCTAGTTTTAAAAATTTCTTATTTTCATTATTCCAATTTTCTTCTTTGTCACATTCCAATTTTCATAGAGTTCAGATGACCTCTTCTTCTATTAGATTCATTTAAATATGATTGATATTCCAAATTTCTTTACCGTTTTTAAGTAATATAAAACTATCTTTTTCCTATAATTAAAATGTCTCGGAATCTAGCACAATGTAGATATTTGGATTGAAACCTTCAAATAAGTGGTCAATGGTGAACCCTGAGTTTCATATGTAATAAGTATCATTCTTGGTTGACCTATTAATTGTAGCTTCAAAACATACAATACAATCATCATATTTTGAATTAAGATATATAACATTCTCTTCTCCTCAATTTGTGGATCATTATAGAAGTATTTATCGAATAATATATTTTTAATAGTTCTATATTCTATGAGTTATATTTCATCATCATCTCAAGTAATCTATATTTGAGACCAACATTGTTCATCATCACCTATGATATAATATACCACAACTATATCATTTTCCATTTCACAGTATCCCAAGTACGTAATAACTTCTCTAGAGTCTTAATCTATTATTTATCTATAGTTGGATCTATAGTCACATTAAATAATTAAGGATTGTATCTCATAATGTGATCCATCATAGAGGATTCTCGATGTGGAATAGGGTTCCCCATTATAGAAAAGGATATATGAAAAAAAATTATTATGTTTCTCTAATATTTCTATAAAATTTTTATTGGTTTCCCCAACTAGGAAATACCATATTTTTGAATTAGTATTGATACCATTAATCATTTCGAGCACCAATTCTATAAAATTAAATATACAAGATTATCCCATAAAATCATAAAGTATATTAAATTATGGTATACCACCTAACATAAATTTATCCACAATAAATAATAAAATCATGAACTATGGGTAATTTTCAAGAATCATTGAATTAAAATCATTCAATGTAATTTTTTATGAAAAATATGACATATCCTAAGCATGTCCCCCCAAGATTGTAAAACTAGGTTTGCAAAAATTATCATTTCTAGGAACCAGGTTATGCTCGAGTTAGGCCAAATTCACCTTGTAATGACCCTGAATTCTTTCAATGATGATTCCCCGATTATATTTATTTTGATGTAGAATAAATCAAATTAAAACAGATAGATAAAATAATATAAAATATATAAAATAAGATTCAATAAAATATGAGTTATTTCTAGATCATTAGGAACCTATATCAATAGATTAGTGAAATTGAATTTGGAATTTTAATATGACCATTTGGAAACGTAATATGACCAATCAAATATTAACAAAACCT
The DNA here is from genome assembly GCA_963277665.1 of Viscum album. Classification (NCBI taxonomy): domain Eukaryota; kingdom Viridiplantae; phylum Streptophyta; class Magnoliopsida; order Santalales; family Viscaceae; genus Viscum; species Viscum album. The sequence goes on along the minus strand of OY728140.1, from coordinate 1,916,257,797 downwards.
ATTAATGTATATATAAATTTTTTCTATCTTATGAATGAATATATGATATATTCATATTATGATATAAAAAAATTGTTTTAAAATTAATAAATTTATTTTATTTATTATTGTAAGTCATATATATTTTATTACAATATTATAATTTATTTTATGGTTAAAGAAAAAATTTATTTTAATTTTTTTTTATTTTACTAATAATATATTGTCTTATGATTAGAAAATATTTTCATGAGACCTTAATTATTTTTCCAAAGTGTCATAAAAACAATTATAATATAAAAATAACCATTTTTCATGGAAATAATTATTTTATTTAAACAATAATATTTTCATATTTAGAAATTTTTGTCAATAAAATAAAATTCATTTTGGAATTGTAAATACCAAAAATGGTTTGGGTGATTTTTTTATATTTTTCCAAAATACATGAATTTTTTTGGTCAATATGTAAATATCATAATTTATAAAATTTCAATAATCAATAAATTATTGAGTCATATATGACTTATGTATGATGTATGCTCATAATCTAAAATTATCCATCATTATTTTAATATATATATTTATCAATAATTATCAAACTATTCATAGTTGTAAAACTAAATAACAAACAAATTGATATAATAATCAATAACACACATATCCTAACACTATAAATACCACCCCTCACCAACTATTATTAAAAAACTTCCTAATCATTGAATTATGTTTAAAATATACCAACTTCCACTCCCAAACCTCTCAACCGTGTTATAGTATTACTGGTGTCACAGTAATTCCTTGTTAATGTTCATTAATGAAGTTCACAATCCAAATATTTAAAGAGGAAAATCATTTCTTATTATCTTTAAATTTCATTTAAATTCATTGTTATTATTATATACACACATATACATATCAAACAGTAATAATACATGAAATATATTTTATATATTTTTATTTTATTATGTTAATGTAATAATTAATATTCTAATCTCTTCCGTCTCTCTTTTAATCTAAAATTGAAAATATTTTCTTTGGAGTGTCGATTTAATGTCACTGGGGATGATGATTTTAAATGTTTCAGTAACGCCGTCAATGATGTTCATTAAAAATCATTATAGATAAATTTGATTTTATTAGATATTTTAAAATTCATTTACTTTTCATGAACCAGTACATATCTTCGATATTAATTAATGAAACAATTCAAGTTTGGGATGATCGAAGAACCAGCAAAATATCGATATTATTATCACTATTATTTTATCGAATGATTCATCCACAACTCATATAACAAAAATAATTATATAAAAATTTTATCTACTATACAAACCTTAATAAAATATAATTTCAGTTCTTGAAAATTATTCTCATTTTAAATGATCCCCCATAATCTTATTCATACACATCAATAATGATAACCAAGGAAAAGAAAACTCATGAATGACACAATTAAATATTATAACTAATGAAAAACAATAAATGAACAAAATAATATTGTACGAAATTAAAATCATTTAGAAAAGATTGTCAATTTATTAATTAATGGATTTAATTTCATTATTTATGGTATTTAGTACAATTGAATAACATTGTCTGATAAAAGGATATTGTTTCTTCCAAAACCTCCATACCATCCATGTTATGTTTTCCACTCCTAACAATATTTTTATTCTGAATTAATTTATTTCTATTTTAAATTCTGTATATATGTTTCATACTCAAGTATCCTAATCAGATGAACCTTATTGGATGGGGAAATACATATTTTATATTTCATCCTTTTTAATTCCCCCACATAAGAAAACCTAATTAATGGAAACTTATCGACTTTCCTACTCAATATCATATAGCATCCATAATCTGTTAGAAGACACAATGATTTTTATAAAACCACTAGTTTTTTGATGAAAAAATATATCTGATCATTTCGGGTTTTATAAAAACAATTTTGAAAATTACAAATGAATTTTCCAAAAGAAAAATTTATTTAAAAGTTAGAAATGGTATTTCTCTAAATATTTCTTCAATAATTTTAAAAGTGTAATTTAACCTTTTTAAATTACTTTTTTAGAATATAATGATTAATTTATATTGATATATTATGATTATTATATACCATAATTTATTAATTGGATTATGATTAGTTTGATTGTGGATGTCTTAAATTGATACCAATCACTATATTATTCAGAAAGGTTAGCGATTATGTTTATTTATTGGGGAATTTTATATACATTACATATGAATATTACGTTTAGGTTTGGCCTTACTAATATTAGGAATTAATTGGATATATTATTTGATTTTTGGGCCTCCTATATTTCATAGTTTCATCATTAGGTATCATGATACAAAAAAATGTATTTTGGTTGAGTAATTAACCATTAATTTTTAGATATATATGATGAGGCCTTGATTTTATTTTAATGATGTATAAAATTATTAATTCCCTCATTATGATAGTTTTAATTGAAAATCCATGTGATTATTGGTCTTGTATAATATCCATAATTAAGAATCATTATAAGGTTATTATTTATATGAAATTATTTATTCATCTCTTACCCATTCCATATTGTGACATCCTAATATCGATAGGCACTCAACATTGAATAGATCCTAGTTGGTCACAATTCCTCCAATGCATCTCCCCAAATTCCATAGGCTAGCATCTAAAAAAGAGGGACTATGTGTGTTAGTGGGGAGTCTATTCCCCCATTACCATAGTATACAATAATGGATGTATATATCACACTGATAACGGAACTAGTAAAATGATCATACAACATATACATAGAAGGAATTGAAATATATATCCATATATGGATTGTATACAATTATTGAGATTACATGTGTGTCTAGAAAACTTCCAAAATAGGTATGTGGAAATAAAACATAGTATAAGTATCTAAAAAGAACAAAATGCCAGAAAATATATAGTATCATCGCAAGCCAAAAAATGTCCCTATGCTCCCCTTATACAAAGTAATGATCAATAACACATGTTAGAGAGCATTCCAATTTTATCAAATGAAACTATAAACACTAGTTGGGCACCAAAGGTGGACCAAATAAGTTGTGATATAAACATCGCATTTGGTATTCACTCAAGGTCTATAAATTCCAAACATAATGACGAGACATGTTTGACAAATATAAGTAAGAATTAATGAATATGTGAATTCTAAGGACATATAACCACAAAAAACTATTAGTTATGAATATTTTCTCAAGGACCTGTTCAATAAGTTTCAACACCTAATAATGAAGCTATAAGAAATATAATAGACTACCTGGACAAGCTAAAAAATTATGTCATTGCAAATATCTAATGGTCATTTCTTACATCCAAGCATGTCATGTATTCCATGGTCATGTTGTATGTCATGTATGAGACCACACAAGGGATGATTAGAATGTGTTAAGTACCAAGGAATCCTCATCGGGTCCCATAAGCATCTCGATGGTTACACTATATAGGCATTGGTTGGATTCCTAGGAGAATGAAATACTATACAAGTCAATGTGAGTTTAATAATGTCTGATAAATAGGGTAGAATGGCCCACGACATCCTAATGGTTCAATACCGAAGGGTCACAATGATCCCAAGGTGAAAAACTCTGCATTAATGATCTATAGAGTTTCATTGAAGTCATCCAAAAAATAATTCATCTATTTCATACTATTTCACATATCACACATATGTCAACACACTCATTCATTCCATTCACATTCCATTATATAAAGTGGGTATACCTACCTGTTTTGACATTTTATTTATTAACATTTTACTTGGGTATACCCACCCATTTATTACAATTTCCAAATAATAATTTAAGAAAATATAAACTCTCAACGAGTTTACATAGTCATTTAATCAAGTTAAATTAATCCATTTGATCAAAAAATCATGAAAAATCAACATGGTATAATGAATAGAGGAAAATAATCTCCTAGATAATCTATCTATGTTCAATTTTAATATATTTTCTAAAAGGCATAAACATGAAATTATAGAATCCCATATCTTATTCACATATTTCTATTCAATTATTTTATTATTGTTCTTCATCTAAGAATTCAGTCATCAACGCACCCCATTTGTGGTTCAATATGGAATAACATGGGTAATTCTAATAGGTTAACCCTAGGGGTGACAATGGATTGGAAAATGGATAACAAATCATCATAATAGAACCAAAGGTAATCCATAATAAGTACTATTAGATATATTTTAATTAACTAATAAAAAAATGGGGCACCAAGGAATTTCCTCGGGGTAGTGAAACAAATAATAGATCTAAAAACCTGAAATGCATAACTAAAATTATAGACCACCTACCTCTGCTTGGTAGTGGATTCATTATCCATTATTATGTTCTGATGCATCACGATTTACAATTATTCATAACAATGGAAATTAAAAAAATTGGTCATATGATCATAAATCCATACTGATAAATCATTATCTGGAATATTCAAGAACAAGTAAATATTGAAATTTTATCTTATCGTTGTTGATCTGATGTCCCAATGAACACTCTAATCGTATGTTAATTATGAAGGGAATATGAAATATTACTTTAGGCTCCCAATGGAGATCTAAAATGCTCCAATTATTATGTGGGGGATAGAAAATGGTTTTTAGATATTTTAATGAAATTAAATTCATTAAAATTTAAAAAAAATCCAAAATAATGGGGCTCCACAGTTTTCCCTCATGATTTACAATATTCCAAGGGGAACTCACATAAGTTTTCAAACAATGAAGAAACCATTCTAAAACCCTCAATCATGTTATAAAATAACTATAACCATGTCCACACAGTCATGATACTCCTCTCTCATGATTTTATCTATCCTTGTGGCCTATAGGCCCCAAAATTCAAACCATTAATGGGTTAATAAAACCATGTGGTCTTCCCCACATGGTTTATACTTACTATATGCCAGGATAAAAACATAGAAAAACTAGGTTTTGTTCTTTGAAAAGGAACCACCCAACTCCAAAACACTATTGGTATAGTTGGTATCTCCAAATATTAAATAATTAGGAAATATAATCTAAAAATAAATGATTTTTATCTCTATTAGTGTTGATATATGTGGGTAGAACATTTATGTTTTTCTGAAGATTGAGGTTCTCATAGGATGCTCGGTGGACATCTGGAGGGACTCCACTGATAAAATTTGATGTAAAGAAATTTCACATCATGAAATTGGGTTACATGACATGAATATTTGCTTCAAAATTTTTAATTTTTTGGGGTTTTAAGAATAAAATAAAACATAAATACACTGTTTTTTAAATGGAAATTGACCTAGAGTAATTACACGATGTGAAAGGTGATTACAATTCATGTAATACCCCATTCCATTAGTTTTTTATATCCCTTTTCAAACCACATGGGATATCAAACCCTATGTCTACTACTTACGTACCTCACATCATTCCTTATAATAGAGTCCCCTCATTAATGGATTAGAGATCCCTTCAATGATGTTCAATTCATGGGTATCCATCTTCAATCATTGGTGACCTAGAAACATCCATTTTGAGATTTCCATCGATTTCTAGTGGTTTCTCCATTTTGGATCATGTTTTTCTCTAGTTCTTCTCAATGATCTATGGAGTCTTCTTACTCATATTTATAATGTTGTTTCAATCAGTTTTTGTTGATGCAGTGGTGTCGCAGAATCCATGTATAGATGCCGATTTTTTAGGTGGGGTGATGGGAGATATTTTGTGTGGTCTGTTCTCATGTTAAGAATATTGATAACCCTTTAAGGTAGTGGATTCATTTATTCTCAATTTGTTTTCATGAAAACAGAGAGCTATAATTATTTAAACACATGGATCATAATAAAACTCAACTAATTATATACTTGAACTAGATTAATTAATTGTTATATATCACATAATGATGTTGTTTATTTATACTATTATAATAGTTTGAATTTTGATTTTATAGATATTTTGATATCTATTTCATTATGGGGAAAGAAGTTTTCGATTAATTAATGTTGGTAAATACCATACAGCTGAAATTAATTTATATTTAATTGACTAAAATATTAAAGGGGATGTTCCATGAATCTGATAGTTGTTTCAATTTAAAAATAACCAAATTCACGAAAGTATGAATCATTAATTAAATTGGTTAATAAACCTAAATAATGAATATTATTCTTGAGGATATATTTAATGTTATGTAAACATGATTATTCATTTAACTTGTGATAGATTCAGATATCTTATTTTTTAGGTTTCCCAAAGTTATAACCTATTAATAATAAATCAGTTAATTCCAGATAGAATAAGATTTGGTTTTCTGATAAAAGATAATGTATTTATATAGCCTCGATTCTCTGTTTTATTTTAATTTCAATAATATGTGTCTTCTGGAGTCATGATATGACATTATGTGTAAAGAATTTAATCCTTTTTAGGGAAAAATTCATGGTTACTATGTTTGTTTCCTTCATTTTGTGTTTGGATGATCCTGGAGGGATGTTGTGGTTAATTGTAGTAGTGAGGCCTAGTTGTGAAGTGAACATAGGGTCATGAACCTAGAGGGATATTGTAGTATGTTTGGTCGGGAAAACTATTTGGTGTGGAAATATTTGATGCCTAGAGTGGCGTGATGCATCATTTTATACATGTGGTGTCGGGGAGGACACCATAGAAGGATCAGTTTAATGATAGAGTGGCCCATTAAAATAAAAGATGAATTATGGTTTGAATATGTTATCTATTTATATGATATCATTTCTTTGTGGATTAGGTAGATTTTTTTTGTTACTCTTCATCTAATAGTGGGAATATATGTGTGTGTAGGACACATGATTTCTAAGATTATCTTATCATTGTTGGATGAGTATATGCTCTAACTATAGGAGTAGAAGTCTGGATTGGTAGTTTATCTACTCACTATGATAAACACCTTGTGTTTTGTATCATATAATTATTTTCTAGATTAAAAAGAAATATAGAATGTGGTAATGATTGTTAAATAAATGAATAACCCTTGGAGTTTCGTCTTGTTGGGATGTAATGTAGTTGTTGTAATTATAATAAGATGTGGATTCAGTTTGATTATGCATGGTGGGAATGAAACTTCTTATGATTAAAATGATATAGTATATTGAAATTTTTAGTGCTTAATTAATGGTTAAAGAGTAAATTTAGGTAACGTGAAACTGATACAAAAGGAAAAGCAAAATATAATAGATCATTAAATTATTATGTGATTACAGGATATCATATCTTAGTAGTGGAACTCATCTGTCTGAGAGAAAATAACTATAGTTAACACTAAGAAAATGTTATTCCCATAGTTTTGTTTTGAGTAATATTATTTCATGTACTTTTGTTTTTCTATATTCTACTTTTCCATGTCAGTAAAGGAAACATGAAAGCTATGGATTTTGAGCCCGGGGTAGGGGTGTGGTTTTCCCCAACAACCTATTGGGTGTATGGATGGATAACTACACCCTCTCCCCCTCTCTTCTATATGTATTTTCAAATGGTGGTTAGAACATAAGTTAGTTTTCCCAATATATATGTGTATACTACTCTAATATCTTGTGGTTATTAAAAACACACATATTTTCTATATTGTTTCCTAAGTGTTTCTATAGGTTTAATGTGTATATGATGTGATTGATTGAGGATTCTAACTCAGTGTATAGTTTGTAATGGATTCAGGCATAATACCTAGTGAATGATACATATTATATGGTATTTGGTGGGTAAATAAATCTATATAGTAATATTAGGATATGTGGATGTTTCGGTGTTTGGGTATGTGTTCATTGAGGTGTATTTTATCTTGATTTTCCCAGGTATTTGTGTCCTATCAATTTTTAAAAGGAAATTCCTAGGATTTGAAACATTAAAGAATGGTTGAAAACTAGTGATAATGTGGTATCTAGTTATGATTGATATTATTTATTATGTTATATGTTTCTATATTTCATTCTTGGTGATGGTATCAATTTTTTGGATGTGATTATTGTATACTTTTTTACGTGAGTAGTTAGTTTCACTTATTGATCACTATGATTTAGCATTATTTCATTACATTTTCATGAGATTTTCATGGGAGGTTCATACTCAACATACTATTATACTCAACCTTTGTTATATAATATATTTTAAGGTCAATTGGTGATGGTTGGAGATCAGGATGGTTATAACTAAATTGGTTTTTTTCTGTAGCAATTGGGGCTTCAGGGTCACTATTGTCATTGCATACCTTTTTAACTTCAGTTGTCCCTTCCAATTATTGTAGTTATTGCATGAGATTAAATTTTTGTACATGGGTTTCATTGTATTGTTTTTTGAGAAGGAGTTTATTGGTTTTTTTATTATATCCCTCTTTCATATGTGTTTCTCTTAGAGGGTAATGCCTCCCATCTATGGGATTATCAAACAGTCAGAGCTATTCTCCTACCTTGGGCCAACTAGAGGCAGAAATCATGGGTTATTATCTCTTTTCTCCAATTTTTGGCCCATGAAGGGTACACATTGTGGGGAGTGGGTCATTGTATAGTGGTAATCGAGGTATCTTTGAAGGATATAATGAATTATGAGTTTATAACTAGTGATGTTTCATGGGTTGGTATGGAAATGGGGTCAGCTAAAACTATCAAGCAATGTAAACATGGGAGGATGACTGTAAAATGTGTATTTATGGACCATGTTATCTGATTCAGGGAACATTAATCATAATGTTGATTCAAAATTATGAGATACTAGATATACCGTAGAGACCTAGTAAAGGATCAAGAAACATTATTTATTATGCAGGTAATTGAATTGAAAGGCCATAAGATTGTTGAACCAAAATGCATAAAAATATAACAATTAATAAATGGTTAGTCATCCAAATTCTAGGTTTTGGAGATTTATCCTTTTATTCTATTGCAGATATGGATCTCGTTCGACGACCTTGTCAGGTCCACGCAAAAGAAATTCACTATATTTTGTGAGTATATTTTCATTGAGAAGTGGTTGACAATTACAATAGTTAGATAAGGACAATCTGAGAGTTTCAGCACCAGCTATTATTGATGTATGATGGATCCATTTTAGATGTAGTCATAGAAGAATGGTTGGATGATGTTTAGATATCCACTAATACATTCTGTTCTTGGAAAAAACATAGGGTGTCATTGTCTTTAAATAGGATGTGTGGGGGATGTGCGGAAGTAGTGTTTCTCATTGCTTGGAGATTATAAGGATTCAATAGTCACATGAGGGGAGTTCATAGACCAGTTTAAAGTGGATTTTCTTTCATCAACCATGAAGGCATGCAATCATCCTGATCTTCTTACCATTCAGTAGTGGAGCTCTAGTGTGTGGAAATTTCGATTCCAATTCATGAACCTTTTGTGATATTTTATGGATGTATTTCTTAATATGAAGTCCCTTTAATTGCATATCTTAGAGTCACTGAATCTATTAATCAAGTGCCAGGTCACCCTGCTTATGCTGATGTTGTATCATCAGGTGTTGGACATTGAATTTCCCATTGACGAAATATTAGGTAGCCCTGAATCATCCATGATACTGGAGTCATCCTAATTCTTCATGAGTAGACTTCCAGCCTATGGTAACGAGTTGTCAGGATAGTGGAGAATCTAATTAGTTGGCGGAAGGTCCCAACATTCAATGTGTTGTTTATCTGGGGGATGCGGCTCTCAGGCCTTTGAAAAGGGATTATATCCTTGTTTATCTAGAAGAGAAAAAGGTAAAAATGGAGAGGGTACCTAAAATTTCATAATTTTATGTGTTAACCAGGTGTTCCACAAGATGTCTCTCCATAGTGGTTGTTCTAACAGAGGGATCAGTAGTAGTTAACACCAGATTTATATTAGAATTGAGAATATGGTGTGGAAAAGGATAACCATGGGATTGTCCATGTCCTCTTAGAGTGTTGTTCGGACACTGAGGTGGTCAATAAGATGGACAGAGAGGTCGTGGAAGAGGTTATGTTTAGCTTCATGGTTCAGTGTTTCCAGTACCAGGTGAACCAGACATTCATTGTGGATCCATTTTCTTGTTTTCTACATTGTACCATGCTTTAATTGATCAATTTGTTCCACACTCCATCATGTCACATATCATTTCCATGCATTGGGACATTAGGTAGAGTGAATTCTAGTTCCCTTGTAGATTCTTATGCCAGTTGTTGGTCAAGATGACTTGATTGATGTATATAGATACTATGAGTTACTTCTGGGGAAGCCCCGATATTATGGGTATTTCTTATCATTAAGGATATATACATATAATTTCATATTGTAAATGGACTTCTTGCATTCAATGCGGGCTATCATGGATTACATATAGAGGTATGTTTTATTCATCGATGCAACTATGGATCCAAAAATGTCTATTTTCAAGTGAGTCCCTCAGATCGGTTAGAGGACTGCTTTGTTCTTGTCATCCATGATGGATATACTGATGTTGAGTTCATCAGTGGCTCAATAATCCATGTTTTCTAGGATCTTAGATGAGTAACTTGATGTCTTTCTTGATCAACTTGAAATGTTACCCCCCTTGATGAGAGATCGTCTTCATGATCGAACTGTAGATAAGAATACTCTTTCCTCGATATATCTGTAATGGATAGTGCCTTATGAGATTTCATAGTTACATAAAGATATTGATGGTCTGATGAACTATGGTTTTTTCTTGATACATTTTTCACCATGGGGCGCAACAATATTTTTCATGATGAATGTTAATTGAAATTTTTTGTTGTGTATCAACTATCATTGCTTCAACCAATTGACGTGAATTTACTGTTATACTATTTTGTGAATTAATGATTTATTTGATAACCTGAAGTGTGTAATTTGGTTCTAAAAGTTTGTTTTTCTACGAGGACATATTCATATTAAGGTAATGAATGAATGTACCCCAAAAAAATATTTTCCATTGTCCTAAAGGGAGTTTCGATTTTTATTTAATTCCATTCGGTTTTATTAATTCATAATCATTGATCATCGAGTTAATGAAAACTATGTTCTGTTAGTTCTTGCATAAATTAATTGTGGTTGTTATTGAAAACATCCTTCTGTACTCCTCATATGAGTATGACCATGAAGATAATATGCATTCCATTTTAGGAGTTCCTCTCCGTTATATGTATTTGGGGATGTTTCAGAACTGAGATTTATGGTCTTTAAATGTTTTCTCATGGGCCATGTTATGTCCTAGTAGGATTTGTTTATGGATCCATTGAAAATAAGAGTTGTTATGTCTTGAGAAACCCCCAAGATCGTTTTGGAGGGGTGATGTTTCTATGGTATTGCATGATTTTATAGGTTGATTGAAGCTAATTTCACTTGGGTTATAACACATCTAACATCATTTCCAAAAAATATCAGGAAATCCTATGGATAGTTCAGGGTTGGGAATATTTTGATTATATGAAGGACAATTTTTTAAGTGCTCTAGACCATTTTCTACCAACATTAGGTGTTTAGTATGAGTTTATTGTGATGATTCACATCATGGGTTGGGTTGTGTTCTTATATATCATATATTGGTCATTTATTATGGGTATCATCCGTTACATGCCCATTATCATAACTGTGTAACCCATGATATTGATTTGGAGGTTGTAAAATTTTCCTAGATGTTGTGGATACATTACCTCGTTGATGATTGTTTTGTGGTATTTACCAATCATTAGCACCAGAGGTTTTTTTATCCCAGCATGACATGATCTAGAACCAACAGTTGTGGATAGAGTTCATATTGGATTATGAATTGATATTTCATAAATACTTGGGAATAGAGACGTTATAAAAAATACATTGAGTAGGAAGTCGCATAGTGATACAATATACTAATATGATGATTCCTGGAGTGTAATGGAAGGAAAATCAGAATTACATCTCGATATTGGAAATGATAGGGGTGGAGGTTGTTTTTTCTAAAATATAGTGTAGTAATCTATAGTTCAATATGTGGAGGAATCCCAACTGGTGGATCTTGAGTAGGAAGACTCATAGTGATGCAGTGTACATATATAGTGATTCATATAGAGTAATGAATGAACATTTAGAGTAACATATATATATGTGAAATTATAGGGGCAGAGGTAGTGTTTTCAAAATTATAGTGTTGTAATATATAGTGATGTAGGTAGAGGATTCCATATTAATGGATCTTGAGGCTGATGTCTTGAGAGAAAATGTTGGTTATAGAGAGGCCCATAATGGTTAATCTGAGAATGAACAACACCATGTGTTTTTCAATGGAAGGATTTTTCTTCTATTAGTGATGTGTGATATGGTTATGAAATAGTTCCATAGTTATCCATTAGTTGTAAATAATATCCAAAAAATATGTGATAATCCTCGAGAAGTCAGTTATGGTGGCCAACGTTGAAGTGTGTTGTTGTATTGTTTATGTCTAGATGATTGGTATCGTAGAAGATTAAGGTTGACCAAAGTGTTCCTAGTGGTCCTTAAAGTCATAGGATGTATTTAGTGGATCTGGGAGGACATGTCGGTGAACATTCTTACCAGTTACATTGAGATCAGGGTGTCTGTAAAACTATATGGGTGGTAGTGGATTTCATTGATGAAATCAGCCTACATTATAGGGATTAATGTAGACTAGCATAATAGAGGTTTTTTCGAGGTAGTATCTACAGGAGGTGATGAGATTCCACAGAGTCCCTTGGATGTTCATTTCCGATCAAGATCCTTGTTCTTCATCCATGGTGTGGATAGCTCTTCCGCATGATGATTTTTTCTCAAGAATCCCTTAGACATTGTTTTCATATATACTGTGACCATTAGAAAGAGTGAAACATCCAGACTCTTGAATATATTTTTGTCTCTTTGTTCATGGAATTTGGAGAGTCGGGGATGATGAACAATAAATTTTTGTATTATTCTTACAACAATAGTTTTAATTCGACCATTTCTATAGTTCCATTTTAATAATTTTATGGATGACCATTCCATTCCACATTTTTCAGGGATGGTGGTCGTTGAGATCCTATATTGATGAGATCCTTGAGAGGTATCTCACATGGTGTCTATTCCGATGACCAATTTTCCCCCTCATAGTTATTGCTTTCGATTCATGGGAAGTGAATGTTTTTAGAGGAATCTGATGTATCTTCTCGGATTCATGTGGATCGATACTTTGCAAGAATCTGAATACTGAGGTCCTCGATGGAGACTCAGAGGATGTACGGAGGGACTCAACTACTAAATGATGTATATAGCGAGACTTCACATTGTGAAAGACTGTTCCCCAAAAGGAATATCTGTATCATGATGAGGATGTTTTTAGGATGGAAAAATATAATAATTTAAAAAGTTGATGGGTTTTCAGTGGACACTATCATCATGTAATTAATCGATGTGAAAGGGGATTACACATCTTGTAATCCCCTGATGGTGTGATGTTTTAAATATATTTTTCCAATAGCTCATGATGTCAAACATTAGGGATTTAACATCCCTCCCTCTCATGAAAACAGACATGACAGTCCCCTCATCATAACTTTCAATATCCCTTTGATTGGGATTGATTATTTTCTATTTACCTTCAATATGTGGTGACCTGACATGATCCAATGTATCTTTTCAAACATTTTCTTACAGCTTCTACAAGTTTTATTTTGTTTTACTCTAGTTTATCTACCAAAGATATATATTTCTCATACCTCTATTTTTAATGTGGTTTATCTTGATTTTAATTGATTCAATGGTGATGTGTATTCCTCATATAGATTCAAATAATATGGGAGGGGTGATCATAGATTCAGTGTGTGGTATGTTCTCTTATGATGAACATTGATGGCCATTTCTGTTAAGGTATTTGTTACTTATCTACTTATTTACAAGAAATTATAAATCTACCATGATTTATTCCCTTAGAATGAAATTAAAATGACCTAATTAAATACCTTAACTAAATTAATGAATTGTTATTTATCACATAACAATGTTGTTTCTTCATATAGTGATAACAATTTGCCCCTTGATTTTCAAGATAGTGTGATATCCATAATTTTTATTATTTTTCATGATGTTCCTGATAGAAATTGGTAAATAATGTAAACCCAAAATTAAAGTACAATAAATTAGAAATAATATTAAAGTGGAATATTTATTGAATCTTGATTGATGTTTTTATAATTTGATGATAATAAACTGTTTTATAGTATGCATGCTTAATTGAATTAGTTAAAGAACGAGAAGCAAGTTTATTCTTGTTGATAAAAAAGTTAATGGAATGTTAAAATAAATTTTTAATTAAGTTATGATAGTTTTTGATAGCTTGTTTCATATGCTTCAAATGGTTGGAACCTGTGAATAATGAATCTGTTTATTAAAGAGCAAATAAGTACTGGATTTGTGATAAATGAAAATGATTTTATAGTGATTAGGTTTACCATTTTCTTGTAATGGTCATGTTCCTTGTCTCTTTGAGTCTTTATATCATGTTGTGTGTGAAGGATGGATTACTTGGTTTATGTCCACGATCCCAATAAATATTTTTGTTTCATTCTACATGTGATGTGGTTGCGCCTGGAGGGATGTTGTTGTTTGTGGGGATAGAGAGGGCTACATGTGATTTGAGGATCAGAAGGATAATCAAGGATGAATATTGTTTTATAAGTTGAAGGGGGCCAGATTTTTTTGGCAGTAGTAGATTCCTAGAGTGGTGATATACAACAGTTTATACATGTTGTTTGGGAATGATTCCATATATGATTTAATTGGTTGAATCTATTCTTATTCGTTGATAGGAATTTTGGATGATTATTTGATTTTTTTTGTTTGCTAATCTCTTGTTAATTCTACACTACCTAATATAGATGGTTTTGGTAACTCTCCTTCTATAAGAGTTGAATATGTGTGGGGTATTCCACTCTTTCATTTTTTATATTCTTGTGGTTGTATGATTCTATTCTCCTAGTGTAGGTGGTGAGGAATCACATGGTAGTTCATCTAATCACCTTGTTGATTCCATTGTGTTTTGTAACATAGAATGTTTTTATAGAATACCTAGAAATATTTCATGTGGTAATGATATCTAAATATATAAATAAATTCTTATCCCATGTGTTTTGGAGCATTCATAGATGCAATTCTAAGGTTGTAATTCTGAGAATCCTTGGACTCAATGTTCTTATTTCTAGAGGGAATGAAACATGTATTGATGCTAGTGAAATGTAATGTATAAATTCTTAATGGTAAATTACTATTTAATGAATTAATTATCATAATGTGAAAATGTCAAAATGAGAAAATGTAAAATAATGTAGTTCTTTAAATTGTTGTGCGATTGTAGGATTTATGATCTTAGAATTGTCATATGATATTCTAAGAGATGTTATCGACATTTGAGTCTAGGACTAGGTTATTCCCATTGTGTGGTTGTGAGCTATAATATATCATGTTTTGTTTTTTAATATAAACTAATCCACACTTTTGTTTAGGGATACTAACACCACATTGATTCTGAGCCATGGGGTTATTTTCCCCAACATCATGGTGGGATGATAGATGGTTGACTACCCCTTTTGGAGTGACACCCTTCTCGTTGTAGTTACATGTGCTGGTATGCATGGCAGTTAGTTCTCACCATATATGCATGTATATACATGTTATGGATTTTTGGTTATTTCACACAAATATATTATAGATATAGTATCCTAAGGGATACTATATCCGTAATGTTTAAATGTTGGGATGAATTGAGTATAATTATGTGAATTATTGGATATAATAGCTTGAGGTATAACACCCAATGTTTGGTACATGATATGCATGATGTGGTGGATCACAGAAACTACCTGCATACTTTTGGACAAGTGGACGTGGTGGTTTGTGGTGTATGAGCTTCATGTTGGGGTGCATCTTCTTCGTGTTTACGGTTTAACCTATTTGGATATATATTCTCAAGATGTGTGGTGTTGTGGAAAAGAAACATATCAGTGTGGATGTGGTAGCGGTGTATCCTTGAAGTACATTATTATGTTATATTCTCATTTATGTGATTCTTGGTGAGAGTAATCATGGTGGGATTGGGAAATTAGATTACTTGTTTAGGTTTCATGTTAGTTTCACCTTTTCTTCACTCGTCTTTGTCCTAATTTTTTTTTACATTTTCATGGGGAGATTTTTAGTGGATCCTTCTATGTATATAGTTTTAAGAACCCTACGTTATAGAAACTATATTCAGGTTAGTTGGAGTAGGATGGAGATCAGACTGGTTACTATAATCATGGGGTTTTTTGGAGCTATTTGGATTATTTGTCAGTGTCATATTCACTCTATTTTGGTACATGTAATTTTCCCTTCCATTTGAAGAATTTTTTGAATGAAATTACATTTTTCTCATAGGATTAGTTATATTTTAGTCTATATAGATGTTACATGGTGACATTTTTATCTCTCTATTAAGCATTTGATTATATTATAGGTAAATTCCTCTTATAGGCAAGTTTATTAATCCCTAGGATCTATTCATCAACCCGAGGCATACTGGACATTAGAATCACGGAGGGTCACTATTTCTCTTCTCCCATTTCTAGAACAAGAGGGGTACACATTGTTTGGGGTCATCTAGACAATGTTTTATCAGAGGTTTGGTTGAGGGATAAGATGGAGATTGGAGTTAGTCATAGGTGGGGTTGCATGGGTAGGTAGTGAAATAGATCCAGCTATTTTATCATGTTTCGTATACATTATTGTCCTTCATATACAATGGAATTAATGGCCCACTATGGTCTGATGGATGAAATGATATTTTTACACCGACTATTAATGTGGTGATAGTGGTTGTATGGAAAAGTGTTTTGAAAGGATCATGAATCATTCTCATATACTCATGTATTTTAAGGTGTATACCTTAATATATATTATCCTAAGATGAATAAATATAATAAAATTAACTAATTTCAAATCTTAAATATTTTAGGTTTATGGCCTCTAAATATTTTTAATTTTCTAGTTTTCATCTAGATAGATGGAATCGATAGTTTTTCATAGAAAATGTTTTGTAGGTTGTTGTAGTATATTGTTGTAGAGTATAGGTTGATGATGTGGATGCATAGAAGAGGAAACTCCTCGAGTTTCAGCTCCAAATTCTATAGAGGTATGAGGGATCTTTTTCGTATGAATTCATAGAATACTGGTTGGAGGAGGTTTATATATCCTTATGTTCGATATGTCTCGGAAAGAGCACTGGGTATCATTGGTTGTGACGATTGTTTGTGGTATAGAGAGGAAATTGTGGTTTCTGTTCTTCGGAGATCACTGAGATTCAGTATTCTAATGGGAGGAGATATGATAGTAGTTCAAAGCAGATATTCATTCCACTATATTAAACACCCTTACATAGAATATTTGATCTACCCATAATGATTATTTTGTTTTCCCATATGACTTCAAGATGTATATTAGGAATGACATGAAAGAGTAATCTATGAGTTATAGATATTTCCAATGGAGTTTCTATATTTTTTTTCAAGTTATAATATTAAAATTATGTTTTTAATATTTATTTAAAAATAAAAAACATTTTTTCATTTGGTATATGTATTCTTTGTTTATTATAAAAAAATTAATAATGTAAGGCACTAGATCTATGAAACCAGGGTGGCGGTTTTTATAGTTGGTTTAATAGGATTTTCAAAAGAAAAATTTGAATCTAGTTTTATAAAACATTAATTAGTGAACAATAACTTAAAATAGACATTGATGATAAAGAATATAAAGAAATACTATAATTGTTTTGTGTATTGACTATGTTATTCATTCTATGATTACATTCATGTATGTATACAACATTTTTTCATGGTTCTATAATAGATTTTTCCTAGGGTACATCGTTTATAAGGTGTCAAAGAACATACTTGGGGTAAAATGGTATTGGCAAACAGGCCTTACAGGGCACTTAAGATGACACTAATGGGGGATATGCTTAGGCTAATTCACTTTTTTATTCAATATATTATGAGTTATTTAAAAGAAAACATGTTCCCAATTAAACCATGATCATGATTATCAGAATAACTATGCATAAATTTAAATCTAATTATAATTGTTTTTCATGGATTATGATTATGAATTGTGATTCATGAAATAAATTATTATATTCCAGTATTTAAAATTTGGTTCTTAGTGTATAGAATATAAATCATATAATCACATGTTTCCCATTTTTGGATTTCCATCATATCAATGATACTGGTTGGTGTACTAGAGTTGTGTAATGTTTTGAGAAACTTATAACTATACTTGGATTGATGATTTAGGATATTAACCCTATCTATACCCATATAGAGCATTCTGATCTACAATGTGGTAGAGTATTGTTAGGACATTTTATGTGATAAGGACCTCTATCATTTATTGGGATTACAAACACATTTTTAGCAGAGCAATGGACAAGTTCCATAGAGAATATACATTAGTATTTTGTATTTAATGAAATCGATATGGTTATCAGGGGAGTTTAAAAAATCACATGTGGTGTAGATAAATGGTGGTAATTTTATCTAAACAAAAAATAGGTGGACGAAATTGAAAATATGAAATGGAAGAATAATATGGAAGACTTTCTAGAAAAATATTTCCCTCGTGAATCTAGTGCTGATAGGGAGAATCTGATCATGATTATGAAACAACAAAAAGATGAAAACATTGTGGTATTAATCCAACTTTACAAAGCTATCAAGGCATTCAAAAAACTAAACATAAAATCCAAGAATCAATATTTATCATTTAATTGATGTTTTAAAACCATTCATCTAAAGGGTTCTGGTCTCCCAAAATTTATCAGTATATGATGATTTAGTCTTATGTGATATCAAGACATAGAAACAATTCTCTATGTATTATGACTTTAAATCAAAACATGAAAAAAAATATGGTGGTGGAGAAGATAATGGATAAATAGAATAATTAAAAACGTAATTTTATAACATGTGATATTTGTGGAATAAAACACATTAGTGCCTTAATAAAAGGATAAGGAATCATTTACATGTGTGGAGAAATATACCAAGAAACCCATTATTGAATGGTAATGATAGATTCTTCCAATGTTCTATGGTATAATTTAAGTATATGTGAAACTATGTAAGTTGTTGTCATAATAATTGAGGAATCTTATATCAAACACTGGAAAGGGAGAAAGGACATGCATATAAAAACCCAACTACAGAGGTTGAAATTTATAATGTTATTATGGATGGTAAATTATTCATTTACTCAATTCTATGAATATTATTTATTTGATTAAGTATCATCACATTCATTTATAACATCCAATTATTACAAGATAATTATACATTTCCATTTTTATTTATTAATGGAGTTTTTAGTCAAATATCCTACAAGAATTGTCTTTAAATCAAATATGTGTCCTTTATTACCATTTTACGAAACAAAAAAACGAATTATACTGAGTCATTATCTTTATAAATATTGGTTATTTTGATATAATCATTGGTATCAACTATCATTCAAAATATAAAGTGAAAATATATTATATAAAGAATGAATTTCCAACTTGTAAGGACGATGTAGAATCCCATATCAATAAAGTAGAAACATCATTATCTGGATCTCATCCAAATCCACATACATTGGCACATATAAATGAGATTTTTTTGGAGGATGAGAAAACATCATATAAGGATCATAAAATTAAATATGTATCTATTGTGAAATAATACATTTTTGTACTTCTAAAGGATTTACCAAGACGTCCTATATTGTACGGCGTTGAGTCGTCTATTAATTTAATTCCTGGTAGAAGACCTATATCCAATAATCCTTCTAGAATGTACATTATGTAATTCATATACATAAATAATGTACTAGAGGAATTGAGGGATAATGGATTTTTTATCCATAGTGTTTCTCCATAGAGATCCCCAATATTCATTTTCATGAAGAAAGATGGATACATGAGGCTCTACATCTATTATAGTGATATCAATGCTGTAATAATAACCATAAGCTATCCTCTGCCTCACATTGAATATTTATCTAATAATTTTCATCAGGATAATGAATTTTTGATAATTTAACTCTAATATGGATATCATCATTTGTGTGTGATGAAGGAAGATATTCCAAACACAACATTTTAGATCCATTATAGACATTATGAGTTTACAGTAATTTTATTTGAAATCAATAATGTACCATATGTTTCTATAGATCTAATGAGCATAGTGTTAAATGAATATATTGATGAATTTTTTTAGTATGAATTGTTGATAATTTGATATATTCCAAAAACTATAAGGACCATGGGAACCACTTACAGTTTGTCCATGAGACTCTTAGAGGAACATGGTTATATGTAATGTTTATGATTTGTGAATTCCATATTCAAATAAATTTTATTATTGTACATATTGTCTCTAATGATGAAATATTTGTTGATATTTGATGAAAGAATTTATCCATGAATAGTATACCCCAATAAACCTAACCTAGGTATGTAGTTTCATTTGATTGGGAGGTTACTTTCTAAATTTTGTTCATAATTTTTCAAGATATAATATTATATTAACCATGCATATTCATGTATGGGATAAGTTAATATAGAAAAAAAAATTGAGATTTTTTCCTAAAAAATTAATACGATACTAGAGATTTCGATGATCTTAAAACTACTATCTAGAAATCTTGGATTTGTGATTTATAGTGACGGATCAACAAAAATACACGGATGTTTCATTATGAAGAATGATAGAGTGATTACCTATAAAACAAGATAATTAAAAACTCATGAATAGAACTATCCAACTAGTGATATTGAGTTAGATGCTATAATATATTACCTAAAAATAAAGAGACATTATCTCTATAATGAATGATATAAGATATATATAGATTAAAAATGATTGAAATATATCTTCTCACACAATGATACCATAACAATGAAAATACTATTTCTTACAATACTCAAGGATTATGATATTTTAATATAGTATAACCTAGTGAAAAAATAATGTAGCAGATGCATTGAGCAGGAAGGTTCTGAGAGTTTTTAAAAAATAAGGTTTGAAAGGGACCCTATGTTCATGGATCTAGTGATGATAGATATGGGAATTATAATGAAAGATGAAAGATGAATACTTTTTAAATTGGTGTCCCAACCATATTTATTTGAAGGGACTAATTATTCTTAGACTGAATATGATATCTTTTAAAGGATCATTAAAGATATGAATGATGGAATGTTTGAAAACATTTTGTTTTAGGATGGGGTACTGAATTTTGGGAAGATACATTGTGTTTATTCTATACATGAGAAAAATGGGGAGTTATTTGATTGATCCAATATCATTAATTTGAATATACACTGTTTTATAACTAATATGCATATATATTTTCTAGATAATTATTGGTGGAGTAATTTGAATTGATAAATTGCTCATTATGTGCGTAGATGTTTATTTTTCTAGAAGGTGAAGGATAAAAGAAAATATCCTAGAGGATTTAAGAATCCATTACCTATTAATACATGGAAATGGTATTAAATTACTATTCATTTTTTTATTATATTATGATGAACTACAAAATATAATGGTACAATATGGGTAATTATTGATTTTTTTTAACAAATATGAACATTTCGTCACCACATGGGAAGATTTTCCAATAGAGTTCTTTTAACAACTATAAAATAAGGATTTTTTAGAATTCATGGTGAACCACATTTATTTTTGGATAATTTTGATCTATGACTTATCTTGAAATTATGATACTATTTTATGAAATCTTTAGATAATGGGCATCATTTTGATAACTGATTATCACCATCAAACTGATTTAATGATTGAAAGGACCATTATACCATTTGAACATGTGTTGAGATCATGATCACGTGAAACTGAACGAATGTGGGATAATTATTTTCCATTAGACGAATTTTCATACAACAAAATCTTCCATTCAAGTACTGAAATGGAACCATGTGAAGCATTTTATAGAACGGGATTTCGTATATTATCATATTTGGAAGAAGTTGTAGAACATTGTCTAGTAGGACCATATTTTTGGATGAAACAATGAAAAAGAAAAGGACTATTCCAGAACATACCAAAGAATGGAATGTAGGAAAATATGATATGATGATAATCAGAGGAAATATTTTGTGTCATTATGGGTATATAATATTTTTATGAAAGTATCTCCATTAAATACTGTTAAAAGGTTTGGTATGAAAGTGTACCTGATCACTAGGTACATCATAGCATTTGAAAAAATAGAAAGAATTGGAGTTGAGGATTATCCTTTGTAAATGAATCATATCTTTTCCAACATTAATAATGTGTTTTATATCGATTTTTTAATAAATTAAAAGCCTGACAAAACACATGTTCATACATATGATGAAATAGAATTGCAATATGACTTATCTTACTGTAGTTAGCATACATAAATTATAGACATTGGAGAATAGGGGTTCATGAGTTGGGTGAAATAAATGGTATTGGTACTTTGTAAAAAGCATAAACTTGAACGGGTGATGTTAGAACCACATTAAGATGTGATGATCAACTACCCAATTCTTTTTATAAATTCCAATTCTTGAAATTATGATGATAATTTTTTTTTTGTATAAGGGAAGAATGTATTGACCTATAATTATGACAATTAAATTTCACTTATTATAGTTATTTTTATACAATATTAATCATAAAAAAACATTCCAAAATAAAAACATTTTAAATTAACAATTTTTGATAAAAGATGTATTTCTAGATGTTAAGTAACCTATACCAATGGAATAGTAACATGAACATTGGAATAAAAATTTGTCCATTTGGAAGAGTAATATTTACAATAATATGATAACATCAATAATGATTATATAAACAAAATCTTGGTATCTTATAAATGAAAATATTAATATTTACTATCTTGATATATGTGACATATTATTTTAAAAAATAATTAATTCAGTTTTTTTATTTTTGTAAGTCAAAAATATTTATTTACAATTTTATAATCAATTTTTACATATTAAATAAAATTTATTGTCCAAAATTGTATTCATAAATTAATAATATATTATTTTATTATTATAATATAATTTTATGAGAGCTTAAGTAATGTTTCAATGTGTCATAAACATAGTTATAATATAAAAACCTATATTTTTGGAGTAAATGAGCATTTTAATGAAAAATTAAATCAAGTATATATATATAATTATTTTCCTAAAATTAAATTCATTTTTGAGTTCTACACATCAAAAAACGGTTAGGGTGATTTTTTTATATTACTAACAAATACTTAAATTTATAGTGAATAGTGAAATACTGGATTTACCATATTTATTATATAACAAAACTATTGAGTCATAGATGATTTATGGATGATTTAAGCCCATAATTTCAATATATTGATTATTATTTTAGTATATTTAGTGATAATATCTGAACTATTCATAGTACTAAGCCAAAATATTAATCAAAATAATAAAATATTCAAAAACTCTCCTCTCCTCCAACTATAAATACCACCCCTCACTACGTCTTCCAATACCAGAATAAAAACATTGAATCATTATTATATTTGGACCATTTAATCATCCAAATCCATTACCCATTTTTGTGTCTTTCCTGTGTGACTAAAAAACTATTTCAATATTCCTTAATGAAAATCTCAAGGACAAGAATTTAAGAGGTAAACCATCATTTCAGTCTCATTAAATATCATTAAATTGATTGTCTTTTTATTCTATAATCAACTCCACCGGTCTAAGAGGAATGATAACTACAATTTATTTTATAAATATTAATTTTATTATTTTACTATAAAATTATTTTTTTCATATCTTTACTATCCCTTTTATTTAAAAAAATTAAAATATCATCTATTGTGTGTCTATTTACCCCCACTATGGACAATGAGTTTTCACATTCAGTAATAACTTCATGTGAGGTCATCAACAGTATTTATTGTTATATAATATTTTTTTATACATATTATAAGTCATTTATTTTTCTATAACAAATATATATACATGATATTAATTAATGAAGCAGTACTAGTTTTTATTTATCGAAGGACCCACAAAATAGTATAAAATATTGTCACTATTTTCATTTCAAATTATACTTCCTAACCCCATAAAACCTAATTAAATATATATCCAATTTCAAATATATGATCAAAAAAATCATATAATTTCATATATGTATAATTATTTCCATTTTAGATCAAAAGTGATACCCATATACAAGTAAAACAATATTGTTTCCAATGGAAAAGAACACTCCTGAACAACCGAATTAAATTTTATGTCTAATCAAAAGAACATAAATGAACATAATTGTAATGGACCAAACCCTCCTGGTCCATTACATTTCCAAATACTAATGTGTGCGGCATCTTTGGGACCATCAATGAATCATTGAGCAGTTTACTAAATTTTAGGTTTGATGGATGGTGACACTGAGGGGAATCATTGGCACCGATGGACATTGATGCCAAAGTGACTATTCGAAGGAAACAGTTCCAGGGTGACGGTTCTAGGGAAAATTTATTGGACGATTGTACTAAGGAGTCGGTGACTCACCCCATGGTGAGTCATTACCAGCTTCTCACGAACTATCAGTTTCACTCTAGTAACGTATCTTTTTGACATAAAAGTATTTCAAATGGATCTTTTAAAGTGATTTAAATCCATTTTAAATCCCATTAAATATATCTAAAATCCTATAAGAGTGGGGGCCATTGATTACCAAATGTGTCTTGTCACACCCTTTGCAGCATTTTCCAGCAAACCCTGTTTTCCAGTTCGACTCATGTTACATGTTTTCCTTATTTAAAAAAAATCTGTCAACACAAAGTCATCTTCTAATCAATCTCCACCATATCGTAGGGGAATAATTAAATCTCAATTATTCCGAACATTTTAAAATACCCAACTACATTATCATAACACAGTCCATATTTTTTCACTCTAAGAATGTATGTCTTGTGACTCTAGGATCATAACATTTACCACACTGAGATATATTCTTCCTTGGTATCTTTCCATTCATTTCTTCCCTTGGTGTCCCTCCTTGGGAAAGGATTCCGGCCTGCATGAGAGACCTCATGTTTTGTTCATCTTGGATATTCCTACAACACCATCCACTATTTTTGGAACAAGGATAAAACATTGATCCTTAATCATTCATGTTGGGGTGTTTTATTCATCGATATGTACTGTGTATCATATGGGTGTGAATGGTGATGTTCCCTTAGGAAGTAAATGAAAAAAACTTAACTAAGAGAGTTAAAAGTGTTTTAAATAATGAATGGATGAGGTGGTTGATTATATTTCAATGTTAAAGTTCTTTTGTTGTTAATTGTATGGGCTCATGTCCACTAAAAATTGTGATCATTGGTGGTTCTGTCGGGTGCAATAATGAAGTACTATTTTTCTAGATATTATTGTGATGGGATGATAATAACATATAAACTAGTTAATGATGTATGATTTGATGATTAAATGGAATCTTTATGAATAGGAATCCTTCTGTGATCACCCTGGATAACCAAACGAAAAAAAGGAACACAGTGAATCATGTTTTCTAAATATGGAAGAACCCTTGCATTGTTTGGTTGAAACACATGGTTGTTCTATTTATTTTTTGTGGGGTGACCAAGATAGGAATGGAATATCAGGTTGAGAATTTTTTGGTCAGTGAATCTGGGAATGTGTGGAGCTGGTGTTTTGGGGCTTGGTTTGGTTATTGTACATTGAGGGATATCTCATATCCCTTTTTATGTTGTTACATACGAGTGGTCTGAGAGTAAATGGATAAATTACTAATGGGATGCTTCCATCATTAGTTTTCATGGCTTATGTTTGGGCTTGTTAGATTCTTGGTAGGGAATGAATATTTAAATTGAATCACTAGAACATGATAACGGGAATAGATAAAATGGGAATACCAATTTCCAAAAATGGATTGTTCTCTGGTTTTAGTTTTGGTGTACTTGTTCATGTTTGAGTAGCAACAAAAGTGACTGTGTATGGGCTAGATATTGGATTCAGGACTCTGTGTTTGGGATGAGTTCTTGTTTACATATATGTATAAATTCTACTTTTGGAGTTTCTTATACACACCCCACCCATTTTGAGCACTTTATGCCGAACAACCCCATTTGATGGGGAATGGTACATTTCCCAACATTTCTATGAGTGGCTTGTAATTGGATCCTTTATAATCCCTCTCCCAAATATCCGAATACCCTTCAGGAATGTTGTGATGGCCTGAGTTTCATTATATCCCATGACACATTGGGGAGGGTGTGATGTGGTATGTTCACCCAGGTGTGTGTGGGATGGTTTGTTTCTCAAGTTTCATCGAGAAGAATCCTAGGTGTCTTCAGGCGTAGAAGTGGTTGTTGGGGCCCAGGTGCATTTGAGAGTGGTGGTGTCTATTATGTCCCAGGTGTATGCATGCATGGTTATGTGTGGTTGGGGTTGCTCAGGTTTCTGCGGGTGAGATGTGTGGTTGTGGTAGCCCAACTGTGTGTGGGTGGGGTATAATAGTAGGAATGTAGTGTAAATTTTGGGGGAGTTATGATGCATAGGATGTCTTAAATAACTACTGGGAACGTGGTGTGGGGTACCCAAATATTGATATGCTATTACTATTACTTTACCGTACTTGCTTTTTTTGGGGAGAGTTCCTAGGTGAGGATGGGTGGATAGTATCCTTTCTAGGTATTTTGGTTATCTCTTCTTCTCAAGGGGAATTAGAATGTATCCCCACTTGGGCACCAGAGCCTTTGGTTTCCCAACTAATAATACCTATATTCTCCCCCTACATATATAAAACGACATTAAGGTTTTAAGGAGGACATTGAGGACTGATCTAGAGCATACTATCACAGACTTTGGGATAATTTTGTTTGTTATGTTTCATTTCTTTTAGTACATCTTTTAAGTGTTTTCTTTTACTTTTTATCAGTTTATTTTGAACATGCATATGTGAAAGGATTTTCAGCATTACATTTACTTGTAATGTTTGGAGTTGTT
Source organism: Viscum album (assembly GCA_963277665.1). Lineage (NCBI taxonomy): Eukaryota > Viridiplantae > Streptophyta > Magnoliopsida > Santalales > Viscaceae > Viscum > Viscum album. The sequence goes on along the minus strand of OY728140.1, from coordinate 1,916,230,747 downwards.
TGTACCTACCCTCTTATCTGCTGATATTATTTAATCAAAATGGCAATTCCTTACATTTTATGTGAAATTATAAACCCATGAATCTAGTTTCCAGACAAAGGGCTATTGAAGGCCATTCACTAATAGCTGTTAACTCCAATTCAACTTTAGGAAGGAAGGGATTATTTGGTTTTTGTCCTATCAAACATCTTGGAGATGGAAGGTCATGACAAAATTATATCAAATGAGATGGTTCATAGATAGGATTGTGTTAGGGGTCAGACACAAAGATGATTTCATGGCATGGTAGGGAAATTGGGTTAGGCAAACATGTTTCATGAAACAAGCTAGCGATGATCGGTTAGGAGATGGGATTTTAGGGCCCCCCTATGATCAGATGTAAGGACTCTGTACCAACTGAACGACCATGTGATGCTACACGGATTTCATGGTAAATACCCTATGGAAGATAAGATCTTAATAATGACTTCTGTTTTTTCTTGAATTGGTGTGTATTGGAAAAAATCAAAATAAATAATAAAGATAACCCTTGGTATATTCCTTGCTAGTATAGCTTAGGCATTCTTGGTTAATCTTTTAGGTATGGAACCCATACGATGCTCACGAGAAGTGCAGAAAGTTGTGGTCCAACATGATTATTTGGTTGACCAGTGGAGATATTATTCAGAGGAAGTGGGTGAAAGGTAGTAGAAGAATATATTTTTATTCCAGCAGAAGATTATCGAGATCTACAAGGGTATTTTTTCAGAAATAGAGACAGAGGGTGGGCGTGAGGAGATGGCAATCACATTTAATTTGATCTGTTCTCAAAGCTAGTACTGGGTTTTAGTTGCTATTAGTCAGAATAGGGTAGAATTTTGTCAGTATTGGAAACTCTCCCTCCAAGAGAGGATGAATAATAAGGTTTTCTGGGATGAATTTGATAAGGAGTTCCAATTGGAATTCTTTTCATCCATGATTCAGACCATTACAGTTCCAGATCTAATCCCCGGTCCTCACCCATTCTCCACGAGCCTAGGAAGAAGGTGCATTATTTATGACAGGAGTGGTCATTTTATATATTAGTTCCCTGACAATGTTTTGTACATTGGGGGTGGGTAGAATCAGTGTCCTCCTCATCTCCAACAGTTTTCAACGAGACCTTTTCAAATGCAGTAGGGGAAGTGATCTCCCACACCACCGTGGGTGGACGGTGCCAAAGGAGGATGACCTCAGGGATCTCCTAAGGGACCTCAACCAGGGCATGGTACGGGGTGTGGTAGAAAACCAGTGGGTATAGGGGCTGGGCATGGCTAGTTGCACGATGCAGAGGCAGGAGTTCTTGGATGGCTAGAGGTCGTTCGAGGAACAATCAATTATTTTTGTACTCTTGCATGTGCCCTATTTGATTTAGTAGATTAACACTCATTTTTTGCACCAAGTATAGCCCATTCATTGGGTCTAGACGTAGAGAGACTCTCTATGCTTCTGCTATTGAATATGCTTATTGGGGGTCAGACCAGCCTATTTAATGTTTGTCAAGGATGTAGGTTGATGTTAGGACCACATCAGTCTAGCGGGGATCTATTTCTACTAAAAATGTAGTTATACGATTTCATCCTGGGTATCGACTAAATATTTTCCATCAATGATGTTATTGAAAACATCAAAATAAGGTGTGTTTCCTCATGTATGGGTATCCGGTGTATAACATTTATTGGCGAGAAGGTTTTATAGAAGGGAAGCCTCCATTTGGAGTCCCTTTATTATTTTTTAGCCAAGCTGTCAGTGGAATCGGTAATCTCAAAGATGGCGGAAGTTACAAGGATAGTCAGTGTGTTCCTTGATGTCTTCTAGATGGAGGTGGTGACTCTACCCGCATGACGTAATGTTTAGTTAATTATAGAAATATAACTAGGGGATAATCCATTTTCGATGGATCCCTATCAGATGCCCCTTATATGTTTGCAAGAGTTGTGGATTCTAGTTGATGAACTGATGAAGAAGGGCTTTATCTAACCAAGAACATCTCCATGGGGGAGGCCTTGTCATGTATACAAAGAGGGCTAATAGTAGTCTCAAGCTATGAATTTTATACCAATTACTGAATCAGATAACAATCAAAAATACTTTATCCCTATCGAGGATCAACGAATTTTTCGACCTGTTGAAGAGAGCAGGTTGGTTATCTATGATGGGCATGCGATCTTGATATCAGTAGTTAAGGGTAAAAGAGGGTGATATCCTAAGTACATTCATCAGGTGAATGTATGTGCACATTGAGTTTGTGGTATTTTCGTTCAGCGTTATAAATGCACGAGCTATGTTTATAGGGATCAGGTACACTATTTTAAAAGATAATATAGACTCGATCATAGCCATATACATCAACGACATTTTGAGCTACCGATGGTCAGATTAGGATCATGTCGAGCATCCTAGGACAGCTTTAGAGGTCTTCTGACACCACAAGCTCTATGGGAAGTTGTACAACTGTATGTTATAGACATGAGAGGTGCACATACTTGGACACGTGGTGTCCCAACATGGAATTGTACTGGAACCAACGAATGTTGAAGAGGTTGTTTCCTGGGAAGCACCCAAGAACATGGGAGAGGTTCGTACTTTCCTAGGACTGGCATGTTACTACTGAATGTTTGTATCCGACTTCTCTCGAGTTTAATGACCTTTTAAAACCATGACCAGAAAAGACCAGGATTTTGTGGGGAGTGATTAATTCCCGAGGTAATTTTAGTAATCTGAAAGGGAAGCCAGTCAGTGAACCAGTGCTGAGGATTCCAGTGGAAGTGGTAACATTTAATTCGTTCTTTGAATCTTTCGATCTAGGCTTGGGGTGTGTGTTGATGCACCAGCAGTGAGTGATTATTTTGAGTCTATGCAGTTAGGTTCTCATGAATGTAACTATGACACACATGACATGTATCCAGCAATTTTGGTGTTTCCACTAATGTGGTGGTGGTATTAAATGACCTCAGAATTCATCTTGGTCTTCACAGTTAACCAGTTCTTGAGTTATGTATTCTCCCAACAAGACTTCAACTTGCAGCAACATAGGTTGTTGGACTTCCATTAGGATTATGTCTTTGAAATTTTATACGGACCACGAATGGAGAGCATGGGGGTTAATTCCTTGGGTATTAATTAATATAAGGTTGTGGTTCAGGAGTCCACATATTATTGGAGTTCAATGAGGGATTTGGAAACATGCACATGGTAGAAAGGGTGGATAGTGGTAGTGGCTATCTCTTTCAGATAATAGTGAAGTCTTCTTTAATATGGTCCGTGGAGGAGTCTCATTGTGGAGACTCAGAGTTTTATGTGATGTGTGATCATTTTACTCAGGCTGATGTTCTATAATGATGATCGAAGGATTGTCAGATTCAGATTCTTTTCTGTGAGAAGTTATTAGTCCTAGAGATGATGAGTGGGGGATTTCTCCATGACACATATAGTTCATAACTAGAGGTACAACCAGGATTTTTAAAGATGTATCAGGGCCTGAGAGGTAGGTTTTGGTGGCCCGGATTAATGTGGGAAGTGGAGGAGTTTGTGGAAAAGTGCTTCAAGTGTCAGTAGGTAAAGGTTGAACACATTGATCTCGGTAGTCTGTTGTACTCCAAATATGTTCCTGAGTGGAAGTGGGATTCCTTATAAATGGATTTCGTCATAGGAATACCCAGATATTGGGGAGGATATGATTCTATTGGGGGTATTGGTGTACCTATTTATGAAATCGTCTCACTTCTTAGCACTTAAGAAGTCAAGTGCAATGGATGCCTTAAAATAGAAGTACATGAGTGATGTTGTGTGGATTCATGGAGATTCAAGAACCAGAATTTTGTAATGGGATACATGATTTAATTAATTATAATATAAGGGGTTACAATGTGATCTTGGATCCCATCTATTCCATAACTCTTCTTTCCACCCTCGGACAAATGGGTAGACAGAGAGGATCATCCAGATGTTGGATGATATGCCACATGCGTGTGTTCTGGACTTCGGAGAATCATGGGTAAGATACCTACTTCTGATATATTTTGTCTACAACAATATCTATCAGTATAAAATTGTAATTGAACCATTTTTATCCTTTTATGGGAGACCTTGTCGTCTACCTGAGTTCAAGAAAAAGGTTGGGGAGACATGTGTTCTTTTCCTGGAAGTGGTGCAGAGCTTGACTGAGAAGGATGAGCTTGTGCATGAGAGGATGAAGGTCACTCAAGACTGGACGATGTAATATATATATCATAGTAGAAGATTATTAGATTTTTATTATAGGGACCACATATTCTTAAATGTATCCCTTTGGTGTGGACATCAGAAGTATTCTAGGGGGAGTAAGCATTCCCCAAGGATCATTAGACCCTTCGAGGTGTTGGGATGAGTCGGTGAGGTTTCATATCAACATGCTTTACCACCATAGATAGAGAGGATCTATGACTCCTTCCATGGATCTCATTTCAATTGTTAACTATATGATGACTGACATGTCCACAATTGGGGAGTGTTCGATATCGAGGGTGATGGGACATTTGTGGAGCAACTGGTGAGAATTAAGGATCGTAAGGATAATTTTTTTGTGGATGGACTATTCCCTTAGTTCATGTGTTGTGGAGGCATTATGGCCTTGAGGAGAGTACCTAGAATTGGATGGTACATATGACTGGAAAATACCCATTGATGTTCTATGTATTGATCTCGTGTTATCATTTTACATTGCTATGATGTATTGATTGACCTTGTTCGCTATAAGATTGGTTATCTAACTTGTTCTCCAAATTCATATGAAATGTCTAGACTATGGGGAGGGGAGGGCCCGATCTCTTATCAAGACACATTAAGGTGGATGTGATTAAATCTATACAGGTGTGTCAGTGCATCCCAAATCAGATAGTATCTTAACATGGATAAATGGACTCCCACATCCTAAGTCTTCATGGTGAGACCATTCTATGTTTCTGTGTTTACATAAGGGAGTGGATAGGTAGTGGTTCTACAGTAGTTCAGGAGAAATATGAGAGAGGTGTTCCTAGATGTTGAGTTTTTATTCTAGATTTCAGGCAACTATTTGGTGGTTTTCCCCTGATAGGTATCTTATTAGTTGTTTTTCTGACCACTAACTTTTCATCGGGATTACTCCTAAATTCTCAGGGGTGATAATAGTTTGATAGGTAATTAATGTAATAGATAAAACCTTCTTCGTCCATTACATTGTTGAATAATAATTTTCAGTGAATCTTGGGGACCATCAGTTGCTAATTGAGGGGTTTCCATATTTTAGGTTGGACGAAGAATGACACCAAGGGGCATCCATGGCCCCAATGGATATCCTTGCCATGACAATGGTACTAGGTCGATGGAGCTAGTTTGATGGTTCCGAAGCGAAATTTCCCAATAAAGGCTTCTTGGGAAACCATTCCAGAGTGGCAGTTCCAGGGTGGTGGTTCTAGGGTTTTGGTGACTCACCCATCGGTGAGTCATTACCATCTTCTCCCGGACTATCATTTTCACTCCGATAATGTATCTTTTGACTTAACAATGTTTTAAATGGGTCTTTTAATGTTATATATGGATATTTTAATTCCTTTTAACGATATAAAATATCCGATAAGAGTGGGTTGACCCTAAATTTTTAAATGTGGTATGTTACACCCTTTGCAATGTTTTCTAGAGTCCCGGGTTTTCTAGTTTTTCCCTTATTTTTTATTTTCTCAGTTTAAATAGAATTTATCAACTCATAGACATTTTTTGGTCTAAATACAACATAATTGAAGGTAAATAATAAATCCTAATTAATCCAAATCTGTGAAACCACCCAACCACATGGTCAAAACATGATCTATTTTTTAGCACTCCGATATTGAACATCCCCTGTCTTTAAGATCCAACCATTTATGACACCGATATTTCTTCCACCTTGGTAACATTCCCTTCATTAGTGCATTTGAGTCCCTCTTCTAGAGACATGTCAAGCCTATGTGATATCTCTCTTATACGATTCTTCTTGAAGTTTCCTATGGAGTAAACCCCAGTTCTTATCGCAAGGAGAGAATGTCGATCCTTGTTCATCTATATAGGGGGTTTTCCTTCATCTTTCTTTATTGTCTTTCAAGCAGGGTGGGTATGGTGATGTTCCCTCTAGGCATAGATGAAACAAAATTTAATGAATATAATAAACCGAAATTTATTGAATGAAGTGATGGGTATTTAGCTGATGTTGTTATGTTATACCTTTAATTTTATGTTGTGAATTGTATGGGATCATGTCTACTAAAAATCATAGTTGTTAGTGGGGCTTTATTTTGTACTAATAATGATTTATTATTTAGGATTATTTTATGATTGAATTACTATGACATGGAAACTAGTAAACCATGTAAATAGGGTTGACTAAAAGGATTTCAGATTAATATGAATCCTTTTCTAATCACCCCGGTTAACCAAAAATAAAAAGGAACATAATGAATGTTGTTGGCTAAATATGGAAACTCCCATGCTTTTTTCTATTAATATGAATGGTTGTTTTGTTAACTGGTTGTGGGGTGATGTGGATGAGAATGGAATTTATTGTTGAGAGGTTGTTATTTTGAGAATATGAGGCCATGTGTAGCCGTTATGTTGGGTCTTTTTTTGGTTGTAGTACTTTGAGGGATCTCCTAGATCCATTTTGATGTTCTTTCATACTAGAGGTCCGAGAGTGAACTCATAAATGCATACTTGGTGGCTTCCTTCTATTGATATTTTGGCGTGTGCTTGTTCTTGTTAGTTGACTAGTATTAAGAGAATATTAAAATGGAGTCACATGAAGATTATAAATAGAATTTTTATGATTGGAAAACTATTTTATAGAAATGGGTTGTGCTCTGGTTTTGGCTGTGGTGTACTTGTGAATGTAGGAGTATTATAACGAGTGATGGTGTTCTTAATGGATATTTGTTTCGAGTCCCTTATGTTAGGATGAGATATATATTAACTAGATGTATAAAATTTAGATGTTATGTTTTTTATAAACACCCCACGCATTTTGAGATCTTCTTTTAGAACACCCAAATTACATGTGGAAGGGTGTATTTCAAAAAATTATTATGAATGGATGGTTATTAGATCATTTTGGATCCCTATACTAGGTAGGCCAAGACCCTTCAGGTAGGCTATGATGGACTAAGGTCCATTATATCCCAAGAATCATTAGGTCGGATGTGATGTGGTGAGTTAGTCCCAGGGTGTGTTGGCTTGTTTGTTTCCAATGTGTTTTTTGGATGTAGCCTAGGTGTATTTGGGATGAGGCAGATCTGTCATCAGGCATAGCAGTGGTTGTTGAGTACAAGTGTCTTTTGGTATAGTTGTGGTTTTTATGTCCCAAGTGTTTATGGGTGTGGTTATGTGTGGTTTAGGTGGACCAGGTGTTTGTGAGAGATATGTGTGGTTGTTGTTGCCATGTGTGTGCGAGTGTGGTATATTAGTGTGATTGTTGTGGAAATGGTGGGGTTTTATGATGCATAGGTTGTCCTAATAGACAAATGGTAAAGTTGTGAAGGGTACCCAAATATCAAATTGAAATAACTATTACAGTACTTGACTAGAATTATTTGGGGATAGTACCATGGTGAGGTTGGTTGGATAGTTTCATTTCTCGGTGTTTTGATTATTTTTTTCTCATGGGAAATTATAAATTTTACCCACTTGTGCACAATAGACTTTGGTTTCCCTACCAAGTATACAAGTGTACTTAGCCTACGTATATAGAACAACATTTAGGTTTCTATGAGGAAATTGAGGATAGTTTCAGACCTTACTAGCTCAGACATCGGGACAATTTTCATTTTTAGAATTCTTTTATAATGGTACTTTCTTTTAGTGTTTATCGTGTACTTTGTATCAGTTTATTTTGAACATTAATATGGGAATGTAATTTTTTTACATTTACATTCAGTCATTGGAGTTTTTTGGGATTTACCATCTTATCTCCTGATATTATGAAATAAAATGGTCCATGAATTCCATTTTACATGAGATTAAATACCATTGTTGTTAGTCTCCACATGGAGGCATATGGAATTTGGGGCTGAGGGGTCATTATATCTCATTCAACATGATGGAGGAACGGTCTGGCCATTAGTTGTCCCATCCCATGTCTTGGAGAATACAGGTCATGACATTAATAAATATATAACAAATTGAAAACATGTATGAATGGATATTATTTAATTAATTTAATTTAATTTCATTACCATGTTGATTAATTACTCATTTATAACACTTTCATATATAACATAAGGGTTTCTTCTCGAACCTCCACATTTAATCGTGTTATGTTTCCTCCCTATGTAAACCAATGAAAATTTTATCATATATTATATAATTCATCCAAATTGAGTTCATATTTTCAAAACTGGGTTACTTATATCAATCCATTTTTCACTAATAGTTAAATACATATTTTATAGGATTTCCATTTCAATTTCCTCCGATAGGAATGCCCGAATTAAGGGAACTTCTAAATTTCATAATGATTCTCATCTACAATCGTTAATCTTGTTTTAGACACTATTATATATCTAAATACATTAATTTTTTCATGAAAAACTATATATGACAATTTTTTATTTTATATAAACATTTATTACAAATAAAAATTACTTTTTCAGAAGAAATCATCATTGAAAAGTAATGAAATGAAATTTCTCTCAAGAATATCTCAAAAAATTTAGGAAAGTATATTCATATATTTCAATACTTATGTTGAATATTATTCTTTATTTGGATTTAAATCTAATGATTATCATTAGGAAAATGTCATTAAAATGTTTTTGATCAGTAAATATTTTTATGTGAAACTTTTATACAATTCACCATATTACTCAGAATTTTTAGTGACTATCTTTAAATGTGGGGTAAAAGGTATTTACATTTCATAAGTATATGTTGTAAATGATTAGAACTATTAATTTTAAGAATGAATTGGAATTAGTAAGTGATGGGAGGGTCCCGCTATATCCCCCCAATTCAACAGTAGTCCTAATGATACCGAACCAAAATGTATTTTCGCAAAGGCCTTAAATAATTATATTCAGATGTCTTGGATGTGGCCTCAATGTTATGTTTATGATGTAAAATTTCATGAATTCCCTCATAATGATATTATTAATTGATAATCCATGGGAGATTTTGATTAGTATAATTTATAACGTTTGTCTTTACTCTCATGAAATCAATTATATGTAATTACATATTCTGCATTTGTTCCTGCCAAATTCTGCTCAAAATTATGTTCTAATGGAATGTGTTAATATTCATTCACCATGACATATCATTTATACTATCTTCCAATATATTACATAACATAACAAAGAATCTGACTCACCAATTTATTATGTTTTATAGATCCCCAGAATGTGATGTAGTCTATTTTGAATAACATACATGGATAATCTAGTAGTGATGGATGCTTCCAATAGAGTTGCAATGTAGTTTTTTTCCTTTCATGTTGTAATAATTAAAATAATGTTTTAATCATGTATTCCAAAACTATTAAACTATTCAGGACATCAGGATATGACTACCTTGCTTATTATTCCAATGTAATAATGTAAGATGTCATCTCCTAGGAACTAGTTTTAGGGACATTACAAACATTTTTCTAGTTGATACCCCTTAGAACATATGTTCCATGACCATGTCAAATTATAGTATCGATACATGGATTCATTGATTAGAATACCCCTATAATATCCAATATACCAAAATTATATGATGTTATTATATACGTATACACATTTTCAATATTATGTTTATGTTCCTTAATATATGTTTTCTAAATCTAGTTTCCAAGGATACTACAAAACCTCCTTAGATAATAAATGTAACAACCCAACATGGGTATTCCTAGAGCTAGTGTTTTACTTTATTACATTGTCTTAGATAAAACATAAAAATCATAATGGAATGAACTATTATGTAGTTTATGAAAATTAAATTACATGTATGATACATATAATACATTTTGAAATATAAAAAAAATTTATAAAATAAAATGGAATCTATAGCATCCTTGAAATAATTTTTTATTCTTCTTCATCATCATTTGGGAAATGGAAATAAAATATTGGTGACAAAAAAATTATCATTATGGGAAACCAAACATGATGATGTAATAAATTTATTAGAAAAAAATTCAATGAAAAATAACCGATACCACAAGCCATTCAAATATCTAGATAATGAATAATCAATATGGATGGGTGAGAAATGAATACACATTACATTTAATCAGTAAACTATTAATAAACTACATCCAAACCTATTTTGAGGCAATAATATCATGTATAATAATACTAATTAAACTAATAATAATTTAAATTATTAATTATTGGTTGTTATGTTTCCTATGAATATAATCCCTTTACTATAATGATAAGGATGTTTAATGTATTCTGGTTTGGAAAACTGATTTATCTCATGAGAATATTGATGCATCGAGGGGCTTGTATTCACTGGTCCTTAACCCATAGGGATTTCAGGAAATCATACCCAATTCATGTATTTCATGTAAAAATATTTCTATATATACCTATATATATATATATCAATAATCTATTTAATTATAAAAAAATCTTCCTTATCAAAATGATTCTCTATTGAATAGATGATACATGTTTATCTAAAAATCCCATGTTAAACAATTTACTGTCAAAGTGAATACCATATATATAAATATAGCATATAGTTTAGGAAATAACAATTTACATACCCAAATAATGTGGATATTTAATAAAGTATCCATTATAAATTATTAAAATAATGTAATTGTCTGAATATAATTTTAACAATCTCAAATGAAAGAATGATTGTAAAGGTAACAATTACCATGTTGAAATTTTCCAGCTAGAACCATTTGGTGAATTAATTCAATGTAAAATTTAAAATAATCTGATTTATGAGGGAATAATTATATTAAAAGATGTAGTTTTAATATATAAAATAGAATAAATTGAATTGATGAAAAGTAATAATTATGTCTCAATGGAATGTTAATTGAGATGAAAAGACTTACCTTATATGTTTTTTCTAGGTGAACATCTTTTAACCTACTATTTAAGCGTTTTAATCAAGTAAACTACTTTTACCAGAACCATACTCATATTTATAATATAAAAAGTTTTTTTTAATGATATTTTATTACCCTTATGTTAACAATCATTCTTTATTTTCAATATAGTTGGCCTTAATTTCATAGATTTTTGAGTCTATTTGAATTGTTATATGTAGTTCATAGTATATAGATCATGATTTAATCATATAAGTAATGAATAAATGAATTAATTAAAATATATATATATATATATTTGTTATATATGTATTTAAAAAATTGAATAATATTTTGAAATTTGTAAATGAAATGGACTATTCAGGGAGATGGTAGGTCATATGTACGCATGAACACCACATTAAATTTTCTTCCATATTAAAATAAATAAAATGTAATTATATATATGAATTTTTTAAATAAATATTAATATATAAGTGAATTTTTTTCATTAAAACCATCTCTTAAACTTCTTTGTTTACTATGAACAACCCACAGTAGTTTGAGGATGCAGTAGTCTACATTACCACAAACGATGTTATCATATTTACATAAAATATAAATAGAAAAGGTATGTTCTATATATATAAACTAAATAATATTAATGAAACTATATATATATCTAAAATATCTAATAAGGACTAAGTTTTTACTATAATTTCCACATTAAGAGGTGGTAATGAGAAAATGAAGAATCATCATTTCATGAGTTGATTCATAACTGTACACATAAACAGTATGTTCATTACCCATTAAATGATTTTTTGGGTAATTTTATTTCCAAAAAAAATATAATATCACTATATTTAGGATATTTTGTGGTTATAACAATTGAATAATAATATTTGAGGTGGTGGAGAATGAAAAAATAATGATCTCAAGGAAGGATATTACCTCTTCCATGGGTTGCTACTTTTGGATTTCACTAAAATGCATCCATTGGAATATTTATTCCAAAAATAGAGGATTATAAGATCATTTAATGTTTTTTTGATATTATTTTATCATATTTTTAGAGATCCAAAATTTATGAGAGGTGGGAAAATATGGAAAGGGTGATTTCATTTTTATAGTTGAGGAGGAGTGGCATTCTTCTAAATTTTTGAAAGTGGAATTCCAATCACATTTTTATATTTAAATTGGAAACAATAGTAGAAAAAATTAGATATCTTAAATTATATATCTTATGTATCGATATGAAAATGTATTTCTGGAAAGCATATTGGTTGTTTGGGCACTTATGTTTAAGAATTAGTTAATTATTAAGCTATTTTTTCTTTTAATTACTATAATTAATTTTAATTAGTAACAATAATTTTAGTTTAATTTTTTTTACCTTATTAGAAATAATAAAGTATTTTAATTCCATATATTGAATACCTTATTCTACATTTTATTCACATAAGTTGTAAAAAAACAAATTTAAATTTTATCATGTATAAATGATGTCAAATATGGGTTTAAAGTGATTATTTTTAAATGTTTGCTAAGTATTTATATAAAATTTTAAAATGAAATTTTTTTCCAATGAACTCATTTGTATTAATTTATTTTAAATTAATCTTATTATTTTTTAAAATATAATCAATGAATAATTCATAATTATAAAAAAATTAGACAAACAAACATTTTTTGAAATATAATTCATTATTTTTTACAATTCTTAAAAAATGAAACATCACAAAAAAATACCAAAAATTAATAAAAAAAATGTTTTAGTTTTTAAAACAAAATGAAGTCTAATTGGTAGTAATAAATTTATATAATTGAATAAAAATATAATTAAAATAGTTTCAAATTTAAAAGATGGTAAAATAACCCATCTAAAATATGGGGTTTTATGTATAAAATTTCGATTTTTATTATGAAATTAAAAATAAATATATTGGATTAATATAAATTAGTTTGATTTTATATATACAATATATACTCCTGAAGAGTTTTATAATTCATTTGAAAGTGAAATGATTCACTAAAGAGTGTTTTGGTAAAACTGAGTGGTGAGTATATTAAAAACTAACCATGTATTGGGTGTTTTGAAAGATATCAACAAAATATATATTCTAAAAGGTAAATATTGTAGTGTATTTTGTAGATAAATAATTTTTTTTATTAGTAAATTCTATTGGGGAGACTTTTGGTCAGTTTTAAATTGGATGTGTTTTTCTGTGTTATGTTTATATGTAGGTGATGGTCTAGTATAAAGACCCGGCCTTAAATATTATATAATCTTGAATTAAATGAATAATTAACATTGAGGATATTTTTAATTTTAGAGTTTTATAGAATTAGGTATAATAATTACATTACATCTCAAAAATTACAATGTAGACACTTTAACTCGGTTTCAATTTTTTTCATTAAATAAAAACACTTGAATAAGTGATACATGTCTGGTTCCAGGTTTTAGGCAGCAAGAATTTTCTTTGATCCAATCTATGACCCTATTCCAATTTATGTCCTGTGAATTGTTTTAAAAAACATGGGATGAGCATAAAAAGGTCAGTAACGTATACACAAAGAAGGAAAACTGTTATATTTTCAAAACACCAAGTAATCCATGAATACTTTATCATAAGTAATTATTTTCCACTTTTTGAATTAGTAAATACTCTTCACAAAATAAATGATCATTGCTTACCATTTTGTAACAAAAATTGTAGCATAAAACCAATATAAATTAAACATATCATATAAAGTTAACATGGGACATTAAAATTCTTATGCAGAATAACCATACGGTCGGCTCTCACAAATATCACAAAATGGAATAGACATACGACTAACTTCCATACCCAATGAATTGAAGGTTATAACGTAACCACCCATCCTAGTTTATCAAGGTACCACCCATCATATGGTTAATCACGTAACCACCCTTCAAATTTCCAAGTACCATCATAACTCATAAAATATTGAAAATATAAAAATTTTAGAAATAACATTTCATTTGAAATCAAAAGTTTTAATTTCAAGATATTGAAATAATCATTCCATTTTCATAAACCGTTTAAAAATAGATTTTTGAATCAAATTGTCCCATACCACTTTGATGATTTTAATTGAATTATAATTTTAAAACATTAATGTCTATATAAATAAAAACCCAAAACCATTTTTAAAACTTGGAATTTAAATTTAATGATTTAGAATAATAAATCGTTAAAACATTTAAATCGATATTTTAGTTAAATAGTTTTTATCAAAATGAGAGACTATTTATTACAAATAATTGTGGAATAAAATTTATACAAAACATTATAATATCATGAGAATAAATGGATTCATGATATAATATGAAAAATGACAGTATATACACCATATAAGAGTGAATTGGCGCGTAACAACAACAAAGTCTAAATGGAAATGTAAACTGAGATGAAATCCCTTATAAAGAAAGTATCCTTACATTAAGGATAACCCAATCACATAATTATGTTTTAAAAATATAAATACACCCAATATAAGGGGATATTATGTGTAAAACAAGTATAGTTCATCCACACATATTCACAGGATGAAAAATTCACGAAGTACATGTTTAACCCAAAGAATTGATACTGGATTAAGAAGTTCCCTTACAAAAATTCATAAGCCTAATGACGTCACTTTAAAATTAAGAAAATTATTTGATGAGATAAAAATGTTTTATAATCACTTGGACATAAAATTTACACCAATAAGGATATAGAAGAACATATCCCAACACAATAATATGTAAATTAAAAGACATTATAGAATGAAGTCTTTTTAAAAGAGGAGGGTGAAAGGTTCCCTTACTGATTTGGTAACTTACAAAACATACACCACATGAAAGACGGACCATACAATGTAGATTAAAATACCCATAAATGAAATTTTATAACCCAAATAGTAAAATCATGGTCATTACATACACTACTCAAAGGATATAGTGACAAATATAGCATGAATCTCACGGGGATAAAAAGTGTGATAAAACCCCCAACCTCATTGTAATCAATCGAGTCGTATGACCAAATGATAATAACCACAAAATGAGTCACAAAATACCATGAATATAAACAGAGTAATGATAATATATATGAATGGAATTATAAATTACACCACATGAAATAAATAAGTGGTGAACAATGGAAATCTCACAGAATTAAAAGGGAGATAAGAAATCCCCTTACATCGTGTCCTACTGGACTCATATGTTCGAGGTTCTTCCTTAATAATAAACATAAGTTGATCTCTACTTAATTAAGAATTTTTTTAAAGATTGTTACTAATTTTTTTATCACTTATTATCTTTCTATAACAACTATTTATTTATTTGAATTCATGTTCTATATTTTATCGATGTTCGGAACTTGATTCAAAAAATGAACTTATTATAACTACAATTTGTCAATGTGTTCAAATCACCATTATCTCCAGAATTATATACATGTTTTTTATATCATATATATCATATATATATAGTTTATATGTATTTATAATTATACATATCATTTGGAGTTATGAAATTAAACGCACCGTTCATGGAGACGGTAAGTCGTACGTACGCATGAACGCTACATTCATTTTTTTATATTATATTTAAAGGAAATAAAAACAGATGATTCAATGGTATATTATAATTACAGTATAATATCATATGATATTTTATGTCACATAATTTCATTAAATTCATCTTTTATACATTTTGTGTATGTCATGAACAAATCATATCACCTTGAGGGAGCGGTAGTCCGCACTTTCTCAAATGAAATTATTGCGTTTAACCATAATGGAAACCGTAAAGGTATGTTATAAATGAATAATAAATAAGAATAAAGAAAAAATAATCATAATATACATCAAATATCAATAAATATCCATCTTAATGGCCACCATGTTAGGCGATAAGAGATAATCGAACAATAATCGTTTCGTGAGGCGTTAGTTTTCCATCAATAGAAACAATATGTTCATCACCCATTAGATGGAGGTGTGTGTAATTTTAGTTATAATAAATTTTATAAAAAAAACCTAGTATATTTAGGATACTTGTGTTGTTATAAAATAAAGTAATAAAAAAAGCTTAGGGGGTTGGAGTAGTAAAATAAAACAAAATAAAAAAAGAACATAAGAGAAACAGTTACATTTTGTTTGGGTAAATTCCTATGATTTGAACCAACTGGACTTATTGAAGTTCCTTATTCCAATGTTGAGCCTTTTTGGAGGAAGATGGGGTCTTTATAATTTATTTGGGAATGGTTTGTATGAGACTAGGTGCTTGATAAGTGTGAGTAATTGGTTAGAAATGGTATCCTTCTATAAGGGGGAGGAGGGGCTCATTAGGAAATTGTGAAAATATTATCTTATTATATAATTTTATTCGGTTTCTAAAGTTCCAAAAATCATTAAAGTCAATTATAAGATGACTCATAGTCTAAATAATATTATCAAATAAGAATTTGACAGGTTTTGGACAATAGCGTAATCACTATAATCTTATTTATTTGAATCATTTATTAATGAGATAAATAATGCATCATTGTTATGTCATACATAATTATATTTATTCAATTTATAAAAATTATAAACCAAAAAATATGATTTAGGAAATAATTTTCTCTTTCCATATAATATTTATAGTAAAAAATATTACTGATATAACACCATATTAAAATTAATTTTTAAAAGTTTTTTGTTTATGTCAATTTTTCCATTACATTAAATTAATTAATATATATTTTAATTATCATTAATAAGTGGATCCATGGGGTCCCAAAATATACCAATGGTTTCCTAGGGTTTGCAATTAGTCATCCAATAAGATTAGGAAATTTTTTAAGGTAATTTTGAATTATTATAATATTCTTTTTACCTTGATTTACCTTATTTACCATTAATAGCGGCAAATAAAAGTCAAAAGTTACTAATCAATGAAAAGTATTTTCATCTTATTGAACCACATTTTACTTACTAATAACAACCATGTTTTTTTATTTTCAAAATTCACATCATAGAATAGGTAAAATTTTATTTTAATGAAAAATACAGTTTTTTTAACTACTACTAAGTGGTACAACTATTCATCAAAAATGGATGCTTTTTAGAAAATTACCAAAACGTCAGCCTAAGCTATATTTGATCTTATGAATTAAAAAATGATTTCTATTTTTCGAAATTCAAAATATAGTAGTTGAATTAATTAATTTAAAATTAATTTTCGTTTTCAAAACAGATATCTTGTTTCTATGAAACAATAACTATCAAAAGATTGACATTTGTTTATGTCAAACATCAAAGTGAAATTAATTACAATGACAAACTTTGAATTAAAAGGTAGAAATATAATCTAATCACACTTTATAACCAATTAAAAATAATAATCTAACCATTTATATAAATTAGACTAAAAGGTTGATATGAATTAAAATAATGTGTTTTCACTATTCATTAAAAAACTAAATTTTATCAGAAAAACATCAACATTTTACCCAAAGTGAATTTTTATATCCCAGTTCTGAATAAAAATTTTATTTTATCAAAATTTTCATATAAAAGTTATCAAAACTAGATATAAATGAGTGTCTCCATCAGATGGTGGTAAAGCAACATTTTAAAGTAAATAATTTTTAAAATTAGATTCATTCACATTTTATGACTCTAAATTTTATTAGATAAATGTATAAACATTTAGCTAACATGTATAATCATATTTTATTTTTTTTTATTCCATCCATTACAATGGAAAGGCATAAACTACTATTTTAAATAATGATATTATATTATTATTTTTTAGTATAACTCATCATTGTGTGCAATAAAAGATTTCAAAGAAACTCATTGTTGTGTATCGTGTATGCCATCAAATCATAGAAACCCATTTAATGTAAAATTAAAATTAAATTCATAAATAATAATAAATATTAAAATGTATTACTCATTATTTATCTGGGATGTTACATTCATCCCCCTATTAGAAGTTGTGTCCTCAAAATTTTAAAACATGGCTTGGAAACATAATTGAAAGTCCCACATCGGAAAAAGAGTTAATAAACATGTCACTTTAAAAGAAACAATGTGAAGTAGAAAGGCCACCCGAGATAATCCTACACTAGGTTTCCATTTAGGAAAACATGGATATGGAAGAGAAAACAAACCATCAAGTTCTGATGGAGTGTGATATAAAACGTTGTTAGGAGAAATTTAACCAACAAAAAATCTCAAACATGTGATGGGTTAAACAATATTTGAATCACCGGTAGAAAAAATAAACAGTTAATGTTTTTGTTTTAAATTACTTTTTATAAAGTTGAGGAATTTATTTATGAGCTTAACTAAAAACATAAAGAATCATAAATACATGTCATGTAGACTTTCATCCTTGACTAGCTTTCTAACACAATTTCATATTTTATCAGAACGCTGAGTATTCTGGATGACTTTTCATCATTAAAAGTGTTATAATCAACTTCAAGATAATCATAAAATCCAAAAAGATGAATTGAATATTTCACATGTGTTTAGATCTTAACCAAAACCAAAAAAGTTTGTAAAAGAACATATAATCCCCAAAATGATAATTCTTTATAAAAAGAAATATTTTTCCTAATATGAAAAATTCAAAAAACAATAATATATTTTCAACAAAGACCAGTCAATAAAAAAAATTCCTTAAAATTTATCAATATAATCCAAAGTTACAATGAAAACCAAAACTAAGAATAATTTAATCACATAGTCTTCCACAGTAAATCTTGACATATATCTCCAAATATCATCGACTACTTTTAAAGTCTCATACTGTGGTGTAATAAACCAAATCACATATTCTCTATGATATGTTAATAATTTCTATAAATAACACAATACAATTATTCCTAACATCATCTAACTAAAAATAATTACTCATAATAACTAGGGACATCACGTAGTCCAGTGGTAGGCGATAAATTCTAGTCGCACTTTGTTTGTGGGTTCGATTCCCACAGCTTTATCCTACATGACGGGTTGTCATTTGGTCTGCATTTTTTCCTTTTTCAAAAACTATATAATTTTATAAAATTTCCAAGAATATATAAATTCACCAAAAATAACCATAACAAATTTTTAACAACAAAGGTTATTTAATAACATTCATTTTTCATCCCAAAATGTATTAACCTGTAATTTCCTCAAATTCAAGGATCATATAAACCCAAATGATTCTTCATAACTATATTCATAAAAGAAATGATAATTATTTCATGAATAAAATTTTCATATATTAAACGTCAAAGTTAAAATTACTATAAAAAGTCATCTAATGTAATCCCATCATCAAAAGAGACTTAATACTTTTATTCATTTCACCATCCTAAAATATACCATTACTCTTGAATCAGTAATTTGTTGACTTCATAATCATTCATAATTTTTCATGATCCATTAACCATTCTTTACCAAGTTATTCTAAAATACTTCTTTCCTACAAACAAAATTATGAATCACATCCAATGATTCAATAATTTTAAAACATATGTTAAGAAAAAATCCACACATTTGATTGTTCATTGTCAGATTATTCATCCTTAATATGAATAGAATTGGGCATTGGTAAACATATAATCTTATGATAAAAGTTGTCCAATTCTTGAAACTTCTTCGTAGGACATCTGTTTGTATAATGACCATGCACACCATATTTAAAACATTCAATTGATACCTCAAAAATAACTTCATTCCCCTTCCATGAGTCAACTGGATGATTCCTTTTTACATGGAAGGTTATTGCTTTATGACCTAAATTCCCACATTTATAGCATATTCATGCCCCTTTGAAACATTTTCCTAGGTGTTTCATTCCATATACTTGAAAATAGGTTTTATAACATACACAACATTAATATTATTACCTAAAATTCCGTATGGATTTGTTTTTCGCATATACGATGCCTTATAAAAATCACCATGGTGCAGGTTGTCCATAATGACTCTAGATAGTTGGTTGAAAATAACAACAAGAGTTCTTGTTGCATCTCTCATTTCATTCAGTTTATCATTCATAAAATCATCAAAGTTTTCTTCACGTCCACTGTTACTTTGGTGCCTGCTAGATCCAGCAATTTACTAAAAAAAGGCCAGTGTGAGTATATCAGTAAAATCATTATATAATATATTATTAGGAGTGTAAATAATTATTAATGTTTACATAAACTCATTAAAAATAACTATGAATATTTCTAATATACTAACCATTATGGTTATGTCACTTATTCTAAGATAACACCCTATCCTCTAATGTTATCTAAAACGACCTCTGATACCATCTACAAATACCCAACCTTAAACATTACATAATCATTAATTAAATAAATAATTCTACATTGAGGATATTTACAATTAGTCCATGTGGTGAAAATCCCATTATATCTAGAATGATAAACATGTTTTATATATCATATATATCATTTATATCTAGTGTATATGTATTTATAATATTCCATATCCTTTGAAGCAATGAAATGAAATGTACCGTTCATGGAGACGGTAAGTCGTACGTACGCATGAACGCTACTTTCATTTCTATTTTATATTTAAAAGAATGAAATTATTATGATACATTGGTATATTATTATTACATTATAATATCATATGATATTTTATTTTACATAATTTCATTAACTTCATCCTTTATATGTTCCATGTATGTCATGAACTAATAATATCACCTTGAGGAGACGACAGCCCGCATTTCCTCAATTGAAATTATCACAATTAACCATAATGGAAACAATAAAGGTATTATATACATGAATAATACATAATCATAAAGAAAACATAAACACAATATCCATCAACTATAAATATAGTTCCATCTTAATGACCACCATGTTAGGAGTTAGGAGATAATCGAACAACAATCATTTCGTGAGGCGTTAGTTTTCCATCCACACAAACAATATGTTTTCACCAATTGGATGGAGGTGTGTGTAAGTGTATCTTGAATAATTATTATAACAAGATCCTAGTATTTTAATGATACTTCTGTTGTTATAAAATAATGAAATAAATATATATTTTGGGGTTGGAGAAATAAAAAAAATAAAACAAAAGAATTTAAGAAAAACAGTTACCTTTAATTTGGGTAACTTCCATTGGATTGAGACAAAAGAAATTCTTGAAGTGCCTTATTACTAAGGTATGTCTTCAATGATGAATAGGGGGTCTTGATAGATTATTTGGATGGGGTTTGGATGTGACAAGGGGTTTGAGAGGTGTGAGGAATTGGTTGGAAATGGTCTCCTTTTATAAGGGGGAGGGGCTCTTTATGAAAGTGTGAAAATATTATTTTATTATATAATTATATTTGGTTTCAAAAGGGCCAAAACTATTTGAAGTTGAATATAATATGACTCATAGTCAAAATAATATCATCCAATAGGAATTGTATATTTTTGGTATAATATTTTAATCGCTAATTTTTTTTTTATTAAATCATTTATTAATGAGGCAAATACTACATCCTTATTGTGTCACAAATAAATTAATTTATTCAGTGTCTATAAATTATAAATAAAATACTATGATATAGTAAATATATTTATATTTCCAAAATATATTTATAGTCAAAAAAGTTTCTTATATAATACCATATCAAAAATAATTTACTAAAAGATATTTTTATTTCATTTTTGCATTTACATTAAATTAATTAATCTAAAGTGTCATTATAATTCATAAGTGGCACCATGGGGTCCCAGAATAGTCCCAAGGATGACCATGGTCATCCATTAGTCATACAATAAGGTTTTAAAATGTATTAAGGTAATTTTGAAATTTATAATATTCTTTATACCTTGTATTAAATTATTTAACTTTAACCGCGGTAAATAAAAGTCAAAAGTTACAATTTACAAAAAAAAATCATCTTATTAAACCGAATTTACTTAATAATAAAACTATTTATAACGTATTTTCAAAATTATATTTAGTAAAGCGGCAAAATTTCATTTAAATGAAAAAGTCAGTTTTTTAACTACTACTATGAGGTTTCACTCTTTATCAAAAATTGATGTGTTTTGAAAAAATACAAAAAATTCAGCTTAAGATATATTTGATATTCTTAATTCTAGAAAATTTATATTTTACAAAATTATAAACAGAAAATTCTCATTAATTAATTTTATATTAATTCCCAGTGTAAAAACAAATAGCGTGTTTTTAAAAAACAATAACTATCAAAAGATTGACACTTGTTTATGTACAATTTCAAAATGAAATTATTTCTAATGACCACATTTGGATAAATGGAAAAAATATAATATTATAAGACTTTAAAACCAATTAAAAATATAATAGAACCATATAAATAAATTAGATTAAAAGGTAGTTTTGAATTGAAATATATTATTTTCACTGTTCATTAAAACACTGAATTTTATCTGAAAAATAAAACAAATATTACCCAAAGTGAATTTTTATGTCCCGATTATAAATAAGAATTTTATTTTATCAAAAAGAACATATAAAAGTGAACAAAACTAGATATAATGGGGGTTCTCCATTAGAAGGCGGTAAATAAACCATTTAAAGTAAATTATTCTTAAAATTAGATTCACTCAAATTTTATGCCTCTAAATTTTATTAGATAAATGTAAAAACATTTAACATACAAATATAATCATATTCTAGTAATTTTTGTTCGTTCCCACCATTACAATGGCTAGGCGTTAACTACTATTTAAAATAATAATAATATTTTATTATTTTTTTGTATGACTCAGAATTGTGTAAAACGTAAGATTTTGAAGAAACCCATTATTGTGTATCAGGTATGCCACCAAATCATAGCGTCCCCTTTAAAGTAAAATTAGTTTTTCATTAACAAATATTAATAAATAAGAAATTTTATTACTCATTATTTACCTGGGATGTTACATATAGTATTGAACAATGACATCATCAATAGGCATCTCTTATCGAACAATGGAGAATAAAGAATTTTGTCAATAGTATACTATCCTTATTTAATTGGGGATATTTTATTCTCATTATGGTGAATTTGATATAAAATTACTAGTTTTAATAGTTACAATAATATATTTATTAACAATTTATAAATTTCTATATGGGTGATGACCATTGAATTTGTTAGAACTAAGAAATTTTATGAACGAAGGATTTGTTTAATTGATTAAAAAATGTGGTGTCTAATGTCCATGCAATTTTATTTTGTTCTCGTGTAGTGGGGTATATCATAAACAATGCTCTTTTTGTGAATCAGTTCTTGAATATAGTCTTGTTTAATGATGTGGTTTAATGAAATTAATATACAGACATTTTTGGGTCGAGAAGTGTTATGGTTTTGATGTTGTAGAATACAACATCGAAAGGATTTCATGGAATTTAAAAAAATAATTATTCAAAATATCATTGATTTTTAGATAATTTTAATTTATATTTTAATGTATGAAAATTATTTAAAATATTAAAGGTATTTTTCTAATTCGGGTGTTTGGGAGGATAGTTACCATATTTTGTTTGGGAAAAAATTAACGGGGATGAGTTTGTTGATGTGGTCACATATCACCATAACCCTAAAGTTGGATCCTATTATATTATTTGGAATGATAGTGGTCATTATCCAACCTACCATAAAAATAGTACGTCATCTGAAAATTAGTATAGGATCATTATAATTTGGATGGAAACTGTGATTGTTTTTGGGTATCTTCCAACAGAATAAATTATGTGGTGATTTTTTATTAATTTTTAATACGGTTTTTAAAAACCCAGTATGATTTTAATAAAAATATTTCTAATGAATAAATGGTATAGAATATCCCTAAATCCCATCTTCATTAATACTCAAACCCATTATACCATAGATATTGCGGTATCTCCATTCACTTATTAATGTAAAATCTTTTATGCTTTTTATATTCTTTAATTATTCACATTATCTAAAAACATTCAGTTATCGTTGCATAGAGTGTATATATGTATATTTCCCATATTTTCGTGGAATTATTCCTCGATGAATGAATTTTATTATGGAGTTGGTAGAGTTCACTTTAGAATGTCAACTTCAAATCACAAATATTGTATGAACAATGAAAAGTTTCCAAAATATTTATTATTTAGTTTTAATAAAGTTATGAATTAATTAGAATTGATTATTTGATTGGTTTTACGAATTTTTGTTATATTAGTCTTTGGGATTACACTGGATTTAATTATACAATGATTGATGAGGTATTAGTGATGGTGCATTGCAACATGATTTTAATCTTATTTAAATATAATTTTATGTATTTTATTTTATTTTCATTAATTATTATACAATTTATATTTTTATTTTAATTGGATATTTGATGTAGAAAAAAATATATGGAAGAGAACAAATAGTAATGGTTTGTGTACTGATGAGTGGTTGAACATGGATAATATATTCATAAGGGAATGACCTGATAAAATTGTTTGGATGGGCCTGATATTATGGATTTTTCTCCATATTTATATATTAAAAGATTTTTAGGTGTGAGTATGTGTGTGAGAGTAACTACAAGGTAAATATTAATTGTTTTCCCACAATTGGGTATGACTAGGTTTTTTTAATACTCTTAATGATACTATGATATTGCAATTTATTGATTTAGGTATAGATATTTATTTTCAACATGAAAGGGGATTGAAGATAATGATATTTAACTGAGAGAAATGTATATTAAAGAATATGTGACAATAATTTTCTAATTGGTTCATTTATAGATGAGTGAACCCACATATAAATCTAGCAAGGGCTGATTCTTCGAGATTTTTAATGATCATTTCATCTAATTATAAGATTGGGTAGGTATCTAATGGTTAAATAGGTTGGAATAAATGTTTTTCGAATTATTAATAGAATGAATAGTTAGACTAAAATGGTTGTGGTATGCCCCATGAACATTGAACATAATGTATTTTATACGAGATATAAATATACCTTATGATGTAGTGTGATAGATAGGGAAATAAATTGTTAGGAGTGTTATAGCCCCTTGATTTTTTGAATGCATTTTTTCGTTGATAACCTCTATAGAAAAATGAGTGTGGGTTTGATAACATCATGAGAGCCTATACTATTTTATGGGAGTATTTTAGGATCGAAATAACGATGTAGATGCACAATATACAATAGGGGTGAATTGTACACTTTAAAATTTTCCTTAAACAAGGAAAGATCTATGTTTAACAATTTTAAACTAAGAAAATTCACAACACCTGTAACACAAATTGAATGATTGGGTCAAAGTATGAAGTTACAAACTTCTAGTTCTGTACACTTACTTAAATCTGGAAACTAATTCTGAAAAACCGGTTCTGGAAATATGGATCTGGAAAATAAAACTTAACCAAAGTTTAAAATATGAGATTCTACCTTAAAGAATATATAATCTAACTAATCCAAAGTACAAGTGTAAGGAAATATAATAAGGTTATACTTTATTTACAATACACAATGCAGCGGAAAAAAACTTGTAACAAAAACATGTAACAATATATAAATATTTTAATTCAAAGAGAAGGCTATCCAACAACCTTTGATAAAGGTCACTTGATTTATACATTCAAGAAAGTCTGTCTTACCCACACCCGAGTAAACCCTCGATACAAATATCAGAGTCTCTATCTTGCTATCCCCACAAGCCCTCAACTTCAAGGTAGTTTGAAAATATATCTTCCTCAGCATGGAAGCCCACAACTTCAAGGTGTTGGAACCACTGTCTTCCTATCCACGGTATCTCTCGATTGTGATCCGAAAAAATAGGAGTCACATGAAGAAAGTATGCACAAGGAAAAGATATAAAAGTTGTTCAAACATTCTGCATAATACTTTGAGAGTTAATAAGAGTCTCTCTCTCTAGAAATCACTTCAACAGAACTTAGTCCAAGATCAGTGTGTAAGTTGACACTTATTTTCAAATGAGCTCCTATATATAGGCTCAGTTGGAACAATCGGCTCCCTCCTCCAACAGTCACATTTTCCTTAAATTTCAGAGGGACCTGCACACGTGTCACTCAACCAATAGATAGTTTGGAATAGAATGGATGACATAGTTTTATAACAATACATGTGTAAATGAAGGCATGACATAGTTTTATAATGAAACGAGTGTATGAATAAGAAAAACTGATGTTCAGAATGTAAGCAAATAAAAGTTCGGAGTATAAACAAAATTTCATTCAGAGTCTATAATAAAAAGATATTCAGAATCTATTTTGGAGGAATTCGAAACCTGAATTCTGTAGAAATCTGGTGTCTGGTTTCATCAGAATTCAGAACTAGAACATACAAAGTTCAGATTCAGAGTTCTTGTCAATTTGGAGTCAGAACTCATAAGAGTTCGGGGTCTGAATTTAGAGAACATGGAGTCAGAACTTATATAGGTTCATAATCAGAATTCGGCGTCAAACTACATGTGTGTTCGTATCCATAATTCGGAATGGAACTTCATGAGGGTTTGTATCCATAATTCGGAGTGGAACTTCATTACAGTTCATATTAAGAATTCGAAGTGGAACTTCATTAAAGTTCATATCCAGAATTCATAGTAGAACTTCATTACAGTTCATATCTAGAATTCAGAGTGGAACTTCATTACAGTTCATATTTAGAATTCAGAGAGGAACATAATTAGAGTTCATATCCAGAATTCAGAGTAGAACATCAATAAAGTTCATATCCAAGATTCGGATTGGATCTTCATTCCAGTTTATATCCTGAATTTGTAGTGGAACTTCATTATAGTTCATATTTAGAATTCAGATCCTAAAACAGAATGCTTCATTTCTAAGTATTATATGATTCCTATTATTATACATAAGAAAAATATTGTTATAAACAATGAAAACATGGTAGTGGTAAATTCATTTGATAAATAAATTTTCCTTATATAAGTAAAATGTATATTTTTTTATGTATAAGGTGTTTTTGATTTTCAATACAAGAAGGAATAGAAAAAGTCATTAGGAAAATATTATTGACTTAATAATCTCCCCCTTTTTGGAAAGAACAAACAACCTTATGAAAAATAATATAAAAGAATTTGGAAAATTTTCTTTAGAATTTGAAATGAAAACTTATCTCCCTTTGTTCATAGATGATGGTGAATACAACTAACTCCCCCTTAAGCTTTGGAACTCCAAGGATTGTATTCTGAATTTCCAGAATGGAATTTTCATTAGAATGAAGGAATCGTAATGATAACTCCCCCTTAATTAAGTATAGTTCTTCTTAGTTTATAAATTTTACTTCTCCCCCTGAGGATTAGTTCTTTTTCCTTCTCCCCCTTTGTGATTTTCAATAATAATGGTGGGAATGGAAAAAATAAATTACCTAAAATATTATTACAAAATAACAGTAGATACAAATAACTAGATATTTCATTAGAGTTGAAAGAATTTTTTTACAAGGAAAATCAAACGCGAAAAACGATCGGATTGAGTTCATTTGACTTCCTTCTCTTTTGGAATTAACTTTTTCAAGAGAGTTTTAAGATTTTTCAAATCGTTTTGAGCCTCCTTATCATGCTTCTCCAAAGCTGTTATTTTTTCTGGTTGAGCATTCAACACCTCTGCATGAGCTTTCATGGCCTCTTCAGGTATATTGACTAACTCTTCTTTCTTTAAAAGATTTTCTTCGAGCTCGATCTAGAGATCTCTGTCCCTTTTAAAATTTTGAGCGAGAGAGTTAACCTTATCATTCAAGTCCTTTACTTTTTGATTCCGAGAATTTTTCTCAATGATTAGCTTCTCCTGAAAATTATAGATCTTTTCATCCTCAGTATCAAAAGAATATTTTAACTCATTCTGAAAATTATCAAACTCAACCAAGTCATAATCAACTTTATTTTCCCACAAAGTGATTTTTCTGCATGATTTATTGTGAGCATCATAATTGATGAGACATTTCTATGGTCAACTTCAATTTTCACACACTTATCCATCACCATGGATAAGAATTCCGATGTCTGATTTAGACTATGTTGAGGCATTTGGTACCTTGAGTCTATTGTCGGAAAAATGGTAATGGTGTCCACCAATTTCTTTAGTGACTCAACAACAAAGTCATGACATAAAGCTGATGACTCCGAATATGATACCTTACGAGGTGAATGGTCTTCTTCAACCTCCACTAGCTTTATTCTAGAAGAAACACCATCTTGTTTCTTCCAGATGATATGTTTTGTTGGTGTATCCCTGAGCCCTTTATTACATTTATCGGTTTTCGTAATGGGTTGATCAT
This sequence comes from Viscum album, assembly GCA_963277665.1. Lineage (NCBI taxonomy): Eukaryota > Viridiplantae > Streptophyta > Magnoliopsida > Santalales > Viscaceae > Viscum > Viscum album. Next base: position 1,916,202,425 of record OY728140.1, on the reverse strand, counting down.
ATAGAGATTCTTCCTCACTTTCTGATAGTTGATCAATATTTTCTTCATCTATTTTCTCCTTTTATGCTCCTTCCTCAAGAAAATTCTTTTCATAGGTCTCTTCCTCGGACAATTAATACCCTTCCTCTTCCTCTTCCTTATCATCATCTTTGTTACCTTCTTTCTCAACTCCCTTTCCAGGAGTGAAAAGTTATTCAGATTCAACATTTTCTTGATAATCTTAAATATGTTTAATTTGGTCATAGAGATATTCACTTCCTTATTCGACTTATTCTTCTTCCACTACTACTTCTTATTCTCTTAAACAACTTCTTCTTCTACACTCTCAACAACACCTTCTTCTGTTCTTTCAACAAATTATTTCTCTTTAAGCCTTTCCTGAGTGAAGTAGTTCATTCCTGGGGTCTCTGGTAATGGTTCAGTAAGGAATATTTCTAGAACTGGAATCTTCTCAGAAGCCATCTCTGTTGCTTTCAAAAGAGATTGAACAATCTCTTCTTCTGACATCTTCTTCTTCAATTTCTATTCTTTTTCTTTTCTTTCCAACACATCAGAAGCTTTCTCTTTTAAGGCCTCATCCTCAGCATTATATATTCAAAATTTAGGGTCCCCTTATTTTGCCTTCTCATTTTCTTCCTTCCACATAGAAGCCAATTCATCTGGGTAATATTTTTGTTTCATTGGCTTGGGTGGTGTAGATTGAGTTTCCTTATCTTTTTGAGTCTTATCTTCAGCCACCACTTCTATCAGCTTTCTATTCTTTCCTTCCTTTTTAGATGGTTATGGAGTTTGTTTATCATTCAAAGCTGCCTCATCCTCTTCCTCTGGTAAGGGGTAGAATTCTACGGATTCAACAGAAAAACCCATATTCATCCTCCTTACTGTATCATCACTAAACAACATTAACTTCTAATTTCTTAGCATGGAAGTGTAAGCAACTTTAACCGAATCAAGATATCTGATAATATGATTAGAAAGAATGGTCGGATACATTATGATATGAGATTTCAGATTCCCTTCATTAATATTCCTAACTGTAATCAAAACAGGACTCATCAAATTCAACTTCCATAGATTTATGAAAAAATCTAATATGTATATATCACTCTTCTTGAGATTATCTTTATCACCCCTTCTCGGTACGAAAAATCCTTGTACACACAGCTGTAGAATACGATTATTCAAATAGAGATGAGAAATATTAGAAGTCTTGGAATCTTTAAGTACAAGACATTTCAATGCCTTCACTTTGATGAAACTTCCTTGCTCATCCGGAAGCTTATGTGAACAAAACTCAGCTTCACCTTCATAAGATAGACACACCAAATTTATAGCCTTGTTGTAATAAAGCACATAATTCTTCCCATAAGACTTGAATGAAAACTTCTCTCTTCCATCTTCCTTAAGGAAGTAAACAGACTCGTAAAACATAACAAGAAAATCTGTATAAACCGGATCCTGATTCGCTGTCTTTGATAGGCAAACATCCTCCCACCCATTCAATCTGATATTATTAGATATAATAGAATCATACTTGTAGAAACTAATATTCACTAACCTCTCCCTGTAAACTAACCATTTTGATATTGGATTCATAGTTGAAATATCCTGAGAAGCAGCTTCAGAAGACATTCAGAATGAAGAGCTCTCGAAGATTTATAACAGGAATTAAGAAGGGAGGTATATCTTCAACACCAGAGAGCTTGAAGATCGATGTTGGACAACCATCGGGGGTCCCCTTTATATAGGTGATGGATGTGACCTATGAGCTTCCAAAAAATCTAATAGTTGAAAAATTCCTTGATTTTACTTGACGATTGAAAACATACCAGCAAGGAATCATTGAATCCGATCTTTTGACATTTTAATAAAAACAATCGGATTTACTAAAACTAGAATCCGAGAAATTTTAAAACTAAAAAGAAAATACCAGCAAGAAAAATATGACTACGAAAACTTTAGTAAAGAAATCATACCTTTAGGATTTTCTAGGAAGTTTATTCATAATAGGTGATATTCTTCATGAAAAAAATATGAATATGATAAACTAACTATGAAAAACATAATGTTTAAAAGGATTTGATTACCAAAACATCCGTACGACAAGTATGAGTACAAACATCCGAGTACGAAAATTCTAAGTAGGGAAAATTTCAGTACAAAATGTATGAGTACAAAATATTTTTATTACGAAAAATCCGAGTATTAAAATTATCATTAAGAATGTTCCAGTATGAAAAATTCATTACGAAGGTTCCAGTATGAAAATTTAATTACGATGGTTCCAGTACGAAAGTTTCATTACGAAATTTTCAGTACAAAATTTCATTATGAATGTTCCAGTATGAAAATTTCATTACGAAAGTTCCAATACAAAAATTTCTATACGAAAGTTCCATTACGAAAATTTCATTACAAAAGTTTTAGTATGAACATTTCATTACTAATGTTCCGGTACGAAAATTTCATTACTAAAGGTATAGTATCAAAATTTCATTACAAAAGTTTCATTATGAAAATTTCATTACAAAAGTTCAAGTACAAAAATTTCATTACGAAGGTTTCAGTACAAAATTTTCATTACATATGTTTCAGTACAAAAATATCATTACAAAAACTTCCATTTCAAAATTTTCATTATGAAAATTTCAATAATTTTTTTTTTGAAAAACTCATTATGAAAAATTTTAGTTACAAATGTTTGAAAAACTGACTACGAAAATGTTTGATTACAAAATCAGGAAAATTTGACTATGAAAATTTTTTATTACACAAGATTGAAAAATTGACTACGGAAATTTTTTATTACAAAAGCTTGAAAAACTGACTCGGAAAAAAAATTTATCACAAAAAACACAATCAAATGTACACCTCATATGAAAAAGAGTTTATTACTATAAGGATAATGGTTCAACAAGAAGTTAATGATGAAGGATTACCTCATGGTTCTCATTCTTAACTTCTGTTTAATGTATTCAAATCTATCTGAGGGTAATGATTTTGTGAAAATGTCAGCTTTTAATCTTGCATTTGGATAAATTGAAGAATAATATCTCCTTTTAGTGTGTGATCCCTAAGAATGAGATGTTTAATATCTATGTACTTTTCACGGGAGTGATGTGAAGGGTTTTTACAAAGGGAAATGGCACTTGTGTTATCACAAAAAATTTGAGTCTTAGTAAAACTCAAGCCATTGTCTGTGAGTCTGTGTTGCATCCACAACACTTGAGTACAACAACTTCCTTCTGCTACATATTCAGCTTCAGCAGTGGAGATTTCTACTGAGTGTTTCTTCATGCATGACCAAGAAACAGAAGAATCTCCTAAGAAATGACAAGATAATTCGTGGCTCCATAGGTCTTATAAGATCAAAGTGTAATCATTCTCTTGCCTATGGGTAGAGAAAATAAACTATTCTGTGTACTAAGACCTTATAATTCCAAAAATCCACAAGGTATTCTTCATCACATAATTGAATTTTTCAAATGATATTGTTCTTAAGACCCTTAACAAACAAAAAATTTGAAATCATAGTTTTACCAAGAAGAATAATATTACCTATACCAACAATTTCTCCCTGACCGTTGTCTCCGAAAGATTCTATTCCTCTCATCTTGATAATATTTTCATAATAGTTTTTGTTACCAGTAATATGCCGGGAACATCCACTATCCATGTACTATTTATTTTTATTGGTACTTCCATTATCTTCAAGAAAATAATAAAAGAATTAGATTTTATGAATCCAAAATTTTTTGGATCCGAGATTTTTAGATAACAACATTTTGGGCACCCACATCTTCTTAGAAAAATAAGACTTATGAAAACCTAAAGATTGTGTTTTGTTTAAAGAAAAATTCTTTGCCCAGTGACCACCACATTGACATTTGGTAGAAAATGGGGAACTTTGTGGAACAAAATAATTGTTACTAAAAGTTGTATTTCCATGGGTATAACCAAATCCGAATTTATTTCATAATGGTCGTATTTGTGAGTAAATTTTATCAAAATTTTCATTACCTAAGGTAGAGTTCGACAAACACATCTTTAATGAAAATATTTTGGACTTGAGTTTTACAACCAAATTTTTATCTTCAAAATCATTACATTTGGACCCATAGCTATGCTCAAAAACACTTTTCATAGAAATTACTTTTTCAATATCTTTATAATTTTTATTCTTCATAGAATTTACTTCCTCAAAAATTTTTGAAATACTTATAAAATCAGAATTTTTCTTATCATGATCTTTAGAAAGATATGATATTTACTAAGTAAGAATAATATTCCTATAGTTCGCCTTATCATGTTTTTTATTGAGTTTTTAATTCTCTATCTCAAGAAGTTTAGCAAACATAGAAACTTCATCATATATAGGTAAAGTATTTTCTTCATCAGAAGAGGATTCTTCATCCGGAGAGTTATAATATTTACTATCATTAGAATTTAAAGAAACATTGTTCAACGATTTGTCATTGTTTATCTTATCTATAAAGCAACAATTGTTAATAGGTAATATGGCTATAAGACCATGATTCTTCTGTCCTTAAGATTCATAATCAGAAGATACATCTGAAGAGTCACCACCACTGGCACTCCATGTATCATTAGCTTTCATAAATTTATTAGCTTTAGATTTATAATAAATATTCCTATTTCTTTTTTAATGCCTATCTTTTCTTTTTTTCTTCTTGATCAAAGGACAATACTGACATATGTGTCTAGCTCTCTTTCATTCATAGCATGTGACTTCTGCATCTTTCTTATCTTTCCATTCCTTCTTCTTATACTTGGATTGGAAATTTCATTGTCCAGCTATCTTGTTCATCCTTTGAGAAAGATTTACTAACTCATTCTCTTAGACTTCACTCTCACTAGATTCAGATTGAATAACAACCTTCTTAGTTTTTGATCTAGTTACCTTCCCAGGAGTCTTACCTTTCATGTGATTTGATGTTGTAGTAAAAGAAACAATACCATTCTCATTCTTCTTTTTGATGTTGTAAGCATCTCTCTTCATCCTTGATTCATATTGAAGAAGTGTTCCAAACAGCTCATCTAAGGAAATTTGAGTAACCCTCATGTTCTCATCAATAACAGTTCCCTTTTATTCCCACTCATTGGGAATAATATCAATGATCTTGTCAATAATATCTTAATCATCCAGACCATTTTCTCCCATAGATTATAATCTATTCACGATAGTCATAAATCATTGTGTCACCTTAAAAATGGGTTCTCCATAAGGAATGTTAAAACCATGATACTCATCTCTATACATGGATTTCTTAGTCTTAATCACATTGTATGTACCAAAATGAGTTACTTCAAGATTCTTTCATATACAGTTAGCTGCTTTACAAGAAGAAATTTGGCTATATATATTCCTAGTCATTGAACATAGTAAAGTATTACGTACTGTATAGTTGAGTTTATAATGATGTTTCTCTTGGTTTTGGAAAGTACTAACTTATTTATCAGGAATTTGATAACCTCCAGTAAGCATAAAAAAAATTTCGACTCCAGTATTGATTACGAATTTCTTCATTCATTATCTAATAATACTAATAATCATTACCATCAAAATTTGGTGGTCTTGTAGGATTTATGTTTTCGATGGAACCAACATTCCTTCCTACCATCTTAAAAAGACTTTCTACACAAAAACATGTTAATAACAAATGTTCGGATTCAAGGAGAATATTCCTAATCAAGGAAAATATAGAACAATGAAAAATTGATCAATAAAAACAAATATGTGAATATAAGTAATTCAAGGACCTCCTCTGATTACAATTGTAGGATTGAAATAACGATGTAGATGCTCAATATACAAGAGGGGGGGGGGGTGAATTGTACACTATAAAAATTTCCTTAAACAAGGAAACATCTAAGTTTAACAAAGTTAAACTAAGAAAATTCACAAAACCTCTAATACCAATTAAAATATTATGTCAAAGTATGAAGTTTCAAATTTCTAGTTCTATACACTTGCTTAAATTTGGAAAGTGATTCCGAAAAACCGGTTCAAAAAATATAGATCTGGAAAATGAAACTTAACCAACATTTACAATATGAGATTCTACCTTAAATCATATAGATTTTAAATAATTCAGAGTAAAAGTGTAAGGAAATATAAGAAGGTTATTCATTCCTTACAATACAAAATACAGCGGAAAAAACGTGTAACAAAAAAAAGTTATAGGATATAAATCTTTTAACCCAAATAGAATGGCATCCAACAATATTGGCTAAAGGTCCCCTGGCTTATACTTTCAAGAATGTTTGTCTTACCCACACCCAGAAAATCCCTCAATATGAAGATCAAAATCTCTGTCTTTTCTATCCCTGAAAGCCATCAACTTGAAGTTAGTTGGAACCTCTATCTTCCTCATTAAGGAATCCCACAACTTCAACGTGTTGGAACCTCTTTCTTCCTATCCCCATAAGCCCTCGATTATGATCAGAAACAATCAGAGTCGCACGATGTAAGTCTGCACAAGGAAATGTTTAAAAAAGTTGTTCAAAGTTTCTACACTAAGCTTTGAGAGTTAATAAGAGCCTCTCTCTAATGAAATAACTTCAACAGAACTTAGTCCACGATCAGTGTGTAAGTTGTCACTTCTTTTCAAATGAGATCTTATTTATAGGCTTGGATGGAATGGTCTTCTCCCTCCTCCAATGGTCACATTTTACTTAAATTTTTTAGGTACATGCACACGTGTCACTCAACCAACATTTAGTTAGAAACAGAATGGATGAATTCATTTTATACTAAAACATGTGTAACTAAAGGCACATCATCATTTTATAATGGAATGAGTGTAAGCATAAGAAAAACTGATGTTCGGAATGTAAGCAAATAAAAATCCTGAGTCTAACCAAAATGGAATTCAGAGAATATAATAAAAAAATATTTGGATTCTGTTTTGTAGGAATTCAGAACTTGAATTCGGTATAAAACTGGAGTCTAGTTTCATAAAAAATCAGAACCAGAACATAAAATGTTCGGAGTCAGAGTTCATGGGAATTCCGTGTCAGAACTCATAAGAGTTTGGGGTCTGAATTCAGAGAACATGGAGTCATAACATAGATATATTCGTAATCAAAATTCGGAATCAAACTACATGAGAGTTCGTTTCCATAATTCAGAATGGAAATCCATGAGGGATAGTATCTTGAATTCAGAGTGGAACTTCATTACAGTTCTTATCGGGAATTCGGATTGGAACTTCATTACAGTTCATATCCAGAATTCAGAGTGGATCTTCAATACAGTTCATATCCAGAATTCGGAGTTGAACATCATTACAGTTCATATCCAGAATTCGGAGTGGATCTTCATTACCATTCATATCCAGAATTTGGAGTGGAACTTCATTATAGTTCATATCCAGAATTCGGAGTGTAACTTCATTACAGTTCATATCTAGAATTCGGAGTGGAACTTCATTATAGTTCATATCAAGAAATCAAGTCCAAAAAATAATTCTTCATATCTAATTATTATATGATTCCGATTTTTTTACTTAAGAAAAATATTGATATGAACAATGAAAGCATGGTAGGGGTAAATTCCATTGAGAAGGAAATTTTCCTTATATAAGTAAAATGTATATTTCCTTATCTATTGGGTGTTTTTGATATTCAAAACAAGAAGGAATGGAAAAAGGAATAAGGAAATCCTTATTGACTTAACAAGGATAATGTTGATGTAACATAATTATTTGTGTTATGTCATGGAGTGAGTATCCATGATAGAATTTGGTCAGTGATATCACTGTATTGGTGATAAATTATTCATTGTGACTACTATATGCGTTGATATTACTCAATTATATTATCTATTCATTCACATAAATTATGTTCCAATATTGATGAGTATTACAAGTTTTTAGTGGTGTTAGTGGATGTAAATCCACCAAAGGCACCTGAATCTTCTATAAATAGCTTTTCTTGATTATTATTAATTGAATGTTGTTGAGAATTGATATTCTAAAAAGGTGATATAATATCCTAAAATTAATTTTTCAATAACAATGTTTGTGAGTTATGATGCCTATTAAAAATATTTTTTCAATATCCATGATTATTTTTTGGTGGTAGATAAATTACCCTGGAGTTATTGAATGATGATATATAAATAAACAAGAGATACATTCTTCAGATAATTTTTTATGGTGATATTTCATCCACCGTAAGATACATCATTCACCTTTCTGTTGTGTAATGATAAAATACATAGTGTGTGATATATCATACACCATGATTATTTAGTTTATCATAGTTTATTTATGATAATTTGTGGTGATATAATAATCAATTAAGACATGAGTTGTGGTAAAATTTCTCACCATCCATTATGTATTGTGTTTTATTACACTAAACTTTGCATTGATATTATGATAGACCATTCTACCCAACTGATGATATGAGTGCTGAAATATACTCAACATCGATGTTGTGCATAAATTATATATGACAACCAATATCAGTAATATATCGTATTTCATTATTTTATAATACATGGGCCAATAAAATATTGTCCCAAAAGACCGTGAGTCCTAATGTATTTCTAAAAACATGTACACATAAATTTAACATAAAACATGGGCACAAAAAATTATAACAAAAACCAAAATAGTCTCCAATATTCCATCAATCATACAATGAGGCACATGATAACCATGATCTCTATTTATAAAATGGGTGATATATATATCCCTATAAGTTAACAATCATCTCAAAGCATGATTAATGTAATATCAGACATACGAGATCCAAATTAAGGTGACATAAATTTGTGAGAATCTTGTCCATGATCACCACATCTTGACAAAATATGAAAATATTACACAAATATAAAAATGTAAAAACAAAAAAACATGGCTTCAAAATAATATTTCATAGATAACTATTGATACATAGTCATATAGTATTATTTTTATAACCTCCCATGAACTATAAACAGTATATCATGTGGTAAAAGCATTTATGAATGCATTGGATTAGTTTAATATTACAGGCCCACATGCACATGTACATATTGTACATGTATTATTATCCATATATATTATACAACATATGAACATATTCCATTAGTTATATTCCCAAAATATTAGATTGTTGTTTAAATTAAAGGATTTACCCAATCCATGAATTATAGTACCTTTTCGTTTAATAACTTTTGTGGAAATAGGGAGGGTTTAAAAAATAAAAAAACATCAATAGAAATCATTGGATATTTTCTATAGCATCACATCTATACATAACGGTTCGTGGAAGGTGTTTACTAGAGTGAAATGTGTTATATAGTTGTATCTCAATCATTAGAGTATAAAATTAGATGTCCAAAAACACATTTTTAAGAATTGAAATTTAAATCTAAAGGAATATTATAATCAAATTAATGAAATTAAATATGGATAGTAGAGGATCCCTTACCTTGGGAAGGTTCATCAAAATAATTATAGGATAATAATATGAGAATTGGGATATTATTGGAGGCATATATAGATACAAGTTTATTTAAATTTCATTCCTTAATAGTTTTGAGTGAAGATTAATAGAAAATTGTGTGGCTGTTTATTTCAAAATAGAGGATATTTCATTATTAATTACTACTCAATGGTTTTGGACTATGTATAATAAAATATATAGATAAAAACATTTCCATTGTTTCTTCTAATTTATTATAATAAAGATAAGTGTTATTAAAAATATAATGAAGTTAAAATATTTTCTCTTTAAATTAATACATTGGTATGTGTATAATTGAGTAATCATACAAATGAATTTATTAAAAAAATATTAAAATATAAAATTTCATTTGGAGGATAAATTGCAGATTTTGAAAATTAATTAAAACGCATTAAATATACAATATTACAGTGTGGAAACTGAATTTTAATTGTAGACGCCCTTTATAGAATGTATTACTCTACATTGTATCTTTTATGATGTCATAATAGATAATGTATACTTACAAAATATATAAAATTTATCAAAAAAATTGATTTCCTATTAAATTTATGAAAACATACATATCGAATAATTTGTAAAATATTATTAAAAAAATATAATTTATTTTAAAAAAATAATTCTATAAATACGTGAATTTTTCACATTTAAATAAAATTTATTTTTAGTGTAGTACTTTTATAACCCTTATAAAAATTACATTTGACATCAAATTTATCTTATTATCTATATTTAAAAATATATATATTTTATTAATAAAAAAATATTTTTAAAAATACTGTTGAATTCATCAAGAAGAGATAATTAATTAAAATTATATATTTTACTTAACTCATATTTTACTTTCAACATTTCAAAATCTAATTTTAATAAAACTAATTATATGTTAAATTAAAAAATAAGGAATAAGAATAAATATATTAATTACTTTATCTAATTAAAAAAACCAATAAAATGACACAACTGTGATCTTTATACATAACCTCATAAAAACATATTGTATTCCCTAAGGGTGTGGAGTGTGATGGTGACACATTCATGATGGGGTTTTACAAACATTGTCTGAACTGTGTTGTCAATATGCTTGATGTTCTGCAACAAAAAATTTTTCTCATCATTTAGTTGTTGAAATACATATTTTACTTGATCATGGTAAAATCCCAACACTTCCATCTCACTAAACATTTATAATAAATAAGATTTATAGTGTACAATCATATTGGTCTATGATATACATTCATCCTTCATTCTTATATCTAATTTATCATAACCCTAAATATATATTTTCTAATCACAATATTTTCTATACAAAAACAATATTATTAATAGTTATGATGATCAATGCTATTTTAAATCTAATATCATTTAACAAATAATTTTGTTCAATAAAACAATTAGTAAATATGTTATCCATAATACCTTTTTTTAATAATAAATATGTTTATTTGAAAGTGGAATTATATTTTAATACATCAGGTAAAAAAATTCTTCTACCCATTATATATATCACCCTTAGAATTTCATTTCATACACAAAAACATTTGAGGATACTTTTGTATCATATCCTCTTATTGTTCCCAATTTTCTTCCTATATAGTGTGGTTCTACCAACATACCATTCCTCTGTGAGTTGATGTGTTTCATTGAAGATTGTCTTTATGATCTATGATTATGTCGGGATAGTCCTCCAATGTAATATCATTTTCTAATTATACCAATATTATGATCAATAAATTTTATTGTTCTCATATAAACTTATGTAATAAAGTTTCATGGAAGACATTATGTCATTGTGATTGGTTATAATGTTTAATAGATTAGAGGTCCCGCCATAGATTCTATGAAGAACATCATATGGGCTAATAAATCATGAATAAAATGTCTTCCTTCATCAGAAACATCATGATATTATTATATGGATATATAAGATATGAATTGTTATCTACAAACTCAAACAACACATCCCATCCAGGATTGTGTATATATATTTTATATCTATTTAATATAGATTCCATATGATTTTGAATGGTATGAACAATAACTATTATCTAATGGAAATTATTAGGTCCCAAATTGTCACACTCTCCAAATTTATCCCATCTTAATAGAGTCCTATAATGATTCCAATCAATTTCCTCGTATGGTTTATTTTGGATACTATAAAAGAATAAATTGTTTTGTGACAACTATTATAGGGGATGTTGTGAGTCCCAACATTCATATGAATCCATTCAACATGATATCAATAATATTATCAACAGTTTAACCAGTTCTCTTAGAATGGAAATCCTTTTGAAGGTGATAAAAAGTTCTAAAAATTGTTTATCTATACAATTTTACTAATATATTATCTAGAACACCAAGGTAAACCTCAAATATCAATCATATACATTGTAAAATGTATCTCTATTATATAATAACACATCCATCATGTATATATTCACATAGTGGTTGACTAAAAAATCATCATTCATAATAATTAAATTCATTAATATTATAATGTCATAAAAAGCATCTCAGATGGAGTTATTTCATTTTGATATCATAAGGTGTCTAATGAAAAAAAATCATTGTTATTTTTTCCAATTTCAATTTTGATATGGGTGATGTAAGAATAATTCAATTAGGTTTCTATTATTTTAACTTGACTTATTTTCATACTTTTAATATATATAAATGATAAATAATCTCCCACATCGTGATATTAGACAATATTTTTTGTGTCACATATCTATTCGTTGTAGTACATTCTGAAAAAATATATAAGGGATATAGACACACATCATCCAAATGTTCTTTCAACAGATCCTTTTTTGGGGAAACATAACTATGTTAAAAGCTTTATAACTCCAACTTTAGGAAATATGAACTTTTAAATAGTTTTTAATATGTATATCAAACCTCATTGATATTATAATCCTCCCCAATCCTCTAAGATATGGATGGTTCAGAACATAATTGTAAGAGTTAAGAGGTGTTTATTCATGTTTTCATCATTTTCATATCAAATAAGATTGGATTCCTTGAAATACTAACCATATAATTAGTTATGGGATCCTTTCTAATCAGTGCATCATCAACTATTTCACCTACTACATATGATGATAATTCATAGGAAAATTATAATCCTTGATAATCACATTCCAAAATAATTATCATATATTGGTATATCTTTTTCAATATTTATTTGTGGTGTTTATGGTCTACATATGTAATAATTCCCCCATATAGGTAATGAAATAAAATTTCCATGAAGATGGTATTGAAAACCAACTGTAAATCATTCTCTAGGTAGTTCTACTCATTATTCTATAATTTGATTGAATAATAGATTTTGAAAATTTTTTTCTTGAGTAAACACTGCAATCCATTTTATGATGTATCACCATAAATCGAAAATCCATCCACACTAGATGGAAATATGAGTAAGGGGGTTCTCATTAGTCTTCTATATAACACAATAAATCATTCTTCACAAACATATTTATAGAAAAATGTGACTCTCATTGAGGTTATCATGGTTAGTGTGATTTATAATCATGATAAGGTTATCATAAATTTTTTATGGCATGCCCATTATCCTAGGAAACAATGTAATTCTATCGAAGATATTTTCCTTTTACATACTTTAATAACCTCTCATGTTGTAGGATTCACAAATTTCCCATCATTATTCATAATAATCCCCTGGAATGTTAATTTCTATAACCATAACAATAATTCTTTTTACATGAAATTCAACTATTAATTCCACTTGGTTTTAGTATAGAATTCCTATTCTTTTAGTCTTTCTCTATAAATTTTTATTTTGTAATAATATTATCTATAATGACAACAATAAATTCATTAATGTTATTATTAATGACTATAATAATTATTGATGTAATGATAAATGAGATTTATTTATTATAAGGGGAATCAATATGAACCCACATTTCCCATATAATGTATTAAATGTAATATTTATGATATCCTCATTATTTAACTTTTACTTGATAATATGTAGAACAAATATGCATCATAGACATTTATTGGTATATAAATAATTGTTCGAAAAAGTAATCAATCTGTTCTACATGATACATGATCATTATCATGATCCTATTAAGCTCATTATAATTAATGAAGATAATTATTAATAAATCCTTAACAATTGGTAAAAGGACTGGTGAATCCCATGTTGAAAAATTATGTATGGTTAACCTATTATATTTATTCTGCTATAGTTTATTCTTTTTCACATCATGTTTAATTGTATTCATTCTATATAGAGTCATGTATATTAGAAATTCTATGGTTATGGGTTTATTTCAAAATTCATCCTTATTACTAGGATGATGTCAACATATTATTTTGGGGAACACATTAGAGATGTATCATTCAATGGGAATTTTATCATTGGTGAATATTCCTTAAATCAATCATTCGAGATAGATACACCATATCAGAAAAAATTAAAATCACTAATTTATATGATAATAACAAAATATTTTTACCCTTCTTCATTAACATATACAAAATAAACAATTCATTCATTATATGAAGTATGGTATCCTTTTCAATATAATTTTCATGGATCTATATATGGAAATTTTATCCATTCACAAATTTTTGTTTAATTGTGCTAGATGGTGTATCATAAGGATTATAACAAATTTCATCCAAAATACATTAACATATTAGACATTATATAATAATTATGATACAATTAAACAATATTAAAAATTTAAATATTTCTTCACATCCATTTTTTTGTGTTTGAATTATTCTAATAAACTTCAGCTATTTAAAATAATGTGTACAACCATGATCATATAGTACATGTATTATGAATTCAATGACAAACTAGAGTTCAAATCATCACATAATTTTAGGGACCCTTTGAAGAAGTTTTGATGGGATAAGATTTACCTATCCATATTTATGATTGAGGTTGTTGTCATGAGTTTCATTGACAACCCTTGGCCAAGATAATTTATTCAAATAGGGTTTGTGTTACTTTTTGTTTAAATGATATAAAAAATGAAGAGGGTTGACTATATAATTCATTTATGGTATCATATTGTTTAGGTTCTCCCTTCAGTAATATCTATCTTCATACATTTCCTTTTAGAAAATTAATATTTTCATTTTCCCCTTATGGAAATTAATTGGAAACTTCCTCCCACAATTTTGGCAAGTGGGGTGATAGGCTTTATTTCACCCCTCAAAATTCTCGGTCACACAAGTAGGATTAAAATTAATTTTTTATTTATAATCTCTTAACACCTAAGACACCATATATTAAATATTATATATTTTATCATTTTGGATACATCATACAATTTCATTATATTAATTCACAACTCGAACCACAAAAAAATTCTATAGACTCAACTATAGACAATTAATGAAGTTGTCAATATTAATTTAGTGGTAGATGATAATGATGGAGTCATATAATGTATGTGTTTTGAAGTTTCCCTAATACTTAATGATTGGATTATCATCCATTTTTATGAGGATATGGATTTACCTATAAATTTTATGTGTCCAATACAGAGGAAGGCATTATTATTAAAATAATATTCTAGAATATTCAAAATCCAGGGGTTCATTTTTATATCTACATATTTATCTATAATTATTGTTTACTATTGTTGAGATTATACTTCTATATGATAATCATACAAGAGGACCATCTCATTCTAAAATAATTAAACGATGTAAAATATCATTTAAATGTAGTTGATCTATTATCCCATGAATAGTGGTCAAAATATCCAATGAATTTCAGAGGCTTTTGTATCAATATATTCTCCATCAAAACTTCCTCATTCCCTGGGGGATGTATTTATATCCACTGATTAATGGTTCAATTCAAAATTTGACTTAATTATTATTTTTTATAATGTGTATGATTATTACATTCATTTGGTTAGCCCTCTCATTGGGAAGTCGTCACATTTACCAAGACTTTATTTATTTATTTGTTATCTAATTCTTCTATTCATTAACTGAATCCATGTAAAAATTCGAGATTACAATTTTTAAACTAATAAATAAATATATGGAAATCAGGATTACTATAGAGATAACACAAAAATAAAATATTTTTCGCAACCATTGAATTTATAGGTCTCAATATATGTTATCAATGATCTAATTCCTTAAATATATTTTTTTATAATGTTCCCTTTATGAATATTTTTAATGTTATAATTAATTCAAAAATGATAATCCCCAATACTTTCAACAAAGTTGTGTAATAAATCCAATTTTATGTTCACTACTTGATGATTTAGAAAAGCACAATAAATACTTTTCAGTGTAATTACCCATATATACAACTGAAACAAAGAATCACTCACAAGTATTATATATATAAAGAATTATTTAATTGGAGGAAACTTATTTAATACATTACCATATTTTCTATAAATTTTCCTATGTATATTTTTTATTAAGTCTTTAAGTAAGGATATCAGATCTAAATAACCAAAAAACGTGACATTCCTATTATACCTTATATGAAATTCCAAAACATTAATATACATTAAAACATGATTTATTTCATTATGATACAAAAAATAAAATCCCAGATCATATGGAGTACTGGTGTTTTTTGAAGTTAGGTATGTAGCATATTAGAATGAATCATTTAGAAAATTATAATATTTCTAAACTCCAAAACACACCCTATTATTCCATGAATCCTCAAAATATAAACACAACCACCAGGGTATGAACATAAGAATTTGGTGTGTTATAAATCCCCAATAGAGAATAATCAAATCATAATATTTTAAATCTAGTAGATGTTAGACTAAGAGAATATAATGGTAACATAAAAGGGATAATAATTATCATTTTGATAATAGAATCATTATATCTGATGATAAAATAAAAGCAATCTAAAATTCTGGAAACAATATGAAACAAAAAAAATAAGAATATATATCAAAATTAACCACTGATAAATCATAACATGTTGTTCGTAGGATAAACTCACAAGAACCATACATGGAATCACACTCTATGAATGAATAACCCCATGCTTTGGAAGGATATATAATGTAATTGAATATCATTACATTCATGTAATGTACAAGAAATTGGATTCCACCATGATCAGTAAATATAATAACACATTTCATAAATTTGAATCCCCTGATTATGGTTTGTGGGTTAGGTACATGGTGTAACAACCCAACCACAATTCCCATAGTTGGTGGATTATATTATTACATTGGCACGATCAAAAGAGATCAAATATTGAAGGACCAAAAAGACTTGGATCCTCTTAAATACTAGATATGATCAATACATTAACATAACATCTTTAAATTTAAAATAAGATATTATGGATAAACAATACAGTGGAAGCTAATGCGAATATACATAAACTTTTAAGGTAAGGTATAAAATTGGAACAATATCATTTTAAACATAATGTTATGAATAATATGGAAAGAATAAATCAACTAATTCCATTTAAACATTCACATGTATATTCTGAAAAACGACTTGTTTTATTAACCACATTATGAGGAAATTCTTAATGCCAAACATTATAACCATATCGTAATGGCCTCATAACAAGACCATAAATAACCATCCCGTCAAGGCCTCATGAAAATATAGTAGTTGAATCATGAGACATACTAATCCATGAAGGGGCTATAGAAGGTCCCTCATATCACTAACTAAGTCCAATGCATTCCTCAAATGAAAATGGAGAATCATTACAAAAATATTCATATCAAAAATAGAATACAAAATGTTAATACCTTAACCACAAACTATAAATTGTATATAAATATCAGATCCATTATAAAACATAAAATAAAACCATCAATAAAATATGAATGATTATATCATAATAAATAATCCTCATGATATTTATCAAACATTTGATGATGACATAGTTGAAAATTGTCAAATAAATTCATTAAAACTCTTTGAGATAAATATCCATCTATTATGTGGAAATTTTTATAATTTTACAAATTATAAAAAAACATTTTTTATGAAAATAAAAATTAATTTTTATAAAAAAATATTCAAAATGAATTGGCATCATAATATAAAAAAATATTTTCTCATGTTATATAAGTTAAAAAAAAATCTTTTTTTACTTTTTAAAAAATGTAATAAAGTACCTCATTTGGAAAATGACAGAAAGATTTGTTTCAATAAATTTTATAAATCATATAAAATTGGTAATAATATTATTAAATAATTATGAATAATATTTTGAAATACATTTTATGAAACATGTCTATTGATAATTAAGATGTCTTAATATGTAATTTAATATAAACAATATCCGATAATAAATAGATTATTAAACAATAACATAACTTGTAATTTGTTATTTTTTAGGGTTAGAAAACCTTCCATATAATGGATAAATTTTTTTATTAAATTATATGATGACCATATGCATATTTATGATATCATATATGATCCTCTTATATTAATTTTTAAATAGTATTTTAGTATTACCATTATTTTGGGTGTTAACTGCTTCGTTTTACTATTCACGTTCTGGTGTATAGGAAATGTTTATTATGAATAGAAAATATTTTAATCATATAAAAAAATTATTAAGTTGACAATATTTATTTTTTCTCGTCATTATCACTTTATAATAATTCTTACCACATCATGGAGATGATAAGCCGTATGAATGCCCGAGCCATGGCATCATTCCATTAATGGTTAATTTTTATTGAATTTTCTGCTATATTAATTATAAATAATAATTATCATGTTATATTTTTTATTTATATCAATTATACTCATCATTATACACATACAAATAATGTTGTTTTGAATAACACATTACACCACGATGTGGAGATAATTGGTCATATGTACGCACACATGGTTATATTTTTATTCATTTGATAGATTAATGAACTAATATGGTTGTTCCAAAAAAAATAACAACATATATTCATGTATTTGATACCTGAGTTATTATTTTTTTAGGGAGAAAACATAGTATGAGGATGTACATGATGAAAATAAATAGAATGGAATTTGTAAAATAACTTAATCTTATTTCAGTGTGACATTTTGAATTTTACAAAATGACTCTATAGTATGGAGTTCATCCCAATATATTACATCTATGATGATGTTAGTGAATTTTGGACAATATGCGGTATGGTTTTTTATATGTTGAAGTGATTTATTGGTGTAAATAAGATGGAAACAGAGGTTCCCTTTCATAAGAGAGGGGAGGAACACTTCTAGAAACTCTGAAACTATTAGTTTATTAAAAATTTATCTTCATTTGAAAAAATCTAAAAAGTATTTTTTAATAGGAAAATCATGATAGTTTAAAATACACACAACCGATTACCTTTAGAAAACTATAGGTCATAACAGTAACATTATTCTTTGGCATTAATGCTTAGTTAAATTGTTTAACACTTACCATGTCTACTTGTGTTTTAATACTATATGGTTAATGTATAAACAATAAAAATTCAAAAGAAACTCAATTAGATAATTACTGAAATATTTAGCACTATACTTTTAATTTTCCCAACCCTGGTATTTTTATTAATTTTTTAACATTTAATATAATATTATTTATTTTAAATTACCTTTTATATTAATTGTGATAAGATTCAATATTTTCATTTTTAAAAATACCAAAACAAAATTATAGCATATAAAAATTAATTCATATATTTATATAACAGGTATATGGTATATATGATAATTTTTATATCATTAATTATGTAAAATTATATATTTTTTAATATTTTTAATATCATTGATTTGATATTTCAAATAAAAAAAATTCTATCATCATTATTGTGTTATCATTAATCATAATTATATAATCTCTAAAAATCATTAATAAATTTCAATGATTTAGGTAATTATATTATATTTCTATATACTATTTATAATTGATGTGATTGACTAAAAATATCTATATTTAAATTATTATACTTATAATAAATGAGAGTGTGACATTTTGTCACATTAATTTATTATAGGAATATTCAATTCATATTCATGTAAAACTGTCCATTTAAATAAGTAATTTTGAAAAACATGTGATAAGGGTCAAATTTAGTAATCCAAGAAGATTTTTGTTGGTGTTAGATTAATTTAATAAAATTATTCATTCATTTAATTAAATAATTTTCCCTTAAATGCTATAATAAATCATTAGTAATGTTACTATTCATAATATAAAACAATAATTGTGAAAAATAAACATAATTTATACCCACTCATAAAAATATGGAATAAATTTTTCAAAATTTTTTTAAAAATTATTATTCATTAATCAATATATATTTAATCATCCTTGAAAAAAAATGAGAAAACATGTTTTTGAAAAGTAATAACCCTCAAAATATTAGCGTGTGTTTATATTTAATATTAATGTTAAAATATTTTAAATGAACTATATTATGTAAAATGAAAAAAATTTAATCTCTTTATAATTTAAAATCAATTAAATGTATAATAAAAAGAATAAAAAATTATATTTAAATCATATTTAGATTAAAATGCTGTATTTTTTCACTATTCAATAAAATATGAATGTTATCAAAAAAAACCAAATATTTTTCCAATATATATTATTATTTATTGATTCGAAATAAAAATTTTTCTGACTGATTGAATATAAAAATGTGTCAAATATTTGGTTTGAAAAGGGTTCTCAAATAAAAAGCCATAGTACTGCATTTGTTTAAAAAATACATCTTTTTTCCAAAATATGAGCCTGCATATATCTTATGTAAGAAAAAAATGAGATTAATATTAAAAGTATTTGGAATATATAAAAATGATAAATTTGATAATACTATCATAACAAAATTTTAAATGGCTAGTCGTGGGGCCCTAAAACTATTTGTTAAATGTAGTGCAAGCTATAGATTTATTTAAATAGATGCTTACTGTCGAAGGTTGGGATATAGAATTATTCCATATGTCAAAAAGACTCATCCTAAAAATTTATAGAATTTCACTTCATAAAATATTGTCGGTGGCTTATAATCATATGTTACTTCGGTTCCCATGTCACAACATCCATTTTATGGTTTCTCCACATAACATTTACAATACGAGTCATCTAATTTATCAACACGTATTCTATATTATCATGAATTGTTATATGAACTTCATACTATGATATATTAGATTCTATTTCTATTTATTTATAAGTGATTATATGTTTATTGGGTCTGGCATATTTTTCGTCAACAATGATATGTGGATCACAACATGAACTTTGGAGAGACTTTGTAGCATTGTTAAACGGTAAGATACCACTCCAATTCGTTAAATAATATCACAAGGTCTGATGTACCTTGGAATTAATATACCTTTATTATCAAATCACATAACTCAATTTTATGGATATAAAATAAAGGGGGAATGTTCTCACATTCTATATTCAAAATACATGATTTATTTATCTTGATAACTGTTTCACTACATAGAACTATTTGGAAATGGGTATGTTGTGTCTTTACCTTTTTGATCAATTACTCAGCATGCTCTAGTAGTAGTATTTTTATGCCACCAAAATCATCTCATAAAGTTAATATGTGGCATATCTTTCCATATAATTTGATATAATGTTCCATCTTAATACAGTAATGAAAACTATTGTTATAGTAAAATTATTGTAGAAGTAAATACATATCCCAGATAACTTGAATGTTATGTGAAAAAGACCATTGAAATAGCTTCAAATGATTTAATTGCCTTTTCATAATATCTATCCATTTGAGAGAGGTAGGTTTTTCTTAAAAGAAGATCTATATCTAGGTAATTCTATTGAATTTTCTATAATAATATTGTAAAATGGGGATGATGATCAGAAACAATTGATAAGGGTACACCATGACTTCATACATCTTAAATAATATATAGACTTGCTAAATGGTTAAGTGGTTAATCTTATCTTATAGAATGAAAATTTGTTTATTTGGTAAGATGATCAATAATAACCCATATTGCATTAATTAATTGGGGATTTATTGGAATCCCCATGATAAATAACATCGCAATAATATCCCAGTTCCATTCAAGTATAGGAAGAGGTTCCATGAATCCTTTACAATTTTGTCTTCTATCCTTTATTTGTTGTCAAGAAAAACATCTTAACACATATTCTGCAATCTTCCTCTTTATGTTGTCCCACCAAAAATGTTCCTTCCAATATCTATATATCTTAGTTTCAACATGGTGTGTAGATAGAGTATAGTAATATGAATCTTTGAATAATTCTCTATTTAGCTAAAATATAGCAAGAACCCAAGTCATCTTCACAAACATCAATATCTGATTTTCATAAAAACATTCAATGAATCACCCATCAATCACATCATTAATTTTCTTCTCAAAATCTTTATCTTCATACTAAGATTGTTTTACCATTTCTTTTAAAGATATTTTCAAAGCCATTTGAAAATTTAGTTTGGTTTCTCCTTCTATGATAATTCAAATATCCATCAATACTAGATCCAGATAATATTGGATCATTTTCATCACTCATTTTGTTTGGAACTCCATTTTCATTTCATCTCATAGAATCATCCACCGTATTTTCTTTCCCTAGGTGGTAGGGTAATGTGCTATAAAAATCCTTGAGTAGTTAGGGGAATATTCATTATGTCATATAGAGTTCATTCTATAAGAAAATATATTTCAAACAAATCTGGTACAAATATATCACATATATCACCATAGATATAATATCTTTGTATCATCATAGAAATGATTACTACTACTAACTCAAGATATTGATTTGGGTAGTTTATTCAGGGATTTTTAATTACCATGATTTATAAGTAATAACTCTATCATTATGCATAACTATACAACCAATTCTATTCATTGATGCATCACTATAAATCCCAAACCCATTATTTTCATATGGTAATATCTAGATTGGATAATAGACTAATATTATCATCAATTTTTGAAGAAATTATTCTCAATATTTTTTCCAAATTAATTTAACCCCCTTAAATGTTAAATTGGTTATTGGTTATTCCAATTGAAAAACATTCTGGACGAAATGCTTATAGTAATATACTAAAACTGTAAAATGACGCACATCAGATATAATCATTAGTGATGGCCATTATTGGATTTCCTTTCTCATTGAAGATTAAATAATCACTCCATACATTTACACAATATGGCTAAGAAAAGAAATTTACGGAATCCAGAATTCACTGTTACAAAACAACCCATATATTTCATTTCATATAAGAGTATTAAAGAAATAATAAAGTGCTATTTAGTGTATTTATATAATTTTTATTATACCAATTCATCATCAATAAATACTATGAAAAAATATTAAACATATTCCTTGAAAACTTTGTTCATTAGATCCATGAAAATAGAGGTTTCATTAGAATTTCTGAAAGACATTACTGTAAACTTGTAATGACCATTCTCTATTCAAAATGTTTTTTTGTAATATATTCCTTTCATACATACAATTTATGATATCTAAAATGATGTTCCATCATTGAAACTATTTAAATCCATGAAATTGATTAAAATAATAATCAATGTGAGCCATATGACACCTTTTATTTATTTTAATTGACTTTCTATCTTTATAGTCAATCCATATCCTTGTTGATCTAAGTTTCTTTTTAGAAAAAAATTGGGGCTCCAAAAGGATAAGACGTACTCTAAATTAATCCTTTATTAATCAACTTCTCTAATTTATTATTTAGCTGTACTAATTCAAAAATAGACATTCTATATGGTGTTTTTGATATTGGACTTTCATCAAAGATTAAATCAATATTAAACTCAATGCCCTCCTCTGGAGTTTGTCCAGGTAAATACATTGGAATTACATCAATATATTTAACGAATATAGCCACATACACATTATAATTAGTTCTTCATTCACTATGGAATGTTATTTTTGACTCCTCCGAAATAATCTCATTTAGTAAAGCTATTGTTACTGGGTTTTGATAAGAATCAGGTGATGAAGATTCTTCTCTAAAGATAATGGATTCTATATTTTCCACACAAATCCCAACATCCTTCCTCTAGAAAAAATCATTCTCATCATATTTTGATATACAATATATACCAAAGGTTATATTTAGGCTGACCATAGGAATGATGATAATGTCAGTAAATAAATCATGTTTATATACCATGGTAAGAACTGCCTGACCAATCATTATTGCAGTGAGACATTCCTTAGGTGTTTTGACTGAAATAATCATTGTTAATTTGATTGGAAAGATCTATTTTTTTTAAAAAAAAAATTGTGAATAAATAAATGAATCTGAGGATCTAGAATAAAATATGGTTTTGGATAAATTTCAGGAAACAATTAAAGAACTGTGTACACATCATTGTGAACATTATCTTTGTTTGATTTGATTGAAAAATCATTTCCATTATCCCATGTAATTTTCTAGGGAAATATTCAATGGCACATAGGAAAATAATTTCAATAATTCCCGTCACTATAAAATTTTAACTTTCAAAAATGGTTTCTTATTTCATCCCCTTACAATCATGATCTTGGTGGCCTTTATTGCACACATAAAACAAGCTCTCAACCATTTTTCTCTTTTACCAGCATGTTTCTTCCAACATTTACAATTGGCTAGAAATTAAACTTTTTTCCATCATCCAATTACTTCCTTTTCCTAAGTGTTAAATGGACCTCTTCTTCTTATTGTTTAATTTAAAGTCATAAGACTTGGATAATTCTTTTACTATCAGGATATCATAAGATATTTTATCATCGTATTATGAGAATGATATTGAGAATTTTTCCCCTTGGAGGAATACCTTAAACCCATCAAAGAATCGATCTATATAAAATAGAAAGTTATGTGTGTAGTCTGATGCATGCCTTCATAACCTAGTGCGGTTAGCATCATACATAGAAACCTTCTCATCCTCATTTTTACATATGCTCAAAAATGACATCCCCGTATCATATCATAGATCATGATGAAATAATTTTTCCTAGAAGAGTTCATTAAATTCCCACCATTCAATATTTATTATATATTCATTCTACTTCATGTATTGAATTAATAAAAACCATTGATATGTATCTCAAAAAAGATAATAGACTCCCATAAAAACATTTTCCTCTTTATTACACTCTTAATAATTTTTTTTACTATACGGAGCTTATCAATTGGTCAAAAAATGGATTTGTAGACACATTGAATATTTTAGGATGTTTTCCCATTAAGTGATCTAACATTGATATTTTGTGTTGTTGATTAGGATTCTCTATAAAGGTAAGGTTATTTTTCATAACATTAATTAGCTCTCATAATATAGTTTTTATTTATTTAGTTCCTGTTGTATCAACAACACCACATTCATTATCTTATAAAGGAGGGAAATCTCTACATGAATTATGTGCATTGATACAGTTTCCATTCCTTCCACTAGGTGTCATTATTAGTTAATGGTATACACTAAATTATCTAGTGAAACATAATGTATAATTAAAAACATGAAAAATATATAATATAAATTAAAAAAATTATACTTATCTTATCCAAAATCATAAAAATGGTTTCATTTGGAAAATTAATCATCATAAATCCTCCTAAATGTATTATCAATAAAATGTGACATATTTTATGTATATCCCATAAGAGTTTCAATGAATGTGAAAAGAAAGGTCGGTTTTCTTGTTCATGGTCAACCCAAACTAAGACTAGACCACTTTCAATGTTTTGTTACTCATATGTACCTTTTTAGAACCACGTCCACTGGTAGTAACCATACAATGTTTAATTTTATTGGAAAACTCACATAATCTCTACATTCAAAAAATGTTAGGTTGTTCATAAATACTTATCCTCAAATAATATCTTAATATATTCCCCTAATTAATGTATTTCCTAAATATTATTTTCAAGGATTGTGCTAAACATCAAATGATAACAAATATTATTACAAGAATCTAGTTTTCCAGATTTGGTGCATTGTTTTATTTTATTGGAATTTTTAGATGAAATAAAATCTTGAAGTACATATCTGATTAGTTTCCTAGAAAGTAAAAAACACTAACATAATTTTAAGATGACATAATGAAATTTAATACAACATATTATCCCCATTGAAAACTCTCATATCTCTTAGACTATCACAGTTGGCCAGTCATTATTTATATCTGTGAGTCGATGGGAAAATAGAAACATAATAATTTTATGAGCTCAGATGCATGGTAAGGATAAATAATATAGCAGAAGATATTGAAAATAACCATAACCTTTTATGAAAATTTGTAAAATTGAAAAAAAAATCTTTTAAAATACTCTTTAGGATTAATTTGGAGGAATAAATCAACTTATTCTATTTAATTGATTACATTCATATTATGAATAATGAAATTTAATATTAATCATATAATAATTAATTGAATAATGTCACACATCGTAACCATTCTGTCGAGGCCTCATGCCCAAAATATACATAACTATATTATCAATGCCTCGTGCCAATAAAAAACTTTGAATCAAGAGACCTACCGATGCATTGAGGGGCTACAGAAGATCCCACAAATCACATACTAAGAATAATTCTTTCCTAATATGGAAACAGTTAAACATAACATAAAAATTCATACAAAAACACACGTACAAACAGATAACAATTTATCTATAAAACATGATTACTAAAAAATTTAATATCTATATTAAAACATATCATGAAACCAACATTGAAATATGGAAGATTGTACAATAATAAATCAACCTCAATAAAATATAACTTCCTTCCAATGTTGTTCATATAGATGAAAAGAATACAATAAATTCATTAATACTGTTTGAGAGATATATACTTTTTTTACTCTGAACATTTTTAAAAGATGAAAAATTATAAAAAATTATTAATATGGGAAAAACCTTATAATATTGTGTGCATATATTCAATATGTTAATTCATCTTAATGAACTAAAATAGCTAGTCATGCAGTATAACTGAAAAAACATTTTCCTTAATTTGGCTAAAATGTTATAAAGTACCACCATTGGAAAACAATTGAATTCTTCAATTAAAAAAATTATAAAAAGTCAAAAAGGGTAAAAATGGATTTAAATAATTGTTGGTATTATTGTGAAATTCATTTTAAGAAACATGGACAGTGATGATAAATATATCCCAGTAGATACTTATGTATATGTAATATCGGATAATAATGTGTTTGTGAAATTAACCATTACATTGTAATTTTAATTAGTTTAGGATATGTTGACCTCCTGTGTAATGGTTAAATAGTTTTATTAAATAATACCAGGTCTATATCCATATTCCAGATATCATATATTATTTTCATATATCATTTTCTTAACAGTATTTCAGTATTTCCATTTTTTTGTGTGTTAACTGTTTTTTTCAATTTCTGTTTTGAAATGCGTGTAATTGTTTTTAGAAATGTAATATATTTTATTCGTATAAGGATTGATATTAATGTCTTAATAATTATTTTTACCCCAAATATATATTTATTAATCATTCTTCTATGGAAAACAATGATAATGAATCTTTCATCGTCGTGGATATGGTATGTCGTATTTACGCCCGAGCGATGGTATCATTTCCTTAAGGGTTAAATGGTAAGAAATTGGAGGGAATATTAATTATAACGA
The DNA here is from genome assembly GCA_963277665.1 of Viscum album. Lineage (NCBI taxonomy): Eukaryota > Viridiplantae > Streptophyta > Magnoliopsida > Santalales > Viscaceae > Viscum > Viscum album. Next base: position 1,916,175,303 of record OY728140.1, on the reverse strand, counting down.
ATAATTATTAGGTTATATACTATTTTTTATATCCCTTATACTCATCATTATACCCATTCAATTAATTTTTTGTTGAATAAAAAACTACAACAGGGCATAGTGATAGAAAGCCGTGTGTATACACGCATGATGATATTGTTATTCATAGGAGGGATAAATAGAGGAATATGATTGTTTCATATTTAGAATAACATATCATAATGTATATGATACTATATTTATTTAATTTTTATGGAATCAAAATAGTATTAGTATGCAGATGATGAAAATAAATTAAATTGATTTGGTAAAAAAAACTACCAATTCCTTGGGCGTCTCCTTTTGATTTTCTCAAAAGGACTCTATAAGATGGATTTATTCCAAAATTATGTCCTATAGGATAAAGTTATGGAAGTTGGGAAGGTATTTTATTCAGGTATGGCAGAGAAACATTTCCTTATGGATATGAATAAAATAAATGTATAGGTTACCTTTTTTATTATAGGGGGGCACTTTTGGAAACACCAAAACTATTAAGTTACTGTAAATTTATTTTCGGTTTAAATGATTTAAAATGTAAGTTATCTAGAGTATAAGTTGACTATGGGTCAAAATCCTTTCAATAAATTATTTTTGGATACCATTAGGTTGAAAAAGTAACCTTATCTTTAGGGATTAATCATTAGTTAATCTGTTTAACTCTTACCATGTCTAAATGTATTCTTAAAATATAAGTTTAATATATTTTCTATAAAATTACTAAAGAACCACAATTTTATCATTAATGAAATAGTTAATAGTTTCTTAGTTACATGGATAAACATGATATTTTTACGTATTTTATAACTTTTTAGAAATCATTATTTATTTTAAAGTGTCATTTAGGTAAATTTTGATATTATACAATAATAGATTTTTAAAAATATCAAAACATCATGATAAATACAAGAACAAACTTTAAATATATCAATAACATTTCCATGTTATCTATAAAATACTTTGATGTCATTAATTTAGTAATAATATTTTTTTAATATTTTTAATATCATTTATGGGATATTTTTGTTAATAAAATAATGTCTTCATATTTATTGTATCATCATTAATGGTAATTATATAGTCTATAATAATTATAATTAAATTTCAATGATTTCGGTAATAATTTTATATTTTATTATTCTATTTATGATTGATGTTATCATTTCGATATATCTATTGTAAAATTATTATACATATATAAAATGAGAGTGTGTCATTTTGTCACATTCAATAAATTTAATAATATTAGTTTCTTATTCTTAGAAAAGGGTGAAATGAATGATTTAATTTCTAATAATATGTGATAATGGTCTAACACAGTCATCTAATTTTATTTTCCAAGGTTTTAGGGAAATTTTATTTTAATATGTTTAACATTCATTAGCAGATTTACCAGTAACCACAGTAATAAATAAAATTTTAAAGTTGATATTCATAATATCCAAAAACAAATTAACCTATTAAAATAATTTTGTCAGACTGATTCCAAAAAATGAAATAAATATTTTAATATTTAAAATATAGATTTTTTATTAATTCATATAACATTAATTTTCATTGACATAATGGTAAAAATGGATTTTCAAAAGAAAAAACCATCAAAACATTTGCATGTATTTAGATCTACTTTTTTTTCAAAATAATTACAATGACCTAACTTAAATTAAATGATAAAAACATAATATAATTATACTTTAAACAAAATTAAAAGTATAATCTAACAATAAAAATAACTTTTATATAATATTATTTTTGACTTAAAATGCATTAATTTTCACAATTCCTTAAAAAAGTAATGTTATCAGAAAAAATTTGTTCATACATAATTTTCATATCACTTATATAAATATGCAATTTATTTCTCATATTAAATATAAAAAAATTTCAAATAAAGGATTTAAACAGTGTTTTCCATTTAATGGTTATAAAACTGTATGTTTTTTAAAATCCTTGTTTTAATAAAAAGTTGAATTTATTATTATATTAGATCAATGAAACACCTGAGATGAATATTAAAATTATTTTTTATATATAAATTTCCATATAATGTTAATGATATTCATTACTTATTCTTAAAAGGCTAGTTGTGGTGCACACAAACTTGGTGTTTCGTAGAGTGCAAGCTATCGAATTGTTTAAAACGAAGCATACCATCGAATCTTATGGGATACAGATGTACCATAACATTAAATTATGATTAGTTTTGTCTATGTAAATAACTTTAATTGAAATATAGGTGGTGTTGACAATAAAAATATTTGGAATGGAAAATAATTGGATAAATTTAGTAGGATTGTAGGTGTATTTAAATGTTCAATAAATGGTTTAATGAGTGTGAAGTGTGTTCTTACATTTATAGGGAATCATGATGATTTTAAATGGTATGTGAAAAAATAATTGTTATAAGAACCTTTGGAATGAAAATGTTTTTGTGATAATAGAGTACTCAATGAATAAAAGGGAGAATAGACGGACCATTTCTAATATAAGGTGTTTCTATAAGACATTGAGTACCTTATTATGATCTTGGGAAACCATATGAGATCTATAGATAGGTAATAGAAGATTATATTAATTATCCAAGTGAAATATATGTCTTAAATCATCATATTAATTCAATTTGTTATGAATAATTTACTGACATTCTATGAAAATTGTTATTAATATCTAAAAATATAATGTTTGTTTAGGAGTATTATTTATTGGTTTCTAAATTTTAAAAAATAACATAGAAAAATTATTTTAATTTAGAAATATAATTTTTGTCTTGAAATATTTTTATAGATTTTATAACACCAATTTTTAGATTTTATGATGTTAGAATAAATAATATATATTTATATCATATTTACTTTTTTTCCAAAAATTCTTTTGTCTCATAAAAATTAGAAACATTAAACTTTGGATAATTTCATTGATTAAATATTATAAAAAATAAATATATTATCAATTTAATGATAAAAATTAACAAATTAATCATTAAAAATAAAAACACTTATTTAATTAAGAATATTTATTTCTTACTAGATACTATTGTTTTGAATTATTTATAAATTAAATTTGACATCAATAAAATTTTATAATCTGTATTAATTAAATTAATTTTAAGAATTTTTTTTGAATAAATTTATTTCAATAATTTTTATATTCATCAAAAACTGCTGTATTGATTGAAAGAATATATTTCCCTAAAATTAAATATGATATTCATCATATAAAAAATATGTTTTTACCAATCATATTATATATTATTCTATTATGTTATAAAAATATAAATATAAAACTTATTATAAAAAATAAAAAAATAAAAAATCATAATATTAGGGCCTAGATACAAAACCACTGGTTAAGATAGAATGGAATATCAAGGTTCAGTGTGCAATGGTGAAACATTATTTGTGTGTTTTAGTTAACATGGTATGGGTTTTGATCATATTAATTTCTTCATCTCACATAAACATTTTTTCTCATTCCTTATTTATTTAATCTCTCCTTGTGAATGGTCAAGGGGAAAAAGTTACCAAATCTTTCTTAGAAGAACTAATAAATGTGATACAAAGGATAAAACCATGTGATTCATCATTATTGATTATTCATTAATTTTCAATTATTCATCATCATAACCAATATTATATAAAAATATTAACAGTCAATGTAGAAGGAGTGTAATATAAATGGTTATGATTTTTAATAGTCCATTAAATGTTTTACAATATAACATATAACTATTTAATATTACTAAAATATAGACTATTATTTTTCAATTTCATTTATTAATTATGAATTTATTTATTTTAATGGAAACATTTATTTATAAAAACATGAGTAATTAAATTATAGGTATATCATACCATTCTAACATTGGTCTAAATTGGTATGTAGTAATCATTTGGGCGACTCTTCATATTCCCAATCGTGTGAATGGTGTATGTCAAAGATAATATAACTTACATTTATTTAGTACATGAATTGATATAGAAACTAGGATATATAAGGGTAATAGTTGGTGGTGTCTGGTATGGTTTTATGATAAAACCATTCATGTTCAATTTGAGGTGTTCACTCAAGAAACAAAAATATTTTAAAAATATTATGACATGAGTTTAAACATAAATATCCATTAATTACAACCCAAATAATATTATTCTTAGAGTCTTTAGAATAATAGATTAGTAATTAATCATCTTGAGAGTAAAATAAATAATTATATTATTATTATCCCAATTGAGCACCAAAATCATTTCACGCTCCTAAAAATTATTAGGATAAACGAGGGAATATATATAAATGTAAGAATTCATCTAAATTTTTTTTAAGGGAATAAACCCGATAAGGTAACATACATTATGTGTCAATTTTATATGAATATATAATAAAATATAAGACACATTAGTAATCTTTTGGACACATAATATCAGTAATATGGTATCATAAGATCATAAAATCCTATGAAATTTTATCGAAACATAAAATATGCATAAACATGAGTTAAGTCTATAATCCTTGAATATATATCTGGGTGGAAAATGACCCATAACAAATTATTTTAACTTCTTAATCCCATAACTAATTCTTCATTAAACTAATGATTTTCTAAATGCGTGGGAGATAGATGTTGGAATACCAATAAAAATTTGTTAATCATCTAAATGTTCCATACACTGGAAATATATCATAGGTTAAAAAACAAAATATTTATCAATGAAATGAAAATGGAATAAAAAATATCACATAATATAACAATTATATAAAATTTCATAAAGAAAATATTTGAAAAATGATGATAAGGAATGAATTAACTGATAAATTCAGTAAATAAAAATAATGATATATATATAAGTGAAATTTATAAATAATTTTTATGAATAAAATAACATTAAATATTAATATAATGTTAGCTAGAGAGAGAATAATTATAACCCAATGGAAAGGGTGATTTAGATATTAATATAACTTCAAACCTAGTATGTCAGTTGTGTTCCTTACCATGCTGATAAATAAACATATGTTAGATAAATAATTTCATTTCATTCATTTTGATGATAATTAATTCATATAAACAAAATCACATGGAATGATGTCTAAAGTCTAATATATTATTAATTTATCATCTATATTAATGTAATAATGAAATAACTATAATATATATATATATAATACTTTCAAAATCATTCAATAAATATGATTATGGAAGATCTAGTATATTACAATCATCTATATGATAGGTCATATGAATCAATGAGTAATGTGTCCTTTTTTCCAGATCATTATGCAAATAAGGTAAGTGTTATTTTATCCTTCAAATATATTAATTAATAACATATATCAATATATTTTTTAAATACCCTTACATATACCTTTAATGTGAAACAGTAAATATATAATTACATCACTTCATGAGGATGTGTCAACCATACACACGAATGAAGTTTCAATTTATTCAGTGGTTTATAATGTAAGAATAAATTTTATATTTTAATTTTAAATAATGGTCAATAATTAATTATTATCATATATAATATTTAATTAATCCTTAATAATTTCAATGTAATTCGTACACGGAAAATTAATCACATATTTTTTGGAGGTGGTAGTATGTCGTACACCACATAAATAATATCATACTCTCTATTGAATAGATTATAAGAAGAAATATGTGATAATTTAATTATTGAATTATAATTATATAAAATATATAATATATTACTGTTAAATAAATCATCATATCCAGAATTGATAATAGATTATGGAAAAGGATTGGTGTCTATATGAAAGGCGATTGTCCATTGTACACCCAATCATCATTTTGGGTTTTTATTTTGATGGAGAGGGGTGAATGATTTTTATTCATTGAAAAATATTAAAAAATCTCATAAAAAATGTGTTAAAAGTTTAATTATATCAATAAATTTTATAATTATATGAAATATAAGGGAGAATAAATAATATAAATTTATATGTTAATGAAATTACCTTTTATTTGGAAAACATATTTTGGGTTGCACAAGAATAATTTCTAAGATAGATTTGTAATCAATCAAATATATCCATGATGAGTTAAGAGAAATTATTATTTTAATTTATAGGGATTTACTAAAAATTATAGTATTATTATGTGTATTATGACTGATATATGGGGAGTCCTTTAATTAATAGGGTGAGGAAAACCATTGTGTATTGGGAATGAAAGAGTTAAACCCATTTTTTATAACACATAAGGCTCCAAAGAATCACATTTTAGATCAATAGAATCTATATTTACTTTATATTCCTAAAAATTAAGAATTATACATGTTTTTGGTCATTTTAAAACTAACCATTCATGTTTAACCGTCAAAAAATTCATTTTTACCTTATCATTAGTAAATAATTTAATCATTTACCAGTATTATTAGTTGTAAAAAATAAGATTGACCTTATTATATTATAAAAATGATTCGGGTTCGAAATAAATATTCCAATTTTTCAAATTAACCACAAATAAGTGGAATAGTTTTTTAAAAAATTACTCCTGCTCATATTTTGAATTCATTATTTTCTATATGTGCATTTTTAAATGGAAATATGATCTCAAATTGATTATATGAATGTTAATAATAATTAAATGAATTTGATTATATATATATATATATTTATGTTATATGTATATATTTAATTTAAATTATTCATAATTAGGGTTTATTTTTATTATTTGAAATTGTGAATCATTATACACATTGAAATACATTTGATAAATGTGTGTTTTAATTACTAGAGTTAATCTTTTAATGATATCCAGAAAAAATATGACATGAATGTATTATATTAATTTAATATAACTAAATAATATATAGTAAATTTTAAATACAATTAATATAATAATGTGTTTTTTAAAATATTCATTGTTTTTACATAGAAAATATAAATTTATAAAAATATTTAATTTCTTTATACACCAAAGAAGTATAATTTTCTATGAAACCAAAAGATTTCACCCTATAATAATATTGATATGATTATTTCAATAATTACATTCATTTTATAATAGAAAATATCTAAAAATTCAGAAAAAAATATTATAATATATTCCCAGCATAATTAATAATAATATTTTTTTGATGAAAATTTATTTTCAATGAATTAAACTGATTTTCACAAAATTTAGAAACTAATTATATTTAATGTATAAGGAGGTTTATATTGAGGAATACCATTATATAAATTTCTTAAATTATTTTATCCTCTCCGTAATAACTAATTAAACACTTAGTCTAAAATTATAACATCAAAATAATCAAGGTTCTTTTGGGTTCATTGTTTTGTGTCGCATATGATAATGATCATGGTTTTCCATTAAAAACTATAGTGTTTCCTGAACAAAAAAATTTACTTTTATAATGGTAAGATAAATATATGAGTATATTCAGATATGTAAGGTCACAACATGGTAATTTAGAGATGTATAAATGGTGGGGCTTGTGATAATATATATATGACCTACAATTTTCTTATATAAATAGTACATTTTTTAGGATGATTCAAAACTTATAAATATGATTCCATATTCAACTATAAATTTTTAGTGAATTTGGAAACATGGATACATTAGATGTCAATTCATAAAATATATACCTAATTTAACATTATAATCTTTACAACTAGAACCCTTCATAGAGAATTCATACTTTAAATTTTTTATCATTACATGGGGAATAAAAACATACAAATATTATTATGAAATGATGATTTAGGGTAAATATAATTGATATGAATCAATTATCATAAGATGATTATAAGGGTATAATAAAATGATTTTTAAAATTGAAAATAATACCCATTAATTCATAAATCCTAATAATGAAATATGAAATAGTGTTTTATCAATAAAATTAAATATCAAATAAGAGTAGAAAATTATCTATACTCATTAATACGGCCAAAAGAACATATCTTAATCATAAGACATATGTTTTTGAAATAGATATAACCATATAAATTCATATAATCACTCATGTTTCTTTATTAAGACTATCATATTTTATTGGTTTCACTCCCCATTATATCTTTTCCTTGGACAAAGTTCAGTGAAAAGGATGTCTTATTGGGCAATGTACCTTTCTAAACATGTTTCACTACCTACTACAATCCATATTATTTAATAACATATCCATTGTTACAAAATTTAAATTGACGCCTTTATAATATGAGTCACACTTATCACATAATAATAAAAACATATGTGTTCCACAATATAATATAAAATCCCTATATCAAGTACATTTAATGTATGTTAAAAAAACACATTAAACTTTTCTGTAAAAAGAAAGATGTTCCGAATTTTTAAATTGAGCAGAAAATTTATTTGAAATATATTAAATAAAATTAAATTACATTTAAAATTACTATTATTCTTTTTGTATAATGTGAAAAATATTCATAAAATTATTTTGAATGAAAATAGGAGTATGGATGGAATGATTCCACACCCAAAAAAACATGGTATGTTATCGTTATAAATATTATTATTGTTTACTGTGTTTTTAAATAGTGTATAATTATAGAAAAAAATAAATATTTTGATAGTACTAGAGGTAAATGAATGAAATAATATTTGGATGAATATATCAAATAAAAAATCATCATAGGATAATTTTTTCATAATCAATCTCAAAAACTATAATATTGTAATATATAACACATACAATTGTGGTAGAATTTAAATATTAACCCCCGTTAATAAAAGAACTTAAGTGAAAAATTTAATGAAATTAGAATATAGTTCATTAGGATTTAACATATCAGTTGGAATATATATTAATTTCATTTTATAATAATATATTATAACATCAAACATGACACAATGAAACATATGTCGTCATGAAAAACCATTATAGATATAGTTATTTATGAAATTACAGTCATTTGTAAATATAAAATCATACATATTTTTCATTCAATTGAATTAAATCAATAATTATTAAAAAATAAATTATTTTTTGGAAAATAAATAATATAAATATTAAATTGGGGAATAATATTATAACATTTGTCTATAATGAAAAATTGAGATGATACCCTTACTATAAATCCATCTTCCTTAGTAAGCACTCAACATCATGTAAAAAAATTTAATATGATAATAATACTATCTAAGAATTATAATAATAAATATATTATCTTATATTATCTAGTTCTTTAATTTTTACATATTTCTGTTATCAATTCTCAAATAAATATCTCAATTCATTTTTTATTGCTTCATTTTTAGGCATGTTTTACTTTTTGTGTTTTGGACCTTGAAAATTGATCATGGATCCTGAATCTCAATAAATTTTATATAAATATACATACAATATATAATAATTTTATATTTTTTTATTTTTTTATTTATAAATAGTCATATAAAGTTGTTTTTATAAAATGAACTACATTAATTCGTGGAAGAAATAAGGCATACATATATAGATGTAATGTATCTATAATTTAATTGATTAAATAAAAAAATTAAATTATAATTCACTTTTAAAAAATCACTATATTATCATAATTTGTTTTCATTTTATATATTATTGATAAAAATATTTTAAATTGGAAATGATGAGAAAATCATACCTCTTCAAGGAGGTGGTAATCCACACATATGTAGAAGTGATGTTGAAGTTTAAAAATAGTTTATAAGGTAAAAAGGATGGTACAATATTATAATAAGACAAAAATAATTATATAAAAATTTCAAATGTAACCATTTAATTCATCAGTATTACTACAAATAAAACATGGGGATGAAAACTAAATTATAACACTATGTTGAGGTAGCAGTTCACAAACATGCAAGAGTGATACATTTATTTCCAACATTATAGTGAAGTGATGAAGTAATTGTTATGACCCAAAAATAATAAAATTTTAGTATATTGATGATATTGGATTCATCTTGATTGGATTTATAAAACATGTATATATATTGTATAAGAATAAATATAATTTTATGGGATCTGTTAAGGTGTATACCTTTTTATTGAGACGAATCCCATTATATTTCCACATTTTATGAGATGGATTACCATTACGATAAATATATAATATCATAGAAGAATGGAATAATTATTGGAAGAATTTTTATTATGTCACTCCCATGGTCTATGACTCGAAAGGTTAGAATATGGGAGGATGATAGGTTCCATTATATACATGATGAGAGGGGGAAAATAAAATTTCATTCAAGATTCCATAAATATAGAGTAGAATTCATAGGAAAATGGCTAAAATGTCTATATATTAAATGGAATGATTATGTATGTTGGAAAATATTTTCAAAAAACTAATATTAGAGAAGATCTTTAAAAAAATCATTGATTTACCTATTGTTTTAACACAAAAATAACACTTTATAACCATAATAGTGGTTAGGAAATTTTAATATATTTAATATTATCTATAATGAAAAAATAAGTTCAACCTAATATATTATATTATAAATGGTGAATAAAAATATTTCATCCATATTAAGATATTAAAATTCATTAAATGGATGAATCTAATTTTAAACATGTAGAGAACCCGTAATGAAATCCCATTTTAGAAGCATTAGACTTTCAATATAAAACATAATTTTCAAAAATTATATTCCATATAAAATTGTAAATAAAATTTTATAAAATATTTTTAAATAAAAAATCAGTAAATTTATTTAAAATGATTATCCAATAGGGAATTATTTTAATTATTTAGATATAAAAAAATTTACAGTAATATAATTTTTTTATGAGAACGTGTTTTTAATAATAAAACTAAACTTATACGAATATAATCTATATTAAAGTGTATTTCATAAATAACTATATTATTTATACTGAAAATGGAATAATTTTTATATAATAATAAATTCAATAAATATAAATAGTTGGACTCATAGTGAATGAATGTTTTTAACCAAATTGGTGTTTCGAATATTTACTAAAAAATAATTCATTTTGGAAAATTACATTAAATCAACCATATTATTATATAGAGATATTTATTCCCAAAATAGTATTAACTTTCATGTGAAAATTTATAAATATGGTACAAAGTAAATATAAATTTGAATCAAATAAAATTCAATGAAAACTAATTTTAATGATATAAAAATTATTAAGCATACAATTATGTTACATAAAATCATGTGTATATTTATTTTTGAATTAATCAATACATTTTAATCAATAAAAAAATTTAAAAATTTAAAAATAATTTCTTCATTAATATTTATACAAAAAAATTTAATATCATGCTTATAAGATGTTATTGTACAATGTTTCTTATTCATTTTGAGTTTTATGTAATGTAAGGCACTGCAAACATAAATTTTATTAAAAGAGTAAATATATATAAAATTATCAGGGTGTCACATTCTCCCCCACATAAATAAAATGTTCCCTAAAAAATTACATCATGAGGATAAAATCATCTAAATATTAAATTACAATTTTTTAAAACACACATTTTTGAATTGAAAAGTAAAACCACTTTTGAATAAGTGAATCATTGAGGTCACCATTAATAAAATATAATGAGGTTCAAATATATAGAGATCATTAGTGGAATTCAATAATATATATATAAGAACTATAATGATCAAATAATCACATCGATTGATGTAGAAAATATTTATGATTGTTTTGGAGACCACATAACAAAAAATCATTGACTCTGAATACAACTATATAGTCCTCAGATAAAATTGTAAAAAAGTAAACATTTTTTTTCAAGATCATTATTATTTGAGATTTGTTTTTCATACCATGTAATATAAGTGAATATAAATAATTTATTAATTTAAATCCTTCAACATAATCTTTTCTTTTGCCTTTTCTTCTATTTTTATTCCACCAATATTCAGTTATTATTAAATTTTGAATGAGAAATATTAGTATTTTCATGCATGAAGAAAAAATATCATTTATCAGATCATAAGATCATAAATAAATGACAATTCGATCCTTCTGTATCTTGAAATTTTCGAAAAACAAAAGTGATTTAATAAGTTATCTATTATGGATAAATATTCATATTGTGAAATATTCTTTTGATATAAAAATTAAAAAATAACACTGAATGTTCATCATGAACCATTCAATAAATATTTATCCTTTAGATTCATTAAAATTATATATAGGTAAAATTAAAACAAAAAAAGTATATATAAGAGAGAAAAACTCCAAAATCTACTGAGCATTAATCCACAATAACGCAAACATTATCTCAATGAGGTTTACCAAACATGTGCATACCATGATCTTAAATTATCAAAAAAACATGACAGTAACCCAAATCACTATAGAACCTCAATGAAAACATATATTCATTCAATGAAATTAACACTGTAATTATTAATCAAACTAAATCCCAGACTATATAATATACTACATAAATCTAAAAAATCAAACAGTATCATCAATGACAATATAAACAAGCAATTATCAAATCGCTAATAATTTTGAAGGTCCCTAATTATATCCTATTAAACATTTCAAAAATAAATATAGTATTTATCTTATATAAACATTATTATCTCAACCTCAAGAAAATATGAAGGTTTATTTATCCATAAATCCCATGTTTTCAAAAAATATAACCATAAAAATTCATTTTTATATGTTATTGGTACCCTTAAATGTATTCCATCAAAACCACAACTAAAAAAATACCATGGAATAATCCGTATATGATTCGTCTTTAATATAAGTAGATTATAATTAAAATCCAATTTTATTACATAATTATCAAATCCAAACAAATGAAAACATTAAATATTTGACATCAATTATTTGCATAATGTTTCTTCCTTTTATTAAGTTATATTGATCCCTTGAATTATGTAAATGAATATGATAATTCACAATTTCTCCTCACATATGACATAAAAATATATAATGTACTTTTGTAAGTACTTAATTTCATTCTATTAAACTATTTAATTTCCCATTGAATTTAATATATCTTTTTCAATATTTTTAAGACAAAAAATACCATCGCATTAACTTTAGATATTTCCATCAACACTTCTTCCCACCATCTGAATATTTTGGAAACTCAATATTCTTTCATCTGTGATCTTCATGAAACATCATTTTTATATTATTTTGTTCATTTTGAAAAACACATATTTTTGGGTTGTAAATATTATTTTGAAATAGTTATTCAATATAAATGATAATTAGATAAATTTAATCTCTTTATATATTTGGTATATTTTAAATAAAATCATTTCACTATACATATCATTTAGTATTAACAATATTCCTCCTATTTTTGACCATTAACTAAAACTAGAAAAATATCATTTTTATTATAAACGAGTAATCATAAAATAATTAAAAATAATTCATAGTATTTATTAACCATGAACCCTTGTTTTAAATATATGAATCATTAGGTTTCACCTATGGAATTCATGGTCATTATCCATCAAAATTCCTCATAGTGGTTCATAATGAAAATTTCATTTAAGCTAACAATATTCTGAATAAGCCAAAAACAAGTTGTATAGTAATGGTTCATTCACTATGAATTGAAATAAAAAATGATATATAATTGAACAAAACATTTCATGGTAGTTACCTGTAGAAGAATATGATTCAAAACTTATTCGACATATGTTATCTTGAATGTGATTAATTTTAATTATATAATTCTCATCATTTATTTACCAAAAAATATGATATTATCCCATACACATCCTTATCCTATTTAATTAATTTATTTAATTACTATCCTAATTTAACAATATAACTAAACCTTTATAAAATTCTAAATATATATCCCCAAACATTTGATACATAAAAAATATGCCTTATTTGATGAATATTCAATTCATATCAATATAATTCATTCCATAACCATAATGGTATTTTTAATCATTTTATATTTACAAATGGTACATAAAATATCTATTTATTTTTTATTACATTAAAAAAAATATAACCTTAAATAAGGATTAATAATTCAATACATTATTTCTAACATGGGGAAGTGAAAACTATGAAATGGTGGCCTCATATGGCTGGTATTTTCAATCATAATATTTAACTATCAATGAACATATAATACAAATAAAATTATGTGAACATGTGAAGGCCCGGACCTCTCCGGCCCATTCCTTTGTCGAAAAGAAGGTCATGAAGTGTTCTCGAGGGTAGAATGGACTTTTCCCACACTTTTCGGAGTTTTGTGACTATACTGCGTCTAGTGTGAGTACACGCCATGTACCACCTTGCTGAGTATACCCCATGTTCATGCCGTATTCATCCTTTGAGAAATAAATAAGTACACGCCGTGTAGCCCATCCTACACGCCGTGTAGTTTCTCCCCGCATACGCGTTACCCTCAAACTGTGTGTTGACCAGTCAACGGTCATGTTCCATGTTGAATCCGTGACCATTCCACGTGAAATAAATAAGTACACGTTGTGTAGTACATTCTACACAAGTGTAGTTTCTCCCCACGTACGTGTTACCCTCAAACCGTGTGTTGACCAGTCAACGACCGTGTGCTGCGTGGAATGCCGTGTCGGAAGCCGCATGGCGACCATGTGGAATGGCCAAGTACATGCCATGTACTTAGAAGTACACGCTGTGTAATTTATTCTTTCTCACCTATAAAAGGAGGTGTCCTCTCCTCCTTTTCATATGATTCCTCTCCTCCCCATTCCTTCGAGAAGAGCTCTCCCGAGAGACTCCAAAGCTCCATTCTTCAATAACTTCCTCATCCGAGATCCGATTTACAATCCGTCAGCGACCACAAGATTGTAACAACGAGGAGGAACTTATGAGCATGGATTTGTTGTATTCAATTTGGAATTTCCTTTATAGCTTCCACCTGAAGATGTTTTTTCTTGGTTTTGACAGAAGCGACAGACGTCGACAGATTCCTTCTAAAGTTGATCTGGGGGAACGTTGCGATCAAAACCTATTGAGGTAGGGATTTTACCTTCATCTCACTAATTTTTTCATCATGCGGGATGTGTTAGATTTTTCATTAACGATACATAGTTGAACAAATTTAATTAAGATAATAATTGGCTTAAAGAATGGGGATGGGAAATTTGTTATGTTTATTATTGTTTATCCTATTGTTATGTTGTGAATTGAGAAGGCTCATGCCTACTGAAAATAAAGGTCGTTGGGGGCCTTTTATTGCACAATTAAATATTGCCCTATCATTTTAGAATGTTTTGTGGATGGTATCTTTGTGGAATTTTGAAATTGGTTAATCATGTAAAGTTAGCTGATTAAATGAATATCCAGAACTCTTGTGTGATCAACCCGGTTGAAAAAAATGGAATAATGAACATGTGGGTGTTGGTTTGGTTACGTGGTGTGTGAAAGGGGGGGTGAATCCTAGGTTATTACTAATAGGAAGGGCAGTGGGGCTGCAGTAAATTTTTTTAAAGGGGAAATGATGTGGCACAATCCTTGTTTATGATACAGTTGTGGAGATGTGGTTATAGTGACATCAGGGCTGCAGTTATGGGTTGTGATATTAAACTAAAGTGGAATGTTGATAAATGATCTATGGGGAAAAGTAATGAATTAAAAATTGGAATATTCAATGGGTATTGATTGATGATAAAAAAGGATGGTTATGTGTTACTTTTTTTCTATCTAACATGATTTTCGGTTGGTAGGGTTTTTCTACGAAACACTTGATCTGGTTTGATAATTTCCCAATAGTTAAGGAACTATTAAACTAATAATGTTGAAATATGATGACCTTAATGGGGTTGGGATTGTTTGTTTCATGCATGATTCATAGTAGCAGTGCCAAGGCACATGATCAGTTTCTTTGTTTAGGAGCCCTAGATTAGGCGGTGTGTTTGGTATACATATAAGTATCTGTATCTTTGTGTTTTGTCGCACCACATCCATGTTGAGAACTTAGTGATGAACACTCCCATTTCATGGGAGAGGGTTTTTTCCCCTTAGTAAGTATCTCATTCCTGCTCCTTCTTCCATAAGATGTAATGGATTCAGGCGACGTTATACCCATGACTCTTCGGGTAGGTTTCGATTGGTGTGATTCTTAGCCAAACTCTTAGGGCATGTTTATTGTTCCCATGAACAATCAGGATGAC
Organism: Viscum album; assembly: GCA_963277665.1. Classification (NCBI taxonomy): domain Eukaryota; kingdom Viridiplantae; phylum Streptophyta; class Magnoliopsida; order Santalales; family Viscaceae; genus Viscum; species Viscum album. Next base: position 1,916,159,192 of record OY728140.1, on the reverse strand, counting down.
GACCAGGTGTGTTCGGGCAGGGATGTGATTGTGTTTTGTGAGGCCAAGTGTGTGCAGGCGGGATAAGTGGTTTCTGAGGCACATGTGTGTATGGGTGGGATATGTGGTTTGTGTGGCCCATGTGTTTGCGGGTAGGATATGTGGTTTTTGAGGCCTAGGTGTGTGCGTGTAGGAAAATTGTGGTAGCATCAGGACGTTCTCTGTTAAGTAGAGCATCTAGCTAGTGGGGGGGGGGAATGGTGTGGGGTAACCAATACTCTTGTTCTTATATACTACTACTTGTTGTTTTGTGTTTTTGTTGAGCACGATTGGTGAGGTTGGGTGGATATAATTCCTTGCAAGGTTTTGGTTTCTTATATTGTTCTCATGGGACATTAGGATGTCTCCCCACCTGTGCACGAGAGCTTTAGGTTTCCCTATTGAGTATACTTGTATGCTCACCCTATATTTACTTTCAGGTTTCCATGAGGACTACGAGGGCTGTGAGGGACCCTACTAGTCGGGACAGTTGGAGTTGTTGCAGTTTTTGTACTCTTGTTTCTTTTGGTATTGCACTTTTGAGTTTAATTGTGCTTTTCCACTATTTCAGAATTGATTAAACATGCATGTGGGATTGGTTTGTGTTTATTTTAATTTACTTGTTCCGTTTTCTTTTGGTGTTTGGATCATCCTATTTAATGATCTTAAATAATAAAAAGGGTAATGCCTCTCATATTTGTGATAACTCATACCCTTGGGGCTAGTCGCCACTCTGCGGCCTACTAGAGTCGGGACACCGGGTTCATTATCTACCTGTCACCATTTCCAGCTCATAAGAGGCATATGTGGTGTGACGAGGTCATGTCAGAATGGTATCAGAGGTGATGGTTGAGAGATAGGATGGATTTTGGAGTTAGATACATTAAGGATTGCATGGGACGGTAGGTAATAAGTTTTAGGTAATTTTGGTGCGTGACATAGGCCAGGGAAGTCTAGCTAGTACATGGGATTTTAGGGCAACTCATGAGCTGATGCAAGGACTTTGATCCTACCAAACAACCAAGTTAGACTACATTGATTGTAGTTTAGAGATCCTTGGGAAGGTACATGCATCATCATGTTTGTGTTTTACTTTATTTTGGTGTTCTGGGAATGAAATTTATATAAAGTTATAAAATAAAACCATGATAAATTTCCTTGCTACTTGGGATTAGGCAATATTTGTTTACCGTACAGGTATGGCACCTGGACATCATCCTCGAGTGACTTAGACAGGTGAGGCCCACCAGATTCAGGCGGTCGATCAGTTAAGGATTGACCGAGAGGAGGAAGATGATCAATGGTAGAAGACTCTCTATTCTATCCCGCGATAAACCCTCAAGAAGTAAGAGGGTATTACATCGGACATGAAGAAAGAAGGGCAGATTGAGGAGCTAGGGATATTGTTTACATTGATCCTTGATCTGAGGGAGTACTAGGTTCCCCTAGCAATCAGTCATCTGAGAGGTGTGGCGTGTCAGTGGTGGACGTTATACCTCGAGGAGAGTTCAGAGGCAGAGGATCCGTGGGATGACATTGGGAAGGAGTTCCAAGAAGAATTCCTTTCTTCCCTGATCAAGGCAGAGATGTGGCAGGAGTTACTCACCCTCCAGCAAGTGAGTATGTTAGTACGAGAATTGGAGATCAAGTTCAATGGTACCCTACCCTTTTCCCAGGATCTCTTTCTGGATAAAGAGTCTTGGGAGAGACTTTTGAAGGAGTTGCTTCGTCCTTCTCTCTAGGATGTTGTCACCCCCTTCACCCTTCACACATACATGGCAGTACAGATGAAGGCATAGGTTGTAGAGAGGATTCACTCATAGGGAGGTGCACCATGAGAGGGGATCCAGTCGAGTTTGTTGAAGTGGAAGGTAGTCAGTAGTAGGTCTCTTGTGAACGGACCTTCCAGATTTAGGCCAATAGAGAGCAGGCCCCAGTAGTTCCAGTTCAGATCTTCGGGTCCACGTACCTTTTTCAGGGGCCCAGGACCGAAATGTTTCTGTTGCAGAGTTCTTAGGCACATTCATAGTCGGTGCCTGACTTGAGCTCAGTACGATAGAGGTGGGTAGGTTCAGCACCCACATCAGCAGCACCCGTTTCTGGTGAGTCCCTTCCAGCAGCAGCATGACCCTACTCTTTTGAGGGTGGACATGGAAGGAGGAGGCTTACCGTAGGGTGATCCTTGGGGACCTCGACCAGGGTGTGGTCGGGGAGGTGGTCGACATCAGAGAGGCATAGGAGATGGGTATGGACAGTTAGAAGTAGCAGAGTTTCCAGCTCTGGAAGGAACAAAGGTGGGTCGAGTTATGATTTGAATGTTTAGCACCCTCATTTCTACTTTTTACAATTCAGGAGCTTCGCAGTCCTTTGTTACACTCGGTCTGGCCCATGGTTTGGGTCTAGACGTACATATACTTTCCGTATTCCTGGTGCTGAGTACACCATTTGGAGGTCAGACCAGCGTATCTTGTGTTTGCTGGGGGTGTGGGCTGACATTGGGACCACATCGATCTAGTGGGGATTTTTTTTTCCAGATGCAGCCATACAATGTCATCCTAGGCATCGAATGGTTGTTTTCTGTTAGTGTCGTTATCTTCTTATTCTGAAGAAGATTCATGTTCTCCTATTTGGATGGGCAGAGTGTAGCTTTTTTTGGTGAGAGGAGCTATCAGGTTGGAATCCGTCTTGTGAAACCTCACCTTTCCTTGTTAGGAGGGTTATCTATGGTTTTAGCTGATACAGAGATGATGGATGTTCTAGAGTTTTTTTGGGAGTTCCTCGATGTTTTTTCCGAGGAGGTTGTGACTCTACCCCCCATATGTGATGTAGAGTTTGGGATAGACTTAGAGCATGATGCATATATGATTTCTATGGCCCCTTATCGGATGGAACCTTTGTTCATAAATAAGGAAGATGGAGGTCTCAGGCTATGCATAGATTACCGAAGGTTGAATCAGGTAAAAGTCAAGAACCATTACCCACTTCCAAGGATAGATGATCTCTTCATCTAGCTGAGGGGAGAAGGATGGTTTTATAATATTGATCTACAATCTGGATATCATCAATTCAGTGTAAAGGAAAATGAAATCTTGAAGACAATATTCAGGTGCAGGTATGTGCACTTAGAGTTTGTAGTGATGTTGTTTGGAGTTACGAATAAAACAGCTGTTTTTATGGGACTTATGAACTTTTTCATCAAAGAGTTTTTGTACTGGTTCATCATTGGGTTAATCGATGATATCCTGATCAACTAAAGATCAGAGGAGGAGAATGTTGAGCATCTCACGGCAGTCTTGGAAGTCCTTCAACACAACCATCTTTATGGTAAATTTTAGAAGTTTAAGTTCTTGACACAAGAAGTAAACTTCCTTGGGCACATGGTGTCTCAGCATGGAGTGTCAGTGGAACCGTTGAAGGTTGAGGTAGTTGTTAATTTGGTGGAACCCAAGATTTTTGTAGAAGTTCCTAGTTTCCTAGGGTTGGTATGTTATTATTGGAGATTCCTTTCGGACTTCTCTTGAATTGATTTTCCATTGAAATCTTTGACTACAAAGAAACAGGTCTTCCTATGGAGCGAGCAGTGCCAAGAATCTTTTGACTACCTGAAGATGAAGTTGGTCAGTGCTCCAGTACTCAGGTTTCCAGAGGTAGGTTTGTTGTATAAGGTTATATGTGATGCATCTGGCCTTGGATTTGGGTGTGTAATGATGCAGAAGAAGGGTGTGATATGTTATGGGTCTAGGCAGTTGCTTCGTCATGAGCGTAACTATGCCACCCATGACATAGAGCTTCTAGGAGTACTGTTCTCACTAAAGTTGTGGTGACATTACCTCCTTGGGGAGTGTTTTTTGGTCTTCTCAGATCACAAGAGATTACATTATATCTTCTCCCTACGTGACCTGAACTTATGGCAGCAGAGATGGGTTGAGTTTCTACAAGACTATTCCTTTGAGATCTATTACACTGAAGGTAAGGGAAATGCTGTGGCTGATTCCCCGGGCAGGAAGTCACATAAAAGAGTGGTTTTGGAATCCGTTTATGCTTGAAAATCAATGGGAGAGTTGGATGACTTGCACTTGGATGCAAGGGTAGATGGTGTTAGAGGATATTTGTTTCATATGACGATTTAGTCCTCCTTGTTGGAGTAGGTGGAAGAGTCTCAGCGGGGAGACTTCGAGATGGAAGTAATGCGGGATCATATTGATCAGGGAAACGCTCCAAAAGGATGGTCAGAGGACAGCCTACATCAGATGCTTTTTCATGTATGTTTATTTATTTCGGAGGTGATGTGTTAGGGAGTTCTCCATGAGTTCCATAGCTCACATTTGGAAGTACATCTGAGGGTTTCAAAAATGTACCGAGGCCTGAGGGAACAGTTTTGGTGGCCCGGGGTGAAACGGGCAGTGGCAGAGATTGTGGCTAAGTGCCTAGTGTGTTAGCAAGTAAAGTATTAACATCATGTTCCTAGTGGTTTTTTTCATCCTTTTGATGTCCCTAAATGGAAGTGTGATGACATCTCAATGGACTCCATCACGAGACTTCCCAGAGGTCAGGGTGGTTATGATGCTATCTGGGTAGTGGTGGATCGACTGATGAAATCAGCTCACATAATAGAAATTAAGGAGTCGGGACTGGTTAGTACCTTATCACAGAGGTACATAGTCGAGTTAGTGAGGTTTCATGGAGTTCTGAAGACTATCATCTCAGATCGGGACACTCGGATTACCTCACCAGTCTGGAGGGGGATACAACATGCTTTTGGCACCCAACTACGCTTTAGCACTAATATCCACCCACAGATCAATGAAAAGACACAGAGGTCTATCCAGAAGTTGGAGGACATGATGAGAGCATGCGTTCTGGATTTCGTAGGATCATGGGTGCAACACGTGCCTTTAGTAGAGTTTTCCTACAACAACAGCTTCCACTCTACTATTGGCATGGCATCGTTTAAGTATTTGTATGGAAGACCATGTCGTTCACCCATTTGCTGGGCAGAGGTTGGTGAGACAGGTGATCTTGGGCCACAGGTAGTACAGAGCACAATAGATAATGTCTGGCTTGTGCATGAGAAGATGAAAGTGGTTCAGGACTGACATAAGTCTTATTCTGATTGTAGGAGGAGGCCATTGGAGTTCTAGGTGGGATATCATCTGTTCTTGAAGGTTTCCCCTAGACGGGGGTAGTGGAGGTTTGGCAAGGGGAGTAAGCTCTCCCCTAGGTTCATCAGACCATTCGATGTACTAAGGAGAGTCATTGAGGTGGAATATTAGCTGGCCCTGCAACCTCAGTTGGATAAGGTTAATGACATCTTCCACATCTCCCAGCTTTGTTGGTATATACATGACGACTCACACGTTATCGACTGGGGAGTGTTAGATATGGGAGACGACGTGACCTTCGAGGAACGACTAGTCAGAATCGAGGATCGTAAATAGAAGGTGATTCGTGGATAAACAATCACCTTGGATCGTGTGTTATGGAGGAATGGCAGCATCGAGGAGAGAACATTGGAGCGGGAGGCTTAGATTCACGCTCAGTACCCAAAGTTGTTTTGACTTGTGTTTTTCATTGTTCTTATAAGATTTTTTTTGATGTTATACTCTATACCTTTGATATATGGAATGCTTGGCTTGTCGGTTGTGAGATGTTTTGTTTCCTTACTCTCTAGAAGTGTGTAACATATCCGGATGTGTGGGGAAAGAGAAAAACATGATCCTTAATCAAGACGCGTTAATGAGTATGTGATTGAACCAGTGCGGGAGAGTAAGTGCCGCCTAAAGAGGATAATATCTCGACATGGGAGAAGGAATTCTCCAATCCATGTGTCCGGGTAGTGTGTTGGTTGTACGATGTTGCAGGTAGTGTAAGTTGAAAAAATCCTAATATATTGAAGTGGGAAGACCCAATTATTAATCGAGACGCATTAATGCAGATGTGATTAAACCAATGTAGGTGAGTCAGTGCCACCTAAAGCGGATTATATCTCGACATAGGAGAAGTAATTCCTAACACATATGATTTGGGTTGTTGGTTGGGTTCCTGTTATAACAAGAGCCCTAGGAGTCATCTTGTTGGGTTCCTCTGAGTTGGTTTTTGAATTCTCGGGGACAATATTGCTTTAAGAGGTATCTAATGTAATGGCCCGGACCTCTTTGGCCCATTCCTTTGTCGAAAATAATGTCATGAATTGGTCAGGAGGGTATAATGGACTTTTCCCGCACTTTTTAGAATTTTGTGACTACACACCATGTAGTCTGAGTACACGCAGTGTACCACCTTGTCGAGTATACCCAGTGTTGAAGCCATTTCCTTTCCGCGAGAAATAAATAAGTACACATCGTGTAGCCCATCCTATATGCAGTGTAGTTTCTCCTCGTGTACGCGTTACCCTCAAACTGTGTTTTGACCAGTCAATGGACGTGTGCCATGTTAATGTTGTGTCTTTGCCATGTGAAATAAATAAGTACATGTTGTGTAGCCCATACTACACGTAGTGTAGTTTCTCCTCGCATTCTCGTTACCCTCAAACCATGTGTTGACCAGTCAATGGCCGTGTGCCGTGTTGAATTCTGTGATGGAAGCCGCACAACGACCGTGTGGAATGGCCGAGTACACGCAGTATACTAGGAAGTACACACCACATAATTTCTTCTTTCACTCTTATAAAAGGAGGGGGCCTATCCTCCCTTTTATACCATTCCTATCCTCCCCATTCCTTCATGCAGAGCTCTCCCGAGAGACTCTAAAGCTCCTTTTTCCATAACTTATTCGTCCGAGCTCCGATTTATGATCCGTCAGCGGCCACGAGATGGTAACAACGAGGAGAAACCGTTGAGCTTGGATCTGTTGTCTTCCCTTTGGATTTTCCTTCCCAAATTCCTCCCAAAGATGTTTTTGCAGGCTTTTGACAGAAGCGACGGACATCGACGGATGTCGACAGACGTCTTCTAATGTCGACCTGATGGAGCGTTGCAATCAGAACCTATTAAGGTAGGGATTTTACCTTCGTCTCTCTAATTTGTGCATCATGGAGGATGGGTGTCCTATTGCTTTCACAATACATAGTTGAAACAGTTTAATGAAGATAATAACTGGATTAAAGAATGGGGATGGGGAATTTTTTATGTTTATCTTTGTTTATCCTATTGTTATGTTGTGAATTGAATAGGCTTATACCTACTGAAAATAACTGTCATTGTGAAACTTTTCTTGACAATAAAATGTTTCCTTATATTTCTAGACAATTTTGTGGATGTAAAATTTATGGAATATGGAAATTGGTTAATCAGGTAAAGTGGATGATTAAATTAATATCTGGAACCCTTGTGTGATCACCCTAGATGAACAAAATGGAATAATCAAAATGTAGGTGTTGGTATGGTTACGTGGTGTGTGAACGGGGGGGGGGGGGTGAATCCTGGTTTATTACGAATAGGATGGGTAGTGGGGCTCTGGTAAATGTTTTTAAAGTGTAAATGATGTGGCACGAGCCTTGATTGTGATACAGTTGTGGGGATGTTGTTATAGTGGCAGATGGCTACAGTAATGGGTTGTGATATTAAAAAGTGGTGGAAAGTTGATAAATGAACTATGGGGAACAATAATGAATTAGAAGCGGGAACAATCAATGGGGATTGATTGATGATAAAAGTGTTGGTTTCGTGTTTCTTCTGTTCTATCTAAAATGAATTGTGGTGGGCATGGGTTTTCTATGAAACTATTGATCTGGATTGATAATTTCCCCATAGTTAAAGAACTAATTAACTAATACTATTGAAACATGAAAACCTAAATGGGGATCAGATTTTTTGATGTATGCATGCTTCATAGTAGGGTTTCCAAGGCATGTGCTCAGTTTCTTTTTTTATGATCCATCGATTGGGTTGTGTGTTTGGTATACATATATGTATCTGTATCTTTGTGTTTTGTCTCACCCCACCCATGTTGATCACATAGTGTCGAATACTCCCATTTCATTGGAGAGGGTTTCCCCCTTAGTTACTAGCACCTTCCTGCTCTTTCACCCATAGGCTGTAATGTCTTGAGGTGACCTTACACCCAAGACTCTTCGGGTAGGTTTTGATTGGTGTGATTCTTAACCCAACTCTTCGTACATGTTTACTATACCCAATAACCTTAGTAATGAGGCCCAGGTGTGTTCGGTAGGGGGTGTGGTTGTGGTTTGTGAGGCCCAAGTGTGTGTGGGAGGGATATATGGTTTGTGAGGCCCATGTGGGTGGGGGCGGGATATGTGGTTTGTGAGGCCTAGGTGTGTATGGGCGGGATATGAGGATTTTGAGACCCAGGTGTGTGTGGGCAGGAAGATTGTGGTAACATCAGGACGTTCTCCATTAGGAAGAGAAGCTAGCTAGTGGGGGGGGGGAATGGTGCGGGGTACCCAATACTCTTGTTCTTATATACTATTACCTGTTGTTTTGTGTTTTTTGTGAGCGTGGATGGTGAGGTTGTGTGGATATAATTCCTATCTAGGTTTTGGTTTCTTCTGATTCTCTCATGGGACATTTGGTTGTCTCCCCACCTGTGCACAAGAGATTTTGGTTTCCCTACTGAATATACTTGTTTACTGACCCAACGTTTACTTTCATGTTTACAGGAGTACTACCAGGGTCGTGCGGGACCCTACTAGTCAGGACAGCTGGATTTGTTGCAGTTGATGTACTCTTGTTTCTTTTCGTATTACACTTTTGAGTTTTCTTGTGCTTGTACATTGTTTCAGAATTGTTTAAACATGCATGCGGTATTAGATTGGATTTATTTTCATTTACTTGTTCCTTTTTCTTTTGGTATTTGACTCATCTTATTTCCCGATCATAAATAATAAAAAGGGTAATGCCTCCCAAATTTTTGAAAACTCATACCCATGGTTCTAGCCACCACTCTGGGGCCTACTGGAGGCGGGACTTGGGGGGTCACTATCTCCCTTTCCCCATTTCCAGTTTAGAAGGGGCATCTTTGGTGGGATGGGTCGTGCCAGAACATGGTCATTACAATAGAAATCAATATGCATCAATTCAATGATTTTAATCATGTAACATGAGAAAATATTTTATCAATAAAAATAAATAACAAATAGGTTTGTAAAATCATCTATAACTAATCACAATCCATGGAAAAAATATCATAATATTAATAGATATTTTTTCTGATTAACATAATTATATAAAATCATTAATTTTTCATTGATCACTTCCAAGAATTTAACATTTTCTGGGGTTCAGTTTCCATTATAGAAATTCTATAATCAAGGTTCACCCACAAGGATATATTATTGTACAATATCCCGTAATGAAATGGTTCTCACCCCATTCCTGTGATTATTATCTCATTAGATTTCCATCATAACCCTATTCATCAGTAGGATATATGAATCCCAAACCTCCCATAAATAAATTAAATCCCCTACATATGTGTTCCACAAGGTCGTAAAATATTCACATGTCATCATATCATAAAACATGAAAAAGATATATGTTTTATAATAAATTCTATATCATAATAATAAGTAATCAATATAATTAATAATGAAGATTACTTAGAAAAATATTACCATTAAATAACAAGTTAAATTAATAGATTTTGGTTTATATGATAATATTCATTAAGGTATCACTATAAAATTTCTCGTGGGAAAGTAATTTATATTTAAAATTAATATTTTAGATTCGGAAATGATACAAAATATTAATAGTAAAAATGATTTCAAATGAAATGTGGACTTTTATAAAATAATATCCACATAATATTGTACTCATGATGGTTATGTAAGTTGTTCATATAGATTATGGTAAAACAAAACATCCAATAATATTATGGGACAAAGATAAAAGTACCACATTGGAAAAATGTTCTGAATATTTATCATATAAAGTGGCATAGAATATAAAATATATTAAAATACTACTGAAATTATTCATTAAATAGAGATGGTAAATTGAATGGAACGAATGAACCACTAATAAAATTTATAATGAAAATAAACTAAAGAATATTTTATGATCTCTATCATATTAAATACCATCATCATAAATTTTATTAATAAAGAATACCATTAAAAAAAATTTTACACTGAAATATGTTCTACTATGGTAGATTTTGAAACATAACCCCCACAATATAATTAAAAAAAATATATTTTTAAATTGATATAAAATATCGATATGTATGATAAAAATATATGAATGGAAATATAGGTAAAACTCATAAATAAATAAAGTTGTATTACATTGGAATTGTATAAATAGAAAAAATAGATGAAATATCCTTTTTGTATATGATTTGATCGAAACAGAAGTCCCTCAAACCATTGAAAACATATATTTCAGTAAAAACCATAAATAAAATATAATATTATTAAAATTTCTATTCAATGTTAGTATAGACACCATAAAAACAGAAATTTGTGAACAACATTAAAACATATCTTAAAGGAGATTACTTTATGGAAAAACCACATATCATGTATATAATCCCTATTAAGTGCTGTATCTTCTAGTATAATAAATATTAATTTAATATAGTTATTTCTGAAAATAATACTCATAAATTAAATATCATATATCATATAGTAATATAAATTAAATAAATAGCTAGAAATTATATTCTATTAAATTCTTCATTTCTAAATATGATTCCTCTGTTTATAATATATATATTTTTAATAGTTATGAACATTGAAAATTGATCAGAGATAATAAATATCCAGATATTTCATAATGGTATAAAAAAATTAATAATCATTATATATATTTATATATTTATAACCATTTATTAAATGCAGTGTTTGAAAATTAATTACATAACATCATCGAGATAGTTTTACATATATACAAACCAATGATGTTTCCACATTTTGATAAAAGGAATGAACGAACGTTAAATATTAATATAAATTGATATAATATTTTTTATATCATAATTATAACATGTTTTCTTTATATTTACTTATTTTATACACAATTCAAGAAGGTAATGGTAAAAAAGTAACATTTTGTTTTGGAGGTGGTAGTAGACAAGTTTGCATGACAAATTTTATTATTTACCAAAGGATTATAATGAATGTAGTTGGGTAATAAATTATAATTTTAGAATAAATAAATTTTATAAATATAATATATAAGATTTAAATTCATATATTTAACCACATATGAAATATTATGATGGGAAAAGAATCATATTTCATTATGGATGTGGTAGTCCACACATACATACGAGTGATACTTTTAATTCCATATTTATTGATAAATAAGTAGAAAATAGTTGTTACATCATAATAATATCATCGTTCGATACTAAAGATACAATATTTTCTCTTTTAATTTTTAAGACATGTTTACAGAAAGTAGAATAATAAATATAATATATATAGGTTGGTTAAATTTTATATCACTTCTTTGAGAGACAACACTCCATAAAGAAGTTAAACCTGAAATGATTGATCATAAGAGAATGTTAAGAGGTATTTAATAAAAGGAATAATTATATAAATTCTTCTCGGTTTGTTTTAGATGACATAGAAGGAACTAAGTGTGTTAATAAGGGAGGAGTATATGTTCTTTTTTATAAGTGAGTGGATGGACACACATGTAATTCCCGATAATATATCAATTATAGAGGGTGAAATTATTATGAATGTGGACCCAAATGGATTGGAATTATATTGTATGAATATATATGTATTAAATATCATTAAAACATATAAATTAAATATAATATATTTTAAATAAAACACTTATATCATTGTTTAATTCCCCAAAATGATTATTTTGACCTTAACAATTTAAACAAAATTTTACAATTTTTACTATTAACAATGAAAAATAAATATGTTTACACAATTTTATAATTTAACATATAATTATTAAAATTATATTATTGATGTTACTAAATTTGATTTCTATAAGTGCGAGTATTTTATTGTGAATAAGTGTGCATCCTAGATTGAAAAATGATTTAAAAAAATCATTTCACATAAAACATAATTTTCCACTATTAGCTTCCTTTTATCGAATTAATTTATAAAATATTAGAGTTAATATATAATATAAAAAGTTTCCTATATAAACTAACAATTGATAATTAATACAATTTTTATTGAGGGAAACTCATTTAGAATATATGATTTTTTTTGGAAAATAAGGATTTATAAAAAATACAAACATATATAAAATATAACTAAAATGATGTTTTTTATATAAATGATTAGATAATTTCAACATAAATGAGTTTTATTAATCATTATTATTAGATTCCAAACTCTATATTAATTTTAATTGAATTAAAATTTCGATTTTTTTGCAAAAATACTTTATTAACTAATAATCATTGAAAAATATATATTTTTTGAAAAAAAATCTAATAATCCAAAATATGATTTTATTAATAGGATGATATCAAAAAAAATTATAATTATTAATTTTTTAAAAAAAATTGTATAACTATGTTATAATCTTTTAGTGAATATTTTTCATTGAAATCCATTTTTAATGGAAATTCAATTTTGATTCATAAAATTATTTAACTAAAAATTGAGTTAATATTTAATATGAATTTGCCAATAAATTATTATTATTTAAATATTTTAGAATTGTTTTTTCATAATTTCTTATTACTATTACAACTTTCATATTTTATAATTTTTTAGAAAGATTTTATAGATCATGGATCATAGAGACTCGAGATTTTATGTAAATAAGTCTATCAGACACATAAAATTTATATGAAAAACAAATATATTCTAATATAATGGGTCATTTTGTAGGATCAGTTTTGGGTTAGAACATAGAGGGGAATTATTACAGGATGACAATATTTCACTATAAAATCTTTTATATATTTTTTATCTCACTATCAATTTTATATTCGTAGAATATATTTTCTTCTTCAGATATGTTAGAAAGCATGCACATAATTCAATGAATCTCAAAGAACACTATGAATTTTTCATTATTTCATCTACATTTTCTATGAATAAATACCCAATGTATGGTCTCTATTATACCCTAGAAGCAAAAAAATTTCTTATTGATTCAAAAGACGATGTTTTAACATCAACCTATTCCCTAGGCCCTTAAAAGGTACATACGATGTTTTCACATTAAAGAATAATGTTATAGGATATCTATGTATCCATCCTAAATTGATAAACTATTAATAACAATTATTCATCAAAATAAACAAATTAATTGTGATCACCCATATATATATGTATTAATAAAATAGTTTATTCTACTTCACATCAAAGGGATCTCTTCAAAATGAAACCATATATGAGGTTTCAAGTTCCTCTATTTAATTTAATATTAAATGTGACATAATGAATTTATTTTCAAGGTTCTCATTTTCACACATAAATATAATTTCAAAATGTATTATAAGTTTCAATTGGTAACTATTGATGGTTTTAACAAGTGAAATAATATTATTAGTGTATGTTCTCTTATCAATTCGTTTTATTTCATCTGTTCAAACATAAAAATATCTTGTAAATAAAATACTTGTTATCCCTAAATATGCATGTATTTTCAGCTTCCATATTTGTGGTTTCACATTTATCCTTCATAAAATAGTGTTTCCCTTTGAATTACGTATATTTAAATCGATATGGGGAATTATTAAATACATATTCTATTATTTATTTTGTTTCAGAAGAGTAGTAAGCACTATATGGATCTTCTTTATTCAAAATGTTTACATAAAATTTACATTATGTATTCATGTGGCTAGTCAAAACCCTTTTATCTAATGAGATCACAAAACAACTCAATCATGAGACTAAGTGTCTCGATGTTTTTATTTATACATTAGTTGTGTACATAAACCTCATATTTTTTATAGTTTAGTGGATTATAGAATATTCTAATTCTTTGTAGAAAAGGAACTCCACATATTCTATATTAAAAAAATATCTTGGAGGAAAACATAAGTAATATTTAATTAAATATATGGGCTTATATATGTTTTTAAATATAGATGACCATAAACATTGGTTTTTGAATGCATGGACATAAATTTTATGAAATATTTCATGTCTTATAACAGTGTTGAGTAAACCATTTTTTTAAATAACTTAATATACTTCAGAATGTAATTATGCATTAAATGGTTCAAAGAAAAAAATAGAGGTTTATTTTCTTTTTATGTGAGATTATATTTTTATTTCATTATAAATAATAATTTTCATATATTAAAACAGATTAATCATTTTTTATACAAAAAAATTGAATAATATTTATTTATTTATCCTCTTTCATATGTGATGTTTTCCTCTAAAATCCTGGAAAACCCCATGAAAAAATTCATGTGTGGTGATCACAATGGTGATAATTTTCTCAATATTATGAGATCCCAACACAATCGTTCTTGATTCTACAACATGAGATGATGAAAAATATAAATTTTTATTTCCATCCTATAAAAGGTAAACCACATTTAATTAATTGTAAATTATGGGTATCGGTTGCTTTTATATGGGTAATATTTTATAAATGTTCTTCATGGATATATAAGGGTATTAATTTATCATCTCAAGGAATATGAATGAAGGTTGTTAGGATTGTTGATTAGAAAACTACTATAAAAACCAAAAGAATTTCATTATTCCTAAATACTTCGTAACATGAGAATATTATAAGTGTTAAACATTTCCCACATCAGAAAGTAAAATTTCCCTATGATCCTTTATTAGTAAATCTGTGTAATTGAGATTCTGATCCAGCACCAAGGACGATAGTTCAGAAACTATATGTACACTAGACCATCACCATGGTATGCCAAACAAGAACAATCACATTTCCTTCTTCTTTTGTGTCCATGAAGAACCCCCAAGATTTCTCTTTGGACATTATAAATTCTTATCAACACACAAACCACGATGATGGCATACATAGCTAGATATTCTATATGGTTTAAACATATCACGCTTGTGTTGAATCCTGGTAGCCTAAATGGTTGTATATGTATGGATACATTTTTATTACAAAAATATTTATATAATTAATAAAAAAATTGTATGAAAATTTCTCATCCAAAATTACCTCGTTATTAAAAACAAATAATAATGTAAAAATATTAAACTATTTTTACATATATAATACATTTTATCTGTAAATTAAATATTTAAATGTTCTTCCAAAAATATTCTACACAAGAAATATTCACATGAAATAATATAATGATGATTTAGCTTTAATTCATTTTATGATTTAATCAATGCTTAACTAGAAACTTGTTCGTAAACCAATATATACCATATCATAAATTTTCATAGTTGAAATCATATTAAAAAATATTATATGGGACCTCTAGGCATTGTATAGATAGAGCATGAACAAAAAACATTATTGGGGTCTCAAATAGAATTATATGAATTTATTGTATTCAATATATATGGAAATAATGTGATTTATCTATTAATTTTATATTTCTATGAAATAAAAAAATCATATTTAATGATAATCAATATCATTACATTTATTTTTTATAAACAGTAATGTAGAAAATGATATATTAATATCTTATCTATATTTTATATCTCATATTATATTATACTCTTCACCTTTGTAAGGGAATATTTAAATTTCTTTGGAGTGTTTGGTATATGTTTTTTGAATGAAATTCTATATCAACTATTTCACTATATGATTACTTGGGAAAACCCACTATAGAATTCATTATGGACTAATTTAGATGTCAATGTTGTCCATTCTCAATTGAAAATATGATAACAATCGATATGGAATAGCTCATATCTTACCTCAGATTCAATTGAACAGTATTTAAGTTGATTATAATTGGTTAATACGAATTTAAATCACAAAAGTGGAAGTATTAAAATAACACATGATGGAAAAATATTCTCATGAACCATTAATAACAAAAACAATGAATCCATCTCAAAACACTAATTAAAATCATTTATGTATACTTGGTAGGTTATATTCTCAAATTCTTTCATAGATTATATTCTGGAATATTTTTTTCATAGTATTGATTCATTAAAGTTTTTTCAGCTATATTAAGAGGTATGTTCGCTTTTTTCTTGTAAGGATTAAGGAATTTTACAACATACCTAGAAAATGTGTATATGAATCAATATATTCCTAAGGTTTTATAATATGATAAAATTTATGGA
This sequence comes from Viscum album, assembly GCA_963277665.1. NCBI lineage: Eukaryota > Viridiplantae > Streptophyta > Magnoliopsida > Santalales > Viscaceae > Viscum > Viscum album. Next base: position 1,916,143,021 of record OY728140.1, on the reverse strand, counting down.
ACTAAAAACATTATTGGACACCCCACATAAAGGGATGGAATAAAGATACACTTAATCAGGATGCTTCATATTATATATTGATCTTTTAATTTCGAATTTATATCCAATAAATTGTTGTGATCAATTCATGATTGAGGACCTCATATTTTTAATTTAATCTCAGCCATATTTGTCAATGTGGATATTTTTTACAATAAATAATATGCAGTATATAATATGATAGATCATACTAGGAATAAGGTTTCAATAACATGTGGAATAAATATTTAAACATGATGAAATTTCAAAAGGACTTCATCAAATCATCGTCGCCTACAACTTCCTACGAGTAATGAACAATGAGAATTTATGTTGGAATATGTTTGACCTCAAATGATTTTTTGTGAGATCAAAATGATAAGGTTTTATTATTAATACTATGATATCATTGTTTTCAAATCAATTTGTGTGTTAACTCCACATAATTAATTTTAAGAATTTCATGTTTGTTTTGGGTTGTATGAAATTTTCAATTTCATTTCTCATAACATTATGTGGAATTTTCATTTTCAAATTTGACATCCAGACACAATCATTATATAGTGATTTATACTTCATTATTTGTATATCTTATTTATATGGTGTTACATAAAATCAATTGTAAATGATATTTCCATGCTTCTAAAACCTCAATACATATTTTTTTTCATTTTATAGTTATTATTAACTACAACAGTTTAATAAAATCCAGTATCATCATGTGGAATCTCATGTGTACACATTTCTCCTTCATTAAATATTTCCTCTGATATATTCAGTTCTATTTCTATATAAATAAAGAATAAAATATGAAATTTTAAATATGTATGGTTTTCTCCATAGAACCACATGTAATCTATAGTGTGATCTTTACTACTTCATAATAGTAGTTCTTATTTTATACATTGTTTTTTACCTTGATTGTGACTCCATTCTTTATGATGTCGATATTATTCTTATATTGATCCACGATCATATAACTTATTATAAAAATGGTTAATCATATAATCTTTATTTTAGACAACATGTTGATCTTTAGGGGATTGTTTTTTCAATATTTTTTTTATCATTCTATATTATTTTTATCACCATTTTCTAGTTATTGTGAGTTTTTTCATTAAATTCTTGGGTTTTTGTTTATGAATGATTTAAAATAACCTATATATTTGTGTTAAAAAAATTCATTTCAAATCCAATACATATATTTCAAACATTATAATATCTTAATAATATGATTTTCATCCTTGGATTATATAGAGTAAGAATCATCACCGCTATTATACTACTATGTATGTATGATATTATTTTCTCAGACATGAATATTGTACCAAAAAACATATGAAATGTGGATAAATATTTCATAACATGAAAATAGATAATAAATCACGATATATTCATTAATGTCACACCATAGAAAGAAGGAAATTATTTCTATTTCTATTTATTCAAATTATGATTATTATATTCCCTTATAAAATATTTTTTCTACTCTAAACATTTTTACTAAAGACATATTAGTCAAAAATTAACCACCATTATCATGTATCTCATAGCTAATTTTTGAATGTGGACAAATAATATTACTAGAGTTGGAAAAGATATTGTTACCTGAAGTTGATGGAAGTATCTTTTTAATCCATCATGATATAGAACTGTAAATGTTTTAAATTTTTTGTCCATATAATAAAATTCCTCTATAATAAAATTATTATTTAATTGTTTTTTTAACCTCTTATAGTAATTTCATGTAATTATGATTTTTTAATCACCCATCATAGTAATTTTCAATATTTGTAAATTTGAATACATTTTCTGAGTTATTTAAAATTTATGTTAAATTAGAGATCCCTTGTTTATTTCAATCACTCTTAAAATCTATTCATGAACAATATAATGTCAACATTATGCATAATTTATTCACATGTATTAATTTTTTGATATTCATTATAATAATCTAATTGATATAATTTTATTAATTATTTTTATCATTAATTGTATTTGAATTTTTTTATAACTAATAGATTTTTCCTTGAAATTATTTTTTATAAATCAAAACTTCATAAATTTTATTTATCCTATGATCTATAAAACTATTGTCTCATTGATGAATTTTAACATTCAATGATTTATTTACCCAAAATATAATTGATACCTAAACAAGGTATTAAATTATTTAATCCAAATATATCCCCATGTTCTCTACTTTTTCATCAATCATTGGAACTCTAGATCATTTAATATTACTTTATTTAGTTATATCTTTAAATGTTATAAGACTTTGTTCCAATGGAAACTATATTTTATTATTCAATTATTATTGAATGGTGATATATCTTTCAGCGTCTTCATTTAATGTATATAAAAATCATTTTTAGTGGAATGATATTTACTAGTTTTTGTGGTTATTATTCTAGAAAATCACAAAAATTCATGTTTGAGACATCTTCATTAATATGTAAGGTAGTAAAATTTTACTTATCCATGAGAGTAGAATAAAATGATTGAAATTTCAATCGTATTCATTATGAAACAAACCAGTTATTATTTTTTTCCCATGAATGATGTCTTATAAATCATTTTCTGTTATCCATTTTTTAATTCTTCAATGTCTTGTTAGATATCTTATTTTTGTCTATAATTGATACAATAACTCCATTTTTTCATAATAGTATAAAATTATATGGTTATTAAGTTATTTAAAAATAATTAATAGAGATAATCTAATCAGAGGTGTCACATGACAGATTGATACAAATTTTTCTAATAATTCTGGAATAAACCCACATAGGACATGGGCGATCATTTTGGGATTTTTTTAGTTAGTTTAGAAATTTGTATACCATTTAGATCCTTTTTCAGATATTTTTTAAATAATTATATTTACTTCTTCAGATTTAGTGAAAATAAATGGAAAAGCCCAAATAATGAAAATAAAACAATAGGATTTTATTAATAGGTTCCCCTATAATATGGACTAAAGCATAATCAGTTTAAGGTGCTTATTATCAAAGTTACACTCATATTTCCTTTAATTATGAGGAAAATAACATGAAATAGTATGAACATGAAGCTATTATCCATATTATTACCTATTGTAATGGATGAAATAACATTGATACCAATGGTTACATTATATTTTCACATCTCTCCTAATGTGATCATCAATATATAAATATTCTTCTTTATTAGATACAAATGATGTGTAATAAAAATTTTATTAATTTAGAAATGAAATAGATAACTATGAATCATAGTATTAATGGGAAATAATGAAAATTTAATATTATTATTAGTTATATACTTTTAAATATACTATCATAAAACAATATGATGTGATAGATTAATATATTTAGTTCTAAATTATCTGATGAAATAAAATATTTAAATGTAGTATAATTTTAAATGTCGTTCAAATATTTTGTAAAAGTGCACACTTTATTTCTACACAATGTATCTTTTAACATGAAAATATTTCATTGAAAACAAAAAAAAATAAATGTTGATTAAATATTGTATGTCAATGATTATGAATAAATCTTCTTCACTAATGAATTTGTGTGCACTATGTACTTTGTTTCGTTGCTCACCTTACCAAAAGTGTGTTTAACATTATCTTGTATTAACATAGTAGAGTATGTCATGTCATTGTGGCTTCTCACTATCCTGTATAGAATAATGGATTTTTGACATGTATTTTAGTAAACACACATAAGATAGTATTATAACTTTCACTATAAAATACAATGTTTTATATGAATATTACTGGGTACAGAGTTCTTCTTTACACATGATGAGCACAAAACCACTTCATCATGTATCTGAGTGTCTATTGGAACTTCATTTTGATAATTAGAGTAAGAATTTATCATTTATGACATTAATAAACTCAAATATCTTCACCTTTCAAGAGTTTTTATAGAACACTTCTATTTCAATAGACGAAAAAATAGTGGAACATAACCAATCATTAAATAAAAGTTGGGGAAGAGAAAATATTTTTTAGGAAAATGTTATCCCTTAAAGAAAATCCCTATTAACCTCCTAATATATTGATTAATTATCAATAACATGGGACAATGTACCAAATGAAATAAACAAGTGTTTTATTCCATCTCCTATAACACAATAGAGTAAATTATATTTTTATGTAACATTTAATTATTTTATTTATAATAAAACATCATGTTGTTTTTGTGATATAGAAAATGGAGGTGCCAGTTATTAAGTAATATCATATCATTATTTCACCATAATATAATCAAGTGGTTTTATGGATATATTAACCATTTTGAACAATAATATAATATTAAATAAATATTCATTTTTTTCATCTTCATTTTAATGTTATATTCTATTTTACAAAGTTGTTACATTCACATGAATTCAAGAATTCATGGTTACTAGTTTCATGTGTGATGCATCAATATGATTAGAGATGAATACTATTGACATTTCATCAAATACTAAAAATGAATTACATTCCCCTATGAAATTTTATCATCTAATGGTAAAACTCTTATTTTGCAATGTTATAAGTTTCATAATTCATTTCAGTCTACTCATAATCTTGTCTAGTAGTTGATATTAGATTATAATGGTATCAATTTCCCATAAAATATTAAATAGATTTGACAAATGAAAAATTAATTTGAAATAGATATTATAAAACATATTTAATTCTCTTTATTATTTCCAAAAAAAATTATTTCAGGAATAGTATTCAAGAATTACAAGTCCCACATCTAATTACTCAGTTTTCATATTCATCTTAAAAAAAATTCATTATCGTCATTCATATAAAATGCCTATATTTAAGGTTTATGGAACACAACACATAATATCCCAACAAGATGTCATATCAAACATGCATAGTCCATCAACTATCCTTATATGGGACAATGAACACCCCCATGTATGCTTTATGTTGGAATTATGAATGTCTTCTCACAAATTTGAATCAAACATCACTTGTTGGAATGATCTCTCATTTAGTTGAACCTACTCCCACATGTGTGTTCTCAAGATAGAATTGGGGAACTAAAAAATGTGCATTTTCTCTATTATCACCTACAATATAAATAATAAATACAATGTAAAAAACTCTAAAACATCATTAGCATAATTATAATAATATATCATTAAAATATCAATGTATTTCTAATGGATATAAAATGTACTTGTGGAATGAAAAAAAATTCATTAACTTCTCTAAATCATCATCATAAGAAACATTAATATGAAATAATCACAACATTATTCTTCTATAAAAAAAATTGTACTGTTAGCAATGTGAAACATAACACATGTTCATGAATCAATTATTATTATTTCATGAATCATTATACATGAATTTAATTCATCAAAAATATAATATGGTATGTTTGAACATCATTTAGATGTATCATCATAAATTAATATATTTGAAATAATGAATAATTTTATGAAATATTATTTTCCAATATTTATTTATATAAAACCATTAATTTCATAATGACTTGTTGGAAAATTTTACTAAATAAACACATTTTTCAATCACCATTATTATAGTATTGGTCTCCCATGTTTATTTAATTTTTTATTCTTATTATGTTATAAAAAATGATTATTTTAAAATGTATTATAACTATACAATCTTCATTATTAATATAATGTATATAATGACAATGTTATTGCAATCATTTTCATTACATTTAATTTTTATATTATTATGTTTAATGTTGTATCTATCATGGATTCATTGTAATTGGCACATATTAATAGGATTCCACTAAAGGGTATACTCTCCAATCTAGAGTTATCCGAAACATTATTGAATTAGGCATCCACTATTGTATAGGAGGCACAATTAATGTAATGTGGAACCATCAACCTAATAATTTTACCAAATCATGATTTCGGTATATATTTACCTATAATTTCTTACCATGTTTGACAACCTGTTTTAGTTGACACAGTAAACAAAAATTAGTAGCTACATTATTGAATAAAATTAACTTTTTTCATAAAATCCTCACAAAATAAATATATCAAAATCAGTAGATCATGGAGAGAGCCATGGCCTCAAAAAATTATTATTGAAAAAGTTAACAGTAAAAAGGAATGAAGCAGGTAGTATGAGGATTAACCACATCAATACAATAAAATATCATGTAATGCAACAATCCTTTTCTTCCATAACCTCTTCCATGAGGCCCGCCTCTACCTCTTAGATGCCTTCCCCTTTGCCACTTTTTAGGAATCTTTCAATCCTCACTTGCATTAAGCATCTACCCTGAACCCTCACTTGCATCATCTTGGTGACCCATATCATTAACCAGGTCCACATCTTGAGCCTCTTCAGCATGCACCTCACCAGTCCACACATGTTCATCAGTATGCACCACTCTAGAAGGAACCTTCCCGAGTCCAGAGTTATTAGTCACTATAGAAGACAAAGATTCCTTACCATTTCAGCTCCTTCTCTCTATGTAATCTCTATCAAATTCTATTGAATTAATGGAGTCTAGTATAGTGATGAAATTTGGAATCACCAAAATACCACCATAAATAGCCTCATTTAGAGGCCCTTGTAATGGATCCAAACCAGAATAAGAGTCCACAACACTAGCACAAGGCAGGACACCACTAAGAGAAGTCTTCTCCATAGTGGCATGCTGCTCCATGCTATAAAAATCCACATTGCAAAGAGCCGTGGAAACTATATGAGAGGAATCCAGCATAGTATGCTCATGAATCACATAAAGAGCCGTAGCAGGACCAATGTAATCATAGACAAGAGCCTGTATAGCAGTAGGACCAGAGGAATCACATATCATATGCTGGTCCAAGCCCTTACAAGCCACAAAAGTGGCCTGCAGAGGCTCAAATGAAACATAAGTGTTATTAGTCGAAGCCACATCAGCCAGAGAAATAGCAACATTAGTTTCCACATCTATAAATAGAACATCGGGCCCCCTCAAAGCCTCTAATTCAGGGGCAGAATTCATAACAAAAGACACATGATTCCACGAAGGAAAAAAAATCAACATTTGAACCAAGTTACCATTAGCCATATATTTCCCCTCTAGAAAAAAAGAACGATCATATGCCACTTTACTATCATGGCTAACAACATCACTCTATTTAAGAGGTTCAAATACTTGAGCCAATAGTGGAGCACGGGGAGCACACCCATTACCATCATCATTGTCAGTTTTTCCATCTACAATATCAGTATAAAAAAGAGGACTCCACTCCACATTTCCACTACCATAACCAGGTAGTGAAGAGCCTCTAATGGGAGAGGCCGGACCTGCCACACCCTCATGGGGACCATGATTCCTAGACAATGATTTAGGCCCAGAAGTGTCCCTAGATGAGATATTAAATTTACATTTGTCAATAAGATGCCCATATTTTTTACAATTTGATAACTTAGAACTGGTATGACATTTATCCTTATTGTTCCCAATAGTCAATAAATTCATACACAACTCGGGAACATGTTCAAATTCAATGCATAGTTCAAATATAAAATCACCAACAATTATGTAAACAGTCTCAACAAGAGGCTGAGACATGTCAAACTCAACCAACATACGATCATAATGACCATACCTCACGGTATTAGTTTCTTTGTCCACATTAAGTGGATTTGCAACAGCCATGGAATAATCCTAGAGGATTTTGGAATGTAAAAAGACCCAATTCATGCCTTTCACACGAATCCAGGACTGAGCAATGGTGTTCTTGTCCTGAAAGGGATCGAACCATGGATAGTAATTCTAGAATCTTATAATGCCAGGCTTAAGGTTAACAAAACCATAGCTTTAGGCCCTCAGTTTATGATCATTTGAACTAAAGGTAATATGAAAGAAATTCATACCCAACGAGACAATGTGCAAATATGTAAAATCCCAAATCTTCCTTAAGAGATTCTGTAGATCATTAAGATTCCTTGAATTAGAAACATATGAGATAATCCGACCACTGATGGAATGCTTACAAGGAGAAATCCACTCTTCTAAGAAATGAGGATTTGATTCAATAATAGCCAATTCCACATTCTTAGATATTCGATAACGAGAAGAAAATTCCATATCTCGAAGACCAGGGAAAAACAGATTCACCCCATTTTTCGGGAGCGCTTCCACCTGAGAAGACCCAACACTAGGTCGTAACGAAGTAACATCTCCTACCAGCAACACCTTTTGAGCCCCTGCCTCCTCCTCTACACCATCAAAACAAAGGCCAACATCGCGTCACTTTTTAGGACCAACGAAGACTTCAAGAGGGTTAAAATATTCTAGAGAAGATGATTTCACAGCTAATCAAAACCCTAGAAGCCATTGTCAAATGAGGAAGAATCCTCAGCCTGCCGCCTTGCCTCTTTTTTTTTTACTCAAAATCTCATAGAAAAATATATATTATTCAAAAAATAACAAAATTTAGATGTACTAGTGTAAATATGATTAATCATTTAAAATGATTGTCCATTCAAAACTGGCTATTTAAGTTATTAAAGAACTAAATGCACCACTTATAAAATATTATTGACATAAAATATAATATTCCAATATATAATTGAATACTTTCATTATCAATAAATTATAAAATATTATGATATAATAATGAGAAAATATAATGTTTGAAAATGCATTTTTTCTATAGAAGTAATTTTTTGTTGCATATTTATATTTTATATAAATTGTTAATTTGAAAAATATTGAAATTTAATTTTATAAAATCTTCAAAAGTAGTGTATTTATTATTAAAATATTATCAAAGGTTAAATTATTAATAGTTTCTCAAAATGATGATTTTTGGTTGTGTAGTGAAAAATAACATTTCTAAAAATGAACTCAATTTTTTGATATTATCATCATACATGAATTTAATGAATTTTAATAAACATATTTTTATAATATATATATATATATATATATGAAGGAATTTAATTGAATGAGATATACATATTTTTTAAAATCATTCAATTTTAATATATTGAATATGTAATAATTTATTATAAGTAAAATATTTTTTCAATTTCATTTACTTATGTATTTCCATGGTGGAATTCAATTTTCAATTGTATTAATGTCACATCTGTTTTATATGGTAAAAAATTCACCAATTAATTTCATTAAAAAATTCAACATGGATAATTTTCTCATAACAATATTTTTAATCAGAAAAAATATAATTTTCTTTTTAAAAATACATGTTTTTAAACATGACATGTGGTTATAATAAAATTAATTTTTCATAAAAAATGAAATATTAAATAATAAATTTGAATTAATTTTTATAATTACTCCATCCAAACTATTCAATAATGTTAATTTTTATTTTAATCCTTAGTACACAAAATAACTTAATTATTAATTATATAGGTAAACTACAAAAAAGATTAATCAAAAAAATGAAAGAGTGGAAAACATAATAACATGTTTAGAAATTTTTTTTAAAATTGATGGATAAAGGATAATAAAATTTGTTTTCAAACACACAAAATTATTTCTAAATTTTTATCCATGTTAAATTTGAATCAAGTGTCATATTAATATTAAAAATAATTATTTACAAAAAATCACATTCCCCTCGCCTATATATCAATCTCACATCCCACACCCAATTACTCTACTCATTGTATTCAATTTTAATGATAAAATTTTAACATATTATCTTATATAATAACTCCACACTATCTCGACTCATTGACCATTTAGATTTGACTTTCTTGAAAAACATTAAGGTGATACCCAATGGAGACCATCAAAATTGTGAGGTAAAGTTCTCAACCATGCTCTTAAAATTAAATTCATCTAATACCCCATAAATCCAATTATGAAAATTAAATTATTATAAAATTAGTTTTTATAATATTTTTTATTTTTTATTATTAATTTAATTTTAATTTTATACATTTCACCAAAACCATTGAAAAAACTAATACGTCTAATTGTGTACATGTGGACTATAGCCTCCATTAATGGTGTTCTGAATTTCTCATCACCGCCATACATGTAAGGATATAAATTTATATTCCATAGATCAATATGGTATTTTTCATTTTATTAATAATTTATAACAATAAAAAATTCCTTATCAAGCTCTAGATCAATGGATAATTAATATATTGTGTGGGTATATGTGCTATCAACCACCTCCAAGAATGTGAAATATTTCATTTTTCATTGATTACATTCTTATTTATCCAAATATATGAATTTATGATTTTACAAACTAAAAATTATAAATAATCTCATTATTCTATATAATAATGACATTATGATAAACTAACCACTTTGTTAATCATTCACACTCATTAATTAAAACATGTTTTTGTGTGGGTCAGTTTAACCACATATATGAACAAATTTATAAATATATATTCTGGATGACTACAAAAACATATGAATTATTTATATTACCAGAATTAATGACTTATTTTACCAACTTCATAAGCCTCAATTCTTCTCTAAGATTGATCTTCATTCTGGTTGTCATCAATTGAGGGTGAAGAATGATGATATTCTAAAAAATGACGTTCAATCAAGATATGGGCATTATGGGTTTGTTGTTATTCTATTCGTACTGACTAATGTAGAAGCTATTTTTATGGATCAAGAATAAGTTGATTTTGGCAACTTATTTTTTATCAAATGGATATCCTTTTTATAGGAAAATGACTTGGTGATTAAATGATAAAGGATATTTTGGACGATGTTTTCACTTTTGGAATACTATATGCCTAAGGAATATAAACTACTAAAGGATTTGATTTGTGGAGGAATGGTTGATTTTTTTGTTAGAATCTATGTACTTGTTGTGGACATATGGTGATTTGGTTTATTTCTAGGAAATGATGAACCTAGAATACAGAATATGTGAATAGGTTAATTACACATTAGTATGAGACTTTAATAGTTTTCGATGTTATTTGGAGATAAATGTAAAGATTTATTGTGGAATACTATGTGATTAAATCCTTCTGAGTTATGGGTTCCAATCATGGTTTGGATTATTCTGAATAATTTTAAGGATGATAATGCATTGAATGGTCTTTCTGGAACTTTGGGTACTATTGTTGAATTTTGGATATTAATGGTCATATTTATTTTTATAGAGGATTTTCCTTTTCAGGGATTATATGATCTCGTACTAACCATTTTCGTTTTATTTGATGACTAAAGACAAGGGAAACATATAGTTATTCTTTTGTGGATTATGTGATTCTCTAGAAGATGATTCTTGTGATTTTGATGAGACCATGTCTTTTTGAATGCTTTTTTTGGAGAAAAGATTCTTCTTGGTGGAAACATATTAATGGATGAAACTCTACTTGAAGGTAAGTATATTTCTTTCTATTTTTATTCTTTTTAGTAAATGAATTCTTCAATATTATGAAATTGAATGTAAAACAAAAACATTTTTAGTTTACGTTTCCTAATGAGTAATCAGAGACTGTGTAACACATAATATGTTTTTTATCTTCTTATGGTTAATTTTCACCTAATCATATTTTCTATCACTCTCCATCAGAACTTGACCCTTTGTTTTCTCTTCCATATCTATGTTTTCCTACATGGAATCCATGTATAGGTTAACTCAGGTGTCCATTTTACTTCCCTTTCATTATTTTAATGTAATAATTTTTATGACTCTTTTTCTAATGTGGGATATTCAATAAAATTTCCATGCCAAATTTTATAATTTCGAGGAAGCAATTTCTGAAGTGGGATGAATGTAATGACCCGAAATTTTGAATAAATTTTGTTTCCTAATCTTGTGTGTTATTTTATTTTATACTCAACAAAAATATTTCATTTAATAAAATGAGTATAATTAAAATAAGATCATTGGTTTTCGACTATTATGTGACCGTTGATCAATATGAACGTTGGTTTCTAAAGGTTGTGATTATTATTGTTAAATACAAGTGATCTTGATTAAATAATATAGAAATAAGATTTGATGGCCCCATCCAGTAGTCTCTGGCTGATCGAAGCCCATATGACGGAACTCAGGAATGGGGTAACACCATTGGGCTTTGATCTGTACAAAACACAAGCCAAACATCATCATGTGAATATGGAACAAAATAATCTTCATGAAAATTTCATGCTGATAGAAATCACTACTCGGGCACTATTGGTCGAACAACCCCAAGATTCAATCCCTGTAGCACACCTTACAATTAGGTCCTGTGATGGTGTTATAATGGGCTATGTAACGAGACCTTACCTGCATTATGTAATCCTTTGATATAAATAAAAATTTTGATTTCTTCTTATGGTGATGTTTGTGAATTTTTAAATGTCTGGATAAATACAGGATTTATATTATTGATGAATATTGTAAAAGGATATTTTAAAATATTTATGTAAACCATAAATAATTAATAATGTGTAATAATTTTCAAAAAATGGTTTTCTAAAGTTGTTACAAGTATAAAATTTAGAATCTAATAAGATCAACTTAATTTTTTGTGAATAGTAAATTATGAATAGTGATTTTACGCTTAGGATTAGTAATGTGACCAAATGTATTATTAAACTCACTTAACAACAGTATTAATATAATTTTGGAACCTTAATTAAGTAATATGATTCATTAAATTAGGAAAATAATTTTTTTTGAAATTATTGGTTAAGTATTAGTTTTTTTCAAGTGAATAGTGTTTTTTATTAAAAAAAATGAAAATTATTTTAAAAATTATTTTCATATATTGGAGTTCATTTTCGAAATCAGAGCATCGATATTTGTTTAAGGTAAATTTTTGGGATTTTTCTGAAAATAGTTGAATTTTCTGAGACTAGTGTTTTTATTTAAAAATTAAATTAAAAATATTTATAAAATTAATTTCATAAATTGGAGTTCATTTTGGAAATCTTAGCGTCGATATTAGGTTAAGGTTATTTTTTGTGATTTTCGGGAAAAAATTGAATTTTTGGTGAATAGTGAAAATACAGTTTTTAGATTCCGGTGTTTGATTACATCATTAAATATGTAATAATTATGTAATCATTTTGGTCGACTTATGAAAAGTATGATAAGGTATGATGTGTCCCATAATTCCAATACAACGGGAAAATACCATGGGCAAGCCCTGAGTTTTTCCAATACCACTCATCAGGTGTCCATTGGCCCTTAATGATGTGTCCCCTAACTTCTCCTAAAAATACCAAGCCTTTCCCTCATTCTATTCATTTCCAAGTCCTCTTCAATGAATTTCTGGTATCCTTACCTCTCAAGGAGTCCTCCCAAGGTGACCTCAAGCCTCCCATGGTCCTGATCTTTGATCTTTTAAAGTTACTCTTCAAGGTAAGGGATTCTTTCACCATCCTCATTTAAGTCTTGAATTCCATTATGTTATGTCTATAATTTATATCTATATATGTGGAGGGTATGTTTATATATGTTCTATTACATCCCATTTCATTTCTAATTGTTTAGAGACCCTTTCATCACTCATCAATTTGTTTTCTGAAATTTTAAGTGACGTCGTTAGGCTTCTGAATTTCACGTAAAAGAAATCAAATCTTCTCTTTTCATCCATGTTTTCTTTTAATGTGGTTTTTCATTAAAATATCCATACCATGATTTATTCAGTACCCATACCCTATTATGAATTATTCATTAGTGGGTGGCCATTTTCCCTCTCTTTTCAATGTTTTATAAAACCATGTTATATAGCCGTTGTGCTGCTGAAATTTCATCTCAAAATTTCTATCTCTTTCTCTCACGAAATTCCCTTGGTTATCTATGTGAATACCAAGAACTATTTAGTTTATATGGTTGTTCAAAAATATATAAAGTTGATATATTTTATTCTAGAATTGACTTACATATAACCCTCACTCACATTCCATGTGTTATAAATGTTATAATGATCTTATTTTTAAGAGCTTTTAAAACGCCATGATTTTGAAATGAAACCCATTTCATTTATTCTCTATGGTTTATCTATGAAATGTTGGATTATGATATATTTGGATTTCATTTATGTAAAGAGATATTAAGTGTGTGCCCTGATAGCGCTCCAATTCCTTGGGTAAAGCTTTAATCTCTAGAGATGAGAAGTTTCACGATACCTTGGCGAATAACCTTGGTAATTTTTATGATACCTTGTGGATGGACCATGGTGATATGTTCATGAATGTCTAAATGAAATTTTGTATCCACATATTCAAGTTATATTTCATATTCTTTCATTATGATGTGCTTGTACTTCCATGTATCATATCTTAATGTTGTTATTAAAGTTATTATTGATATCACAATTACATTGATTCCCCTATTTACCGTTACTAGGCCTTCTGCTCACCCTTTCTAATGATGTATGTCTCCAGGATATGAGACTCAGTAATTTAATAGAGGATGAACATATGATGAAGCCTAACAAGTGGTTTAGAAGAATTTTTACTATGTTGGTTTCATGTATTACTTTCCTGATTTCCAAGACACTAGACTTTAAAGATCCTCTGTTTGTAAACTGTAATGAAAAGTTATGTAATAAAAAGGCGTATTTCGACAGTTGGTATCAAAGGATAGTTTAGTTATTTATGGAAATTAGTATATAAAAACTTTACGAATAACCCTATAGAAGTTTAAATATAGGAAATATTCCTTGTTTTTTGTTTAGTATTGAGTAGGTGGTTTATCAAGAAAATACATCCTTGTCTAGATACGAGCAGGTAAGGTGGCTATGGCACATATGTAAATAGGGGTAAAATTAAAAAGCACCAATTTGAGATAGACTCGAACGGGAACTGGTACACGACAATGGGCCTTACTGCACTCTTGGATACTACACTCATGGGGGATATGTTTGGGTAATCGTAGGCTTCTTATGAATCATTTTGAAGGAATTATAGAAAGAATGTAATTTTATAAGAATTGTGTTTTAAGAGTTAAAATCATTTTTAGTTAAAAGATCGGTAAATGAAATAATTTTCTCACGAAGGATCTATTATTTTAGAAAATTTCCACATCGTCTAGGATTAAGTTGACATATTTCCTAATAAGTTACCATAACTTCTCCCAGAAATAGAGGTAGAGTTCTCCATTAAACCCATACCTAGATCTCATATGATTTCAAAGAACTATATTGGTTGGAAAATGTGGAGCTAGAGGAATTAGAGAAACAAATCCAAGATCTTTTGGAGAATTAGTTTATCTATCCAATTGTGTCTCCTTAGGGAGCACCAGTTCACCTTGGGATATAGAAGGATTGATCGATGTAGCTATGCGCCTATTATAGAGAAGAAAATGGGATTACAGGGAAGAACAAATTCTCTCTTCCAATAATTTATTACTTATTTGACCAACTTCATGGGCCTCAATTATTCTCTAAGATTGATCATCATTCAGGTTATCATCAATTGAGGGTGACGAATAATTATATTCCAAAAACTTCCTTCCAATCAAGTTATGGGCATTATGAGTTTTTTGTTATGCCCTTCGGACTTACTAATGCACCTACAATTTTTATGGATCAAGAATATGTTGAATGTGAAAACTTATGTTTTATCAAATGGATATCCTTTTGAAAAAAAAATGATTTGGTGATTAAATGATAAAGGTTATTTTGGATGATGTTTTATCTTTTGGAATACTATATGCCTAAGGAAAATAAAATACTACAAGATTTAATTTGTGTAGGAATTATTGAATATTTTTTGTAAGAATCATGTATTTATTGTGCACATACGACGATTTGGGTTATTTCAGGAAAATGATGATCCTAACATAGAGAGTATGTGAATATGATAATTACACTTTAGTATGAGACATTAATATGAGTCGATGTTATTTGGTTATAAATGATAATATTTATTGTGGAAGACTATGTGATTAAGTCCTTCTATGTTTTGGGTTCCAATCTTTGTTTATATTATTTTGATGAATTTTAAGGATGATTGTGTATTGAATGGTCTTTGTGTAACTTTGGGTACTTCTGTTGAATTTTGGAGATTAATAGTCATATTTCTTTTTTTAAAGGAATATCCTTTTTGGGGATTATATGATCTCGTACTAACCTTTTTAGTTTTAGTAAAATAATAATGAAAAAGAAAAATATAGTTATTATTTTGCGGATTATTTGATTCTCTAGAAGATGAATCTTGTGCTTTTGATGAGACAAAGTCGTATTGAATTTTTTGTTTAGAGAAAATATTATTCTTGGTGAAATTTTTTTAAGGGATGAATCTCCACTAGAAGGTAAGTATATTTTCTAATGTTTTTATTATTTGTAGTAAATGAATTCCTCAAAATAATGAAAAGGAACATATAACAAAAATGTTGTTGTTTTACATTTCCTAGTGGGTAATAGAAGACCGTTTAACACATCATATGTTTGTGATCTTCTTGTGGTTAATTTTCTCCTAATAATGTTTTCTATCACTCACTATCATAACTTAACCCTTTTTTTCTCTTCTATATCCATGTTTTCCTACATGGAATCCTAGTATGGGTTAAATCGGGGGACCTTTGTACATCCCTTTCTTTTAATGTAATAATTTTACTGAATCTTTTTTCAATGTGGTACTTTGAATGAAATTTCCAAGCCCAATTTTACAATTTCGAGAATGTAATTTCTTAAGGGGGGAAGAATGTAATGACCTGAAATTTTGAATAAATTTTGTTTCCTAATTTTGTGTGTTATTTTATTTTATACTCAACAAAACAATTTCATTTAATAAATTGAATATAATTAAAATAAGACCGTTGGGTTTCAACTTTTATGTGACCATTGGTCAATATGAATTTTGGGAACTAAAGGTTGAAATTATTATCTATAAATACTAGTGATCATGATTAATTAATATAGAAAGGATATTTAATGGCCATATCCAGTAGTCTCGGGCCGATCGAATCCCACCGAACAGAACTCGGGATAGAGGTAGCACCATTGGGCTATGATCTAGATCAAACTCCAGATGATCTTCATCGTGTGAAGCTGGAACAGAATCTCCTTCACGAGAAGTTCAAGCTGATATAAATCACTACTCGAGTCGAGCCGCCCCAAGATTATATCACCTTATCACACCTTACACATAGGTCATATGCTGTTGCTATAAGGGGCTATGTAACGAGACCTTAGTAGCTTAATGCAAGCCTTTTAAATAAATAAAAATTTTGATTTCTTCTTATGGTGGTGTTTGAGAAATTTCGAATGTCCGGATAAATATATGATGTATATTATTGACAAATTTTGGAAAAAGTATATTTTAAAATATTTATGTGAACCATAAATAATTTAAAATGTATAATTATTTTCAGAAAATGGTCTTCTACAGTTGTGACCAGTATGAAATTTAATATCTAATAAGATCAACATAATTCTTTTGTATATAGTAAATTATGAATAGTGATTTCACACTTAGGATTAGTAATGTGACTAACTGGATTATTAATCTCATTTAAAGAAAGTATTAATATAATTTAGGCACCTTGATTAAGTAATGTGATTCAATAAATTAGGTAAATAACTGTGTCGGAAATTTTTGGTTAGGTATTAGTTATTTCAGGTGAATAGTTTTTTATTTAAAAAATAAATAAAAATTATGTAGAAAATTATTTTCATTAAATAGAGTTCATTTTTGAAATTAGAGCATCGATATTTGGTTAATGTGAAATTTTGGGATTTTTCTGAAAAAATATGAATTTATAGTGAATAGTTATTTAATTTAAAAATAAAAATAAAAATAATTAGAAAATTATTCGCATAAAATGGAGTTTATTTTTGAAGTCAGAGCATCAATATTAGGTTAAGGTGATTTTGGGGGGGTTTTAAAAAAATGAATGTTAGGTGAATAGTGAAAATACAGTTTTTAGTTTTGGATCTTTAATGACATCACTAAGGATGTAATAATTATGTAATAATTCTGGTCAACTTATGAATATTAAGATATGTTATTTAGTGGTCCAAGTGTCCAATACCATGGGCAAATACACTAGGAAAGCCTGTGGTTTTTCCAATACAATCAATGGGGTTTCCTTGGCCATTTCTAACTTGTCCCCTCACTTCTCCTATGAATACCAAGCCTTTACCCCAATATTTTCATTTCCAAATCCTACTAAACAATGTTCTAGTCTCCTTACCTCCAAAAGAGTCCTGCAATGGTTCCCTCAAGCCTCCCATGGTCTTGACCTTCATGATTTTGTAGATAATCTTCAAGGTAAGAGATTCTTTCACCCTACTCTTTTAATTCATAACTTTTTTTATGATGTGTATTATATTTTCCATCTCTTTATGTTGATAGTATGTTCTTATATGTTCTTATTACTTATAATTTCATTTATAATTGTTGGGAGACCCTTTCGTTTCTCATCGATTGGTTTTCTGCAAATTTAAGTGGCGTTGTTAGGCTGAAGAATTTCTCGTAAAAGAAATCACATCTTCTCTTTTATTTCATATTTCCGTTTCACATGGTATGTCATTACAATATCCATACGATGATCTTATTCAGTATCCATACTGTATTGTGAATTATTTATGAGCGTTTGACCATTGTCCCCTCTCTTTTCAATTTTTTCTAAAACCATGTTTTATATCCATTATGCTGTAGAAATTTCATCTCAAAATTTCTATCTCTTTCAATCAAGAAATTCCCTTATTTATTTATGTGAATAACCAGAACTAGTTCATATCTATGGGTTTTCATAAATATATAATGATGGTATATTTTTTTCTTTAATTGACATACATATAACTCTCACTCCCTTTCCATGGGTTTGAAATGATATAATAACATTATTTTTAAGAGCTTTTAAAACGCCATGATTTTGAAATGAAACCCATTTATTTTATTCGTTGTGGGTTATTTATGAAATGTTTGATTATGATATATGCGTCTCACGTGTATGTAAATATATATAAAGGGTGTGCTATGATACCTCTTCAATGCATTGGGAAAATATTTAATCTCTAGAGATGAAAAGTTTCATGATACCTTGGTGAATAACGTTGGAAATTTTTTGACACCTTGGGGATGTACCATGGTGATATGTTAATGAATGTCTAAATGAAATGTTGTTGTCACATATTCATGTTATGTTTCAATTTCGTTTCATTATGATATTCCTATACATCCATTTCTCATATATTTATGTTTTTATTCAAGTTCTTATTGATATATGAAGTACATTGATTCCCTTATTTACCATTACTGGGCCTTTTTCTCACCCTTTCCTGTGATGTATGACTCCAAGATATGAGATGCAGTAATTGAACATAGGATGAACCTATGATGAAGCCTTAGAAATGGTTTATATTATTTTTTATGGTGTTTTCATGTATTATGTTCCTGATTTCCATGAAACTAGACTTTAAAGATCCTCTATTATTAAAATGTTATGAAACGTTATGTAATAAAAAGGCAGGATGCCACAATGACACTGTTCAACAAGGGTAACCAATGACACTATTCACATAAGGTCACTAGTGAGACTGTTCACCTAAGGTTACTGATTCACTGTTCATAGAAGGTTATCATTGCACTGTTAACAATTGTGTACCGTTGTAACTGTTCACTGAATTGAAAACTTGGAATGTGTTGAGGACAAGTCACCTAGACAGCCCGAATTAAATTATACACCTGATTATTTCAATGGAATGAACGAGAGATGTCTGGTCCATTACAATAACATCCAAATAATAAGTTTTCTATAAGGACAGTGAAGCCACGAAGGATGTCAAGTCCAACCCACATTCTTTTGAGATGGGTTCACTTCCCACTCCCTAGCAGGTTTACTATGACAATGTGCCACTTTCTATTAAAACAATTTTATCTCAACGTATATATATATTAGTTAATTTAGAATTTTTCACTTTAGAGAAATAATTATTTATCAAATACATAGACGTTTACAAATATATACATATATATATATATATATTAAATTTTATTAGAAATCCATTGTGATTTTTTCTATGTCCAAAAATAATTTAAATTACCCTTTAAATGAATTGTTAATAAAAATAATTAACATATATCAATTCATAACATCATAAATTATATTTTATAGAATATAAATATTTATAATTTAAGTACACATCCTTACACATTGAATTTATGGACCTATTTACTTGATATATATAAACTATTATATTTGATAATATTCTAGTATTCATAAAACAATAATATAAATGTGTGAACATTACACAAAATAGATGTCATAATTTTATATTACTATTAAAATAATCTATACATAATCATGGGAATAATAAATACATAAAAATTACTAAATAAACATTTTATCCATACCCAATTAGAAAAAAGTAAAATTGGGTAAAATTCAAGATACAAAATAATTATCTTATTCATTAAATCCCACAAATAATAGTCAAACATATATATATGTACATAGTTATACTCACAATTAATTAATATTAAAAAGCTCATGTGTGAATTTAATGTACCGCCATAATTAGTACTACATGTATACATGGTTTGAATAACATCAACTACAATATGTAAATACATATAAATATTAACATAATTAAATAGAATAAATTAGAAGTCAAATGTTATTAAACAATGAATAAATCATTCATATATGAATACACATTATATATTATGCATAAATATAATACTTCACAAAAATACATTTATTGTTTTAAATTAATTAACCAGAGTATGAAAAATTATAATTTAGCATGTAGAAATAATAAATATAAAATTACTTATATATATTTATGTAACCAATGAATCTGAATTATATGAAATTATGTGAGTGTGATTTTTTCCAAAAACACAACTCACACAAACATAAATATATATATATATATGCAATAAGGAATTTATAACACATGACTATAGATAATTCATGTTTAAACAAAACAATGATAAAAATAAATATAATCTTCCTAAACATATATACATATACTGGCTTACTATTTTAAAAATATATCTTTAAATTATAAAAATATAAATCTCATAATAGAAATTCAAAGATGATCAATTCAGTTAAAAAATAATAAAATTTCCAAATATAATAACTTCCTTTAAAATTGTTGAAATATATCACTTAATATAAATATTTTCTAAAAAGTTAATATCTGCATAATAAATATAATCCATAAAAATTGAATTTTAAAATTGAATATGTAAAATTGAACAAAAATAAATGTATTTAAATAAATAATCATCCACTAATTAATTCTAAAATATAAAAACATCTACTAGTGTGGACTAAATCTCAACCTATCCTTAATAATAATTGATTCACAAATTCACATATGCACAAAAGTACAATTATTTTTAATCCATCCCAATTACTTTTTTGATGTTGAAAAAAATTAAAAGGATATTAGAAAAAATGTTGACTAAACATGGAGACATAATGAATAATTATAATCAATATGGTTTTTGATGATGATATAAATTTAAAATATATAAAATATATATTGATCCATTCGCAAATATAGATTTATTCAATGAATTAGAACATCAAAAAACATTGAGGGTTTCAATATAAAATGATGATAATACGAACAGTTGAGCCTAACCTATGGACAAAAGAAAAAAATACTATTGTCAATAACATACACAAAAATATATTAAATGGAAAAAAACAATTAGGAGACGTTGATATATGAAAATAAAGATAATATATGTTAAACAGAAATGGTGTTTTGACACCAGAGAAAAGAAAAATACAACATAAATATCATGTAGATTAGAGGACAAATATTATCATTACAATGTTATTAACATCTGAAACTATAACTATAAACAAAATATTTTGATGTCACTAAGATCTCACTTGCTGGTAGATGGTGTAAATTTGAGGCAATTCCAACCCTTGGACCACACCTGGTTTCTCGCTCGGCTTCGACCCATCCTGATGGTGAACCCCTCAATTTAATGTCCACTATCGCTATAATTGGAACTCATCTGAATACAACTACAATGTTCGGCCTCTCCATTTTCATTGTCCTCATCTAGAATAAAACGTGGGGCCAAAATTACTTTCACTGAAACCCTTATCTCATTTTTATTTATTCAGTTTATTTGTTATTAATATAATTTATTTATAAACAATTCATATTTGTTATCATATTTTTTGTCGGTTATAAAAATTCAATTTTTTTTCTAGACAAAAATATTATTCATATTTTTATAATAAATAATTTTTTTTAAATTATAAAAGGATTCATATATGTATATTTTTATAAAATTTATTTAAAATGATTTTTAATAATTATTTTTTATTAAAAATTATATCACCTTAAAATTTCAAAAAAATGTGAATATTCATAATATGATTTTTAGACAAAATTAAAATAATATAATATCACTTAGAAGAATTTTTCATATTAATATTATAACTTATTTTACATGAAAATTATAATTTATTTTTAAAAAAAAATTGAGAAAACCATAAATAAATATATTTATATAAATATATTGTATTTATTATGATATGTATGTTTTAACCACTAAAATCAAAAATTGAGGTTTTAATACTTACAATTGTGTATTTCTTAATTAAAATAACATAATAATATTTCGTACTAATAATATTTATATAATTAACTTTTTTAGAAATCATAGTATAATTAATAAATTAAATACTTTCTTTCATATTTTAATTATCTAAAAGTGATTTTAAATTATATTTCATTTATATAATATACTATATTACTATTATTATATATTACATAAAAACAGTATATGTTAACAGTTTATAGGAAAATACATTATATAATTATAAATAAATTTCATTCATAAATATAAAATTACATGTAATGAAATGTTATATTTTGTATGTTCAATCATTGTATCATATTTTTAAATTTTTTTTAATTAAAACCTTTATAAATTGGTTTTAGACAATAGGAAATAATTAAATTAATAATTGACTCATATAAAATTATTATTTTTGTTTCATCGGGAGTAACATTATACACCCCAATGAAATTTTCACTCATAATCTGTTCATCAGACCCTATTGAATTCTAAATTTCCAACATTATAGTTATAAAAACTAGAACTATTAAACTCATATAAACTACTAACAATATCATATCTCTAAATTTATATATACTATCAATATAATACTATGTCAGGTTCACTGAGAAAACTCTTACAGACAAATCATGTAAAATTTTTTTTTTTAATGAAAAATGATTAATACAAAAATCATTTGACTTCCCATTAACTTTTATGGACTATGTTTAAAGAATTAAATATTTTTCCTAAATCATAACAAAATTTTAAAAACAAAAATGATAAAAAAATTTTCATGAAATGAATCCAAAAACAAACACAAAACACACAAAAATTATTCTAATCCTCTATAAATAAATTTAAAAAATTGGTGTGAATAATTTCCTTGTATGGAGATCATTAAAATGCTATTGAAAATTCCCTAAAAGAATACCATTTGGAAATAAATTAATTAGAAATAAATTATACATTGAAAATTTATTAAAACTAATTAATTGTTTATTTTCCCAAATGATGTGAAATATTTTGAATAAAAATCTATGGGTCCATAAGAAAAAAAAAGGAACTCATGGCCTACCTACTTTCTTAAAATATTGGTTCACACCCCACTCTCTATCAAGTTTACCAAGTCCAAGTGATAATTTTTATAAATAATTATATCTCTCCATAAATATATATATATATATATATATATATATATTAGTGGATTTGTTTTCTTTAGAAACATAATTAACCAACAAATAGACACACAATTATTGAAATAAATATATATATATATAAATATAAAAATTCATTAAAAATCACTTGCGAGGTTTTTATGTCCAAGACTCATCTCAATTCAATGTTGAATGGATTGTTATTAAAAACAATTAACATAATTTTTTTTCCAAACAACATAAATTAACTTTTATGATGTGATAAACATTATAATTTAAGTACTCAAACTTTAATAATTATTTTATAAACATTTTAATAGTATTTTTTAAAAAATATGATATTTGAAAAATCATCTCTATAAATAAAACAATAATATAAAATTGAGAGACCGTCACAAAATAGAAATAGTAATTTTCAGTTCTTATAAAAATAATAAATAACCAATCTGAAGATAAAGGCAATAAATAAAAATTATTTAAGTAACATATCAACCTTACCCAATTTTTAACTGTTATATTGACTAAAATTTCAAGCATTGGAATTAATTTTATATTCTTTAAATTCGTTTAGTAATATCCTAACATATATATATATATATTCATGTATATATTTTTATTCAACCTACATTAATTTGAAAAGAGGAAGTGTAAATTGAAAATACATCCATGCATATATATTTTTAATAGAATCCATATGATGATGTTTATACATGTAAAAATGTACATAATTAAAAATGTGAATCTATAAGTCAAATGTTCTCTAACATTGTATAAAACATATATATGTATGAATAATATAACTTGTACATAAATATAATACTCATTAAAAATAAAATCATAGTATTGATGTAAATAATTCAGGTATGAAAATTAATACATAAATATGTGGAAAAAATAAACATAAAATTAACTATTTTTATTTATATAAACCATGAGTTTATATTCTAGTATAAATGATTAGATCTTGTTTCTTTTCAAAAAAATCATTTATATATGTGTGTGAGACATGGATTTTCCAACACAGAAGCAGAGTCAATTCATGTCTGAATAAAACACTGATAAAAAGAATATAATCCCATACAATATATATATATATAGTAGTTAACTATTTGAAAAATATGTCCCTTACTGATAAATATACAACTGGCCTACTATAAGTATAGAGGGGAAAACATCACTAAAAAATAATGACTTCTCATACTAAAATATCTTTCTGAAATATATGTGTTCCAAAATTCATATGAAAAAATAATTTTTTGTGAATATAAATGAATAATAAATACAATAAATTAAATTGTACCTAAAAATGAATATAATAAATTGAACAAAAATAAATATTTATAAATAATAGAATCTAAAATAGAAAACAATTTTCCTTTCTAGACAACAACTCATCCTCTCTATAATAAAAAATTGGTTTTCCAATATACATATTTACATTGGTACAAAGATTTTATATCAATTACATATACTATTCTCATAGTGATATAAATATATATAGGGTTGTCTAAAATGAAGACTAGTGACAGAGACATATTTAGGATTTCCAAGAATGATGGGTTTTGATGTGAACAACAAAATAAAATATATACTACATATATTCATTCATTCACAAAAATATATACATTCATATAACGATAACATTACAAAATAATGATGAATTAAATATAAAATGATGTTAAAATGGACAATAGAACATAGAAAAGCAGACAAAAAAACACATGTTTTTCATAATTTAAATGAATAATATATATTTAACGAACCAAAATTAACAAGTGACAATGATTAAATGAATATAATGGAAATCTATGTTAATATGATAGTGGATACAAAAAACAACTATAGAGAAATAGATAACACGTACCAAATATAGATTAGAAGAAAAAGATTATCAAACCATCCTTGTAGATATTTGAAACCCAAACCGCAACTAGAACATGATGATGTAACTCAGATATCACTCACTATTAGCTAGTATCGATCTTAGATGAATCCATACGAGGGATAACACCTTGTTCCCTGATCATCTTCAAAGCATCCAAAATCCTAACCCCTCTGTGTGAGGACCCCCATCACTATAGGCTTATCTCCTCGGAATACTACTATAGCAGTCGGCCTCCCCATTTGCATCAGCCTCATCTCAATAAAAAAGAGGCAATATAATTGATTTTCCCCACACCATAATATCGATTTCTTTTATTCTCTTTATTATCAAATTCATTCCAAAACCATTTTTTTTTATAATGTTATATTTAGGTTTATAAAATTTAATTAAAATAATAATATAGATAAAAATAATATTCATATATTTATAACAAAACATTTATTTAAAATAATTGATGAGTCATATATACATTTTTCTAAAAATATTACTTTAATAGTAATATAAATAATTTAGTTGATTCAAATAAATTATATCTCTATAAAAAATTTTAAAATAATGTAGTTGTTAATAATATTATTTAAATAATTATGTATGATTAAATAAATTTGATCTAAGAAAATTGTACAATTTAATAATACAACTTCTAATTCTCTAAATTAATAATTTATTTAATGTACTAAAATTTTGATATCCATTAGTAAATATATTTATAATTATATTATTTTAACTGTTAAGGGAATTATATTCTTGTACATATTAATAGAATTAGTTATATTCAATTTAAATTAAAATTTTCAAATTGTATATTTTAAAACATTTCCTTACAATAAAATTAAATAATATAAACATTAAATATGAAATAAAGACCCCTTTATTTCAAATCTGTCGGAGAAAATACATTTATTTAAGAATATATTAATTTCCAATAATGAAAAAACTATTTCAGGACATGAAAAGTAATATTTTATAATTTGACTCAATTTATTTTAGTTTTATAATTTTTTATTAAAACCATTATTAATTGGTTTTAGAAGATAAAAGCTATAAATTTAATACTTTATCAATAATAAATTAATAATATATTTTAGGGATGTCCCATCCACATTATATTAATGTAAATAAATTTTAATAATTGAGTATATATGATATTATATCATTATAAACTCTTTAGATATTATATAACCATGATAAATATGTTAGTATTATAAATATCCACCCCAAAAATACATGAAATGTAAAGCCATTAGCCACCAAAATGATGATGATAAGTAAAAAATTTTAATGAATAGGTGAAATGATGTAATAATTGTAACACCCCGAGATTTTATGAGATGTATTATTTTTCATTTATTTGATGTATTGTGTTGTATGCTACACCAAGATTATCATGTGCTATATGCAACACCATATTAGCTTGCAGTATACGCATCACTAATCGTGGATCATGTTACACAAAATTTCAAGTTCGTTTGATAGAAGTAATTTTATGCTACATAGAGTGTATATATATATATATATATTCAATGTATAAATGAAATATGGATGGATTCTACTATAAACAACAACAAGGGAAACTCTCACTACATGCAACCTCGACTTGGCTTGTTTTACATGCAATCGCGACCTTTCTTGATAGCCTGTGTTTTATGCAATATCGAGGTTCACTAAACAACGATATGTTATTAGAATGTTATATAAACTAGCCATTAAGAAACGTAATACCCACATTTTGAAATTTTATAAATTATATCATTAAAATGGACTTCAATTTTGGATTCAGAATATCGAAATTAGCCTAGGGTGAATTTTTGGTATTTTTCTGAAAACTTTCAATTTTTTACAAATAGTGAAAACAATAGGTTACTATTTAAAAACCAAATTTTTATTAAAATAATTATTTATTTTATTTCAATTTATTTTTTTTCAAAATAGATACATAATAACTATATAAGTTCAATTTATTTCATTAGATTCATTTTACAATAATTTTATATATATAAAAATTTATTGAACTTTTTACCGGTTTTTACCCACCTACTAGGAGAATTTGCAAATGTACATAAAACATAATTTTATACCTTCTATGAGTGGAATTTAGAAAATACTTGAAACACTATTAATATCAAGGAGTAAAATCTGGTTCAATAAGATAAAAATAATTTTTGGTGAATAGTAACTTTTTACTTTTATTTACCACAGTTAAAAGTAAATAGGGTAATTAAGGGAAAATGATATTATTATTACACTAAATCATGTCCTAATTCTATTGGATAATTTTAATTCGACCAAAAAGATCCTTATAAATAAAATATTACCATTATGGTCCACTTGGATTAAATTAGGACATTTATTATTATTTTATTTAGAGAAGAGTTAAAATAATTATAATCAATGATTAATAACTAAAAAAATTTTAATATAGAGTTATAAATAAGAAAAATTCAACTATAAATATTATTTAGAAAGATAAAATCATTTCCTACATAATAATTTATTTATAATTTTTAGAAACTACTTAATTTAATTTATTTATGACACAATGATGATGCAGTAATTGCATTATTAATGAAATATTAACATAAATGATGACATAAATACCCAAATAAAAGTAATTTGAAACTTTTTATGAATTAAACCAATTTTCAAGGTTAATATGACATTTTATTAATGATTAAATTAACTTTTTTCGAACTAATAATGTTTTTATGATTTTCACAAAAATCAATTACCCAATAGTGTCAAAATTGACATAAAATTGTTTTTAAAACAAATAATATATTATTAATTGTTAGTCTATTCCTAAAAATCTAAGGATCGGAAAAATGAGTTATATACGGATATATATATTAATAATGAACTACTTGGGGTTCGTTTGGCTTGTTATAGTATGTTTATTAACTATATAGTGTAAGAAAACTAGAGGACACAGTAAACGATAAATTATTTAACCTAGAGTTAAATCTAAATGATAAGGTTAAAATACAATCCTAAACTTGTATAAAACCTATTGGTTGAGAGGATTTAAACCCATAGCCTATTTATCTTCGAAATAAGTAACATTGGATCCATTATTAACCGAATATGACTTTATTATAAAATAATATTCTATGTTTTTCTGAAAGTGCCCCTCTCCTCCCTTATAAAAGGGCACATCCTCGCTCTCCTCCTCAAACCACATTGATCGTTCAAACTCAAAAAACCCCTTCCCATTTCTCTTCTAAACATTCCTCGCAACATTCTGGAGGTTTTGGTCTTTTCAAATAAACAACTCTAGATCCTTAAGAGGAAGCTAAAAAGAGGTGCATCGAAGAAGAAGTAATCTCTCCTACCGATTCTTTTAAGTTTCTTTCTACTTAAATTTATTATTCAGTTGTTGTTTTATTATAAAGTAATAACATAAGTATCAATAGTATACTTATATATTATTATAAATATGTATCAACCCCTTTTGACCTTCTATCCATCCTACGGAAAACAAAATCACCGCGCGTACATATGTAGGGAATATCGTCTCCACGCAGTGGTGTAATCTGTTTTCCCACCACCACCATACTTGGATGGGTATAATGGTGTAAAGAGTAACTATATATAGTTATTATAACATCAAACTAATTCTGAGATATCATATCATACTCTCTAATTCAATTCACTAATTATGGGAATGATATCATCGCTCGTGCGGACATACGGATTACTGTCTCCATGACGTGATGAGATTCATTCTGCATGTTAACAATTCAAGACATATTATAATGTATATATAATGAATAATAATAAAATATATAACATGATAAATATACTGGATTTATGTATGTATATATATATATATGACATCTACTTACTTTCACTCAAGTCAACAAGGAAATGAAAACATCGTTCATGCGTACATACGGCCTACCATCTCCATGAACAGTGTATTTCATTTCATTTATCCATATATTATATATTTATATATATACTGAATATATATGATATATAAATCATGATTTACATTCTTGATGTAATTAAATAATGATATAATTAATATTACTATCAATAACAATAAGTCCAAACACGTATGATAAATAAAACGATTTTACCCAAAATGCTTCTTTAACATGGAATTTACAAAAGAATGGGTAATATAAAGTCATAAGTGAACCATATAAGATATCATAAAAATTAATATGATTCTGAAATAAGTCATAGATATTATTTAAATCATTATACTGGATTTTCAGATACGTACGAAGCATATCAGACCGTAGTTAAGGGATAACTTTTCCAATCTTGTTTTTTTATCCGATATTGTTTGTTCGTATGTATTTACTGGGGTTATATTTATCATCCATGTCCGTATTTTATAAAAATGGATTCATGTATGTTTAAATTCCTTTTACCCATTATCTACTTTTACAACTTGGTATGTAATGAATCTTTCTTTTGTTTACGTTACGAGGTACTTTTTTGACTTTTCCGGCCAATGTACGACAAGAATGTTTTTTTAACTAATACGGCATGAATGGATTTTTACAGTTTCATAATGACTTATTTTCATAAATCCTTCTCTAAAATATTTCATTACTATTTTAACTAAAATCATTTTAATTAAAAAATTCATGGCATTTTGTTAATGGAAAATGCTTTTGAAGAAGAAAGGATATTTTCCTAAAGAATTCATTTCAAGTGTTTTATCAAAACAATTTTCCAACTAAGATGACATTATTACTGATGTGTATGATTCAAGTATAATGTCTCTATGATTTAAATGGTTTCACATTTTTTATGATGAATTGATATCCATTTGTTTTATATGGATTATGTTTTGATGAGATAATGTTTATGAAACCCATTTTAATCTTTGGGTTTTTATGAATGATTTATTTTTATGTTGTGGCACACATTATAATGATTTAATTTTGAGGTGGGTGGGACCTATATCTCCCTCCAATACATTGGGTAATGATTTATATCTCATGAGATAGAAATGTCCGGAGCGGTACGTTAATCCGGTTCAGTGATACAGGATTGGAAAGAGGAGTGAACTCGATTCAGAAAGGGACTTTTTCCACTAAGATGATCTTGGCTGCAATGCCTTGTCTATAATTGAAATCAAATCATGTGCTTAATGGTTTTAAAAAATTACTTGTTTTATTCCAATTCTATTTTATCATGATTGATGTTCCATTATGATATATTCCTTACATACGACAATGTTCTATGTCATTGCTCAAGATTTTGATGTTTAAACATTATGTTTATGTTTTTTATGTTCAAATCTATATGGTTTGTTTTATTTTATCCATGCTTACCCTTGCTGTGAATTTGAGCTCACCATTTTTATGTTTTATTTTCCCCCAGGATTAAAAGGAAGGTTTTAGGTAAGGAAACAAAAATGGGAAGATCATTATGGGAGATTTTGAAGATCTTTCAACATGATTAGAAGTTTATATTCCATGTTTCCAAAGACACTAAACAATTATAGTCCATTGGTGTCTGTTTTTGTTATGTATTAGATTTTCCACAAATGTAATGTAATTTCTATGTATTTGTCATGCTTTGGGCCTCTAAATATGGTATCATAGGAAATGTTTAGTTAACATTTAGAAACTAGGATGTGAAAACTATAGTGAGATCACTAGAGATATTTCTTTGCTGTGTCTAGGGATGTCTCTAGGGTTAAGTATAAGTATAGGTTATAGTCCCAGGATTACAGTAATATTCATAGAATTAATCCTAACATGATATATATTGAAGGTACTCGCCCTTTATTATGTTTTTTCCCTAGCATGATTTTTGACTGTCACACTTTTCTGTTTGGGTTTTAGATGGTGGATGGAACCCAAAGGAACAATGTTGATCAATGTAATGGAAAATGAAATGATTGTCCTCCTGAGAAAACCAATGTTATGGGAGATGGAGTAAAAAATCTTATTTCTATACTTACATAATCTATGAATCATTATGGATTTTAAAATGAGCAGAGAAGTGAACAATATTCTATTGATCCCTTCATGAGGCAACATCCACCTTCGTTCAGCGGGACTTCTGATCCACTTGTTGTTGAACAATGGATCAGTACCATTGAAAAGATATTTTCCATACTTCCATGTTCAGAACATGAAAAATTCATTCTGGTAGTTTACCATTTCGATGGTGAAGAAGACCAGTTGTGGACTCTAATTAAGAATACAAGGCCCCATGGTGAAATTGAATCCATGGAAAGTGATGATTTCAAGAAGTTATTCTTCAATATGTACTTCCCTAGTATTCTTGAAACAAAGATGTAAAAAGAGTTCCTTGATCTTAAGAAAAATTAATGATGAATCTGTTGGTATATACGAGGTGAATTTTACAAGGATTGAAAGGTATGCATATGGATTTATCATCCCACCTGAAAGTAAAGTTGATTGATTATTTAGTGTCTTAAAACCAAGTCTTTTAATGGAATTAGCTATAAGAGGCTTCAGTAGCTATAAAGAAATTGTGCGTTGTTCTATCAAGGTAGAACTGAATGTTGATGTTACATATCCATCTCATGGTTTTGACAAGAAATGAAAGATGGAGTTCAAGGAGAAATCTCATAACAATGATGAAAAGAAGATGAATGTTTATTTATGTTAAATGTGTTGAAAGAAGAATTGTGGAGATTGCCTAAAAGGTACTAGAAAATGTTTTAAGTGTGGAAAAGAAGGTCAACGAGTTGTTGATTGTCAATGTAATGGGAAAAAGGCTGCTAATGATATGAATAGAGAAAAGACTATAGAGAACGCTCTACCAACACTTCAATGCTTCATGTGCAAGGAAATGGGGAATTATTCTAATAAATTCCCTAATCCAAGGGTTAATGATGATAAACGTGAGAAACCTATTATAGAAAAGGATAAAGGGATGTCTCATGCGATCATTATTTGTGATGTTGAGTATGACAAAGATGTTGTGTAATTATTATGTGTTTATGTAATGGGATTTCAAAATAGTATCATGGAATCTCATTTATGGTATTGTGGAATTTTGTAATATCTATGTATTGGTTTTCAATAATTATATGGTACTGGTAACCATGAAAAAGTGATTAAAATATTTTTGGAAAGAAGGTGATATATAAATAATAAAGGGATAATGAAAAAAATGAAATGAGCTCATGACTGATATAAGGAAAATGTTATATCATGGTTTGAGTATTTAGAAATTTTGAGATTTTGTTATGTTGAAAGAGTTAACTTTTGACTGCATCCATGATTTCACTAAGGTTCAATGGGTATTAATTTTTCAAGAGAATACATTATTAAGGTATTCACATGTTTGGAATGCTATCAACAAAATATATTGGGGATCAATGACGGTATTCACATGCTCAGCAGATGACATTTCAGTAATTCTTTTCTTTATACTATGAGCTTGGATAGATGTATTTTGGATAAGTCTAAAGATTGAAATGGAATATGTTGGACATAAGTTAGTATTGTTTAAGGCTTGAAATTTTATCGATATTATTGATGGAATGTCATAATGATGTAATTTTAGAAAAAGAAAAACCTACAGGATGGGCGACAACCCATCGTGTCAGACAAGGCTGTGGGAATCGAACCCACAACCAAAGTGAGATAGGCCTTTATCGCATACCACTAGCCTACAAGAAGTCCCTGGTTAGTAGAAATTAGTTTTATTTTATTAATCAGTATGATAGATGAGGTATAATTACATTTTTGCAATCATATACGATTAACCTCGCCATAGATGGACATATATATATTTGATAACTTTTGCTAACCTTTTGTTTGAGATAGATGGAATGACCTATCATTCTATCGCATGATCTGCAAACACTTCATTGAAGACAAATTCAACTTAATTTATTTAAGTGATGAAGTGGAAATTGTTCAAGGCACAAACAATAGTAATATTGTACTGAAATCAAGTGAGTATTTATTTTAATTATAAAATTCATCAACATTAGGGATGTGATCTAGAAAACGAAAAATGTTTTCTTAGTTCCCTCATATCGGATGAATCAGATGGTACCATAGATCGTCACAAATTTATGGCTTTATGATTGTTGGATTTTTCGTAGCCATGTCCTCTACCACTCTCTATCAGAACTTGATGGTTATAATTCTCTTCCATATCCATATTTACACCTATGTTCTCATATGTGGAATCCTAGTGATTAGTTAATTTGGGTAACCATTATGTTTCATAATTTAGTTTTCAATGTTATGTTTTGGTAGTCCTTTTTACAATGTGGGTTTCTATAAAAGAAACTTTCAATTAGTAAACCATTTATAACCATGAAGAATTTTGGAGGAGAAATTAATTTTAAGGGGGGTATAATATAACACCCCGAGAATTTTATGAGAAGTGTTCTTTTTAATTTAATTGATGTCTCGTGTTGTATGCTACTCCTAAATTATCTTGCACTATACGCAACACCGTATTATCTTGTAGTATACACACCACTATTCTTGGATCATTTTACACAATATTTCAAGTTCGTTTTATAGAAGTAATTCTACGCAACATTGATTGTATATATATATATATATTCAATGTATAAATTAAATATGGATGGATTATATTGTAAAAAACCACAAAGTAATCTTGCACTACACACAACCCTGACTTGGCTTGCCTTACACACAATCCGACCTTCGGCGATATCGTGTGTTGTATGCAATTCTGAGTTTCACTAAACAACGATATGTTATTAAAATATTATATAAACTAGTCATTAGGAATAATAATACCAAATTTTTGAAATTTTATAAATTTTATTATTCAAAATGGACTTTATTTTTTGATTAATAATATCGAAATTAGCCTATGGTGAAATTTTGGTATATTTCTGAAAACATTCAATTTTCTATGAATAGTGAAAACACTGGGTTACTATTTAAAACCCGACTTTTTTTAAATAAATATTTATTTTATTTAAATTTATTTTAGGTCAAAATTGATACATAATACCTATATAAGTTCAATTTAATTCATTGGAGTCATTTTATAATAATATTAGATATATAAAATTTTTATTGAACTTTTCACTGTCTTTTACCCACCTCCTAGGAGTATTTGCAAATGTACATAAAACATAATTTTACCGCTTCTGTTAATGGAATTTCGAAAATCCAAGAGACACTATTAATATCAAGGAGTAAAATATTGTTCAAAAAGATAAAAATAATTTTTGGTGAATAGTAACTTTTTACATTTATTTACCACAGTTAAAAGTTAATAGGGTAATTAAGGGTAAAAATGATATTATTATTAAACAACGCATGTCCTAATTCTATTGGATAAGTGTAATTCGACCAAAAACAAACATATAAAAAAATAGTATCATTTAGGTCCACTTGGATTAGATTATGACATTTATTATTATTTTATTTAAAGATGAGTTAAAATGTTAAAAATCAAAGATTAATAACTAAAACATTTTTAATTAAGATTTATACATAATATAAATTCGACTATAAATATTAATTAGAAAGATAAAAAGATTTCCTAAATAATGGTATATTATTTATAATTTTTAGACATTATATAATTTAATTTTTATATGACACAATGATGATGCAGAAATTACCTTATTAATGAAATATTAACATAATTGATGTTATAAATACCCAAATAAATATAATATGAGACTTTATATGAATTAAAAAAAATTTCTAGGTTAATGGGACATGTTATTATTGATTAATTTAACTTTTTTAGAACTAATCTTGTTGTTATGATTTTGAAAAAAATGTTTTACCAAATAGAGTCTAAATTGACATAAAAAGGTATTTAAATAAATACTATACTATTAAATGTTATTCTATTACTAAAAATAAAACCATAGAAACAATGACATAGATAATGTTATATATATTAATAATGAACCAATTGGGGTTTCTTTGACTTGTTATAGTATTTTTATTAACCATATTGTGTTTGAAAACAAGAAGACACGGTAATTGTTAAATTATTTAACTTAGAGTTAAATCTAAATGATAAGGTTCAAATATTAACCTAAACTTGTCTTAAACCTATTGGTCGAGAGGATTAAGATCCATACCCAATTTATCTTCGATATAATTCACATTGGTGACATTATAATCCGAATATGAATTTATTATAAAATAATATTCTATGTTTTTTCTAAAGTGCCCCTATCCTCCATTATAAAAGGGAACCTCCTCCCTCTCCTCCTCACACCACATTGAGCCTTCAATCTCGGCCAAAACCTACCCATTTATCTCCAACAATTACCTAGAAACATTATGGAGGTTTTGGTATTCTAAAAAGAATAACTCCAATTCCTTAAGAGGACTCTTAAAATATGTGCGTCGAAGAAGAGGTAATCTCTTCTACTGAATCTTTCAAGTTTCTTTCTTCTTAAACTTATACTTATTTAGTTGTATAATTATAAATTAATAACAAAAGTATAATTAATATACTGATATGGTATTATAAATATGAAACAACCCATTTTGACCTTCTATACATCCTACGGAAAATGAAATCACCGCGCGTGCATATGTACGGAATACCGTCTCCTCGTCGTGGTGTAATCTGTTTTTCCACCACCACCTTACATGGTTGGTTATAATGGTGTAAATAATAACTATATAGAGTTATTATAATATAATACTTATTTTGAGATATTATATCATACACTCCAATTGAATTCAATAATTATGGGAATGATATCATCGCTCGTGTGTACTTACGGATTACCGTCTCCACAGCGCGATGAGATTTATTCTCCATGTTAACCATTAAAGAATGATTATAACGTATATATAATGAATAATAATAAAATATATGAAATGATAATGCTTCTGGATTTATGTATATATATATATATGACATCGACTTACTTTCATTCAAGTAAAAAAGGAAAGGAAAACAGTGTTCATGCGCACGGACGGCCTATCATCTCCATGAACGGTGTATTTCATTTCATTTATCCATCTATTATATATATATATACTGAATATATATTATATATAATCATGATATAAATTATGG
This sequence comes from Viscum album, assembly GCA_963277665.1. NCBI lineage: Eukaryota > Viridiplantae > Streptophyta > Magnoliopsida > Santalales > Viscaceae > Viscum > Viscum album. The sequence continues at coordinate 1,916,106,527 of OY728140.1, read as the reverse complement.
ATGTAATTAAATCATTATATAAGTAATAATAATATCAATAACAACAAGTCTAAACACGTATGATAAAAATCGATTTTACCCAAAACGCTGCTTTAAAATGAAATTTAAGAAAGAATAGGTAATATAATGTCATAAGAGAACCATATATGATATAGTAACAATGAATATGATTATTTAATAAGTTAATGACATTTTTTAAATAATTATATAGGAGGTTCGGATACGTATGAAGCATATTGGACCTAAGGTAAGGGATATCTGTTCCAATCTTGTTTTTTATCTGAGATTATTGTATTTATCATCCATGTCCCTGTTTTATAAAAATGGTTTCATTAATTTTTAGAGTCCTTTTTACCCATTTTTTACTTTTACAACATTGTATGTAAGGAGTATTTCTTTTTTTTATGTTATGAGGTACTTTTTTTTACTTTTCAGTCCAAATTACGAGAAGAATGTTTTTTTAACTTATACGACATGAACATATTTTTACGGTTTCATAAAGCCTTATTTTTATAATGATTCCTCTACAATATTTCATGAATATTATCAAAAAATTCCTTTTATTTTAAAATTTCATGGAATTTTGTGAAAAGAAAATGATCTTGATGAAGAAATGATATTTCCCTCAAGAATTAATTTCAAGTGTTTTATCAAAACTATTTTCCATCTAAGATGACATTATTACAAATGTGTATATTTCAAGGATAATTTCTCAATGATTTAAATGGTTTCACTTTAATTATGATTAAATTATATCCATTTGTTTTATATGGATTATGTTTTAATGGGATGATGTTTATGAAACCCATTTTATTCTGTGGGTTTTGATGAATGATTTATGTTTATGTTGTGGCACACGTAAGAATGATTTCATTATGGGATGGGTGGGACCTATATCTCCCTAAAATGCATTGGGTAACGATTTATTTCACATGATATAGACATGGCTGGACCGGTATGTTAATCTGGTTCAGTGATACAGGACTAGAATGAGGAGTGAACTCAATTCAGAAAGGGACTTTGTCCACTAAGCTCATCTTGGCAGCAATGCCTTGGATACTATGGAAATCATATCATGTGCTAAATGGTTTTCCAAAATTACATGTTTTATTCCCATGCTATTTTATCATGATTAATGTTCCATTATGATCTATGCCATACGTACTTCCATGTTTTATGTCATTGGTCATGATTTTGATGTTTAAACATTATGTTCATGTTTTTTAAGTTCAAATGTATATGGAATGTTTTATTTTCTCCATGATTACCCTTACTAAGCATTTGAGCTGACCCTTTTTATGTTTGCTTTTTCCCCCGGGATTAAAATAATGGTTTTAGGTAAGGAAACAAAAATGGTAATATCATTATGGGAGATGTTGAAGAACATTCAACAAGATTAGAAGGTTCTATACCATGTTTCCAAAGACAATAAACTATTACAGTCCTTTGGTGTATTTTTTTTGTTATGTATTAGATTTTCCACAAAATTAATGTACTGTCTATGTGCGTCATTCTTTGGGACTCTAAAATAATAAAATCATGTGTGGTATTAAATGCATGATAATTATTCTGGTATAGATTTATTAATAAATTTAATCTATTATATATGAGGTTTGTGTGCATATGAAATAAGACAGACATTATGTGGGGGATTTTCATGTCAAATTTATCATTATTGAGAAATGTTTAAATTTCAGGAATAAATTTATTATCTCTATAAATTATATACTCACAATGAAATCATTTTTGTTTACAACATGTTTTATTTTGTTTAATTAGCGCATCCATATTATTTCATGAATCCGATGATATTTTATTCAAATATTACTAAAGTTGTATTGGTTTTAAATTACAATAACATTTTGAGTAGGATTGTTTTCATATAAATTCCACATGATAATATTATATGATATATAAATCCCAAATATATTATCATTTGTTAAACTCAAGTTATTCTTATATATTTCAATATTATTTTTTATTTACCCTTATCATGGTACTAAAGAGTCTGAAATAATATATTTAAAGAGAACCGTCCATATTTTTCTATTTATTATTGAATTTTTTATTCAATATCAATATTTTATTATAAATTATTTGACACAATTTTATCCATTTATTATTAATTTAATTTTTATTATATTTTAATTTCCATAAAAAAGATTAAAATTAACCTACATGCCATTTTATAGACAATGTCTATTATGCATTTTCAAAAAATGTTGACAAGTTATTTGATTTTACATACACTATATGAACAATATTTCCCACTATAATGATAAATAAATTCATTAAAGACTCATTAATATTTTTCCATTGATCATTTTATTGAGTAAACATTTTATTAATAATTTAGTCAATTTGTTTATTCAAAATTATAAATTTCAAACAAAATGGTATTTTCATCAATAGTTCCTATACTGATATTTTAATTGTATTATTAACTATAGAACATATATTGAAATTTATCATTATTTAGTAGGAATGTAATCCAATGTTACTACAATTAATATTTTAGTAGATGATTTATTATTATTATGCTGAATTGTTTTTTAATCACATATCATTTCCACCTCTTATGATATGATGATATGAGGAATGTTCTATGTTCTTATGGGACACATATGTATGGTTTTAATTATATGATTTGAAGGACAAAATTATATATCCTACTACATAATTGGGTAATGATGGATATATCATGAGATAATAAATACTAAATTGAGTATTCAAACAATTTCATTAAGGGTGTTTTAACAATAATATAGTCTTCGTAGTGAACCTAAACTAAGGAAATGATTCAATAGGGAGTGAAACCAATATTATATGATATTATTTAAAGGGAACCTTGATTGTGTAAATTGTTTTCTGAGATTTATTCATACTAAAAGAATATGTCTTCTTCATAAGATATGTTTTCATAAATCATGATTTACTACTGTTAATTTCATAATCTTTTGTCTTAAAATTTTTTTTGGTAAACATTTATTCCATGTATCATGATTATTATATTTGAAATTAATGGTTTTAATTTTCAATTTTGAGAATTTTTTCACATAGATTACTCTTATATTATGCTAACTAATTATAATTTTATAATATCTTTTATATTTAACAATATAAAGAATATAAACTCACAGTTTCTACTTTTCCCCTTCATCATGTTTTTGGTAATGGTTTTAAGCATGTTATATTTAATAATTTATATTTTCTGAAAAAAAATAAGAGAAATGGTGTATGTATTTTAGGATAAATTTTTTATGAATATTATTTTCAAACTATAGTAAACATATTTGGTATTTATTAGTGTATTATTATGAAATGTATATAATATTGAATAAATAATTTTGTGATATTTATTACTAATAAATATGGATCACTATAATTTGAATAAGGATATTGTTTATTATAATTTATAAACAATGATGATGAATATTTATTGAGAACCCTTATAATAAGACTATGTATAGATGAATATCATTTATAATGGTAATGAGAAGAGTGTGTCTTCCCCATGAAAATATATTACTGTCAGGATTATAAAAGAGTATGTTGATTTATCTTATATTCCTTTTAGGTTGATAACATTGAAATGTTATAGTCATGTATAATCAGATGATCATTTTTGGAATGGTTTTTGAGACTTTCCCATGCACCTTGTTTGAAACACCCATGGGACATTCATTGGTTAATTCATAATTTCCTAAACTGAAAATGATGTGTTTTAAAATAAATAATAATAATGGACATCCTTGGATAAACCTATATTTCCATATATTTAACATTACATCTAATGATTTTGATATTATAGTTATTTTTTAAGATTACACAATTGATCAATCTAATTATCATTATTAAATAGTCATTCATATCATTTTGGTTTTGGGAAGGTATTGTAGATACAATACTAAATTTAGTTGGTATTATTATCCTCAAATTTTGATATACCCCAATCGAGATGTGTAATATAAATTCCTTATATATTATTTAATCTACATAATACTATTAATTGTAATCATCAAATAATTGATGTTAAAAAAGATGTAAAAAATAATAATAGATTTATAATTGCATCTCAAGTCTATAAATATTCACCAACGGACTGTTTTTTGGAATTTTCGCACTGTAGAAATTTTTATTTTTTCACTAGTGGAATATTATGTGATTTTGGATATGTATTTTTAACACTCGGATGTTTTTATGAAATATTTTATTTAAATAATTTTAATTCTTCTATAGTTGGCAGTGCATGAAATTGTGTGTTTAAATGAACCGTCAGACACCCTTAGTATAAAATGACCATTATATCTAAGTCATTATGTTAGAAGGAATAAATAAAACTAACATATAATAATGTATGATTAATTATACGGATAACAATTATTTACAAAAAATATAGACCAATTAAATATAATGTAAATATTTTTATTTTATATATTAATAAATTATTTGAATTCTAAATAATAAATAAAATTAATCAAATATATATGTTATAAAGTTTTAATTTTTTTGATATATATCCAATAGATATTTGTGTCCTAGTTTATTTATAAACCCTATTGGATGTATAAAAATCTAGTTTTTTAAAGATAAATTTTACCAACATTTAATTGTGAACCAAGTTTTAAGTAAAATCTAGACAAAATAATAATTTCATATCACAACATAAACAACATATTTGGAATAGGGGAAAAATAATTTACTTTGGAATGATTTTTTATATTTTTTTAACAATGATCATGTTTTAATGAATAGAAAATATATATTTAATTTTAGAGGAAACCAATTCTTTATCATCTTAATATTTATATTGTTAAATTATTTTATTGAATGAATTTAATGTATAAAGAGAATAAATATATATTTTTTAATATAATGTAGGTCATTTTATTTTTAGAACATTTTATATATATATAAATATTTCAATCTTTTGTAATGTTTTTACTTTTAAATCCCATTTCCTCATTCTAACTAATAGATTACTTTTATATAATTATAGAAACATATCTGTATTGAATTTGAATAAATTCATTCCATATTATAAATCAGTATGTGAAAATATTGTAAATTTAATTATTTTATTTTCGGGAATTATGAATATATTCTTCGTTAATAGTTTATTAATATAGTAAAAGGGTAAATAAGATAATTATGGCAAAAAATAATATTATAAATTTATGAAAACACTTATCCTATTATCATTTTATGAGTATGCTTACACCTAAATCATCTTGTTCCAATATCGTATCCTTTGGAAAATAAATGTATGATATTCAGATATTTAATTTATTTAATTTGAAAAAAAGATAAATATGTCTTACACAAATTTTAATAAATTAGTCATTTTTCATATAAAGTTACAATAATGATAAATTTTATTATAAATACCTATTTTAAAGATAATTTTTTTCTTTGTCATGGTAATTTAGTTGACATTTTTTGGAAATAAATAATTACCATAAAGGATAAAATATTGATTATGGAGAAATTATTTAATTGACGAGATTTTAATAAAATAATTATTCTAAAAATGATAATACCCATTAAAAAAACAAAAAATTTAAAAAAATTATTATTTTAACAAATATCAACCTTAATAATCCAATGGTAGTGTTTTTTACCTTTAGAAGCTAAATGTAAAATATTATGACACTTATAATATTTTGTTTTATATGATGATAAAGTTATAACATTCAAGTTTTAATAAATATAACATTTTTATGTTAGATTTTTTAGAAGATATATTCATCTGAAAATAGTCTTTTGAGATCTATTTATTTTATGTTCATTATAGTATTTTATTTTTAATTTTTATTCATCAAATATGGAAATTATATAATTAAACAAAACTAAATATTTAAATATTTTATTTATCATAGTAACAAAAAATGCTATTAAAAATTTCCAAGAAATATAATTTGTGTAATAAATATATCAAATATATTATATAGAATACATTACCCTATTATAAATATAATAAAATATTTTTCACTGTATTAAGTTGTTATATTTTATTTTTTAAAAATAAATTAATTAATTAGTGTAAAAATGTGAACTATTGATTGTTTTTCAAAAAATTGTTTTATTAAATTATTTAAAAATTATAAACATTTATTTGATATATATAATATTTATATTGTGGTCTAACATGTTCTAACGTGTTTATTTATAGAATAATTTATATCAAATAAGTAAATATATCACCCTTTTAATAATGATATATTTTTTTCCATAGTGAAAAATTTAATAGAATTACTATGAGTTAATAATAATTGTAATTATAAAATTAATATGAGAAATTTTCTAAAATTGATTCGTTGATGATATTAAAACATTTTTTCATATCATCATGGAAATTAGTAAATTTTTTAGGGTTCTGGATGTGTTTTGGTTTTATTATAAATTAATATTTTTTGAGATTCCATAAGCGCTTGTCATCTAAATTATAAAAGGAAAACACCTCACTCTCTTGTTCAATTCAATTTGAACCTTAATTATCATACAATCCCTAAATTCTTCCCTTACCAACATCTCCAGTCACATTCTATAAGTTTTGGTATGCTCCAAAGACCAACCCTATTGCATTAAATGGTCATCTAGATGGAGCTCATTGAAGAAGTGGTAATTTCTTCTGTTGATTCATTCAAACTTATTTCGTATTCTACTTCCTATTCATGAATTTTATAAATTATAAAGTAATAAATCCTATATAACTTATAGAGTGAGATTTTATTATGATTTTATAAGAACCATATTCTACCTTTATCCATCATAAATTATGAAAACAACATGCGTCTATACGTATGGGATGTCATGTCCAAACACCGGTGTAATATTATATTCACCACCACCATACATGGAATGGAATAATTGTGGAAATAATAACTATATGTGATTATTATAACTTGATTGTACAAAAAAATTCCATAAACATTCATACAATTTCACAATTATGGGAATGATATAATCGCTCGTTCATACATACAACCTTCCGTCTCCATTATGTGATATGAATCATTCTACATTATACCAATTAAATAATGATTATATAAATATATATTCTATATAAATATGGTATGTTTGATTTTAATATAACTATTTATGTACATAACTATTACTTAATATGGATAACCAGAACATATTCTACCAAACATGCATATGAAAACGAAACCATTAATACCCAAATAATGAGTAAATATAAATAGTTATAAACAAATAAATGATAATATGATCATATATGATATCATTAAAATAAATATGATTCTATAATAATTCAATTAAATTATTTTAATAATTAGACATGGGGATTAGATATATATAATGAATTTCATACTTATGGTAAGGGATAATTTTTCAATATCATTACTATTTAATATTTTATATAAAAAAGCATATACTGAGATCTATTTATCAAAAATGTTAATGATTCTTAAATTTGTGTTACAAAATATTATATATAACCAAGTATTATAATTTTTAAACAATTATATAGAATTATGAATCATTATTAAAATGTATTAACAGACCCTTTTCCTGTTTATGATACGAGGCACTTTTTAGCATTCCAATAAAAGTAGGAGAATAATTTCTTCTTATATCTTATATGAAATCAATAGATGTTTACATTTTCCTAATGTTTTACTTCCACGATTATTAATTTAAATTATTTCTTCTATATTTTCAATTAGATTCTTTTCATTTAATATAATTAGATATTTTGTGAAAAGAAAGCATTTTTCAAGAATAATGAATATTTTCATCAGGAATTAATTCCATGAGTTCTATCATTGTTGATTTCCATCTTTGATGGGATTCATTAATAGATTCATGTTTCATGTATAATATCCCTATTATTCATGTTATTTTATAATGTATATATTAGAAAGTTATTTCTTAAATTCATTTGTTTTACATGGATTATGTTATGTCAGAATGATAATTATGAAACCCATTATTTTCATTAGGTTATGCAATTATGAATGATTAATGTTTATTCAAAACATATAATAGTGAAATCATTATGTGATGGGTGGGACCTATATATCCCTCCAATGCTTTGGGTATTGATTTTAATATTAAGAGTTAGATAGGTTGGTAATGAGAAAAGATCCCAATTTTGTATTTCATGGTTGTGATGAGGAGTAAACTCATTTCATTATTCGGAATTGTCCATAATGACGGTCTTTTATGTTTTCCTTTACTAATATGAAATGAATTTCTATGAGTATATGTGTGGTGAAAAATTTTATGTCTTCTATAATGTATTTTGAGATTAGGATAATTAATTTTCGTGAAATTTTATTATTTATATCATTTCATGATATCATAATCTTTTATATGAAGGATAATATTTTCAAATGTCATATTCTTATGCCTTATGATTATGATATTCTTGTAATCTCCCTTGTTTACCCTAACTGAGTATCAATTTTCACCATTTCCTTTGTTTTTTTTATCTTAGGTCATGAAAAATTTAATTAAGTAATATTTTCCAAATATGGGTCTAGTTATGAAGAGATAAAAGGGAGACAATTTAAAATTCTTATAAAATAGTTGTGTAAGTTTCCTAGTTTCTAAAGTCACTAAACTAATACAATCCTGACATGTTTTTTAGTAATGAATATTATTTTAATTTTGATTTTATATCTATGTATGTAATGTTTCTTTCATTACAGTTTGTATCAAAATAAATGAATGGACAACCTTTGGAATATATGATGTGAAAACCATAGTATTAACCCTATGTATATGGAGATTTATAAGATAAAATCCTAGTGTTTTAGAAATTATCATGAATAACCATGGAAAAAACCTAAAATTTCATAAATTGAAATTTTACTCTTGATTATCTCATTTTTCACATTACAATTACTATTTCTCATAATATGATTTTGGATTTTAGTCCATGGATATATCCCAAAGGAACCATGTTAGTGCTGAATGAGATGTGAAATAAATGATTTTCCACTTGAGCAACCAAATGTTATGGGAGCTATAATAGAAAAATCTTGTATCTATTCCCATTATATGAATAATTATTAATATTAAAATGAAAAAAGAGGTGACTACATTCTGTTGATTCCTTCATGTGGTAGTGTCCACCATCTTTCAGTGGGTCTTCTGATCCACTAGTGACTGAATAATGGATCAGTACAACTAAAATGATATTTTCCATTCTCCAATGCTATGAAACAGATAAAGTAATTGTACTAGTCTATCGCTTATTAGGTGAAGTTGATCAATGGAGGAACCTTGTCAAGAATCAATTAAAATGAAATGTAATTGAATTTATGGAATGGGAGGACTTCAAAAAAAATTATTTAATATGTATTTTCCTCATAATATTCAAACAACGATGGAAAAAGACTTCTTTATCCTTAATAAAATGATGACGAATATATTGGCACCTAGGAAGAAAAATTTACTAAAAATGAAAGGTGAGATTGCCTAATATTTATACAACCAGATACTAAATTTTATCCATTATTTTCTGTCATAAAATCATTTATCCAAAGGTAATTATTCATAAGTTACATAGTTAGTTATGAGGAAATCATTGGATGGGCTCTGAAGGATGAAATGAAAATTGGAGTAACCCATCAACCCTATTGGTTTGATAAGAATGTAAAAATGTAATTCATGGGATAATCATCATACCATATTGAAAAGAAGTTGTGTTTCCCTTATGATCAATGTCTATAATGAAACATGGTGTAAATATTATTAAAGGGCCTAAAAATGATTAAAATGTTGTGGAGAATCTCATCAGGTATATGAATGCCGAAGTGATGGGAAAAGATGTCTAATGATTAAAAATAGGGAATAGGATACATAGAATACACCTACAACCCCTGAAAAATTCAAGTGTTATGAAAATGGGAATTATTCCAACCAATTCCCTACTCTATGGGCTATTTATGACTATTGATGTCATCAAACTCTTGAGGCTAGAGACAAAGGTATGTCATATAATATCAATATCTATAAAGTAGAATACAATAATGAATTGGTCAAATGTGGAATTAATTACAATATATTGTGTAAAATATTTTAGTTGATTATAGATCTATAAAATCTTTTATTAATATAGTATTATCATAGTGTATCTCCCTATTAACTCAAAAAAAATATGTTGAGTCAGTTCTACAAATACTAAAGGGAAAAGTGTCAATATATGGTTTATAATTAATCTCCAGTTGAATTTTTTGGGAATTCTCTTCAGAAAAACTTATGATCCATCATTTAGAATCATTTTTTGTGATTCATGAATGAATTGGAATCATCTATATAGATTTCAAATCAATTTCAATGGAATGTAAGTTTCATTTCCTTTTTGGAATAAATCTATGATAATCTATCGGTACAAGGATGAGTATGACCTTTGAGTGGAAATATCATCCACCAAATGGATCATGATTACTATATATTAATGTTATATATCTTAAATGGTTAGGGAGAGACTCACCATTTTTTATAATCATATTGTATGTGAGTTTTCATATATCATTATGAAAATAAATTAATGTCTTCCATTGAATAAAGAAGTTGATATTATTATTTATCTGATACCAGTTTCGATGCCTATTTCAAAGAAACATTAAATAATGATCCCAATTGGGTAAGTGAAATTGAATAAGAAACTCTATGATTATCTTTACAGGGTATTCATATGACCCAGAGCATCACATTGGGGTACACCTATTCTCTTTTATAGAAGAAAGACTAATCAATGAGAATCTGCATGGATTATCGAGAACATAACAATATCACTATAAATAAAAAGAAAATCATATTCCCCATATTGATTACATCTTTGACCCACTACATAATGATCAATACATTTCCATGATTAATATTCATCCTGGATATCATCAAATAATGGATAAGAAGGAGAATATACCATATATGAAATCTCTTTCAAGGTATGAGCAATATGAATTTATAGTGATGATTTTGGGCTAATTAATTCCCATGATATCATTATGTATATAATAAATACTGTTTTTAGAGAGTTTATTTATCAGTTTGTGTTATTCTTTATAATAGAAATTCCATTTTATTAAAAGATAATGGAACATTATGAATATCACATGAGAATTGTACAGAAGACCCTAAGATAGGTGATGCTTTATAAGAAAACATACCAAATGTTAATTTTGTCTTATGAAATATTAATATTTGTGTTACATAATCTCAAGAGAGTGGATATCTTTGTATCTAGAAAACAAAAAAACTGAATGTATGTGAAGACAAACAATAGTAACTAAAATTTGAATGTTTCTCGGTTTTGAGGGATATCATCGATGTTTTTGAATGAGTTTTGATGGCTATCTTATCTACTCACCATGTTGACACATAAAAGTGTTATGTTCAAATAGATGTTGGAATGTGAAGAGAATATTAGAGAGGAATAGGGATGGTTAGCCATTGCACCTATGAACACAAATCCTTATAGCGGAGAATGGTGTGTGATCTATAGTGATGCATCCAAGAAGTGGAAAGGATGCTTCCTCAAGCAAAATGATATGGTAATTTTTTATGACTCACATGAATTGAAAATTCATGAGAAAGATTACCCAACATATGAAATGGAGTTTTAAATGGTAATTGTTTCATAAATGATCTGGTGTAATTATGTTCATGGTGAAAGGTGTGATATAAATAATGATTATGTAACATTAATGTATATTATCACACAAAAGGATCTTAATAAGTTCAAAATAAGATGGTTGGAGTTGATTAAAGATTATTACTTTTCAGGAAATTACCACTATGGGAGAGAAAACATTGTTTTGTATGATTTGAGTTGAAATTAACATGGTAGCCTATCTATGATGAGGATAAAATATATCCAACATTTATGGAATTGTGAATGATGGATCAAGATATTATAATTGAAGGGGAATAATATTATCATTCACAAAAAAATTTACATCCATCTAATAATTAAAGATTAGGTTGTTGAATAATGATGTTATAGAGGTATCAAATAATCTGATAAATTTTTGTAAATTCCACCTTCATTATGATATAATAGAAAGGTTAAAGTATTGTGTTTATATTTCTCTCATTTGAAAATTTTTTAAGGCGAAAATTGATGAGGCACAATTTTCATAATTATCTATTCATCCTGGAAGAACAAAGATGAATATGGTCATGCATGATTATATTTTTTGGGATGGAATGTAAAGATATGATTCTAAACATGTATCATGGATCCTCGTTTATCTCCAAGTTAATACTAAAAGATATAAGCCTAATGTGTTATTATAAACGTTTCCCATAAAATAATGGAAATCGGAAAACATCACTATGGACTTTATTGTCATAATTTCAAGAAAACAAAAGGCAATAATTCTATACGTGTTATAGTTGATCTCCATAAAATGTTAGCACACATCATTGCGATTTGATACGATTACTATATTGATATGCTTGTTAGGATATATATATATATATATATATAAATGATGTGATATAATTTAATAGAGTACCACATTCAATTATATCTAATCAGGAATTGATGATTATATAAAATTTTAGGAAACATCTTCTGTCGGATTCGGATATAGAGTTATGTTTCTGTACTGCTTATCATCCCCATAGAGATAGCCAGTTTTAGTAGACAATTCAAACTCTGGATGATATTTTCGGATATTTCACTATGGATTTGTAGTTTGGTAGGGATTAAAACATACCATCGGTAGATTTTGTTTACAGAAATTGCTTTTAGTTAGGTATTCAAATGGATCCTTATGAATCCTTGTATGGAAATATGTTCATAACTCTACCTTAATGGAATGAATTTGGTCATGGAAAGCTATTAATAATGGATATGAATGAAGAAATGAAAATGAATGTTATATATATTCAACACCACAAAATACTAGTTCATAGTCGAAAAATCGATATTGTAACAACCGAATAAAAGTCCTAGATTTTGAATTGGTTGAAAAGGACTTTCTATGAAGATCTCCATATAAGTGTGTTATTATATTTGGAAATAAGGGAATGATGGTCCATGATATATCAGTCCTTTGGAAATTCTAGATCATGTTGAGAAGGTTGCTTATCGATTGGTGATACCACTAAATATATCTCATGTTCATGTTGTGTTTTATGTATCTCTCATGATAAGGTAAGTACAAGATAATTTACATGTACTAAATAGATAATTTTAACATGGACCATGATCATTCTTTTGAAGATTAATCAATTGATATTTTTGATCGTACTAAAATTGGTTTGAATAACAATTCAACTCTCTTGGCTAATGTTTTATGGAGAAACAACTTATATTGGGGAATCAATGTAGGAACATGAGGATGTGATGACGAGGATATAACACCATATCATAGTATCCAATTGATGAATATAGTGGGAAACTTTAGTTTAATAGGGTTATAATGTAACAACTTGAAGTTTTTATGATGTATTTTCATAAATAATTTTAATTAGGAAATATATTCCATTTTATGCAATTGTGATTTTAAACAAACAATAAGATTCCCTTTGTAATGAACCAAAAAATTTAATAAAATGTTTCTTTAAAAATATGTGTGTTTTACTATGTCATAATCCATAAAAAAATATAATTATAAATGAAATGTGACCATTGGGTTTTGACCATTATATAACCATTTGTCAATATGACCATTTTACAAAAAAATTAACATTATAATTATTGTTTATAGAGCGAAATTACAATGGATATTTAATGAAGAAATATGGGTCATTGGACACATCAAACAGACTGCAGACATAGGAATCCCATTTGTTAGAGCATGGTAAGGAGTTGGTGTTGGTGGACATCGCTCTAGACCAAGCCCAAGATGAACTTAAACATTTTATGCTTGAAAGGAATCGCCTAAATGAGAAGTTCAATTTGATAAAAATCAACACTCGGGCAATGTAATCTAAGGAACCACAAGATTCTATCATCATCTCATACCATACCGTTTAGTTTTAGGTGGGTGTTTTAATGTGATATATTTCAAGGCCCTAATTACATAAAATGTAATTCAATTTTTTAAATAAATTTTTTATTTCATCATTTTTTATTAAACAATAGTTTTTCTTAAAAAGTAAGATGGAATTTGATAAATTGAATTTCCAGGTAAAATATTTAAATTTATTACTATAATAAAATAAATATTCATTTTTTATTTTTTTTTATAATGAAATATTTTTATATAAACAATCAATTTTATTTTGATATGATAAAATAAATTTTCTAGGTGTTGATAATTTTACTTTTGGTGTCCATATGCATTTTCAGTCCGCTATTAGTTTTAATAAAAAATTATTTTTACATTTAAAAGATAAAATTTTCATATGTATAGATTTATTAAGATAATATAAATTTCATTTTTGAACTCAGAACATTGATATTATGTTATTGTGAATTAATGAGATTTTTATAATATACATTGTTTTTTGTGAATAGTAAACAATCATTTTTGAGTTATCGCTATGTTTAATGACATCATTAGTGATGAAATAATGATATTATAATTCCGGTCAACTCTTGAGTAATTAAATATGATACATTTTGTCCCATTTTTCCAACAACATTGGAAAATACAATGGAAATCCCATGGTTTTACAAATGCCGCTAACGAGGTGTCCTTTGAAAAAAATAAAACTCCCTCAATTTTACTATAATGACACACAATTTCCTTCATTTAAATTAATTAAAAATTTATCCTCCACAGCATTTTGATTTTTTTACCTCCCTAGGTGTTCTCCTATGGAATCCTCCATCCCTCAAGGTCTCAATAATAGAGTTTTAGAAGTTACTCTTCAAGTTAAGGGAATTCACTACTTCTCTTATCCATTCAAGATCTCTTTAAAGTGGTATATATTTAAAATTTACAAACAATTTTCTTATTAAAATATTATTTTGTTTCACTAATATAATATGGGTGGTTTATTAATGGGTTACCCCTATCCCCACACTTTTTAATGTTTTCTAAAACCATGTTTCATAAATGTCATGCGGTAGAATTTTCATCACAAAATCTCCCTCTTTTTCAAAAGATGTTTTTTTTATTTTTGTTATGTAAATACCCAAAGATATTTCATTTACAAGTGTATTGATCAAGATATAAAAATTAAATATATATACTTGTATGTGTGTGATTCTGGAATTAACATACATAACACCCCATTCTCTTATTTTGGGTAATAAATGATATAATGATCCTGTTTTTACACACTCTTTAAAACGTCACAATTTTGATTTGAAACACATTTATTTTATTCTATTTTGGGTTATTTATGAAATTTTATATTATGATCTACACAGATCTACTAAAAATAATGACATATTAAGGGTGTTCTCTTATATATCTCTAAATCATTGGGTAATGAAATTAATATCTATAGATGACTAATATTAAAAAACCTTATTGAATAACCATGTTAATGTTTATGATTCTTTGGGGGTGGACATTGATGATATGATTTTTAATGACTAAATTATATTATGTATCAATGTTTTCATGTTATTAATCATGTAATCATTATCATGATATTCTTCTTTATCATTATTTTATGATATTCCTCATGTTCTTATTTATATCTATCAATTTCACATGTAAACAGTTTCACTAGATTTCGTTAATGGGAATTTTGCTTATCCTTTCCTTTCATTACATCCCTATGTTATACGATTAATTAATTATACATAGAATGAACCTATGATGAAGAATTATAATATTATTAGAATATTTTTTTATGTTTTCATGAATTGGATACCTTATATCCAAGACACAAAACATTATAGAACGTTTTTTTGTGAACGGTGATCAAAAGTTATATAATAATATGGCATTATTCTATAGTTGATATCAATGGTTTGCTTAGTTATTTGTGGAAATAAGGATACAAATTCATTTTAAAGACCCATATTTATAATATTAAATATTTTAACCTTTGTGGTATTTTGGTGAAATATAAATTAAGTGATTTTTGAACAAATAAATCTATGTCTGGATCCAAACAGGTGGATGTGGCCCTAAAACAGATGTATCTTGCAGTATAATCTTAAATAAATACTTTGTTCTATACTTGAACAGAAAATGGTGCACAAAAAATGGCTTACCTAACTAATATTATGACACTCATAGGGGATATAATGGATTAATAAAAATATTTTATGAATTATTATGATGAAATTACAATAATTTTTGTTTGATATTGAATAATATATTAATGAATAATTTATTAAGATGCAAAAATATTTTTGAGTTATTATATTCTAAAATGAAATATTTTCCTCACATATGTTTTATTCATGTATAAAATTGTTTGATATATGAAGAACAATGTAAATGGTAACCGCTACAGACCATACACTGACTACCCTATGATGGAAGCCAATATGAAAACATTCATCATAATGATGGATCAATTAACTCATGTTATTGGGAAAAACATAAATAAAGATAACATACTCATTTCACCCTGAAAGGAACGACTTTCTATTGAGCCCTTTATGCATCAAAAACCACAAAAAATTAATGGATCAACCAGCCCATTGATTAATGAATATTGGATAAGGTCTATCAAAAAGTTCATTCTTTTATAATAATATTAAAAAGAAGAGAATGCCACCCTGGCGAGTTACCATTTAGAGGGAGAAGTTAATCACTGGTGGGAATTGATTAAAAACATAAGACCAAAATGGGAGATTGAAGCATTGGATTCTGACTAATTCAAGGTAACATTATTCAATAACTATTACCTTCATTTGATAATAATGAAAATGGAGATGAAATTTCTCAATCTAATGTATATGTAGGATGAATCTATGTGGAAAAAAGATATGAAAATCACAAGGCTTTCATGTTAAACATCATGATTTTTCATGGATCTAATGGGATGGTTGATAGATTCTTTAGTGGATGAAGACCTCATATACTGAACAAAATTTACAACTGAGACATTGAAAACTATGAGGAAATCATACAGAGTGCTATAAAGGTTAAAATGGGGTTTTCTAAGGATCATTGGTCATAATAATTTATGGAAAACTATAGATAAATTTAGACAATGATGGGGAGGAGCATTGATCAAGGAACAAGATGAAACAAAATGCAACATACCACGTGTAATAAATATATGAAGGATCATTTGAGGAACTGCATTCTTGGGTGCAGGATGTGTTACCTGGGTGGAATAGATGGACATATTGCTCGGAATGGTTGTAGTGAGGTGAAGCCTCATATTCTAAAAAGCAATGATAAATAGATGATGGTGCAGTCTCATGCTAAATCCCTATGCTTCATGTGTTGACATATATGGAACATTTCTAATCACTTTCTTGAATCTGAAGGAAGTATAGTGGAATCACTATAAGCCTTATCATAGGACATGGATCATGGTCATGCATTTTCTATCATGATGGCTGAAGTAAAATTTCCAATTAATGTGGTGTAAGGTACTCTTATTGTTCTCTCAAAGATGTAAAGTACCTTCATTGATTCAGTTTCTACACATTAAATTATATCCTTTACATTTACAATGAATATATTAAATATCCCATAAGTAATAAAATTGGAGTTATCAATCATTACTCGAGGAGGGATTACACACGCATCAACTATATTTTGAAACTCTAGTATTTACATTAGTGATCACAATCTTATCGCAATTCAAAGAGTCATTCCAAAGTTGGAATTCAACATTATAATAGGTATGGAATTGTTCTCAAAATAATATAATATAATTAAATGAAGAATCATGGAAATCACAGTATTCAAGAATGGATGAACTATAGGTATCCTCCATGGGAAGATATATAGACCTGGTCTTTGTCTAAAAGAATATCCAATTTACCTATTTATTGAGTTTATTATTGAAGAAAACGAAGGAAATGAGTGTATAATGTTTGATAATTTACCCATTATATAAGAATAAATTGAAATATTTACAATGGAGTTTCATGTACCTCCCCCAGAAAGAGAGGTTGAGTTATCCATTGATCATGTAACTTGATATCATCTGATATCAAAGACCTCATATATAATTATAAATATAGATATGGATGAACTAAAGAAAAAACTCCATTATATTTTGGATATTTGGTTTATCTAAAGATGTTTGTATCCTTGGGGAGTTTCTGTTCTCTTTATGAAGTTGGAAAAGAATCATTTCAATTTTGGATTGATTATAGAGAACTGGATGAGATGATAGAAAAGATCAAATACCCTCTTCCTATAATTTATGACTTATTTAACCAGTTTCATGGGGCTCAATTCACCTCTAATTTCGATATACGATCAATTTATCATCAATGGCCTATCTTCTTGAACTTCCCTAAAATATAGTTCATGTTCTTGATGTTCTCCATGTATCCCTCTTGGGGAAGTACATTCCTAACCCATCACTTGAACTAAACTTATAGATGGTACAATTGGAATACAACCACTCTTATGTGGAGAAACCATTAGAGATCATGGATCATAGTGACAAGGTTAAATGCAATAGGCTTATCCTACCACGTTAAATAATTGTGCTGGAATAAAAAATAAAGACACTACGGGGAAACCAGAGGAGACTATGAGGCATAATTACCCACACCTATTCTCTTTTGAGGGTTCGATTTGAAATTCCAGGGATGAAATTTCATAATATGAGATTAATGTAATGACCGAACATTAGAATAATATGTTTTTCAATATAATTTATGTTTAAATATTTCATAACCCTTAATAATTAATAATTATGAATTTTATGTGACCATTTTTTTTATTGTTATATTACCATTGGTTAATATTCCCGATGGAAACAATAATAAATTTTAACATTATATTTATTGTTTAAAAATATAATAAAAAATGGATAATTAATACATAGATATGGGTCAATGGCCACATATAGTAGACTCGGGCTATAAGAAGCCCATTTAGCATATATTGGGAAGGAGGTGGAATCACTGGGATTAACACTATCCCAAGAACAATATGGACATCAACATGTTAAGCTTAAACGTAATCACCTATTGGAGATGATATACTAGATAATAATCACCACTCTAACAATGTTGTCTGATCTCCCAAAAGATTATGTCTCCATCGCACAGGTTACTCATAGGTTTTATGTGGGTGTTTTAAGGGGCTATGTTTCAAGGGCCTTGTTGCTTAAATATTAATCAAATTTTTCTAATAAAATTGTAATTTCATTATTTCCATTTAAGAATAGTTTTGCTTAAAATTAATGATATAATTTATTAAATTTATATTTTTGGTAAAAATTACACATTTATTACTATATTTTAATAATAATTTATTAATAATGATAATAATAATTAAATTTTATTTTCCAAAAACTCAATTTAAATTCAAATGATAATATAATTTTAATTTTTTATCTGTCGAATATTTTACAATGCGTTCCACGATTCATTTCTATATACTAATATATATAATAATGAATTAATTTTATAGTTAAAAGTTAAATTTATCATATATAGAGATATATTATGATACAAAATTTCATTTTTGAATTCAGAATGTTGATATTAGGTTAGGGTGAATTTTTGAGATTTTTATAATATACGTAGTTTTTCGTTGAAAATTAAATACGCTGTTTTCAGTTATCAGTATGTTTGATGACTTCATTAGTGAGTTAATTAGGATTTAATAATGATGTTCAACTATTTTGAATGATAATATGATATGTGTTGTGACAGGTTTCCAATACCATGGGTAAGCACCTGTTTTGCAAATACCACTAATGAGGTGTCCTTTAAAATTAATAAAAAATCCCTCTCTTTTAATATAAATACCCACCAATTAAACTATGTTTATTTATTCTAAATACAGACACCCTGAAATTCTGCTAGTTCTTCCTACCATGGGTTCGTTCCAAAGCATGATTAAGCCCTCAAGATCGTTATCCTATAGTTTTAGATGTTACTCATCCATGTAATGGAAACCTCAACTTCTCTTTTCCATTCATGTTCTCTTTTATGTGGTATGTAATTAAATCTTCCATAATATGTTCTTATTTATATTTTATTCTATACATTTACTATATTATGAGAATTTTATAAATTTATGGCCCCTTTCCCCTCATTTTTTAATTTATTCTAAGACCATGTTGCATCACTGTTATGATTTAGAATTTTGGTCTCAAAATCTCTCTCTTTTTCGCAAATAAATTCTTTTATTTTATTTTTTTGAATTCTCAAACCAATATCATTTCTCGTGGAATAAATCTTTAAATTAAAATGATATATATATATTAATATATATATATATATATATATTATTTTTTACTGGACATACATAAACCTGCCATTCCCTTTTTGGGTTATAAATGACAAAATGATCATATTTTTAAGAACTCTTTAAAACATTTCATTTTTCCTATAAAACCCATTACATTTATTATATTTGGGTTTTTAATTAAATTATTGATTTTTATCAATTTTGATCACCAGAAAAAAAATCATTAATGGTTCACCCGAATAGTGCTCCAATGCATTGCGTAAATATATTAGTCTCTAGAGATGACATGTTTTACGATACCTTGGTGAATACCTGTGGTAATTTTATTGACACCATAGGGATGAACCTTGATGATATGCTTTTGAATATAAAAATTAAATGTTTTAGCAACATTTTAATGTTATGAATCAAGTTATATTATTATAATATGCCTATTCCTCTTTCCATTATGACATTCTTCATGCTCTTATTCATATCTCTCAAAGTCTCATGTAAACTATTTCACTTGTTTTAATTACTAGTAATTCAACTCACTATTTTATTTATTGTATGTCCTTGGGTTTTGAGAAGAATTAATTTTACTTATGATGAACCTTTCATGAAGCCATATAGTGGATTTGGAAAAAAATTATGTTTTCTTGTATTATAAACCACATTTCCACGACACTAAACTTTTAAGATCCTATGTTTGTGATATGAAATGAAATATTATGTAATAAAAAGGTGGAATTACATACAATTGATATAAAATTACCATTTTAACCTATCCATTATGAAATCTAGAATAAATATAACATGCATATGAAAATGTATGGGTAATTCTGTATCTACTATTTATTTATCAAAAATATAAACTAATTAAATGTGATGAGAATATTTTTACTATTTTATTAATAAATTAAGTTGATTAAAATTTATAAATGAAAAATATAATTTTAAAATGTTTTATATTTAATAAAATATTATTAAAATTAATCCAATAGTTATTTTAGTCTTAATGTATGAATAAATTTTATTTGATGTATAAAATTCTATATATTTCTATAGGGTAATTTTACATATATTTGACAGATAACCTAGTTTAAATTAAAATTTTGATACATTAATATTTTTTAAATTACATCATGTACTTTTTCATTCGAATAGGGTTATAATAAATAACTTATGATGAATTCTGGATATTTTGTCGATAACATTCAAGATTTGATGAATAGTAAAAATATACTATATTTTAAGTGAAAAAATTATTTTTTTGTCTGGATAATTTATATATTTAAATTATAAATAGAATATATTTTTATCAATAATTATAATTTAGTTCAATATAATTATTTCTAAATTTAATTTACATCAAAAACTATTTCAATTTTTTTTTCAATGTTTTATTTTTTTAAAACCTATTTTTTAAATCCCACAATGGGATTAATTTTATTTTAAGAAATTCAACTTTTGTTTTTTGAATTTGTAAAAATTGATTCCATATTTTCAATCATTTGATAAAAATTATTTCAGTATAGTTATTTTAATTTTCAGAATTATGAATAGTAACTTCTATAAAATTTCATTAATATGGTTAAAGGGTAAATCGGGTAATTTAGTTGCATATAATATTATCAATTTACTCTATTGCATGTCATAATATCATTAAAAGAATGTGTTTTGACATAAATTAGCCTTGGGTAAAAATAATATCTTTTGGAAGCCATTTGGATGAGATTAGGACGTTTAATTTATTTTATATTATGAAAAGATAAATATGCAATACTCATTTTTTAATAACAATATCATTTTTTATAAAATTTTATAAATACGATATATTATATTATAAATTCTATTTTTTAATATATATATATTCGTATCATGATAATTTAAATTTTTGTTTTTATGATATAAATTTTTACCTTAAAAGCTATTACATTGAAGATGGAGACATTATTTAATTGATGATAAATCTATAATATAATTTTAATTAAAATGATTATAACGACTAAAAATGAAAAAAAAAACCTGATAAAATATTATTAGTGAAGTTTATCTTGACCATAGTATACAATGGGAGTGTTATTAACAATTTTGAGAAAAAATAAATTGATTATGATAGTATTAATATTGTATTTAATTTGATCTAAAAGTTGTCACATTCATGTTTTAAGAAATATAACAAATTTAATATTGAATTTTCTAAAACATATTTATGACAAAAATTATTATTACGAAATCTAAGGGATTTATTTTCACCTTAGTACATTTTTTTTATTTTTATTTATGAAATTTTTGTAGTAAAAAAATATAAAATATTCATGTTGTAACTATGTTAGTAATGGAGATGACAAATAAATCCTATTAAAATATTAAAATAATAATAATTTTAGATAACTAATATATATTATAAAATTTTTATATTCCTCGGACTTCTAGGGAATATAATAAAATTTTTAGTTTCATGTTATCTTTTTGTAACACCCCAGGTAAATAAAGAATATGACATTTTCATATTTATCCATATTTGTGAATAAAATATTAATATTACTTTAAAGGGGATGCTATTCTCGATGGCGTACCCAATATGCAACAACGAGTTTCTTGGGAATCATATGTTGC
Source organism: Viscum album (assembly GCA_963277665.1). Classification (NCBI taxonomy): domain Eukaryota; kingdom Viridiplantae; phylum Streptophyta; class Magnoliopsida; order Santalales; family Viscaceae; genus Viscum; species Viscum album. Next base: position 1,916,083,689 of record OY728140.1, on the reverse strand, counting down.
ACTCTAACAATAAAATAATATTATTTTAAATGTAGTTAACGATGCGATATTGTAATGGAGGGAATGAACAGAACTAACTACAAAATGATTATATATGTTTGTCAAACATTTTTACTTTTATCCAATAAATGTTAGAGGCTTAAAATGTGAATGAATCCAATTTTATGCGTAAACAGTCTAATATTCTTTAAAAGGTAGATTAACCTCCTTTTGATGGTGAACCTCTTTTAAATAAAATTTTTTAAAATATTATGTGTTATAAAATTTATCTTTAGAATCGGGACATCAAAATTTACTTTGTTTAAATTTTTTGTAGTTTTCTGATTTAGTTCATTTTTAATGAATAGTGAAAATTGTTGTATTCCAAATCAAAACAACTTTTTAATATAATTTATTTATATGATTAGATTATCTTTTGAATTGGTATTAATGTCCAATTATAATATATTTTTAACATTTAATCCAATATTGGTCATTGTAATTAATTTTACATTGAAATTGGACTTAAACTTGTGTCAATCTTTTAATAAATATTGTTTCTCAAAAACACGCTATTTGTTTTTATAGTGGAAATTAATTGTTAAATTAATTAATTCAAATTATATGTTTTGAATTTTGTAAAATATACATCATTTTTGAATTCTTAATATCAAATATAGCATAGGGTGAATTTTTGCTATTTTTCTGAAAAACTTCAATTTTTGATGAATATTGAAACCACTAAGTGGTAGTTAAAAAATGATTTTTTGTTTAAATGAAACTTTACCCATTCTATGATTTTATTTAAAAAAATACAACATACATGGTTTTCATTAGAAAGTAAAATTTGGTTCAATGAGATTAAAATAATTTTTTGGTGAATAGTAACTTTTAAGTTTTAATCGCGATTAGAGGTAATTAGTGTAGTTTAAGGAAAAAATAATGTTTTAATAATATGAAATGACCATGACACATGTCCTACCCTAATTGGATGATTCATGGCCGACCAAGACAATCCATGGGTCAACTTGGGGACCCCATGGAGCCAGTTTGGTTGGAAAATGACATGAATTCCTTTTTATTTATAGTTAAAATTAAAATTTCACAAACATGTGTTGTTTTACTAAAACAATTTTTACATGGGGTTATAGAAGTCATATTTTTAACTATAAATATTCATTAAGAAGATAATAATATTTCATACATCATTAAAATTTTTTTATAATTTTTAGACACTACATAAATTAAATTATTTATGACTCCATGATGATGCAGCGATTACCTCATTATTTAATGATTTAAATAAAATGAAAAGATAATGTAAAATCTAAGACATAAATTTGTCAAAAACCTATTGGATGGTTATATATAGAAAACTTATCACCTTATACTTGAAATATATAATTTGGAGACCTTTAAAATCCGAAAAGCATTATATAATAAAGTAATATTTTATAACTTTCCAATAGTGCCCCTCCTCTCCTATTATAAAAGGCCTCCACCTCTACCACCTTACACACACATCTCAATCCTTTTTCTCGGCCAACCCATGACCATTTCATCTCTCCAAATCCCACTCCTCATCATTGAAGCTTCTCCTTTGGGAATAATCCTTTCCAAGGAAGCCTTTGAGCTCAAATCAATAAGAGTTACTTGATTTAAAGGTAATGTCTTCCCTTGTGTTCTTTTGTTTTATTTTGCTTCTCCATCCACCAAAAAAAAATTTATTACTTTTTTGGTAACAAAACCAGTATCTTAAATATAATATGATGTTTTTATAATAATTTTTCGAGCTACAGTTTCACACACCTCCATCTAATGGTTAAAGAACATACTGTTTCTGTGGATGGCGAATTACTGCCTCACGAAACGATGATTGTTCAATATTCATTTAACACCTTCAAAGGTGAAATTTAAGATGTGACTATATTTATATATGATATATAATATGTTTATGTTTTCCTTAAGCTTATGTATTTTTCATTTATGTCATACCTTTATGGTTTCCATTATGGGTAAACGCGGTATCTTCATTTTAGGATGTGCGAACTACCGCCACCTCAAAGTGATTTGATTCGTTAATGACATATGTGGGACATATAAAGGATGGAATTAATGGTATTAAATATTATATCCTTCTGGATTTATAATATAATTTTATATCATTATTATTTCATTCCAATTAATACAATAAAAAAATAAATGAATGTAGTGTTCATGCGTACGTACGGCTTACTGTCTCCATGAACGGTACATTTCATTTCTTATATCCAAATGTTATTTACTATTATAAGTACATATATATAATGTATATATATGTAGTATATTACATCAAAGTTATGGATATCATTCTGGAATTATAATATATATATCTCTCATTTTTTTAATTCCATTAATATGATAAAAAATGAAAGTAGCGTTCATGCGTATGTACGGCCTACCGTCTCCATGAACGGTGATTTTAATTTTTTATCTCAAAATGTTATGGAATAGTATAAAATGAATATATAATGGATATATATGATATTTAAATCATCAAAACTATTATGGATATGATTTACCTATAACTACATGGAAAATTCTTTTCCAACAAGTTCAATTTTTACTCATGTACTGAACATCGAAAAAAACGTCTGATATGAACTCACATTATTAACCAATTGTTATAACCATAGAATATGTGATATGAAATAAATTATAATATTTAAAGGAGATCCTTAAAAAATTATAAATTGACCAAATTTTATTATTCACGAGATTAAAGAATGATCGAGTCACGTCGGACACGAGGTAAGGGATCCTACCCCTCTCATTCTTTTTAAGTACACTCTTTTATGTCATTGATTTTAATCTCATCATTCATATTATTGGGATGTTATTTTATATTAATTCAACTTTAATTTTTATGTTCATATGATGAGATATCCTATTTTCTCTCACCAATCCATTTTGGATGTTTTGAGTGGCACCGTTAGGCTGCCGAATTTTCATAAGGGATCCTACACCTCTCTTTCTTTTTAAGTACACTCTTTTATGTCATTCCTTTTAAGCTCATCTTTCATATTATTGGGATGATATTTTATATTAATCCTACTGAAATTTTTATTTTCATATTATGATAGGACCTATTTTCTCTCATCAATCCATTTTGGATGTTTTGATTGGCGCGGTTAGGCTGCCGAATTTTTGTAAGGGATCCTAAATCTCTCTTTCATTTTATGCACTCTCTATTATGTCAATAACATTAAGCTCATATTCATTATGTTTCAGGATGTTATTTTATATTCCTATTAATTTAAATTTTATGTTTATATTATGATAGAACCTATTTGATCTCATAAAACCATTTTTTAAAATTCTAAGTGTCGCCGTTTGGCTTCCGAATTTTCGTAAGGGGTCCAACCTCTCTCTCTTTTTTTTAAGTACTCTCTTTTACGTCATTTCTTTCAAGATCATATTTCTTTTGTTTGGCGATGTTCTTTTATATTCTTCATACTTTAATTTTTATTTTAATATTATGAGAGACCTTATTTGATCTCATAAATCCATTTTTGGATGTTTTAAGTGGCATCGTTCGGCTGCCGAGTTTTTGTAAGGGATTTTTCATCTCACTTTTATTCCTGTGATATTTATGCTAATGTTACCAACATTTCCTTTGAGTGGTTTGTGTAATTCCCATTATTCTACTATTTTTGTAATATAATTTAATTTATGAGTATTTACATCAATTTTGTATTGTCCTTCTTTCATGGGGTGTATGCTTCGAAAGATACCCAAGTCGGTAAGGGAACTTTTCACCCTCCTCTTTTTAAAAGACTTATTTTTTGGGTCTATTAATTTACATATTGTAATGTTGGGATATGTTATTATATATCCTTATTTATGTAAATTTTATGTCCATGTGATTAGATACCCTTTTTATCTCTCATAAACTCATTTTCTAAATTTTAAAGTGACGTTGTTAGGTTGTCGAATTTTACCAAGGGAACTTCTTAACCCAATTTCAATTTATTTGGGTTCAAAAAGTAGTTATTGAATATGTCCTCCTTTGAATATTTGTGAATTACCTTTGATTGTTTTACACTTAATATCCACTTATATTGGGTGTATTTATATTTTTCACACATAATTATGAGATTGATTTATCCTTAATTTAAGGGTACCTTCTTTATAGGGGATTCCATCTCATTTTACATTTCTATTGAGAATTCATTGTTGTTATGCATCCATTCACTCCTATAGGGTTTATATACTATCGCTTGTAATATTATATCATGAATACATTTATTCTCATGATGTTATACTGTTTTGATTAAATGTTATTCCTCAATTATGGTATTCAAGTGTCTCTCATTTTGTGAAAAACCCTTTAACTAAAATATCATTTTAAATGATTTAATGATTTATTCTTAAAAATATTTCTCATTAATATCCATGTTTTTAAAATGGTTTTAAGGATTTAATTATATGGATATTTATTGTTATAAATTTCAAAAACTTAAAATTGGTATGGGACACTTTGATTAAAAAATATCTTTATTAAATGTTTAAAATGGTTCTGAAAATGTTTTTTTAGAATGGATTTATTATCTTAAAATGTTATATTGTTATTGAAATATGTGAATGTTATCTTTCCCTTATTCGTAAGTTATTTTCTATGATTATGTTATGGTTTTTGGGCATTATTTATGAAGACGGATGGTTCCGTGATAAACTAAGGGCGGGTGAGCCCAATATAGCTCTCCAATGCATTGGGTAACATGAAGGTGTTAAACGTTAAGGTTTCTCCGAATAGATTTAGGGAATATACTATTATGGGTATTAAAAACGTAACCAAGAGGGTTACTCCCTACATAAGAATGTTATGAATGCCTCAAGTTACCGTTATGCCTTATGATTTCTATGTTTTATTCATGATTTGATGAGGCATGTTAAAGTGATTATGTTTTATGAGTAAAGTATGATTTCAGTGATTCTTATGTATACATGTACTCATGTTTCCTTTCTATATTTTTATATCCCTTACTGAGCTTTTTATGCTCATCCCATGTTTTTGAAATCTTTTACACATGACTTAAAGATGAATAGGGTCAAGGATGGGATCATGGAAAGACATGCTATCTAAAATATGGTACTAGACATGTTTCTTTTAAGTGTTTTATTATTTATGGAAACTTAGTAGAAGTTTCTATTTTGTAATCCTGTGAGATGTAATAGTTATGTCCTAATTCTCTAAAACTCTAAACCTAAAATGATCCTCAATGTGAATTATTCATGTAATTCAATATTAAGTAAGGTTTAAGGTCGGGGCCTTATAGTTGGTATCATAGATAAGTTTAGATAACCTTATAGGTTAGGGTATTCTCTAAGCATAAGTGAAATTTCCATAATGTCTAGGATTTCAGAAAGAGTCATAGTTTTTAGATAAAGTGAATGAGTAATTATATGTTAGTGTTTATATTCCTCATTAGTACATGATTATTTTGTTGATATACTCACACTAACATTTTTGGTTTTAGTAAATGGATGGATCTAGCAGGAACCAAAGTGAAAATGGGTTTGAAGGAAACTGTGGTCGTTCTCTGATTAAGAGACCGGATGAAATGATGGATTCAATGAAGAAACTCGTGGTTGTTCTAAACCAACTATCAAGGATTCATGATCAACCACTTGAACCTTGTTAAGTTCTGTAATACATCATGTACGAGATGACCAATCGACCTAGATGTTCATGTAATAATTATAAAGGTAACCATTAGGGTTTATATGATCCTTACTTTTGAAGTAATTATGGGTTACAATCTATTATTATGGAATATGAATGACATGGGATAAACTTGAGGCTAAACCATGTTAGGGTTATTTTTGGAGTTTTATAAAAAGGACAACACACAGACCGTGTGACAACCTATCGCGTCGGACAACGCTGCTGGAATCAAACCCACAACCAAAGTACGACTGGTATTTTTATCGCCTACCACTGGACTACATGATGTCCCTGGTTATTATGAATTTTTTTTAGTTAGATGATTTTATTAATTAAGAGTACGTTTATTTTGGGTTATCTGTGTAAATTATTAACCTATCATAAAGGATATGTGATTAGGTTAATTACTTTTCAATGTGAGACTTTAAGAGTAACTGATGTTATTTGGAAAAAAAGTGTTAATTTTTACCGTGGAATACTATGTGATTAAATCCTTCAAATATTTTGGTTTCAATATAAGTTTGGTTTACTTGGAATAATTTTATTGCCAAATTGTTTATTGAATTGTATTCGTTGAACTTTGGGTTTTGTTGGACAAATTTTGGAGATTAAGAATAGATTTTTTTTATAAAGGATTATCCTTTTGTGGATTTTCTGATCTTGTACTAACTTTTTTGGTTTTGGTTTTGGATAATGTCTAAAGACATGGGAAGTATATAGTTCTCTTTTGTGTATTAGGTGATTCTCTAGATGTTGATTATAGCTCTCTTAATGTAAACAAGTCTTCCTAAATACTCATCATTTTGGGAAAGTATGAGTTTGTGTAAGAAATATAGTAAAAGTTGAATGTCAACTTGACAAGTAAGTATGTTTCCTTAAGATCAAAACAAAATTCCTCAATGAAAAGTAACTAAAAAAATGTTTTCTGTTAACTTTTCCTACTAGGGAATTTAATACCATTAAACACACCACAAGTTTATGGTTTTCTTCTGGTTAACTTTCTCCTAAACATGTTTTCTATCACTCTCCCTCAGAACATGAAACTTTGATTTTTCCAACATTTCCATGTTTTCAAACATGGAACTCTAGTATGGGATAACTCGGGTGACCTTTGTACTTCTCTTTCTTTATTTTAAAGTGATAGTTTTACTGACTCTTCTTCTGATGTGGGATTTTCAATGAAGTTTCCAAGCCCAATTTTAAAATTGTGAGGACGCAATTCCCAAAAGGGGGGAAGGATGTAACACCCCAGGTAAATAAATAATATGACATTTTCATATTTATCCATATTTGTGAATAAAATATTAATATTACTTTAAAGGGGACTCTATGCTCGATGGCGTACCCAATACGCAACAACGAGTTTCTTGGGAATCTTACGTTCCACTCTAATAATAAAATAATATTATTTTAAATGGTAGTTAACGCCTAGACATTTTAATGGAGGTAATGAACAGAACTAACTACAAAATGATTATATATGTTTGTCAAATATTTTTACTTTTATCCAATAAATGTTAGAGGCTTAAAATGTGAATGAATCCAATTTTAAGCGTAAACAGTCTAATATTCCTTAAAAGGTCGATTAACAACCTTTTAATGGTGAACCTCTTTTAAATACACTTTTTGACAATATTATGTGTTATGAAAATACTTTTTAGAATCAGGAAATCAAAATTTACTTTGTGTAAATTTTTGGTATTTTTCCGATAAAGTTCATTTTTTAATGAATAGTGAAAAATGTTGTATTTTAATTCGAAACCACTTTTTAATCTAATTTATTTTTATGATTATATTATCTTTTTAATTGGTTTTAAAGTCAAATTATAATATATTTTTACCATTTAATCCAATAGTGGTCATTGAAATTAATTTTACTTTGAAATTGGACTTAAACTTGTGTCAATCTTTTAATATATATTGTTTCTTAAAAACACACTATTTGTTTTCACAATGGGAATTAATTATTAAATTAATTAAACAAAATTATATTTTTTGAATTTTTTTAAATATAAATCCTTTTTTAATTCAGAATATCAAATATAGCTTAGGTTGAATTTTTGGTATTTTTCGGAAAAAACATCAACTTTTGATGAATAGTGAAACCACTAAGTGGTAGTTAAAAAACTGATTTTTCGTTTAAATGAAACTTTACCACTTCTGTGATTTGATTTTAAAAAATCCGACATACATGGTTTTCATTAGGAAGTAAAATGTGGTTCAATGAGATTAGAATAATTTTTAGGTGAATATTAACTTTTAGGTTTTAATCGCGATTAGTGGTAATTAGTGAAGTTTAAGGTAAATATAATGTTTTAATAATATTAAATGACCATTACACATGTCCTACCCTTATTGGATGAGTCATTTTCTACCATGAAAATCCATGGGTCAACTTGGGGACCCCATGGAGCCACATTGGTTGGAAAATGACATTAATTCATTTTTATTTAAAGTTAAAATTAAAATGTCACAAACATGTGTTGTTTTACTAAAACAATTTTTACATGGGTTTATAGAAGTCAAATTTTTTACTATAAAAATTCATTAATAAGATAAAAATATTTCCTACATCATGATAGTTTTTATTATAATTTTTAGACAATAAATAAATTAAATTATTTATGACACCATGATGATGTAGTGATTACCTCATTATTTAACGATTTAAATAAAATAAAAAGATAATGTAAACTCTAAGACATAAACTTGTCAAAAATCTATTTTATGGGTGGATTTAGAAACCTTATTACCTTATCCTAAAAATATATCTTTTTGGACCGTTAAAATTCAAAAAGAATTATATAATAATGTAAAATTTTATAACATTCCAATAGTGCCCCTCCTATCCCCTTATAAAAGGCCTTCACCTCTACCAACTTACACACACCAATAAAGCCTTTGGATCGGCCAAAACCTTCCCATTTCATCTCTACACATCCCTCTATTCATCATTGATGCCTCAACTTTGGGTACAATCCTTTCCAAGGAAGCCTTTGAGCTCAAATTAAAAAGAGTTACCCGATTTAAAGGTAATGTCTTCCCTTGTGTTCTTTTGTTTTATTTTGTTTCTCCGACCCCCTAAACTCTTTTTTTACTTTTTTTGTAACAAAACCATTATATTAAATAAACTAGGATGTTTTTCTTAAATTATTAGAGCTACACTTTCATTAAGCTCTATCTAATGGTTAAAGAACATACTGTTTCTGTGGATGGCGAATTACTTCCTCACGAAACAATGATTGTTCAATATTCTTTTAACACCTTCAAAGGTGGCTATTAAGGTGTCACTATATTTATATATGATATATAATATGTTTATGTTTTCCTTAAGCTTCTTTATTTTTCATTTATGTCATACCTTTATGTTTTCCATTATGGGTAAACGTGATATCTTTATTTGAGGAAGTGCGTACTACCGCCCCTTCAAAGTGATTTGATTCGTTAATGCCATATGTGGGACGTATAAAGGATGGAATTAATGGTATTAAATATGATATCCTACTGGAACTATAATATTCTTTTATATCATTATTATTTCATTCCATTGAATACAAAAAAAATTAATGTAGCGTTCATGTGTACGTACGGCTTACCGTCTCAATGAACAGTACATTTCATTTCTTATCTCCAAATGTTATGTACTATTATAAGTACATATATAAAATGGATATATATGTAATATATTGCATCTAAATTATGGATATCATTATAGAATTATAAAATATATATCTCCCATTTTTTTAATTCCATTAGTATGACAAAAAAATTAAAGTAGTGTTCATGCGTACGTACGCCCTATCGTCTCCATGAACGGTGATTTTAATTTTTTATCTCCACATTTTATGGAAAAGTATAAAATTAATATATAGTGGATATATATGATATTTATAACATCAATACTATTCTTTATATGATTTTCCTATAACTACATGGAACAATCATTTCCAACAAGTTCAATTTTTACTCATGTACCGAACATCGACAAAAACGTCTGATATGAACTCACTTTATTAACCAATTATTTTAACCTTATAATATGTGATATGAACTGAACAATAATATTTAAAGGAGGTCCTTAATAAATTATAAATTAACCAAATTTTATTATTCAGGAGATTAAATAATTATCGAGTCATGTCAGACACGATGTAAGGGATCCTACCCCTCTCTTTCTAATTAAGTACACTCTTTTATGTCATTCCTTTTAAGCTCATCTTTCATATGATTGGGATGTTCTTTTATATTACTCATACTTTAATCATTATTTTCATATGATTAGATACCCTATTTTTTATCATAAATCCATTTTGGATGTTTGGAGTGGCGCTGTTAGGCTGCCGAATTTTCGTAAGGGATCCCACCCCTCTCTATCATTTTAAGTACACTCTAATATGTCATTCATTTTAATCTCATCTTTATTATGATTGGGATGTTATTTTATATTAATCATAATTTAATTTTTATGTTCATATCATGAGATACCCTATTTTCTCTCATTAATCCATTTTGGATGTTTTAGTGGCACCGTTAGGCTACCAAATTTTTATATGAGATACTACCTCTCACTTTCTTTTTAAGCACTCTCTTTTTTGTAATTTACTTTAAGTTCATATTTCATATGTTTGGGGATGTTATTTTATATTCCTCTTACTTTAAATTTTATGTTCATATGATTAGAGGCCCTATTTGATCTCATCAAACCCTTTTTTGATGTTTTAAGGGGCGTCGTTAGGGTGCCGAATTTTCATAAGGGATCCAACCTCTCTCTTTCTTTTTATGTACTCTCTTTTATGTCATTTCTTTTCAGCTCATCCATATTATGATTGGGTTTGTTATTTTATATTATTCATACTGTAATTTTTATGTTCATATTATGAGATACCCTATTTGATCTCATAAATCCATTTTTGAAAGTTTTAAGTGGCGTCGTTCGGCTACCGAGTTTTTGTAAGGGATTTTTCATCTCACTTTTATTCATGTGAGATTTATGCTACTTTTACCACCATTTCCATTGAGTGGTATATGTAATTCCCATTATCCTAATATTTGTGTAATATAATTTCATTTCTGAGTATTTACATCAATGTTTCATTGTCCTTCTTTTATTGGATGTATGCTTTGAACGATACCCAAGTCGGGAAGGGAACTTTTCACCCTCCTCTTTTTAAAAGACTTATTTTGTTGGGTATTTTAATTTACATATTATATTGTTGGGATATGTTCTTATATATACATATTGATGTAAATTTTATGTCCAAGTTATGAGATACCCTTTTTATCTCTCATCAAATCATTTTATGAATTTAAATGTGACGACGTTAGGCTGTCGAATTTTACCAAGGGAACTTATTAACCCAATTTTGATTTCTTTGGGTTCAACATGTAGTTATTTAATATGTCCTCCTTTGAATATGTGTGAATGATATTTTATTGTTTTAAACATAATATCCTCTTATATTGGGGGTATTTATATTTGTCACACATAATTATGAGATTTATTTATCCTTAATTTAAGGGTACCTTCTTTACATGGGATTTCATTTCATTTTACATTTCTATTGAGACTTAATTATTGTAATGCACCAATTCACTATTATAGGGTGTATATAATGTCCCTTGGAATATTATATCTTGAATCCATTTATTCTTATTATATTATAAAGTATTTATTAAATGGTATTCCTCAATTATGGTATTCAAGTGTCTCTCATTTTGTTAAAAACCCTTTAACTAAAATTTCATTTTAAATGTTTTAATGATTTATTCTTATAAATATTTCTCATTAATATCCATGTTTTAATAATGGTTTTAAGGATTTAATTATATGGATATTAATGGTTTAAAATGTTAAAAACGTCAAAGTGTTATGGGACAGTTTGATTCAAAAATATCTTTATTAAATGTTTTAAATGGTTATGAAAATAGTTTTTATAATGGATTTATTATCTTAAATTGTTATATTGTTATTACAATATGTGAATGTGATCTTTCCATTATCTTTAAGTTATGTGCTATGATTATGTTATGGTTTTTGGGCATTGTTTATGAAGAAGGGTGGTTCCGTGATAAACTAATTGCAGGTGAGCCTGATATAGCTCTCCAATGCATTGGGTAACGCGAAGGGGTTGAACGTTAAGGTTTCTCCGAAGAGATTTAAGGAATATACTGTGATGGGTATTTCAAACGTAACCAAGAGGGTTAATCCCTATGTAATAATGTTATGAATGCCTCAAGTTACCCTTATGACTTATGATTTCTATGTTTTATTCATGATTTGATGAGGTATGTTAAAGTGATTATGTTTTATGAGAAAAGTATGATTTCATTGATTCTTATGTATTCATGTACTCATGTTTCCTTTCCATATTTTTATATTCATTACTGAGCTTTTTATTCTCATCCCACGTTTTTGAATGTTTTACACAGGACTTAAAGATGAATAATGTCAAGGATGGGATCAAGGAAAGACATGATATCTAAAACATGGAACTAGACATGTTTATTTTAAGTGTTTTTTTATTTATGAAAACTTAATAGAAGTGTCTAGTTTATAATCATGTGAGATGTAATAATTATGTCCTAATTCTCTAAAACTCTACACCTGAAACGATCCTCAATTTGAATTATTCATTTAATTCAATATTAAGTAAGGTTTAAGGTTGGGGCCTTATACTTTTTATCATAATGTTTTTCAAAAATTAATGAATTGAATAGTTTAGAAATTGATACTATTGAATGTATATCAAAATAATGTTTTATTAGGTTATTTAAAAATCATACAAGGATTTTAAATATATATAATAATTTTTATATGTTCTAAAACTTTATAATTTGTTTATTTATAGTATAATTTAAATCAAATAAATAAATATTAAAATTTAATAAAATTGATATATTTTTACCACAGTTAAAACATAAATAGAATAACTAAGTGTTAATTAAGATTATAAGGTTTAAATTGATAGAAAATATATATTAAAATATATATTTTGTTGATATTTCATCCTTTAAAAAATAAATATTTAAATTTAGTACATATTTGATGGATTTGTATGTTGTTTTACTTTATTATCAATTAATATTTTTTGAGAATCCGTAAGTGCGCCTAACCTCAATTACAAAAGGGAACCTCCCCCATACCTTCATTGATTATTATTGAAACATAATTATATAAAATCACCTAAAATTTTCCATTATAATCATTTAAAATAAAAATCTAGAGGTTTTTTTATTATCCAATGACAAACCCTATAACTTTAAGCATTGATCTAGAGGGAGATAATCGAAGAAGAGGTAGTCTCCTATAATGATTCATTCAAATATCATTCTTCTTATACATCATATTCATGAGTTTTTTCAATTATAAAGTAACAAATCTAGAATAATGTATATACATAGTAGTTATTATGATTATAAGAAAACTATATTCTACCTTTATCTATCCAATGAAAAAACAAAATCACCACACTTGAATATGTACGACTTACCATCAACATGTTGTCGTGTAAAATGTTTTTAAACATCGTGTTTTTAGTATGGGTATAATAGTGAAAATATATATAGTTGTGATTATTATAGAAGATTTATAGAACAAAATATCATCCACATCCATACTGTTTCGAAATTATGCGAATGATATCATCACTCCTGTGTACATAAAACCTACAGCCACCACAATACATTGGTATTCATTCAAAAATATATCAACTAATGAAAGATTATATATATGTATACTATTTAATAAATATGGTATATATTATGTTAATATCTTATTTTAATGATATACATAATATCTTAAAAGGATAGGAAATTCTTATTCTAACAATCATGCATATGAAAATGATGACATTAATACATGAATAATGAGTCTTAATGAAAATGTTATTAAAAACGAATGGTAATATGATCATATATGATAACATAAAAATGAATATAGTTCTTAAATATGATAATTTAATTAAAAAAATAATTATAAAGGATAATTGAATGCATAAAAATTATATCAAATTTATGGTAAGGTATAATTTTCCAATCTATTTATTATACCAGATTATTTATACGTAGGTATATAATAGGTTATATTTATAATCCATGTCCACATTTCCTAAATATATACTCTAAAATATTCATTCAATCCTACAAAAATTGTATAAAATAAATTTTACAAATTGATAAATAATTATTCAATTGTGTGAAAAGAATATTATTTATTTTTGATATGATGAACTTTTTGAAATTGCTACAAAAGCATGAGAAGAATGTTTTCTTTTAACTTATATGGAATGAACTGATTATTACAGTTTTATATCACATCATATCCATGATTCATAATTTAATATATTTTAATAATATTTTCTAATAAATTATTTTCATTTAAAATTTCACTACATTTTGAGAAAATTTATCATTTTTTAAGAAGAAATGATATTTTCCTCATGAATTAATTTAATGTGTTTTGCCAAAATTATTTTCCTTATATGATTAAATTATTTAAAATGAGAACATTTCATGGATCATACCCCCATTATTCTTACTATTTTATTATTTTTATGATGGTGTTATATTTATGAAATCCAATGGATTTACGTGGATTCTGTTTGGATTGAATGATGTTTAAGAATCAAATTATATTCTTTGGGTTGTGAATTGATTAATGATTTATGTTTTTGTGTAACATGTAAGAATGATTTCATTATGGGATGAGTGAGACCTATACCCTCGTAATTTTCATTCTGTAAATAATCATATCTCATTATATAGATTGCACTACAATGGGAAATTATATTGTTTTAGTAATACTAGGCCAGATTAAAGAGTGATCTCTATTCAGTAATGGACTTTGTCAGCAATTATGTTATTGGAAATGATAAATGAGAAATTGTGATGATTATATATAATTATATGTATTCCAATCAAATTTTTTCCTTATGTTATGACATTTGTGATTAAATTATTTTATTTGTATGAGATTTTATGATGTATCCCATGTCAATACATTATGATCATTCTTATAAAGGATATGATTTTTAAATGTTATCTTCTAATGTCTTATGATTATGATATGATAGATATATCCCTTGTTTACCCATACAGAGAATCTTAGCTTCCCCATTTATTTGTTCATTCTTTCAATGGACAAGAATAAGGGAATTAAATAAGATATTTCAAATAAGGTTCTAGTTATGAAGAGACAAGTGGGAGACAATATATATATCTTATGAGACATTTTTTAATGTTTCAATGTTTCTAAAGAGACTAAACCTATACCATCCTGGCATGGTTTTGTTTTGTTTTTTATGTAATATTATTTTAATTTCGACATAATATCTACGTATATATAGTAAGGGATGTTATAGAAGTGGTTCTATTTTTACAAAACCCATATCAATTTTCATGGAATAGAGGCCACATTCAATATTCTGAACCAAACCTATTGTTCTCTATTAATGCATGGATAAATGTGGAAATATAATAGAAATTATATCCCTTAAATATCAATTCATTATAATTCAATTTAATCTTTTATCTCTTATGGTTGGAGAAAAACTCAATATATATTATTTTAATATTTTAAATGGGGTTTTTGATGTTTTCTTATATTATTTTCTATATCACCAACCAAATCATGAATTTAGGTTTTAAATAAAACTCATACTCCGGGATAAACCTTTTTAAAATTCATTGTATTAAATGTCCCTAATAGTGTTATAAAAATAGAATAAAAGACTTCTACAAAATAATTATAATGAAATCATTTATTCAGTTATGTTTCCACGAAGGATATATAAACTAATTTTTAATAATAATGATGGATATGTATGACTCTATCTGGATTATTTGGTATATAGAAATAATTCAGTCAAACATAACTATCCACTTCCCTATAATGATTATTTTTTAAGAAATATGCGGAGACCAGAATTTTTCCATCGTTTATCAATTATCTCAATACAATATACTGATGGTAAAAAAGTGGGACATATACAAGAATAATTTTTACTAATTTTTGGAAAATAGTAATTTCTATAAATTTAATTTGAACTAAATTTTTTTTAGTTGTTTCCATTAATGTAATAAAAATATTATTTAGTTATTTCATTAATCAATTTTTTTTGGAATTATTTTTTGAAGATAATATTATATTTTTCAAGTGACTGAGATAGAATGATTATTAATTGAGGATTGTGATAAATACCCAATTGAAGAAAAAGTTGTATGATCAATTTACCCATTATGAATTTTTGATATAGAAATATTAATATTTTGGAGATATAATATGAACTCATTTTATATTAGTGGATCCATCCATGAAAAATTATTTTGAAAATTATACATGACAAACAACTTTGATTGAAATACATAGAATTCATGGAATTGATGGATAATATCAATTATTTATTAATGGTTTATCAATACCATCTAATCTATTCCACACATTATCTTCTAATGTGAGTAATGTTTCGTGCTAATTATGGGTCTTATGAAAATCTCAAGGATGTAAACATATTTTTTTTTGAACCTTCCATCACACTACAATATAATGTACAATTTATTTATTTATACTGATGAATAAAATAAAGGCATGAGATATTTTATCCTAAAAAATGAAACAGTGATTTGTTATGCCTCCCGATAATTTATTATTCAAGGTCAGTATTGTCAAATATTTCATTTTATGTCAATATTATTATTATTATAATTAATTAAATGAAGAAATTATATTTTATATGAATGTATGACTTAAATACTCATTATAAATTTTCAAATTGAAAATCTCCTAGAATAAGATAAATATGTTCTAAATAATATCAATATAGTTGATTCTTAATTATGTATTCCCTTCAATTTTCGAACCTACAGAAGTAATCATGGCAGCTGATTCATTTAGTCAAATTGTATATAGAATATTATCAATGACACTCATCAAAAACAGAAAAATATTTATGGATATTAAAATGAAAGATCTTCATATAATTAAGTCAGAAGATCAAAATTATCTTCCACTAATGACTGTTAAATATTCTAGAACTTTGTTCATTAATTTTGTGAAAAACAGGGGGTAGAGGTAAAAATTTAGATAAAAATAATCATGATTTCAACATTAAATGTGATTGAATATAGTGGTCTTCAAACCAATTATGTTTCACATAAAAATAATAAATAAGGACTTAAATATTGGAAAATGGTTAAAACATATCACAATATATTTATCCGAGAAGTACATAGATGTATATAAATATGAATGAATATTTAAATGAGAAAACACGATGAGAAATGTTTTATACTATCTATCAAAACACTAAATATATTATATAATTAATAAAATTTGGCATACTACTATGGTGATGTTACAAGAATATATCATTACGGTTTTGAAATGTGAAAATATCAACACGGATTTTATTTTCATACACCTAGAAAATTTATAGTCCACAATTTGAATAGTTTTTAATTTTATATATTCCTGATGTTAAACCACATTATTACTATCAAAGAATATATTTTTCTTATTTATATTTCTATAATTTTCATTAAGTATTTTTTAAAAATACAATGTATTACATATTCTATTACATCTTATATGTATAATAGGTTTACTTCAATGTTATATAGATTTATTCTTTAAGATACAAATAATTATTTGGGTTTCATAAGATTTTTTAATCCTAATATAGATATCCATTTTTTTTGGACCATTAAAACCCTAAATAATATGTTGAGATCATGTAAACTATATTTCAATCAGGTTGGAATCAACACCCACATCTTGTAAATTTATATTAAACCAACATATTTCAATATGGAATTCAAGTGTATAAATTTGAATACATAAATCCAAAAAGGGAATATTTGAGAAAACAATAATGAAAATGATGTTTGGAATATATTTGGACCTGATATAGCTATTGAAATTAAGTATTAGGTTTGATCCATTAATTATCACATCATTATATCTCTATGTTTATAGAAGATGTATCTAGAAAATCATCAGTGGGATCTATAATTAGATGGTTGTGAGAAGGACTCACTTTGATTTTTAATATAAAATATGGATATAATATTCTAAAATAATTTATATTTATGTCCTAGTAGTATTATTACCTGATATATAATTTATCATGAATAGATTATGTCCTATTACATGGAACTCCCAATTACTACCCACTAGTTCATGATAACTTCAATATGTTTATCTTGAGGATGCACAGATCAAATTATTCACTTTTACAAATCTATGATGTTGTGGAATTGATGAATTATTATTTTTATAATTGATCATTTTTATAAATCATGCATTATATAGATAATGTTATATAGAACAAACCACATAACATCTTTAATGTTCATTATAGAAATCAAATATTTGAGGAATCAATATGTGAATCCATTGATATGAAAAAGTAGAAACACCTTCATTTTTTGTATTATAGTGACTTTATATTGATGGATATTTCATCTTATAGTGATTATAATGTATCAAAAAACGATATTTTATGAATTTCCAACGAATTAAAACATGATCTATTCAATATTTTATCTTACCTAAATTCCCGATATTATATAAAAATCAACATTGTTAAATTTCATAACATAGAAAATAATAATAATTTATGAATATTAAAAATTAAGAAAAATATTTACAATGATTTTTATTAATTCTTATTTTTATATTAACTAATAGAATAAAAGTACTAAATATTCGGTAATGTCATTTTAGGATACAAAAATAATTATTTTTAAAAAATGGGTTTTATCAAAATTTTAAATTAAAACATTATAATTAATTTCTCCAACGTTTATAAATTTTATTTTAAAAAAAATATTTTAAATCAACTTGTAAATATTATGTTTGGGTAAATTTTCATAATTTTTTTAAAATGATTTAATTTTCACCGAAAAAAGAAATATACTAAATTTTTTTATAATATATCATTTATTTACAAGTAAATATCTAAATATGATTTTAATATTATTGATAATAAACATATTTATCATTTATATCTAAATAATATATATAATTATGTAGTAATCATTATTATACATGATTTTGGTATAAGATTATTAGTTGGATTCAAGACACATTTTTTTAAAAATAATTTTTATGTGCACAATGTGTTTTCCATAAAAAATTATTTAAACATCTAATGATTCTTTGTTTTAATATAATTTTTAGTTTTTACATTAAATATATTAATTTATCAATTATATTTTTTTTATCCGAATTTATTGAAAATAAATTTTTTTCTTCTTAAAATTTATTTTTTTAAAATTAGGTTTTTCATTACGAATTCAGGTCATAATTTAAATTAAATTATATAACTTATATAAATTTAATGTGGTATAATATATTTAATATTTTAAAAAATATTATACAAATAATTTAAAAGGGTAAAAGTAATTTTCTGTGTAAGTGAATAGTAAAAGAAATAAAAACTTCTTATTGTAAAAGATAAAACAAATTCACTATGGGGAGGAGATAGGGGAGGGATTATATTTTGATATCATATAAGGATTTCAATCCAAACCATAAAAAATTTAATTCAATGAATAAATTTACAAATAACATTTTAAAAAATTCATTTATTATAGATTATGATCTACATACCCATGATGTCAATATTAAATCGTTAATATCATTTAGGAAATTGCACGGGTGTCCCTCTCGCCACGTGTAAAATGGAAAATCTCCTACCCCCTTATCAATTCAATTAGACCCTCATAGATCAAAAAATCAATGATCAATAAATTTATTAAAATATTTAAATTTATCATTAATTTTATATATTTATATTAACACTAATCATTCAAATATAATTGTCTAATCCAAAGGGTTTCTCTCACAGAAGATGTATAATTCCTGAACAATGAGTGTAAATTTTATTTCCTCTCCTAAATCCCATTATAATTTATGTTGAAATATACAATACATATAAAACATCATTATTTGAATAATATTTTATAACGATTAAATCATAACCATTTACCAGCACTTCACAATCTAATGAGAGTTGAATGTATCACTCAATTATGTGTGTGGACTATTGCGCCCACAAAGAGATATGATTCAATTTCACCACCATAATCCATGGATAGTTATTATGATATAATAAATTTTTATAAGGATTTTGTGTTAAAATAATTACTCTATAATTCTGAATTAAAATCAATGTTTTTCCATTGCATCAATAAAAAAAGTTGAAAACTAGCTTGTGGATATATATAGACGATCATCACAGTTTAGGGATATAATTCAATTTATATAACTATGTATAATGAATGGATATATATTTGTGTTTAAAATTAATATATATTTTATTTTATTAAATATTATTATTATTTCTTTGATTAGTGAATAAAATTAATTTTAAAGGGCTATAACCACTAAAATAATACCAAAAAATATTTTAGTTAACACCCAAAATAAATTTGACAATGATTGGTTATTGATTAGTATGTTATATGATATTACATGTAAACCATATATTCTATTATATTAATGATACTATCACTAGTAAAAAAGTATAATATATTTATATCTATTATCAAGGAGGCTGTATAACATTTGAATTAAAGCATACATGAGGTACTCATTTTTCATCTAAATTTTTTCTTATTTGATAAATTTTTCAATGATATTCACCATTATCATATATCAAGGGTGAATATAATACCAAAGTATGAGTTTATTAATGAAGACTAATAAAATATTTGAATATATATATATTTATTTATCTGTGTCATTTTCATAGATTTATATATTTTTAATATGTAAATATTAATGTTGTATGAGTTTTATGTCATAATCTCATTTTTATAGTGATTATTTATTCTTAAAATTATGGTGATACAATTATATGATCTATCTAAAAAATATATAGTATAACATATCATTCATATATTTTTACAAGTTATTTCATGTTTATATATATTTTTCCTCTATTTATTTGGTCTAGATTGGAAAGTAATATTTTTAAATAATACCAAATATATTTTTTATAATTTTCTATGAATCATTTTTCCCTATAGATATTTTGATAAAAAAATAATGAGTATTTTTTGAAGTACAAAAAATATAATTTAAATGATTTTTTCTATATTTTACTCTCCTGACACTGGATTATAAATAATTTCATTCAATTAACATATATGGAATTTCTTTCATTTAATGAAAATGTGAAAGGAATATTTCTCTATCGACATTGTATGAATTCCTTTCTCGTAAATAATGAACACTCATTTCATTAAATTCCACTTCCTAATTTTCCTTTGAAATTTTTATTGTGGTATTTTAAATAATATTTATTAATTTTTTATTCTAAATAAGTGATTTTAAATAAATAGTGTATTTTTCTAATGAAATTATCTAGCGATATATTAATAGTTCTTTTTTCTATTAAAAAATCATATGGTGTTTCTTATGATTCACTAGGCATATAACCCTATGAAATTATCTTTATTTTTTAGTTTTATTTTTTATTACTACAATGAATAAAAATTTATTATATTTTTATTCTTTAAAAATGTTATGATATGATAATATGATTAATATTTTATGGTATTTTTGAAAACATGTGTATGGTTTTTATTATGTGATATTTGGGAAAAAAATTATACTTCCATTGAAAGAATTCTGTAAATAATGATGTATAATGAGATAATATGAACTTGAATGGAATGTACCATGTATTCATTAAGGTAATTATTCACATATCATTGTACTACTAGTAAACATTTCCTACGGAAACGTTGTAATCGGGTGGTAACCCAATCAAAAATGATAGTATTGGATGTCGTTCGTGAATAACTAAATTATAATATTTCATTATGTGCATCATATAATTTTATATGTTGTTATTATTAAATGTTATTATAGATCCAGATTTATAATTTATGATTTCAAATACTTTATTCTTATATATTTCAAATGAAAAAATGTTATGGAATAATTCATGAATATAATAAATGAGTTAATCGACATGTGCTTCTATTGTTTTGTTCATGTATTCATAATCATGTAATTATCTAATTATCACTCATAATAATTTCTTTAAATCTCATAAATTTCTCTCTAATTATAATATTATCTAACAACTTCATATGTTTCCATTCAAAATTTAAATTTGAAATTTTATTTTATGTTTTGTCTATGAATGGGGGATGCATTAATGAACCAATTATGATGTGATGCTATTATTTTTTATACATGATTCTTACATATCCATGATTTTAATGAAAATAAACCAATATATTCCTATAGACACTATTAATTTTAATAATATTTCATATTCATTTAAAATTATGAAAATTTTATTTTTGGATTTAAAATTTTTCTTTAAATTATCTCATTCGGCAGGGGTATTTCTTTTGCAGTAGTTCCCTAACCATGAATTACTCTCAATTGAATGGCATGATGTGTTATAACTTCAAAACTATTGATGTTAACATTTTTATTACATCACCATTCAAAATTAAAATATAATTCCCTTCTTGAAGGATTTATGATTTCTTAAGAGAGAAATTTGTTTTTATTATCATTATTTACCTGCAATATATGTATTCATTTTTGATGTAGTTTTTGTGTGGATAACCTCATTGTTATATTTATTTTATGGGTGGTTGTAATTTTTAATTTTCATATTATATTATAATTTTTATTTATATTATTTATTAGGGATATATTAAATTCAAATTATGGGATACTTTTAAAATTTATGTATTTAATTACATTAACCATTGGTGGTATTGAATTCCACCAAAAAAAAACTACATTAGTATT
The DNA here is from genome assembly GCA_963277665.1 of Viscum album. NCBI lineage: Eukaryota > Viridiplantae > Streptophyta > Magnoliopsida > Santalales > Viscaceae > Viscum > Viscum album. The sequence goes on along the minus strand of OY728140.1, from coordinate 1,916,061,223 downwards.
TCATATGCATTTATTATTCTGAATATTCTTGCTCAAAATTTTAATTTTTAATCAATTTTGGATTTTATACATGGTTATTATAATTATTCATTATACATATGTGAACAGAAGTGTTCATGTACTAATGATCATCAAATACAATGTTTTAAAAATATTAGAGTGGTTATAGAATTGGTGGTTCCTATCGATGGAGGTAGTCATGATTGTTCTATAGAGATGACCAAGCTATTGAATTGTAACATTTTTTAAAATGAGTGTAGTTTATATATACATTTTTATCCATGTTTTGGATTATGAATTATGTGATATATTTCATTTATTTTTTTATTTTAGGTTATATTTATAGTGTTGTTATCTTAATTTACATAGAATCATATGCATACATTACTAGTTATATATTTTGACTTTTTTATAGATGTATAGAGTTTCAATGGTGTAATGGAAATGTTGTGTTATTATATTAATCGATTAATTCCTCTTATTATGTGTGAAGACCCTATTGGTATTTGCTATTAACCTCAATCCTTTTAGAGGAAATATTATGATGAGATTATATTCTTCTTCTCTGATCTATTTAGGATAAATTTTTGTTAGTGATTTATTAAGTGGGTCTATAATTTAAAATTGGTTCAGATTATGTACATATGAGCTTTTTTATGGAAAACATGGAAACTATTCATGATAAATTTGAATTCAATAGTTGTGGATAGGTACGAAAATAATCTTTTTTAGTATATGAAAAATTTCCATACCTTAATAGATTAATATTATGTATGAAAAATTAATAAGTATATTTTTTTGAATAATATTTATTTTGCAACAAAATTTTATGTAAGAATACATTTACGATTTATAAGAACTGATTTCTATTCATAATAGAACAAGTATCAGTTGTATTTTTCATTTTTTTCAAATCTTATCTCATAAAATAGTATATTTTATATATAAAAAGTCATAGTTGAATCAGAAAATAATATAACTTTGTTATGTCATTGTGTAAAATTGCACAATGAAATCATTAGTGGAGAATGATTGAATCTCCACCAATTACGATTACAGAAGAATTTGATCATGAATATATTATGTAGTTTTCTAGAAAATGTAGAATGATAGATTAATTTATACTACCCTTTATGAGTGAAAAATTACATTGTGGTAGAGACAATTATTATGTTGATGAGAGACTACATGAATTTTAGTGATTTATGTTTCCCATAATAATATATATTCAAGATTATCATAAGTAGTGACATGAGGGAATAAAATTGAATGATATATTTTATATAAAAATATATATATATATATCATACGAATTTTTTTTATGATGATATCTATAATTTATTTATTTATAGGGGTTGAACATTTTAAAAGTCACCCTTTTTAACAAACAGTTCGTTTAAAAAAGATTTTTGAATCAAACTTCCCCATACCACGTTGAAACATTTGAATGGAATATTAATTTAAAATATTCATGTTCATATAAATAAACACTCAAATACATTTTTAATACAATTACATTAATGAGAATGATTTTGATGAATATATCATTAAATGATATTTTATTTATTGAGTTCATAACCAAATGAGAGGTACTTGAATAAAAAAAGTTTGTAATAACATTTAATCAAAAAGTTTTAATATCATGAGAATAAACTGATTCATGACATTATATTCCAAAGAACTATATATATACCATATAAATTTGAATTGTCACATAACAATGATGGAGTCTCAATGTAATGTAAATTGAGATGAAATCAATTATAAAGTCTGTATATTTAGATTAAGGATAAATAAATGACAAATTAATTGTGAAAAATATAAATACACTCAATATTATTGGATATTCAGTGTAAATCAATCAGAGGACATTCACACATGGTCTTTTAAAAACAAAACCAATGACTTGGATGATTGTCTCAATGAATGTAAATTGAGTTATGATTAACCTTATCAAGTTCATATCAAGGACTAGAGAATTTATCAATGGAGAGTTTATGTGTATCAACATTATGTCCCCAAAAATGGGAAGGGAATTACTATATAAATAAATAAATTTTGATTTGATATAGAATCATGGTTGAAAATAATAAATGAAGTATCTGTAAAACCCAATCAGTAGAAATTGAAATTTGAAATTCCTGTACTAATTTGGTAACATACAAAACAAACACCCCATGAAGGAAAGATTATAAAATGAAGATGTAAATACCCATAAATTAAATTAAATTACAAAAATAATATAATCATGGATAGTACATTCACCACAAAAATCTAAATAGTGGAAAATATCGCATCAATATCACGGGAATAAAAACCGAGAAAAAACCCCTCACCACATATTTTCCCATAGAAAAGTGTACATTAACATCCTTTATAATGGTAAAATAATTTTTTTTAAATTATATTAGATCCACCTAAATAAATATTATGCCATAAATTATCTTCTAAAATTATATTCTTGATAAATTTTAGTAGTATAATTATTTTAAGTGTTAACTGATTGTTTATCCATTATATGTTATGTTACGTAAGTTATTTTAGTTATGGATATGATTTACTTGATTCATATCCAGAATGATATTATGTTGATAAACATTATTTTTAAACATAAAATTAAACTTATTCTTTAATGATTATGATGGTGAACGAAATCATATCGCATCATGGAGACAGTAATCCGTATGTACGCATGATCGACAATGTCATTCAATTGATGGTAAAATAATATGTAGTTGGATGGTATATTATATATAAATAATTATTAATATGTTATATTTATTATTTACATCAATTATTCTCATTATTATACCCATCCAAATAATGAATTGTGGAATAACTAACTACACTAGGATGTAGAAACAGTAAGTCGTACGTACACTAATATGGTGACTTTGCCATTCAATGGATGGATAGAATAAAAAATATGGTGGTACCATATATGTAATAACATCATTGAATTTATAATGTACTGGAGTTATTATTTAGGTTTGAAAACAAAAAACAATGATGTAGTGGAAGAAGAAAAGAATATTGAAATAGGTGATGAAAAAATTATCTCCTCATCAAGTGGTTCCTTTTGATTTGATCAATCGTGATCCTTAGATTGGCTTTATGATACATGTAAGGCTTCTAGGTTACTTTAATGGTAGTTGTAATGATATTTTGTAAGGTTTTGGGTATTACAAATGGATTTGGAGGTGTGAATTTGAGAGAACAGGAAGTGCCCTTTTATAAGAGAGGCGTGGGTCACTTTAGGAAGAGCATGAAATATTAATTTTATAAAAAATAATTGTTGTTGTCTAATATATCCATGTTTATTTATTTCAAGGATGTGGTGTGTATTTTTCTTTAAACTCTCAACTAATAGGTTTTAGAAACGTTTAGTTCACCATAGTAACCTTATCATTTAGTTTAAACTCTTAGTTAAATAGTTTAACTTTTACCATGTGTTCTTACATAATAAATATTTTAACAATAAAATGAAAATATATCCTATATTGGTTCATTAATGAAATATATAATATTATATAGGTTATTTAACCTAATATTATATTTTTAGTAATATTATTTCATTCAATTAAAGATTATTTGATTTAAAAATTCTTTTTTTTTCATTTTTGTAACTATTTAGTATTTGGTTTTTCTGAATGTAATAACAACATTATTACTTAGAAAAAAATACATTTAATCAACCCTAACATGTAATATTCAACAAAAAAAATATTCTATGGCATTAAATGTTTCAAATTAGTTTTATTTTAAAATTTATAACATCAATTATTTTAATCATTCATTAACAAGGTAATTACTACATCATCATTGTGTCATAAATAAATTTAATTATATTATGTATAAAAATTATAACCAAAATACCAAGATTTAGGAAATAATTTTATGTTTATAATTAATATTTATAGTCTAATTTATATTATACATAACTCTATATTAAAATGATTTAGTTAATAAAATTTGAATTTAACACTTTTCACACTTTTTTAAAGAAAATATTATAAATATCATAATATAATCAAAGTGGATCAAAAAAGGTTCATATTATAAAAATAAGTTCTATATTGGTATAAATAAACAAATACAATAGGATTTGGACATGTGATGGGGAAATTTGATATTACTGTAATATTATTTTTACCTTTAATTAAACTATTTAATTTTATACTTGGTTAATAAAAATCAAAATTTATTATCCAAAAATAATTATTTTCATCATTTTTAAACACATTTTACATAATTATTACAATTGTGTCTATAATATTTTTTAAATTCAATTCACAGAAGTAATAAAATTACATTTTATGCAAATTTTCAAATATGTCTCGAAGGTGGGTAAGGGATGTTAATGGTTTTAATAAATAAATATATATATATACAATCTAATTATAAAATGAATCTAATGAATTATATTGTATTAATATAAATATTATATATCTATTTTGACATTAAAATTAATTTAAATAAAAAAAATATTTGTTAAAATAAAATTTTTTATATAAACAATAACGAAATGTTTTTCACTATTCATCAAAAATTGAATGTTTTTAGAAAAATACAAAAAATTCACCCTAATGTAATTTTTTATATTCTTAATTCAAAAATAATGTCAATTTTATCTAATTAAATTTTTAATAGCATCTAAAATTATTTTTATTAATCTTCACAAAAGGAAATAAAACGTAGTTCTTTTAATAAAATTTGGTTTTAAAATATATAACTATTTTAATAAAACATACACATTTAATTATAAATATGTTTTATATATATGAAAACAATATAAATAACATTTGAAATTTATTTTTAACATTAATATTAAAACATTTAATTAATGAATTGATATATCATATAAATTATTATAATACTAATGTGGGGTATCGGAAAAACCCAATTTTTTCATATTACACATGTGAAGTCGGTGTTTCATGTACTATAATATATTAAATTACATTAATGTCATAATATAATATGAAATATTGGGTTGTTAAATTCTCCCCACCTTCAAAAAATTGCACCCTCGCAATTTATACACGGGATTGGAAACTAGGTGTTTGACATTTTAAAATATCTCAGTTGAAACCCCACATCGAAAATTGGATGAATGAGGCCCCTATTTTAAAATAAAGAATCGTAAGTATGTAGGTTACAAGAAATAAAACATACTAGGCTTCCAAGTAAGAAAACATTGATATGGAAGAGAAAAATAACCATCATATTTTGATGGATTGTGATAGAGAATATTATTAGAAAAAATCTCACAATATGAATACCATTAACATTTGATGAGTTTAACGGTCTTTGATTACCCAGTAGGAATAGTTAATGGAGAATGTTTTTTTATTTATTTTCATTTTTAAAGTATAGATTAATTTATTTATGATATTGACTAAGAACATAAGGAGATAAACATACATTATAGGTTTAGTTTCGTACTTTAATAAATTTCATCCATAAACTCATCATTTCTCCAAAAGACGAGTATACAAGTTGACTTGGTCAAACCTGAAGTGTAACAGCCCAAGATGTTATAAAAAAATATTCTTTTTAATTTTAGTAATGTCTTGTGTTGTACGCTACACCAAAAGGAGCTTGCACAACATGCATCCTTGTCTTGCCTTGCATTACACGCAATCGCGACCTTCCTCGATAGCGTGTGTAATACGCAATACCGAGTTTCACTAAACAACGATGTGCTATTAAAATATTATTAAAACTAGCCGTTATGAATAGTAATAACCACTTTTTAAAATTCTGTAAATTTTATTTTTTAAAATGAACTTCATTCTTGGATTCGGAGTATCGAATTTAGCCTAAGGTGAAATTTTGGTACTTTTCAGATAACTTTCATATTCTGATGAATAGTGAAAATTACTAAATTATAATTAAAAACAACTTTTTAATCGAAATAATTAATAGTGATAAATTATTAATTTGAGTGGTTTTAAAGTATATTTAGAATATATTTTTACAATTTAATAAAATGTTGGTCATTGGTTGTAATTTCACATTTAAACCAGACACAATCAAGTGTCAATCTTTTGATATATATTGTTTCCTAAAAACACGCTATTTATTTTAACAGCAGGATTTAATTATAAAATTAATTAATGAAACTTCTATGTTATGAATTTGGTAAAATAGATTTCATTTTTGAATTCGGAATATGAAATATAGCTTAGGATGAAATTTTGGCATTGTTCTGAAAAAACATCAATTTTTGATGAATAGTGAAACTTCTAAGTGGTAGATAAAAAAACTGAATTTTTCATAAAACTTAATTTTGCCGCTTCTGTGAATGGAATTTCGAAAATCCGAGAGACACGGTTAATATCAAGGACTAAAATGTTGTTCAATGAGATGAAAATAATTTTTTGGTGAATAGTAACTTTTTACTTTTTTTACCGCGGTTAATAGTAAATAGGGTAACTAAGGGTAAATATGATATTACTATTACCCTAAAACATGTCCTAATTCTATTGGACAAGTGTAATTCGACCAAAAACAAACTTAGGAATAAAATATGACCATTTAGGCCCACTTGGATTAGATTAGGACATTTATTATTAATTTATTTAAAGAAAGGTTAAAATAGTTAAAATCAAAGTTTAATAAGTAAATCATTTTTAATATGGGGTTATAAATAAGATAAATTCGATTGTAAATATTCATTAGAAAGATAAAAAGATTTCATACATGATGGTATTTTATTTGTAATTTTTAGACATAAAATAATTTAATTTATTTATGACACAACGATGATGCAGTAATTATCTTATTAATGAAATATTGACATAATTGATGTTATAAACACCAAAATAAATGTAATTTTAGATTTTTTATGAATTCCACTAATTTTCTAGGTTACTATGATATATTAATGTTGATTTAATCAACTTGTTTCGAACATTTAATTCTGTTATTACTTTCACAAAAATCATATATCAAATAGTGTCAAAATTGACACAAAATAGTTTTTAAATAAAATATTATATTATTAATTGTTATTGTATTCCTAAAAATCTAAGGTTCGGCCAAATGACTTAGATAAGGATATATATATTAATAATAAACAATTTGGGGTTCGTTTGGCATGTTATAGTAAGTTTATTAACCATATAGTTAAAGAAAACAAAAAGACATGGTAAAAGTTAAATTATTTAACTTAGAGTTAAATCTAATTGATAAGGTTAAAATAATATCCTAAACTTGTCTAAATTCTAGTTGTTGATAGGATTTCGACCCATCCCCACTTTAGATTCGAAATAAGACCCTTTGGAACCATTATAAACCGAGTTTGACTTTAATATAAAATAATATTTTGAGATATTCCTAAGGTGCCCCTCTCCTCCCCTATAAAAGGACACCTCCTCCCCCTCCTCCTCACACCAATTTGAGGACTCAAGCTCGGACAACCCCTGCAAAAATATCTTCTCCACTTCCTAGAAACATCCTAGAGGTTCTGGTCTTCCTCAAAGACCAATTCTAGTGCCCTAAGAGGAGGTCTCAAAGAGGCACTTCAAAGAAGAGGTAATTACCGTTCCCAATTCTTTCATCTTTATTTCTTCTTCCACTTATTCTTCTTAGGTTGTTTCATTATGAAGTAATAACATCAGTATCACTCATATACTGATATGTTATTATAAGTATGAAACAACCCTATTTCACCATCTATCCATCCTACGGAAAAAGAAATCACCGCGCGTGCGTACGTACGGAATACCGTCTCCACGCCGTGGTGTAATCTATTTTCCACCACCACCTTACATTGATGGGTATAATGGTGTAAAGAATAACTATACATAGTTATTACAACATCATATTGATTCTGATATATTGTATAATCCACTCCAATTCAATTCAATATTTATAGAAATGATATCATCGCTCGTGCGTACGTACGGACTACCATCTCCACGACGCGATGAGATTCATTCTCCATGTTAACCATTTAAGAATGATTATAATGTATATATAAGAAATAATAATGAAATATATGACATTATAAAGCTACTGGATTTATGTATATATATACATATGTATGTCATCTACTTACTTCCATTTCAAGACAATAAGGAAAGAAAAACAGCGTTCATGCGTACGTACGGACTACCGTCTCCATGAACGGTGTTTTTCATTTTATTTATCTATCTATTATATATATATATATATATATATACTGAATATATATGATATATAAATCATATTTTATATTCTGGAAGTAAGTAAATCATGATATAAGTAATAATGATGTCAAGAACAACAAGTCAAAACACCTACGATAAATGAAACGATTTTACCCAAAACGCTTCTTTAACATGGAATTTACAAAAGAACGGGTAATATAATGTCATAAGTGAACCATATATGATATCATAACAATTAATATGATTCTGTAATAAGTCAATGACATTATTTAAATAATTATACAGGAGGTTCGGACACATACAAAGCAAATTGGACCTAAGGTAAGGGAAATATCACAATCTCATTTTTATCCGAGATTGTTTATTCGTAAGTATTTACTGGGGTGTATTTTATCATCCACATCCATGTTTCATCAATATGTCATATTATTTCCATCCACCTACAATTGTATAAATCCATTTTTACCCTTCGGTGAGTTTTTAGTAATATGTATGAAAGGAATCTTTTGTCGTTTTTCGTACGAGGTACTTTTTGACTTTTCCGACAAAAGTACGAAGAATGTTTTTTTTTAACTTATACGGCATGAATGGATTTTTAAAACATTATTTCCAAGAAGCTTCCTTTACAAGTTTTCAAGTTTATTTTTAATCAACTTCTTTTATTTAAAAGTTTTATGACATGTTATGAAAGGAAAAATGTTTTCCTCAAGAATGAAGTTCAAGTGTTTTATCAAAATTATTTTCCATCTAAGATAATAAAAGGGTTCTGTTTTTATCCCTATTATTACATGGATTTGATTATGTTTTGATGGAAATATTTTTATGAATTCCTTTATCTTATATGAATTGTTTTATGATGTCATGTTGTTTAAGAATCCCATTTTTATTACGTGGGTTATGCGATGATGTATGATTTATGATTATGTGGCACACATAAGAAAAGATTCATTATAAGATGGGTGGGACCTATATCTCCCTCCAATGCATTGGGTAAAGATTTTATATCTCATGAGATAGACATGGCTGAAATGGTAGGTTATACCGGTTCAGTGAAACAGGACTGAAACGAGGGTTACTCGATTCAGAAAGGGACTTTGTCCACTAAGATAGTCTTGGCAATGAGTCATGACTAACAAGAAATGAGTTTCCATGATTATGTGTGCATGCCACAAAGTTTCAAGTTTCATGTTATGATTATGGTGATCTCATTTTCACTTCTATGATTTGTTCCATGTTAATATATTATGATCTCTTTTGCAGGTTATGATTTTCAAAAATATATGATATGATTTTTATTTCTTTTGTATACCCTTACTGAGCATTTGACCTCACCCTTTTATGTTTTCTTTTCCCCAGGATATAAATAAAGGTTTTAGGTAAAAAAAAAGGGAAGATCTTTATGGGAGATATTGAAGATCTTTCACCACGATTAGAAGATTACGTTCCGAGTTTCCAAAGACACTAAACTATTACGATCCTTTAGTGTGTGTTTTTGTTATGTACTAAGTATTCCGCAAAAGTAATGTAATGTCCATGTACGATAAGCTTCGGGTCTCTACAGTTGGTATCAGAGGAAAGGTTTATTCAACCTTTGGAAACTAGGATGCGAAAACGTTAGTGAGATCCCTAGAGATATTTATAAGGTATGTCTAGGGATGTCCCTAGGGATAAGTATACGTATAGGTTATAGTAATAGAATTACGCTAACGATCATAGAATTAAACCTAAGATGTTGGATATTGAAGGTACTCCCCCTTTATTATGTTGGTTTCCCTAGCATGATTTTTGCCTCTCACACTATTCTTTTTGGGTTTTAGACGATGGCTGGAACCCGAAGGAATTGTGTTGATCAATGCAATGGACAATGCAATGATTGCCCTCCTGAACAAACAAATGTTATGGGAGATGGAGTGAAAAATCTTATTGCTATACTTACACAAGCTATGAATCATTCTGGACTTCCAAATGAGCAGAGAAGGGAACAATATTCTATTGAGTCCTTCATGAGGCAACGTCCACCTTCTTTCAGTGGGACTTCCGATCCACTTGTTGCTGAACAATGGATCAGTACCACTGAAAAGATATTTTCAGTTCGTCAATGTTCTGAACATGATAAAGTCATCTTAGCAGTATATCGTTTGGAAGGTGAAGCTGATCAAATGGTGGAATCTTATCAAGAATTCGAGGCCAAGGGATGAAATTGAGTCCATGGAATGGGACGAGTTCAAGAACTTGTTTTTCAGTAAGTACTTCCCTCGTATTCTTCGAACAAAGATGAAAAAGGATTTTATTGAGCTGAAGCAGAAGGATGATGAATCTGTTGGTATATACGAAGCGAATTTTACAAGACATGCAAGGTATGCATCTGGCATTATCATCCAACCTGAAAGTAAAGTTGATCGATTTTTCAGTGGCTTAAAACCAATTCTTTGAAGGGCATTAGCTATAAGAGACTTCAGTAGCTATGAAGAAATTGTGCGTTGTGCTATCAAGGTAGAAATGGAAGTTGGTGTTACATATCCATCTCACGGTTTTGACAAGAAACGAAAGATGGAGTTCAAGGAGAAATCTCATAATAATGGTGAAAAGAAGATGAATGTTTCCTTATGCACAAAGTGTGGAAAGAAGCATGGTGGAGATTGTCTTAAAGGAACTAGAAAAAGTTTTAAGTGTGGAAAAGAAGGTCATCGAGCAGCTGAGTGTCGAAGTAATGGAAAAAGGGTTTCTAATGATGTGAATAAAGCAAACAATGCAGAGAACGCACCACCAACACTTCAATGCTTCAAGTGCAAGGAAATGGGGCATTGTGCTAATAATTTCCCTAATCCAAGGGTTAGTGATGATCAACATGAGCAACCACTGAAGGCAAAGGACAAAGGGAAGTCACATGCGATCACTATTGGCGATGTTGAATATGATAACGATGTGGTGGAATGATTAAGCGTTTATGTAATGGGATTCCAAAATAATGTTGTATCATTGAGTATTGCAATATTTATTGATGTGGTATTCAAAGTGATTGAGATATTGTTTTTTGGAAATAAGATGATATGCACATAATGAAGACGAGAAAATGAAATGTTTAATAGTATTCATGAGCTCATGATTGATATAAGGACTAAGTGATATCATGGTTTGAGTATAAATAATTTTGAGGATTTTGGTATGTGTAAAGTGTTAACTTTTAACTGCATTCAAGTTTTCACTAAGGTTCAATGGGTATTCAAGAGTATACATGATTAAGGACTTTGAATGTTTGGAATGTGACCAACAAAACATATCTTATGATATATGGGGATCAACGATGATATGAAATCTCTGGTATTTTTTTCACTATGTTATGAGAGTGGACTGCAGTATTATGGATAAGCCTAAAGATTGGAATGGATTGTGTTGGACGTAAGTTAGTATTGTTTAAGGATAGAAATTTTTTTTGATATTATTGATGGGATGTTATAGTAATATAGTTTTGGAAAAAGGACAACCTGCAGGACGGGCGACAGCCCATCGCTTCGGACAAGGCTGTGGGAATCGAACCCACAACCGAAGTGCGACTGGCCTTTATCACCTACCACTGGCCTACAGGAAGTCCCTGTTTAGTAGAAACTAGTTTTATTATATTAATCAGTATGATATATGAAGTATAAGTCCATTTTAGGAACCATATATGATTAATCTCACTATAGATCGATTTATGCATATAAGTTTTGCTAACCTTTTGTTTGAGACAGATGGAATGACCCGTCATTCTATCACATGATCTGCTAACACTTCACGAATAAGAAATTAAACTTCATTTATTTAAGAGATGAAGTGGAAATTGTTCAAGGCACGAACAACAGTGAGATTGTACCAAAATAAAGTAAGTATTTATTAAAATTCAAATTTTCAACTTTAGGGGAAATGATCTTGAAAACCAAAAATGTTGTCCTAGTGATCTTATACCTGATGAATCAGATGGTACCTTATATCATCACAAATCTATGGATTTGTGATTACTGGCTTTTCCATAGCCATGTTCTCTACCACTCTCCATCAGAACATGATGGTTAGATTTCTCTTCCATATCCATATTTTCACCTATGTGGAAACCCAATGATTAGTTTATTTGGGTAACTGTTACGTTTCATAATTTTGTTTTTAAAGATTGGTTTTGATATTCCTTTTTACGATGTGGGTTTCTATTAAAGAAACTTTCGAATAGTAAAACATTTATAACCCCGACGAATTTCGAGGGCGAAATTCATTTTAAGGGGGGTAGAATGTAACAGCCCAAGATTTTATAAAAAAATATTCTTTTTAATTTTATTAATGTCTTGTGTTGTACGCTACACCAAAAGGAGCTTGCACAACATGAATCCTTGTCTTGCCTTGCATTACACGCAATCGCGACCTTCCTCGATAGCGTGTGTAATACGCAATACCGAGTTTCACTAAACAACGATGTGCTATTAAAATATTATTAAAACTAGCCGTTATGAATAGTAATAACCACTTTTTAAAATTCTGTAAATCTTATTTTTCAAAATGAACTTCATTCTTGGATTCGGAGTATCGAATTTAGCCTAAGGTGAAATTTTGGTACTTTTCGGATAACTTTAATATTATGATGAATAGTGAAAATTACTAAATTATAATTAAAAACAACTTTTTAATGGAAATAATTAATAGTGATAAATTATTAATTTGAGTGGTTTTAAAGTATATTTAGAATATATTTTTACAATTTAATACAATGTTGGTCATTGGTTGTAATTTCACATTTAAACCAGACATAATCAAGTGTCAATCTTTTGATATATATTGTTTCCTAAAAACACGCTATTTATTTTAACAGCAGGATTTAATTATAAAATTAATTAATGCAACTTCTATGTTATGAATTTGGTAATATAGATTTCATTTTTGAATTCGGAATATGAAATATAGCTTAGGATGAAATTTTGGCATTGTTCTGAAAAAACATCAATTTTTGATGAATAGTGAAACTACTAAGTGGTAGTTAAAAAAACTGAATTTTTCATAAAACTTTATTTTGCCGCTTCTGTGAATGGAATTTCGAAAATCCGAGAGACACGGTTAATATCAAGGACTAAAATGTGGTTCAATGAGATGAAAATAATTTTTTGGTGATTAGTAACTTTTTACTTTTTTTACCGCGGTTAATAGTAAATAGGGTAACTAAGGGTAAATATGATATTACTATTACCCTAACACATGTCCTAATTCTATTGGACAAGTTTAATTCGACCAAAAACAAACTTAGGAATAAAATATTACCATTTAGGCCCACTTGGATTAGATTAGTACATTTATTATTAATTTATTTAAAGAAAGGTTAAAATAGTTAAAATCAAAGTTTAATAAGTAAATCATTTTTAATATGGGGTTATAAATAAGATAAATTCGATTGTAAATATTCATTAGAAAGCTAAAAAGATTTCCTACATGATGGGTTTTTATTTGTAATTTTTAGACATAAAATAATTTAATTTATTTATGACACAATGATGATGCAGTAATTATCTTATTAATGAAATATTGACATAATTGATGTTATAAACACCAAAATAAATGTAATTTGAGATTTTTTATGAATTCCACTAATTTTCTAGGTTACTATGATATATTAATGTTGATTTAATCAACTTGTTTAGAACATTTAATTCTGTTATGACTTTCACAAAAATCATATATCAAATAGTGTCAAAATTGACACAAAATAGTTTTTAAATCAAATATTATATTATTAATTGTTATTATATTCCTAAAAATCTAAGGTTCGGCCAAATGACATAGATAAGGATATATATATTAATAATAAACAATTTGGAGTTCGTTTGGCATGTTATAGTAAGTTTATTAACCATATATTTAAAGAAAACAAAAAGACATGGTAAAAGTTAAATTATTTAACTTAGAGTTAAATCTAATTGATAAGGTTAAAATAATATCCTAAACTTGTCTAAATTCTATTTTTTGATAGGATTTCGACCCATCCCCACTTTAGCTTCGAAATAAGACCCTTTGGAACCATTATAAACCGATTCTGACTTTAATATAAAATAATATTTTGAGATATTCCTAAGGTGCCCATCTCCTCCCCTATAAAGGACACCTCCTCCCCCTCCTCCTCACACCAATTTGAGCACTCAAGCTCGGCCAACCCCTTCCAAAATATCTTCTCCACTTCACTAGCAACATCCTAGAGGTTCTGGTCTTCCTCAAAGACCAATTCTAGTGCCCTAAGAGGAGGTCTCAATGAGGCACTTCAAAGAAGAGGTAATTACCGTTACCAATTCTTTCATCTTTATTTCTTCATACACTTCTTCTTCTTAGGTTGTTTCATTATGAAGTAATAACATCAGTATCACTCATATACTGATATGTTATTATAAGTATGAAACAACCCTATTTCACCATCTATCCATCCTACGGAAAAAGAAATCACCGCGCGTGCGTACGTACGGAATACCGTCTCCACGCCGTGGTGTAATCTATTTTCCACCACCACCTTACATTGATGGGTATAATGGTGTAAAGAATAACTATACATAGTTATTAAAACATCATATTGATTCTGATATATTGTATAATCCACTCCAATTCAATTCAATATTTATAGAAATGATATCATCACTCGTGCGTACGTACGGACTACCGTCTCCACGACGCGATGAGATTCATTATCCATGTTAACCATTTAAGAATGATTATAATGTATATATAAGAAATAATAATGAAATATATGACATTATAAAGATACTGGATTTATGTATATATATACATATGTATTTCATCTACTTACTTCCATTTCAAGACAATAAGGAAAGAAAAACAGCGTTCATGCGTACGTACGGACTACCGTCTCCATGAACGGTGTTTTTCATTTTATTTATCTATCTATTATATATATATATATATACTAAATATATATGATATATAAATCATATTTTATATTCTGGAAGTAAGTAAATCATGATATAAGTAATAATGATGTCAAGAACAACAAGTCAAAACACCTACGATAAATGAAACGATTTTACCCAAAACGCTTCTTTAACATGGAATTTACAAAAGAACGGGTAATATAATGGCATAAGTGAACCATATATGATATCATAACAATGAATATGATTCTGTAATAAGTCAATGACATTATTTAAATCATTATACAGGAGGTTCGGACACATACGAAGAAAATTGGACCTAAGGTAAGGGAAATATCACAATCTCATTTTTATCCGAGATTGTTTATTCGTAAGTATTTACTGGGGTGTATTTTATCATCCACATCCAAGTTTCATCAATATGTCATATTATTTCCATCCACCTACAATTGTTTAAATCCATTTTTACCCTTCGGTGAGTTTTTAGTAATATGTATGAAAGGAATCTTTTGTCGTTTTTCGTACGAGGTACTTTTTGACTTTTCCGACAAAAGTACGAAGAATGTTTTTTTTAACTTATACGGCATGAATGGATTTTTAAAACATTATTTCCAAGAAGCTTCCTTTACAAGTTTTCAAGTTTATTTTTAATCAACTTCTTTTATTTTAAAGTTTTATGACATGTTATGAAAGGAAAAATGTTTTCCTCAAGAATGAAGTTCAAGTGTTTTATCAAAATTATTTTCCATCTAAGATAATAAAAGGGTTCTGTTTTTATCCCTATTATTACATGGATTTGATTATGTTTTGATGGAAACATTTTTATGAATTCCTTTATCTTATATGAATTGTTTTATGATGTCATGTTGTTTAAGAATCCCATTTTTATTACATGGGTTATGCGATGATGTATGATTTATGATTATGTGGCACACATAAGAAAAGATTCATTATAAGATGGGTGGGACCTATATCTCCCTCCAATGCATTGGGTAAAGATTTTATATCTCATGAGATAGACATGGCTGAAATGGTAGGTTATACCAGTTCAGTGAAACAGGACTGAAACGAGGGTTACTCGATTCAGAAAGGGACTTTGTCCACTAAGATAGTCTTGGCAATGATTCATGACTAACAAGAAATGATTTTCCATGATTATGTGTGCATGCCACAAAGTTTCAAGTTTCATGTTATGATTATGGTGATCTCATTTTCACTTCTATGATTTGTTCCATGTTAAGATATTATGATCTCTTTTGCAGGTTATGATTTTCAAAAAGATATGATATGATTTTTATTTCTTTTGTATACCCTTACTGAGCATTTGATCTCACCCTTTTATGTTTTCTTTTCCCCAGGATATAAATAAAGGTTTTAGGTAAAAAAAGGGAAGATCTTTATGGGAGATATTGAAGATCTTTCACCACGATTAGAAGATTACGTTCCGAGTTTCCAAAGACACTAAACTATTACGATCCTTTAGTGTGTGTTTTTGTTATGTACTAAGTATTCCGCAAAAGTAATGTAATGTCCATGTACGATAAGCTTCGGGTCTCTACATGAAGCGCTAGAATGAACATATAGAGAATCACATTATCCACAAATGATGAATTACAAATATTTCCCTTTTATTTATTCATTAACAAAAATAAAAATTGATATTACAATAACAGATGAACCCCGAAACGGATAATCCATTAGGGATAGAAATACAAAACATATTCTCCAAAATTAAAAAAAATAATACCCAAAGATTAAGAAAGATCATTAAATAAACAATTTCCTTCATATTATTCAAAATAATCCCAAATATGTTTGAAACCCAAATTTATAAGGATCTGATTACATAGTCATATATGATAAATCATAAAATTTATCTCCAAATAACATAGATTTCTTTTGAAGTTAAAAAATTAAAAGTAATTTACCTAATCATATATTCTCTATTATAGTAAAATCATTTACATAAATACAAAATATTACTATAAGTCAAAAATAAAAACATTTATTATTACAAAATAAAAATCCACCATTACTCCTCTAATATAATTTCATAGTATTCGATTTGTCATAGACATATATTATTCCCAAAAGAGTGAATGTCTTCCAAAATAACATTTACCACTTAATTACAAAAGGATTTTTCCTATAGTATGTATATCCATTGGAAAAATCATATGTTCCAAAAATCTACATATTCTTGATCCATACAATCAATTAACTAAAAATAACTAGTCGTAAAAATGTGGTACTTCAAGTAGTTCGGTGGTATGCGATAAATCCCACTAACAGTTAGGTTGTGGGTTTGATTCCCACAACATTATCTGATGTGACTGGTTTTCACACAGTCTATGTGTTCTCATTTTTCAAAAACTATATAATTTTAAAACATTCCCAAAAATTATATGAATTCCACATAATTAACCATAACATATTTTAATGATAAATTTTATCTCAAAACATGCATTTTCATCCCAAAAAGTAATAATCTATAGTCGCCTCATATTCAAGGATCACATGAACCCAAATGGTTCTTTACCATTATAACCACAAAATAAAATATAATTCCTTATCAATAATCATTTTTAAATAAAAAACTATAGGATTATACGTACACTATAAAAGTATTCAAAAGTAATCTCTTCAACAAAGAGCCTTAATATTTTTAAAAATTTCTCCATCCATTTATTTCCACATATGTTCATAATTAAAGTAGAGGTACTCTTCTATAATAGGTAATTTACTCAGGTAATTCCCATGTCCCATTCATTTATGGAAAATGACTATAAAGGGATTCTTAGGATCAGTATTTTTTTCTTACAGAGTACACTTAATTTTCCCCTAACAATTATTTACTTTATGTCTTTCATTCCCACACATAAATAATTTCCTTGTTCTATTGAGACACTTTCCTTAGTGTCTCCTTCCACTATTCCTGCATGATGGTAATTGAGCATTGTTTTCTCTATGGTCTCTCCTGCTGTAGCTCTTATCATTCAATGCCTTTCTCTTCTTTGTTCAGTTTGGATGTTGGTTAATAAATATATAGTTGATCAATTTTTTAGAAAAATGATTTGGAATGAACCTGATATCATTTATGCCAATCAACATTCCATTTTTTTCTCATTTACACCACCATTACCACCTTGTAGGTAATGTTCTATGTTACTATGTATTCCTTGGAATCTAGTCATTGGCTAAAACCAGAAATCATAGTATCTGTAACAATTGACATAAAATCATTTAAAGAATATCATGAACTATTATTTTCCATTTAAAACAACTTAGTATTTAACCAAAGTTATTTGTTATCATCTTATATTAAAATATGTCAAATCATTTTGTAAAGAAAATGTAAAATATCCTTATCATATCCCCCGGTATTGTCAAAACAGGTGTGCAGTAATGACCGTTATCATGTACCGGGATACGATAGCTAAAGCCCGAAACTCCTTGTTGGAGTTTTCACTACTATGTACATCTGTTCCAGACCACTTCAACATGTAGGTACAAGACTATGGTCCTTACCATATTCATTCATATTACCATAATCCTGATGATATGATTCATTCTTGAGTTCAATACATTCATGGAGCCTGTTATGATCAGTTAGGGATGAAAGAGTTTTCATATAACAATTGTTAAAAGTCAGCAACAAAAATGGCTCCATTTGAGGCAGTGTATGACCGGCCTAGTAAATTTATGTTATGTTGGTTAGTGATTTGTGAATGTTCCGTAGTTGTCTCGATATTTCTCTATGATATATCTAAAATTATCCAGTTGATTTATTTGAAAATTATGATTGCACAGAGGTGATAAAAGTATTATGCATGTCATCATCGCATTATATTGGATTTCTCATTTGGTGATAATATTTTATTGAAGGGTTCGCCTCGGTTGGGTAAACAATGACTTGGGAGTCAATTGAAACTCATTCTTTATTTTGTAGTACCTTTTGAGGTTGTTGAATATATGGTAATTGTTTGTACCAATTATCAATTCCAATGTAGCTGACATCAATACAAAATATGTTCCATATATCTCATCTACCTAATTATCTACATGGTTCATCTCATGTTTTGAGTTGGAGTGATTTTGAGGTTAAAACACATTTATATGTGGATGAACATCGAGTTGGGATAGTTTTTTAGACCAATATAAATAATTGGAGTCCATTTCCTTTGTTTCATGTGTTGTGGAAGCACGGTACTAATAGTTAGTATACGTGGGTTCACGAGGCAATAATGAGAGAGAAGTGGCCCCACCTTTCCACTACGGAAGCTTCTTAAAAGGCTTTCTGGTAACTAAATGTTTTTTTGGTCGGTAGGTTGAACGTCCTATTACTATCCTGATCGATATTTTTTAATCATTCTCATGGATTTGCTTATTTCTTATCTAGGTACAAATGAGAGGGAATTGTCAGGATACATGTAATTTTGATTTTATAGATTTATTTGATTCTACCCATAAAATAATCTCTTATTATAGTATGTTGGGGACTTACATGAACTCTAATCCAGTTATTTTATTTTTAAATATTAATTATAATAAATAGAATTTTCTTAAAATGTGATAGGGTATTTGGAAAAATTTGGGATTTTTAATTAGACAAAGTGAATTTGGGTTACACATCATTAAATGTCAAAACAATTTATTTGAATCTTGAATCCCAAATGATTATTATTCTGAAACTCTCCATTTTTCAATTCTCTCAACCCAAGAACCATTCCTATGTAATTTTTGAGCACAAAAATCCTTCTGAGTCTATTTGATCTATGATTGAAAATATTTATGTTTGTTGTGTGACTCGCTATATAAAAATTCTATATGAATCTTTTTCTGCTTATCTTTCTCTCCTTCGAGTATGATACTTCATCTAGGGAATGATGGATCGATGAACCAAGTTGTTAAATATTACCTCTAAGTAGATTATTTAGTTCCTATGAACCTTTTTCATATTAATGAGTTCTATTGTAGGCATTTCATTTCCACGTACAAATTTTGGAATCAAGATCCCAAGATCCTGCGTTAAGATGATTCACCATGTTTTCCAACATAGGATGACCATAAATTAATTTAATTAATATCAATACTTTGAATTTAATTAAATTGGTTTATTTTATTAAAAATAATCAATTGGTTTGCTGGAAAAACCCAATACCATTGTATTGGTGCATTAAATTTTTGTTTTAATAATGATATTGGGAACATAATTAAATCTCTAGAAGTAATGTGTTTTATTGAAATTTGTGAAATTTAAATTCATGAATTTAAATTTTGGATTATATGGAAATTATGTTAATTAAATTTTTGAATATAATTATGGAATTGGATTCTAGGGAAAATTGTGAAAAACTCCAATTCAATTGAATTGGGGAGTTATTTTGAAGTTTAATTGTGAATTTATTTCAAATTACAATTTTGTGAAAATATATTAAAATGGTTTTTATATGATAATTTCTATGAAATATTATAAAAATCTATGTTTATGATTAATAATATGTGTTTCAAGCCTTATATAGAAATTTCAATACTAAAAATAGATATTGGGATTATTTTTTCATTAAGGATTCATTAATTATATTTTCCTTCATTGTTTTTTATTTAAGAACATGAAATACATAATTAGTTTGTGAGTTATTTGGATTGTAATTGATGATGTACTACGTTCTAAAATATAAATACATCACATCACACACCTTATGAATTTTACCTTAATTTTATATTTTCTATAGACTAGAACTATCATACCTTGAAAGGAATATCACCATGTTTCTTCTTCTATTTTTATTTCAGAATATTATTTTCCATTTTTTAAAATTGTTTATCATTAATTTTAATTTATATAAATTTAGTAAATAAAAGTGTTTATTTATGGAATTTATGAAAAGTTATATTTTTAATTTGAAATGTTACACCAATTCAAATCTCAAACCATTGATTAATGAATTTTTAATTTTTTAAATGTAATTTATAATTTATATAGGATGATAATAAAATATGAATCGAATTTGTTTACAATTAATAGCTCTATTTGGTTAATTAAATATTTTTATCTATTTAGTAATATGTTATGATACCCAATTTGATTTTAAATTACATCATATTTTTTCCATATATTTATTATAGATTATATATTTACACGTTCATGGAGGGGAAAACCCTATGTAAAGGTTGTTATAATTATTGATTTATAGACTTGGTGAGTTGTGTACTTTGGGAGTTGGGATGTTTATCCTACTTTCTGGAACATGTTTTTTGTAATTTTATATTTCTTTCCAATTTGAAATGTAGTAAATTTTCCCAGGTAGAGTTTATGTTGAATACATATTGTATTATTTCATTTACTTCCTCATTGTTTGGGTAAAATCGGTCAAACATTCTATTTTGTATGATGCTAGGTGCTTGTCTCCAACTCGTGGGGATTGAGAATTCCCTTCAGGATATTTCATGACCATCTTAGTTATTGAGTTACAAGGGTACCCTTGGTAGTTTGTGACAACAAAAACCACTGACTCTAAATTCTATGTAATTAAATTCAACAAACTAGTTTTCCCTTAAAGAATTTATTTAAATAATTACCATTTATAAATACCAAAAAAATAAAAATAAAAATTTTAATATTATAAACTAATCGGGTTATATTAAAAAGAAAAAAATTCCAAGATTTTTTCCAAATAAAATACATATTTTAGAATTATGATAATAATAAAGAAAGTATTCGAGAAAATTTTCAATAAAAATATTTAATTAACAATAATCCTTTATATTCTAAATCATGTAGTGATACTAGAGAAGCCACCTACCTTACAACCATAGGAAAAATTGAAGATCATAAAAAACCCTTTAGATACATCCAAGGATATCCTTTTATTTAATCCAAAAAATGATAACACATCAAAATTATCATCATGGATCATGAGTAATTTGGCCACCAAATATATCAAATATTTTTGGAGAGAGAAAAATGGTAAAAATAATAAATTAATTAAAAATATGACCTTATAACAAATTATTTAATTCAGTGATCATTGATTCATATATGAATCACTTCCACAACTGATTGAACAATATCTGAATTCTTTGGAGAAATATGAATTCATATTTCGGAGAGAATAGGTAATTAGATTTTGTTATGAGGATAAAATTTGATTTGATCCACATTTTATGGGAAGCTAACTATATGCCACATGGTTGGATAAATAGTTCACCAACTGTGTGGTGCTACATTCATAAGTCCAAAACATGCATGGTTGGATAATATTTTTATAATAATCATTTACCAACCAAGCATTTGAAACTATTTCAGGAAGCAGGTAACCCCTAGGTACTCACACAATTACAAAAAACTATACAACAATTGTACACCAACCAAGTTGACTATATCTTCCATTGTATAATTTTATAGAGATGGGTCAATGTTTTTATTAACCATTCACAAATCGTTATCCTACATAAAATTATCTAAAACATAAAAAAATTTCTTAGAACCACATCAACCTAATACGATCATTATATGAACTCACAATCACAAAAAAATGGGTCACACACCTAAACGCGGTCGATATAAAGGCACCCCACCAATGGAATTTCAATCCCCATTATGTTGAGATACCATATTATCTATAAAGTGTTTTAGAAACTTACTTAACATTTATTTCACATGAACCCTTGTTTCTTCTGAATTATGACTTTATTTCTCTATAACCCATAGTATATGAATTCTTTTCCCATGATATATCTTCAAAACATTTATAAAAAATCCTTATCACCAAATGAGTCAATGTATTATTAAACTCTAGGCCAATGTATTCCCATTGAATCAGATCCTTAGGATCAGGTTGAAACATATTTTTTCCCATTTCAATATCAAATACATATTATAAAAAAAAAATATTTTAAAAAAAGGAGATATAGAACAAATATTCCACTTCACTGTCTCATTCATATATCACAAAAGAACCTCTATCTCTAAGATTCTACGCAACCATATTAAAAAACTGACGATCATGATGACTTTTAGAATATATAGAAAAAAAATTACCAGTATAAATAAATGAAAATTATCATTGATGATGATCTGCATTTGTTTTTTGTTGACCGATATCTATCTCCATATTTATTTTAGTAAACTGAATATCTTATTTTGTCTCATGTACATGAGTTGATCCAATTAGGCATGTATAAACTATTTCGATACAAAAAAGTTGATAATAACAAGGATGCGAATAGAATTATTAAAAATGATCCCTATGAATAAAGGGATGATAGCTTTTATTACATGAGAACTCTAATGAGAAATATTCTCCCCCAAAATGCCACCAAAGTCCAGCACAAAACCCTATGAATTTCCTCAAAAATTATAATTATTTTTTAGGATTGTTTATCCATTTGAAGATGATAATTCATGATCATAGTCAACAATATCATATGTGATTTATATTTGGATTTATAAAATTGATACAAAAACATGAAGTCTAGGTTACATACTATTAACACAAGAAGGATTGGATTCTCTACAATCTCTTGAATATAAATTTTGGACAAGTGTTCCTGGGAAAATGTGACAAGAATTGGGTTTAATTGAGCTGATTTGGTTAAAACATCCTTTTTAAACCATATTGAATTTTTATTCCTATGTTTTATTATATGATTTATTACAAAACCCATGGATATTTACACCCACATAGAAATGATAATCAATGGCGACTAAAACATACACATTCTACATCGATGATTTGATAAGACCCGTTAGCATTTGAGTATTCTCGAAACATACTCCACTATAAATAATTTCATACCAAAATAATAAACATGTTCATTATATACTTTATATATAATATATTTTATAGCAGGAACATCCTATCTTGAATGGTTCTAGGCACTATGAATTTTTTTCCAACATTATAATTGTATAACCATCTGATCTCAAACCCACAACATAGAATTCTCATCCATCTTATACCTGGTATAAGAATCCCACAATGTATTTATGACCTCATAGTAACACATTTAGGATCTTATGTGTGATAATTTATAAAATAATCAACCAAATCTGGAATAACATAAATAGGAATGAAAAAAACAACAACATCACCATGGATAGAGAATTCAAGAATCATATACATTATAATTGATATTAGATTACATTACAATGATTCCTCATTATTCCATTTAGAATATGAATTCATACTCAATGAATCATCCAAATAATATTTTCTTTACTTTGTGTATACATAAAATAGATGTCAAACACTAATAAATACTAAATAAATATTTACATCAGTAAATTATAATTCCTTTGATTAAAATGTGTTATATTCAATTAATATTCATAAAAAGTATGAATTTTTCACCACAGAGGAAATGAATACATATATTCAATCATGGACCACAACTTCTAATCCCAAATTGATTGTGTAGTATTTATTATGATGTAACTTTTTCTCTCGTGTAACATTACAAACAATATGTCCAATGTGTAGGATGAAATATTCCAACTTGGCCCTGATGTATCAATGCATACTACATATCCCCACACAAACTCTATAAATGTATATATTGTTACCATTTTAAGTCTAAAATTATGTTCTTATTAGTATTTTAAGAATTACTCATTGAATGGGAATGAAAAAAATTTCCTCTATAAATATTTCATCGTTGATTACTAAATTGATATGTAAAGTACATATCATATGTACTATCTGGGAAATCCAATAGAACTATGTATCTCAAGGAAATTCTTATTTTTATTTTAAGAGATAAAAGAATAAATCATTTCATTATATAATGACATTATGATTTAAAAAATTACATGGATAAGGAAACATACTTCTTGTATCCATAAATCAAACATATATGAAATTGAATTAAATGATGATATGTAATGATACCCAATGTGACGTCCTGGGGTTACTTATGATCATATTTTTTCTTACAATAAACCATTATATAAATTATAAAATCCACATAAAAGGATTCCATATGGATATTAAATATTAAATTCATCAATTAGATAATGATGGATGTTGAATTTATAACAACCAAAAACACAACCAAAACACATAATGTTAATATCTGTTTATAAAAGTTTTTTTTGCATTATCCTCTATTGAAACAAAAATTGGTGACATACCAATAAATTTTCAATTTTACAAAACCACTGGGCTCACCTCAATATATAAAAATGATTATAAATTATTGTACGAGGATATTGATTCATTATTGTAACATGATTAATCGTATATTAATTCACAACAATTATAGTATCTCTATAACAAAATATTCCAAAAAAAGAATAGGTGATACCATAGAGACATTATTTGTTCAACGAACACTTTTCATTCCAACTCATTCAATAGACCATTCAATTCACCCAATTTTTTTGTCATATATTATAAGTTAGATTTGAAGTTATTCTTTTACCCTATATGATATCAATCAAAAACAATACTAATATTTTTTCAGAAATCCTATGAAATATTTAAGGTAGTCATCTAGAAAGTGGACTATAATAGATGGAAAATATATTTTCCAAATCAAATCCATATATACTAAGGTTTTTATTAACCTCTAATATGATTTGGTTCCAAATAATCGTGCCAAAACTACCTCCATACATTAATTTTCATTCAAATATTTTCTAATTTGATGCTTGACGCCATATGGAGAAGTTAAACAAATTTTTTAAAAAAAATATATAGTGTAATATTTAAATGACTGAAACTAAAATATTCTCAAACTCATGTTATAGAAAAAAATATTTAAAATATAAATTATTTTCATTAAATTATTTTCACTTAAATAATAATTGAAACAAATGAATACATAAAGGATCATCAATCCCTTAATCTATATGATATTGAAGTTTCAAATAACAGGAATCATATAAACGTGCAAACCCATAATATAAAAATCATGAGAAGAATAGATTCTATGAAACATTTGCATCAAAAAAATATTACAAATGTTATGAATTCAAAAGGACTATATATCTACCATATGAAGGACCAAATTAACCATACATTATAAGCTTATCTGGTCCATGTAGTTTCATACATTTTGATCAAATCTCTTTGTTAGAATATTGAGGTTTCACTAGTTTTTGAGTCATAGTGTTCCCATAATTTCCTTGGCTCACTCTATTCTATTGATTTGAATCATTATGTTTTACTTTCCCATTGACTCATATGATATTTAAAAAACATGGTATGTTTCCCTAGAAACTGATCTTATATAATTATTATAATATCACTTACGATGTCATGTATATTATAAATTGTGGCATTATATAGGTATTGGCATACAATATCACATCATATGGTTTAAAATAATTCTCATAAAAACATACTAGAATGATATTTGGTGATGTCGGAATGTTAACTGATCCCATGGTACAATTATAAGGTGTACCACCACTCTAGATGTATCATTCCCTATTTAGAATGTTTCTATCATTGTAGTTACCACCTTTTCTAGTAGGGATTACCATTATCACTAAACAATATTTCCAATAATATACCTTTAATCTTCAAAATTTCTACCATTCATTTTAGTATAATCCATTTTTTATGAATAATAACATTTGAACAAATGTCGCTCCATAACAATGAATCCTTAATATGTTAATTTTATTATTCAATTTCAAAACTAGTTTATGGAGAAACAGTCTAAATTCATAAATTTACCTACATTCTATGTTATATAGATATTATCTTCTATCAAACCAATTATTTCATTTATTTTAGTAATTCAATATTCTTGAGGACATATATTTTAATAAAAAATTTTAATGTATTCATATTTAATTACACTATAGAATTTATCTTGAATTAGTAATTTCCACAACTATAATTCTAAATGCTCTATCATGTGAATTTAAAAAATTTCTTTTAGGTTTTAGGTGTCCAAGGGAAATAAAAAACTCAATTCATCTTGTTCAACCAGAAATATACTTTTTCCATCATTGAAAAAATCCAAATATCAGTGGATTCTATTTTTGTGAAGGAATAAAATGATCCACATTCAATATTTAATCAGTTAAATTACCATTCTCTATAGACTAAAAAACCTAGAAATTATCTGGACTAACATTTAGTTAACATTTGGCTCATTTTCAACAACATTCATAGCAACCTCCACCGATGTATTTATATGACACCTATATATCCCATTTTCTATAACAAATAACTCATTTTATCATCACTCGATAGGAACTATATACATAAAATTAACAATTTTAATATAAATACATTTGAAAATATTGCATTCCGAAACTCAACCATTGTCTAAATCATATCCATTTTTTAAAATACTACCATAATTCTTTTAAGTAAAACTATTTTAACTACTTTCATCATTCATAAATTTCTTTCATTTTATAAACCATTAAAATTATTATGAATTCATATTTTGATATCTTGTGGTCAATTATTTTCATGAAACTACCATTATTGATACGCATAAAGTGTTGATGAAAACTATCATAGAAGTATCCGAAAAGAGTAAAGTTCCCAAATACCCAGCTACCACAATATTTCCTCTAATGTGGTTAAGTACACCATATTTTTCACTGCATTTCTGGTTATATTATTCTATATTCTTATTATCCTCCATATATAAAGAATAAGACTATTTCACACTCGATGACCAAACAAAAGTGTCACCATTCATCACAAAAAAGTTATATTGAATCATAATGGTTGATATAAAATCCTATATCAAGGAATAAACAAGATGATAATATATATTTTCTCTAGGTCCAAAAAAGTAAAAGAAATTTATGCCACCCCCTCATTATATTCACAATAATTGAATGATATTATATTATGCCTTATTTGACATCATAAAGGCAATAGAGGGTGGTAATTAATTACTATTTCCTCATAAACATTTATGAGATGATTTTCCATTTGATAGATAAAACATACAAACTGTCTAAACAAAAACAAGGAAACCTCCATATGATTATTGATTACCGAAATCAACTCAGAACAAAAAGTATCCAATAAACCATATGAGAGTACAAGAGACACCCAATATATATACTAAAGCTGAAGGAAAAGACAATATATTTCAAACCCTTCTTGGGACTTAAAAAAGAAACAACTGACGCTCTCCAACATCAATTTCCATATTCCATTTTTATTGTGTCTAGATGAATCACTAATTAACTGAAATAAATATCCTTTAAATATTTCTTGAAATATATCATATGAAAAAAAACAATATAGGCCATGTAATGGGTGAGTTTAAAATATATATAATTCCCCAGACAGCCTCCTAATTACATCTAATATGAAAATTTTATTAAAAAATTTATATAATGGTTTAAATTTTTTTAATAAAATTAATATCAGTTCTATGAAAAATCTATCATGGAATTTTTTTTAATAATAAGACCCTTTATAATTATTTTAAAATCCCATAATTAAATCTCCACTCAATCTATGCATGACCAGATGATAGTTCCAAAGTCATATTCAATCTATAAATAAATGAAATTTCATCATATGGTAATTAAAACTAGGTACCACAATGAAACATTCCATTCCCATATGGTCACAATTAATGAATAGGAAATCACATAACCAGTTATTCCCTAATACATGTAACACCATTCAATAACCCATTCATTATTTTAATAATTTCAATAAATTATATCACATATAAAAATCCAATGATATGAAAATCTACATTTAAAATTATAAACCAAAGGGGATTTATGAAAAGCAATAAAATTTCCCAAAATTTTCCAATACCAATACCAAACAATATTACCACTAATAATCTCACAATGATTTCACAATAAATTATGTAAAAAAGTTAAGAAAAATTATTCTCTAAATCAATATGATATAAGATTGAATCAAACTACCTCTCAATAGTTTACAAAAAATAAGAATAACATAAATAAACTATAGATACAACCTTTTATAACATTAATATCATTCAATATTGTGATAAAAAGTCATGATTTCCATAATGAAACATTAATCTATCATATAAAAATTAGATTTATGATTTTGGGAGATATAAAAATCGATGATATAATAAAAATGAAAAATAAAAGTATCTTGATGGTGAATCTAGTTATCCAAGGAACATTAATTCACTTATGTATCGCTTCCGGATTGATATAAAAATTATCTTAAGAATTGGGTTGAATTTTTGTTCTGTTTAACTAAATATTCATGTATTAGTGGGATTATAGATTATTAAATTGTATTATATACAAATATTATGAAGGAAAAACATTACAGTAAATGATTATACTATACGGTTTAGAAAATTATCTTCTAATCATATAATGTTATTTTCATAAGGACACACCTCTAATGGTTCAATAGAATTGTGTAAAAACCCATGGGATAACAATTATTTTCCCGATATTTTAGTAAATTTGATTTCCCTTTTTCACTAACTAGGCATGTAGAAACCATATTCCCACAAAGTTCAAAATTTATTCTATTGTGTGGTTTCTTACGTATCAATCGTAGTTTTGGAAAATTGTTCACTATTCCTAAACCACTATAAAATACACAAAAACACGGCATAACCCCTTCTATCATCTAAAATATTACTCAATAAATATATAGATTTAGAATAAATTAATGAAGGGTCGTAGTTAGTCCATTGGTGCTACGTTGAATATTTTAACCTAATACTAAATATTTAAAATGTAATTCGAAAATTGAATTTAAATATATTATATTGTAAAAAATGATATATAAATATTAAATAAGAATAAATATGATAACATTAATATTTATCTATATTGAATTAAATGTTAAATATAGGCTTGTTTTTAATGATGATTAGAATTTACATATAAAACTTTTATTTCATATATCCACCTAATATTGAAAATAATTTTCTCAAAAAAACCTATAATAATACATAAATATTAAAAAAAAGCTTCTTTAAACACTACTTATTAATATTATAATATCAGAGTCAAACAATTTTTTTTTCATGATTCAATAAAGATTCCATTAATGATGGGTACATTAAAAAATGAATCCATTAACAGTTTGGTTTTAAAATTCAATAGTTCCTTGTTTAGAAAAAATGATGGGAATAATTTGTTTAAAATATATTGTAAAAATTCTATTATTGGTGAAATTGATTTTAGAAAATCAGAGTAAAACATTTTTGTAAAGAATTTAAAATAAATTTATTTGGAATAAATATATTTCTAACTGAAGAGTAAAGAGAATTCAAATATTATAAAAATAAGTTTCTCAATCAATTAATTTACCATATAAAAAAATGTTACATTTAATAAAAATGAACATGAATAAATAGAGGAGAAGAAAAATTAATTTGGATTTTTATAAAATTTTCAAATTATATGTGTCAATATAAAATAAAGTATAAATAATCAAGATTAAAATGAGATTGATATGTAAATATATTTCAAAATTGGAATATTTTGAATCAGAATTCCCAAAAGAGAAATAACTTCATGTAAATCTGTAAATTTTTAGATTATAATGTAAAATTATATATAAAATATATAAGGTGTATTAGATACACCTCTTAAAAGAATATGTTTTTATAACATCAGATATGCCCCAAATAAGAATTTTTTGATGAAAAACACTTATAATGATTGTAATTTTGATGTTATTGTTAAAATATTACTTGATTATTTATTACAAAGGTAAATCCACTTAAAAGAAAGGGAAATAAAACATAATATAATCAAAATTTCATTAAAAACATAATCTATAACAACATGATATATTATGAAATATTATTTTCAATAAATTTAATTTCATTGATATCTTGCATTATGCACATCATCATTTTGATATTTTGTTATATGAAACAATATTTTTAGGTTAAATTATACACAATAATGATCTAAAATGTTAATAAACATAATATTAAAATATTGTTTTTTAATATTATAGTTATTATATTTCCATTATAATTGAGGGTATGAATATAATTAAGTAAATTAAAAAAATTAATATTTTATACCAAAATATAAAATTAATTCAATGTATATCAATGAAATAGATTTTGAACTAAAATAAATTTGAAAATTTATGAAACTATTTAAAAAATAACTATTTATATGTGTATAAAAATGAATTATATTAATAAATTAATTATTATTCAATAATATAGATTTAATTTATATATTACTTTTCAATAATTTTATTTAATAGCTAATTTTGGTGGTTTCATACCATTATATAAGAATAAATTCCATTTCAGTCTTTAAAATTTTCATCAATGATGGTTTATCATATTTTGTGAATTAATTTGTTTTATTAATTTTATTGAATTATATAAAATTTATATTACAAATTAAATATCATTTTATAAATAATAATTTCATAAATAACAAAAATTCTATTATTGGGAATTTTATGAGAAGGTATATTTTTAATTATATAATGAAAAATACTTAATTTTTTGTAATATAATATTTATTTTATAGCATTCAAAATTCAAAATTTATATTAAGATGGTTAAAATGTAATATATATATATATATATATTTCCAATTTAGTTCATTGTAATATCTTCCAATAAATTTGGATATAAATTTAATTTATACTTTTGTAACTTTTCTCTTGCGAAAACCATATTTTCTTCATGTATGCAAGAGTAATATATGAATACATTTATTCACTTATTTAATTTAAATTTGGACAAATGTATTCTCTATTTTTAATCAAAAAAATTACTATTGAATAAGATGAATATAAATTTGGAGTTGAATGAATAGTTATAAAAATTAAAATTAATTATCATGGTGAATGTAAAATTGCGTTTTTTAGATGATTAATCATAAAATATCAGGTTTAAAATGTAAAATAAACATTAAAACACCAACATTATGGTAATATATTCATGTAATCCCTTATTATATCCATAATGGTAAATTTTGGAGCTTTTGAAAATGAGGCAATCATGGGTAAACATTTTTCTGTACAAAAATTAAATATATGCCATTCTCCTCACTTATAAATGGCCACCCCATTAAATTTTGTCTTCATGAGTAAAAAAATATTTGGATTATAAAATACATGAAAAAATGTATTCCTTTATTCCATCCCCATAGACTCTACTCACTGGCGGGATAAAAAATGTCATCTTAGTTGTTTTGAGGATAAAAATAAATAGGTAGCCTAAAGAAGTGGTATGTTTTCAAATTATGTGATTTTGTTTTAGATATTATTATAAATCCATAAAATATTTCAAATATATGATAAAATAATAAAACTAGTATTCAACATATAAAAATATTTTATTATGATAATGAAATAACCAAAATCCTTATACTCTTCTATAAAATTGGATATTGAATCATCATTTGTGTTTATGGAAGACTACCTCATGATGAACCGATATTATTCATTTTCCATAACATCATCACATTGATGGATTTAATAATGGATTTAATTTTCAGATATTATATTTTAATTTTATTTTACATCATGAAATATAATACCAAATATACATTCGTACTTCGTCAAATGTTGGAAAATAATAATTTCCCTCGTGTGTGTGTAGGACTGCCGCCTCACAAACCATTATGATGTGTTTTTAATTTATATATTAATTAAACTTTAATAATGATATATTAAATCAAAAAATATGATACTTGTAAAATAATTATTAATTTTAATATATATATCACCTACATCGTCATGATTTCCATTCGTTGGGGTAATAGATAATGTCTTTTGTTTGACTGGAGGGAAACCACATCATGGGGGACATGATTTTTTTTCCATTATTTATATTCATGGATCGTAATGTGGGTAAATAAAATAAATATATTTCAAAAATGTGAATATAAAATATATTTATAAATGTAATTTATTTTTTACCATTCTTTTTTCATCCTTCATGTAAATTGAAACAATGTCTACGAATATATTCGTGTTGCCATCCCTGTGAAAAATCTACTTCATTATTTATCTCTAAAATTTATGGATTAATATATATTATTTTATAATGAATGTATAAATTAATTAAATATGGATTAAAATTGTATATATCATGTAATCATGGTCAATGTAATAGGATAAAAAATAAAAAATAAATACATATTAGAAAAATAAAGTATTGAATTCACAAAACATGGTTTTAACAACAATTTGTTAATAAAATGGATATTAAAGTTCATAAGTATATTCACGATTTTATGTTAAAAATTATTATATATATTTAAAATATTCATAGTATTCCTATACTTAATATACCATACATTGAAATGTTAAAGAAGGATGTCGGACGTTGTAGTAATTGATTATTGTCTCATGTTTTACATCTGTCTATAACATTCCATATTAAAAAACTATTTTTTATGTAGTCAACATACATCCCGTGAATGTATATTTTAATATAATATTGTTAGAATTAATTTTTTAGAATTAAAATTTTAATTTCTCTTTCCGGGGATTAATAAATCCCAGACATTTTCAAATTGGTATGGTATTTTCATCAAAAAGTGCCTTATTTCAATCAAAAATTTATGTTATAATCATATCAAATTCAATGAGTTTTAAATATAGGATGTATGAAATTTTGTATCATTAGTCTCCTTATTTTAACTATATTTAATTTTTCAATATATTTTATTCATTAATGGGTCATTATTAATGATTCTATAGTGATAAAGGTTTGTTGTTACATTATCATCGTTTATCAGGATTTTTTATTAGAAATAGTTTCATGACAATATATTACGATCTACCACTCCTGTTATCAAAAAATGTTTAAAAATTTCCAAAAGTAATTATTGAGGAAGTTTTAACCATTCTGACATTTTGAATGTGTTTTATATGAATTTTTATTTGTATTTTTTCAAGAAAAAACATGTTTAGACACATTCTCAAAAATTAATGGAAAAATTTTGTTAACATATATGACATTTTTCACCCCCATGATCACCCACTATTTCAAATATTACATTATATATTGCCTAGTGTATTTTTAATGAAATTTATTTTTAATAATTTAATGTTTTAAAAAGTTTCTTTCAATGTGTAAAACAAATTTCCCTTATAAAAAATTTTATATTATTTCATCAAACTATCATTCCATCGAACATGATATCATTGGATATAACATAGGATTTACATGTGTTGTGGTCTAGATATATAGTCTTTAAATTTTATTAGGATGGTTTTTTATTATAATTACCAGATGTTTACAAAACCCATTTCATTACATTGGTTATTCAATAATGAATTATTTATGAAAGTTGACCCATTTTTATAGTTTATGATATGTTGACTATTTTACGATCTTATGGAACAACTATGTATGAATTATGTGATTTGTGGGACCTCTATCTCCCTCTAACCATTTCATAATGACTGATAAATCTTGAATAAATATGTTACGTGATAACCTGACCACATGTTCAAAATTTTATGCATTAACATAGATATATGTTCATAATGTTAATAAAGAACATAATGACATGTTTAAAATTTTATAAAAGAACATAATTAAATTTTCACATTCTTATGTATTTAACTATCTTTCATGATTATAAGATAATTTGTGGACCTGGTTTCCCATATATAAATTTTCTAGAAAGGTGGATTTATTTTTCATAACATATTGAGATAATTTGTTTCTATTTATACAAGTTAACAATGGGAAAATTTAATGCGTATTAAGAAAATATATTAATTATTATAATTCTATTTTCCTGTGGATCATGTATTTGGTTATAATAATATTCATATATTATAATATAAAAATCCTTACTCTAATACATAATTTTTTTATCATTGATATAGCATGTACATTTTTCTTATGTTATGTGCGTGCTCTTATACCCTACGGTAAAGTTATCATTACATATTTCCAATGATTACACATAATAGAGATATGATATCACCCTTTCATATGATTATTTACCCAGATTATGAATAATGGTTATAAATTAGATTAGTTTTGGAAGTGTAGGAAATGAGATGATCTTTATGGGAGATGTTGAAAATCATTCCCAAAAGAAGAAGATTCTGGATCTAGTCTTCAAGGGAACTAAACCAGTACAATATGTGGCATTGCATATGTGAAATAAAAATTATATTCATTTATGAAGATATGATATTTATGTATGATGTTTTTTCTCTTTAAATATTCGTAAAATATACAAGGAAATGATTATGAACAATAAACCATAAAAATAAATTGGTTTATGAAATTTTTTACCACTACGAAATATTCATATAAAATCCCCATAAATAAACTAATTATCATTAAAACATAAAATACAATGATTTATGAGTTATTCATCACATTACATATAAATTTTATCTCATATACAATATATAAGGACATTTGGTTCATAAAATTACAGTTTACCTCATTGATGGGAAATAAAATCAAAATCACCTATTTCGTGATTGTTAATATTAGAAATCATTATCACCAAATGTATGTTGCTTTTAATTATATCATAAATTCATACCATAACTATATTTCTCTTAATAACATCATAAATTATCATATTATTGATATTTACCACACATTAGATAACTGTATTTAATTATTATTATTTTATCGGTTGTTGATTTCCTTGATTTTTAATACATTTTTTTTCTTGGATTTTCCAATTATTATGTAGATAATATAACTCCATCATCTTAATAATGGTATTATCAATATAAATACCATATTAAATTATTGGGATCATTTAAAAAACATCTTTTAATATTACTTAAGACAGATGACTCACATTTCATTGTGGATACAGTAGATCATACGTGCAGATGAGAGATGATATCATTACCTCTATTTCTGAAATAGTAAGAATGTCAATGGTATATTAATTTTATATAACACCCCAACCATAATTAACCAATGTTGATACATTATTACATAACATTGGAATGATCAAATGAGATCATATCTGGAAATATGGATCTGTTTTGTAGCCTTGGAAGTACTAGATACATATATAAGTTCTACATTACATTAGGAAATGAAAAACAACAACATTGTGTCATTTTTGAACACGTTCATATTCCATAGACAATCCCTGCAGTCAGTCAATATATACATTTTTGCATCCTGGGAAAAAACAAAGAAATGGGTGAGTTAAGATGCTCAATAAGGATAAAAATATAGAATAAACTATCATAAATAAGAATAAAAATTTAATGAAATGAGTAATATTAAAACACATGAGTTTTAAACATAAACATCAACATAATATGGATAATATAAATAAAATATTTTTATTTTATTCACATGGATGTCCGACTAGTTGAATAATCATCTGTAATATCAAAACCTAATTCCATAATAATGGAATGCATAATGTCGTACATAATTGCCACAGAATCAAGGCCTTGTGCCACGACAAAAAATAAATATTTTTTCAAGGCCATGATCAAATAACATAATTTTTTTCATGAGACCTGCAGATGCATCAAGGAGCTATAGAGTTCTCCACTCATCACATACTAAGTCCAATGCATTCCTCATATGAAAAGGTAAAAACATAATATAAACATTCTTTGTAAAACAAGCATATGAAATGTCAATATTTTAACCATAAACCATGAATGGTATAAAACATCACAACCATAGTCAAACATATTAAAAAATCTTCAACACAATATAGAAGATTGTATCATAATAATCAACATTAGGTAAAAGTAAAACCCATAAATGGATGTTGACATAGATGAAATGAATCAAAAAATATTTTTCATTAAATATATCATTATACATGGAAATAATTAAAAAGTAATGAATTTTTTTTGAAAATATTATTATAGTCTTGTAAGGGATGCTTCAAAGGTTTTATAATGTCAAAAAATAGCTGCACACACCGTATAACATAAAAACCAATCTATCATTAATTTTTAAAAAATGTCATAAAGTACATTGTTTGGAAAGCGACAGATAGATTCCATTAGAATCTTTTTATAAAAAGACATTTTACTGTCTTAATGACATCAAAATATAGTCTAGGAAATAGTAAAAATTATTTCAAACACATTTTTTAGAAAAACATATGTGGATAATAAAAAGGTCTCCGTAGATACCAATGTAAAAACAACCTAGGATAAATAAAGATATTGTAGAATTAACCCTTACCTTGTACATTTCCTTAGTTGAGGGTACATTAACCATATGAATAATTTTTAACTCATTTTTATTAAATTATACTTGAACCATATACATATAGATCATATCATATATGATATTTTTGTATTTTTTGTTAATAATATTTCAATAGTATTATTGTTTCAGGTATTTCCTTTCCCATTAAATTTTCTGTTACTTAAGTCATGTTTATTATGGACGTGATATATTTTATTCATATACAGAATGATATTGAGTTCATTAAAAATTATTTTTATTAATAAAATGAAATATTTTCTTGAATGGTTTCGATGGGTAATGAAATTTCATCATGTTGTGGAGATGGTAATTTATATGTACTCTCGGTCCATTCAATCGATGATGAAATCATATGTAATTGGATGGTATATTATATATAAATAATAATTTACATTTTATATTTATTATTTAAATAATTTATACTCATTAATATTCCCATCCATATAATGAAGTTCTGAATAACAAACTACACCACGACATGGAGACGGTTTTCCGTACGTACGCAGATATGGTGAAATTGTCATCCATAGGCCAAATATTATATTGAATATGATTGTACCATATCTACAATAACATCACTGTATGAATAAGGTACTAGAGTTGTATTTTTTTTTATGGAAACAATATATAATGTAGAAGTGGAAGAAAAATAGAACATTGAATGACGTGATGAAATAATTACCTCTTCTTCGAGTTCATCCTTATAATTTGAACAAAAGGGATCCTTAGGTCCAATTTATGATCAAATTAAGACC
Source organism: Viscum album (assembly GCA_963277665.1). Taxonomy (NCBI): domain Eukaryota; kingdom Viridiplantae; phylum Streptophyta; class Magnoliopsida; order Santalales; family Viscaceae; genus Viscum; species Viscum album. The sequence continues at coordinate 1,916,023,303 of OY728140.1, read as the reverse complement.
TCTAGGAAATCGTAGGGATAGTTGGGAGTTTATTTGGGTAGGGTTTTGAACAGACAAATGGATTTTGATGTGTGTGATTGAGATAAGGTGAAGTACCCTTTTATAAGATAGGCGAGGTTCAGTTAAGGAAAACCTAAGAATACAATTTTATAATAAAATCATTTTCGATTTATAATTTCTCCATGAACAATTAGTTCAATGATAAGCTGGGTATGGGTTGAAAAACTCTCAACCAATAGGTTTTATTAAGGATTAGGTAACCATATAAAACATATAATTTATATTTATCTCTTACATAACTAGTTTAACTTTTACCATGTATTATTGTATTATTATAATAAATGATTAATAAACATAGAATAATAACATAATAGAATTCCAGAGTGGTTCATTATTTACATATCTATCCTTATCTAAGTAATTTTTCTGATCCTCATATTTTTAGTAAATATATATCATTTAATAATATAGTATTTGTTTTGAAAACTCTTTTATGTCAATTTTGACAATATTTTGTTTTTTGTTTTTTTATGTCATAACAACTTTATCACTTCAAAAAAAATATTTAATAAACCCTATAAAGTCATATTAACTGAAATTTTTTAATGAATCAATAGTCTCAATATACATTAATTCGGATATTTATAATATCTATTATTTTAATCATTCATTAAAAAGGTAATTACTACATAATAATAGTGTCATAAATAAATTTAATTATTCAATGTATAAAAATTATAAATAAAGTAAAATTCTGTTTGAAATCATTTAATAATTCCAATGAATAGTTATAATAAAATATAACTTATATATACCACTATATTAAATATATTTTAACTATTGAAATTTGAATTTGACACTTTTATCACTTCTTTAAATAAAATAATAATAAATGTCATAATCTAATCCAAGTGGTTAAAAGAACTAATTATTTTCTTCCTATGTATTATTTCATCTAAATAAACCTATCCAATTGAATTAGGAGTTGTGTTATGGTAATTATAATGTCATTTCTACCTTTAATTACCCTACTTAATTTTAACTGTGGTAAATAAAATTCCAATGTTAATATTCATGAAAAATTATTTTCATAATATTAGACCACATTTTACTTTTTGATGTCTACTATGTATCTCATATTTTGGAAGTTCAATTCATTCAAGCGGTAAAGTTATATTTAATGAAAATTTACAAATGTGTATAGAAGGTGGTTAAAAGACGTTAAAAGTTCAATAAAATTTTATACATCTAATTTTACTCTAAGATTACACCAATAAATTAGGTTGGACTAATATTGGTATTATGTATCTATTTTTACTTTAATATAAATTTCAATAATATAAATAATTTTTTATATACAATGTTGTTTTTAAAAAATGACACTGTGTTTTTTACTATTCATCAAAATTGAATGTTTTACAAATAATACCAAAAAATCATGTTAGGAAAATATTGATATTATGAATCCAAATATGATGTACGTTTTGAAAAATAAAATATATAAAATTTCAAAAATTAGTTATTATTATTCATAGCGGCTAGTTTGATTGGTTGCGGCGTGCTAGAACATTTAGTTGCGTACAGTGCAAGCCATATTATTATTCAAAGAGAAGCGTACCATTGAAGCTTGGGGTTCTAAATTCACCCCTGCTTCAAATAACGTCATCAGAGAAATTTAATAAATATTACTACATAAAAATATTCGAGTGTTTCTCTATCATAATATCCTAAGGTTCACTTGTTGTCTCTTCCATTTTATTGTTTCTCCAAAGAACATTTACCAGACATGCCTTCCTGGTTCCGAACACTTATTCACTGGTATCAGGAAATATGATAGGCTCATAGAAATCGGATAAATTGGTTTCTGGTTCTATTTCATCATAGGTTAGTATAATCATTGGGTCAGGAATATATTTTCTCTATAGTAAATGTGGAAAACATCAAGAACATTGGATAGACTTGGCATCATTTCCAAATGATAAGCTAAAACATCAATAAATTTTAGAATATTGAAAGGTCTGATGTACTTGGTACTTAATTTACCCTTCTTATCGAATCGTATAACACCCTTACATAGAGATACCTTCAAGAAAACATGATCACCCACTTAAAATTACAAATTCTTCCTTTGGTAGTAAACATTTCTCTTTTTCCTTCCTTTAGATGCATTGATATGTGTTCGGATAATATCAACATTTTCCATTGTTTCATCAACATGTTATGGGCTTGTGAGTTTTCTTTCACCAACATCATTCCATCAAGTCAGTGTGCGACATCATTTTCCATATAATACTTCATATGGTTCCATCATAATACCTTAATAGAAGCTATTTTTATAGAAAAATTCTACCAGAGGTAAATATTTATCCCACATGCGTTGAAATTCATTTGAGAAATATATCAACATGACTTATATTGTTAATATATTCCGTTCTGATTGACCATCATTTTGAGGGTTATAGGTAGTGCTCAAACGAAATTTAGTATCAATGGATTTCTGAATACTTTTCCAGAACCGTGATGTAAAATGGGGATCATGATAAAAAACAATCTATAATGGTACACCATGATGTCTTACAACTTCATTAATATATAGTATTTATAAACAATAAACTGGAAAATCTTCTCTTATAGATAAAAAATGAGCTGACTTGTAATATGACCAACAATAACACATATTGCATCATTCATTCTATGAGTATTTCGTAGACCCAAGACCAATCACTTTGTAATATCATCTCATTTGTGCATAGGTATGGGAAGAGGTTTCATGACACATATAGGAAGTTTTCTTTCAGCCTTCACCTATTGGAAAACCAAACATCTTGACACATAATCAACATTCTGCATTTTAATTTTGTTCCACCAAAAATGTTCTTTTAAATCTCTACACCTATAAGTGATACCATAGTGTATAAGGAAATTGGAGTTAGGATAATTATCCCAAAATTAACTTTTTTAATCTTGTATATCAGGAACACACATCATTTTTGCAAAATTCAAAATCCCATCTTCATATACGATGTTGATCAATCTCCCATCATTCACATCATTAATTTTATTTTGAAACACCTCATCATTAGTCTAAGAAATTTTTTTCCATTAGAGTAAATATTGTTTGGAAACCATTTGAAGAAGTATTGATGTTTCACCTTCCTTGATAATTCCTATATCAATTTTTACTAGATTCATGACCACAAGGTCCCTTTCAACTCTCATGTTATTAAAAACATTGATCCTTTCTGGTCAAATCATATTGTATATATTTTCCTTCACGAAGTTGTAGGGTATTGTGAAATCATAATCCGGGAGTAGTTCAAGCCATTGCCTTTGTATCATACTGAGTTCTTTCTGTGAAAAATATTCTTTAAACTCTTATGATTGATATATATCTCACATTTTTCATCATAGAGATAGTTTATCCATATATTCAAAGAAAAAATTATCGATGAAAACTCATGATCTGTTGTATTATTTTTTGGGTCATGAATTTTTAGTTCTCATGATGCATAAGAATTAACTCTATCATTATACGTTAGGACATAACCATGTACTTTATGTGAAGTATCACTATAAATAACTATCTCATCATTATCTGATGGTAGATTCAAGATAATATCATTGACTAAGCTTCTCTTATGTTCTTAAAAAATTCTTCCAATTATTTGGACCAAAAAAATTTAACCTCTTTGTGTGGGAGCTTGGTTAATGGGTTAGCCAATAAAGAAAATTTCTGGACAAAATGATGATAATAACCTGATAAACCAATAAAACTACATACCTTAGTTATACTCTTCAGTGTTGGATATAATTGTATTTCTACTATCTTCAATGGATTAATAGAGATAACATCCTTAGAGACAATAAGGCCATGAAAAGAAATTTCATGATGCAAGAATTCACACATTATAAACATCCAATATAAATCATTTCTTTTATGATTCGTTAGAATAGTGCACAAATGATTTTTATGATCATCATAGATTTTGAAGTATACCAAGATATCATCAATAAACAACACTAAAATTCATCAGGTTATTATTTTAAAACTCTATTCATATTATCCATGAAGATCGAGGGTGCATTAGTCAGTCCAAAAGGAATTTCTATAAACCTGTAATGCCCATACCTCATTTGAGATGATGTCTTAGAAATGCCTTCCCTTTTCACGCACAAATGATGGTATATAGATCGATGTTCTGTATTTGAAAAATATTGAGCTCCATGAATTTGATCAAATAAATAATCAATTTGAGTTAGGGGATACTTTTTTTATTGTTATATCAATGATCTCACTATTTTCAATGCACAACCTCATGGATCTATCATTATTTTTAAATAGAAAAACAGTGGCTCCCCATGGAGAAACACTGTGGAGAATAAATACTTTATTACTCAATTCCTATGGATGTTTCTTTAGTTATACTAATTCTATTGTTTCCATTCTATCAGGGGTCTTTGATATGGGCCTTGAATTAGGAATTAAATCAATGGAAACCTCAATTTCTCATTCTAGAGGATGTCTAGGTAAATCCTGTGGAAACACATCAACATATTCTAGAACAATAGTTATATACTCCATTTAATCATTCCTTTACTCAACCATAGTTATTTAAATATCTTCCTTCCCAATAATTCAATTTAGTATAGCTAATATGGGTACATCTAGATAAGAATCAGATGGTGACATTTCTTCTCTAAAGATAAGATACTCTTTATCATCATCAGAAATTTTGAACCTTCATTTTATTAAATAAAATTTTAGCATTATGTTCTAAAATTAAATCTATACCGAAGAAAATATAAAATTCAAAAATAGGAATGACTATGAGATCTACAGATAAAGTACATTTATATTCCCTAATGGGAACTGATTGACAATACATTTTTTCAATGATACTTCCCTTGGGAGTTTTGACTGAAAACTCCCTAGTTAAATAAAATTGGAAATATTTGATTTTTGTAGAAAAAATGGAAATATATGAAACCATGCAATGATCCAAAATCAAATAATTCATTGGCTAAATTTGAGGAAATCATTAAATTACCTTCCACAACATCATTCATAGCTTCAACCTCATCAGTAGTGATTGCATAAGCTAGGCCTTTCTGCCTTGTCCCTTTATGAGGTATGTTTTTTTGGTGCTTAGGACATTCATTTGATTAATTCCAAATTTATCTACAATTTATGCATTCATCATTGACGACCACATAATTTCCCTTGAAATCACAATCTTAGAGGCCTTTCACACCAAACATAGAACAAACTTCCATTCCCATCAGGAAAGTACCTATGTTTTTTTCCCAAATTTGTTGCATGACGAAAATTTAACATTTCCCTTCTTCCCCTTATTTCCATTTCTAGAGTGTTCAGTAGATCTCTTCACCTCCTTATTTTATTTAAATCTGTAAGACATATGGAATTATATTTATTCCTTGATAGCACATAAGACTATATCATCGTATGACAAGAATGATTATGAGGCTAAAGCACGATGGAGAAATGGTTTTAACCCATCTAAAATTCGATCAATCATACTCCTTGTGTTACATATATAATATGTACTAGGAAATCATAACATAGTAAATTTTTCATCATACATTTTGAAATTCTCTCCCTCCTTTTACCTCATACTCAGAAATTACAATTCCATATTTGCTCGATGTTCACGGGGAAATTATTTTTCTAAGAAAATATCATTAATAACCCTCCATTCGAAATTTGATACATATTCATATTATTTTGAATTTTGAATCAATGATCTCCATTTATATTCATCTTTTGTGAGGTGATAAACTCCCTGGAAAACTTTTGCACATTTGATATTCCCCAAAGCTTGAAATAATTAATCCAAGGAACATATCCATTTATCAGATAAAAATGGATTTGTAGTCTCATTGAATGATGGTGGATTTTTCCTCAAGAAGTGGTATAATATTGATCTTCCCCACGTTTTGGATTAAGGTCCCCCAAATGGTTAAGGTTATTATTCATAACCTGAGTGGGTTGTCCCAGTATGGGTATAAGTAGTTTAGAAATAGTTGCATCATTAGATCCACTATAATTATCTTGTGTGGGAGGGAAATCCCTCGAGGGATTACATGCATTGATACATCATATATTATTTCAACTAGGTTCCATTTATATAAAATAGAATACACTATATTTGATTATGAATCACAATACATATATCCAAAATAGAAAAAAAACATATCATGAATAGAACAATGTATGAATATAATCCCTATTCATAAAAAATTGTTCTATTTAAGGAATTATTTAATCATAAAACTTTCATAGTGGTTTGTAAAAAAATGTGTATGATATTAAGAGTATCCCTCGAGAGTGTAATAACCAAGAGTGCAACATGTCCCATTGTTATGTACCAGAATACCTTGGGTCATGCCTGAAACACCATGTCAGAGTTTTTACTCTAAGGATCATCTATGCCCGAGCCGCATCTACTTGCTCGTATCCAAATAGAGATCTATATGATTGTAAAACATCTAAAATAACTACATTACCAAAATTCGATGATGCTCTTATATACTAAACCTGAATTTTTATCTTAGGGTAATGATACCTAATCAATGTTTTTCTAAATCTATTTTCCTTGTTTTGCACTAAAATTCCTCTGATGCCAACTATAACACTTCAAACCTAGTTACCTAGAGTCAGTTCATTATTACATAATATTTTCACGATCATAATGGATCAAGTCCTGAAATTTCTATAAGATTAGTGTTCTTGGATGTATCAGATACATATATTAGTTATAAATTAAATTATTAAATGAAAAACAACAACATTATTTCTCTATTGAACACATTCATGTCCCTTATATTATCCCTACAGGTCAGTCATAATATACTTTTCACTTCCTTGAAAAAAATAAAACATAGAAAGGGGTGATCTCTGATGATCCGTAAGGATAACAATATAGTGGAAACTATCATTATTAAGTATAATCATTTAATGCAATGTATTTTATTAAAACAGAATCCTTTTAAAAAACATTCATAATTATTTGAAATATATAAATAGAATAATTCAATTTACTTATTCAAATATATATTATAGTAGTAAAATAATCACATGTAATATCAATATCCAATATCATAATGATGGAATGCATAATGTCGGACATCATAACCACACAATGAAGGCCTCATTCCAAATATAAAAATAATGATTTTCTCGAGTCCTTTTCCTTAGACACTAATTTTTCTCATGAGACCTACTGATGCATCAAGGAGATATTATAGGCTCCACCCATCACATACTATGTGCAATGCATTTCTTATATGAAATGTTTGAAACAAAACAAAACCATCTGTATTAACAATAGCATATGAAATGTCAATACTTTTACCATAAACTGAGAATTGTAGAGAAATAGAACATCCATTTTCAAACATATCACAAAACCTTCAATATAATAAAGAAGATTGTATCATAATAAATCAAGTTCAAACAAATATACAATCCAATGAAAGAAGTTTTCATAGATGAAATTAATCAAAAAACTATTTGAGAGAAATATTTCATTCTACATTGAAATAATTCAAAGGTACAAAAAACATATATGTTGAAAATATTCTCATATGCTTGTAAAGGAATCTTGAAAGGTGTAATGAAGGTAGATAATAGATGCACCCGCCATATAAATAAAAAACATCAATTCCTTATTTTTTTCGAAAAGGTCATAAAGTACCTAGTTCAGAAAGCGACGAAAATATTCCATTTAAACCATTTTATAAAAAATAAAGAAAGGTTATAAAATACAATAACCTATTTTCTATAAAATAGTAAAAAAAGTTGAAAAACTTTTTTATGAAACACTATTGTGGATGAAAATGAGTCCTAGTATATACGTACATAAAACTAATCTCAGATAAAAAAAGATGTTTTAGAATTAACGCTTATGTTGTAATTTTACTTATTCAAGGGTATGTTAAATTATTGTATAATGGTTAAATAATTTTTTTTAAATTATACAAGAACCATATTCATAAATATGATATCATATATGATCTTTTTTAAATTTTTTTGTTAATAATATTTTAGTCGCATCATTATTTCGGTTGTTAACTTATTTGCTATCCTTTATAAGTTATGTTATGTAAGTCATGTTTGTTATGGATAGGATGTATTTGATTCATATCCTGAATGATATTTAGTTTATAATAATCATTTTTAATCATAAAATTATAATTATTTTTGCATTGTTACGATGGGGAATGAAATTTAATCGTGTCATGTAGATGATAAGTTATATGTTTGCACGTGTGATTCTATCAAGGAAGAAATATTATGTAATTGGATGGTATATTATATATAAATAATAATTAAAATGTTATATTTTTTATTTATATCAATTATACTTATTATGATATCCATCCAAATATTTAAGTGTTTAATAACAAACTACAGCTGGACATGGAGACGGTAAGCCGTGCATACACATGTATGGTGACGTTGTCGATCAAAGGATGGATATAATAATTAATATAGTTGTTCCATATTATTAATAAATACATAGTATGTAGAAGGTACATGGGTTATTATTTTTGTATGGAAACAAAAATAAAGAGGAAGTGGAAGATGAAAAGAACTTTGGAGTGGGTGATGAAATAATTATCTCTTTTTCGGGTTCTTCCATTTTGTTTTTACAAAGGGGATCCATAGGTTGTCTTTATGATAAATTTAAGGCCTCTAAGTCGAATTTATATTATTTTGGAGGATATTTAAGTAGGTTTTGGCGTATAAATAAATAATTTGGTGGTGAGATATTTATAGAAGTGGATCTTCCCTTTTTTAAGAGAGGTGAGGGTCACTTTAGTAAATGCTTGAAATATTATTTTCATATAAAATCATTTTACATTTATAATGGAAAATAAAGTTTTATTTTCAGGATATGATGGGATTGGTCGAAAAAATATCAACCAATACATTATTTATAGGATTACGTCACCATATTAACCTTATCTTTTATATTTAACTCATTGATAAATAGTTTAACTTTTACTAGGAATTCTTATGTTATTATAATAAATGGTCAACAAACATACCATAAAAAGCCAAGAGAACCCCATGTTGATCATTATTGACATATATATTCTTATATACAACCTTTTTTCAAACCTTACATTTTTAGTAATATTTTATCATTTAATAATATAGTTTTTTTTAAAAAAAACTCATTTATGTCAATGTGATCATAATTGGGTATTTTTATTTTGTTAAAGTAAAAAACAATTGTATCACTTAGAGAAAAAATAATTTAATCAACATATAAATGACAAATTTAAAAATAAAATTAATTTAATGCTTAAAATTTTTAAACATACATTAATTTGGATATTTGTAATATCAATTATTTTAATTGTTCATTAATAATGTAATTACAGCATCATCATTGAGTCATAAATAAATTAAATTATATAATGTCTAAAATTTATAAATAAAATACCATTATGTTGGAAATATTTTTATCTTTCTCGTTAATATTTTTTTTCAAATTTATCGTATGTATAACCCTGTACAATAAATTTTTTAATTAAAAAAATTTAAATTTAATACTTTTTACTATTTATTGAATAACATAATAATAAACATCTGAATCTAATACACATTCAACAAAGAAGGTTATATTTTATTCCTAAGTTTTATTTGGTCCAAATACACATATCCAATAGAATTAGGTCATGTGTTTGACAAACAATAATATCATTTTTTAATGTAATAGATGAAAAACGAGTCACATTGCATCCTGGAGACTATAGTTCATACGTGTTGATGAGAGATGATATCATCACATCAAATTGTGAAATGGTAAGGAAGATAATGTTATATTAATTTTATGTAACGCTTGGAACCTATTTAACTAGAGTTGGTGAGTTATTACATAACATTGGCAAGATCAAAAGGGATCAAATCCTGAAAGACTGATCTGTTTAATATCAATGGATGTACTAGATGCAAACATATGTTTTACATTACATTATGAAATGAAGAACAAAAAAAATTAGTTTTCGTTGAACACAATCATATCCCATAGACAATCCTTTCAGGTCAATCATAATATACTTCTTCACAAAGTGGAAAAAATGAAATATATAATGGGATGAGATCAAATGCTCAATAAGAATAATAAGATACCGAAAAATATTATGAATAATCACAAACATTTAACAAAATGTACACGATTAAAACAAAAGTATTTTAAATAAAAAATTCAGAGTAATATGGAAAATATAAATCAAATATTTCCATTTACTAATTCAAATGGATGTTCTACAAGTCGAATAATCGCTTGTAATATCAATAGTTAAATTCATAATGATGGAATGGATAATGTTGGACATCAATACCACATAGTTAAGGACAATGGTGTAGACTAAAAATAATGATTTTGTCAAGGCCTTATTCCAAGATAATAATTTGTCTCATGAGACCTGCCAATGAATTGAATAGATATAGCATGATCCACCTGTCACATACTAAGCCAATACATTCCTCTTATGAAAAATTTGAAACATAATATATACATTCGTTATAAAACTAGCATACGAATTGTCAATACATTAACCATAAACCATAGATGTAATAATGATAAAAAATATATAGTGAAACATATCAAAGACCCTTCAATACATTATAGAATATTGAATCATAATAAATATCTTTCATGAAACAAAAAATACAATGAAGGATGTAGACATAAATGAAATCAATTCAAAAACTATTTGAGTTCAATATTTCATAATACATGGAAATTAATCAAACTCAATGAAAAAATTTATTTTGAACATTTTCTTATAATATTTTAATTGAATCTTCAAATGTGTTAAAATGGAAAAAAATATCTACACCAACAATATAAGATAAAAAACATTCTTTCCTTAATTCCTCCAAATGTTCATAAATAACCTTGTTTGGAAAGCGACAAAATGATTCCTTTCAAAAAAATTATAAAAATTACATCAGGGGTATAAATGAAATTAACCCATAGTATATATTATAGTAAAAATGTTTTCAAACACATTCTCAAGAAACACTAATGTGGATGATAAAGAGGTCCTAGTAAATACATATTTAAAAACAACTCTGATAAATAAATATATTGTAAAATTAACCATCACCATGTACTTTTACATAATTGAGGCTATGTTAACCTCTTGTATAATTGCGAAATAATTTTTTTTTAAAATATAATAGAACCATAAACATAAATATGCTGTCATATATGATTTTTTAATATTTCATTTCAAAAAATATTTCAATAGTATCATTATTTTGGGTGTTAACTAAATCATTTTTCATTACATTTTTTGATACATAAGTAATGTTTATTTTGGATAGGATATATTTTATTCATATACATAATGATATTAATATCTTTATACATTTTTTGATTCATAAAATCAAAATTATTATTCAATGGTTACGATGGGGAATGAAATTTCATCTTATCATGGAGACGGTAAGCCGTACTTACGCAAGAGAGATTCTATAGATGGTGAAATAATATTAAATTTGATGTTATATTTTATATATATAATCATTAAAATGTTATATCTGTTTTTTACATAAATTATAGTAATTATTATACCCAAACATATAATGATGTGTGGAATGAAAATCTACACCACGACGTGGATACATTAAGTCGTACGTACAAATGTATAGAAACATTGTCATTCAATGGATGGATTGAACTATGAATATGGTTGTGAAATATTTATAATAACATAAAAGTATGTAGAATGTACTAGAGTTATTATTTTGGTATGGAAACAAAAATTAAATATGATGTAAAATAATAAAAGAACATTGAAAGAGGTGACAAAATAATTACATTTTCATCGGGTTCTTCCTTTTGATTTGAACAAACCATATCCTTAGGTTGGATTTATGACCAAATTAATGTCTCTTGGATAATGTGAGGGTAGTTGGGACGGTTTTTGAGTGGGTTTTGGATGAGAAAAATGGCTTTGGAGGTGTGAGTTTGAGAGAAGGTAAAGTACCATTTTATAAGGGAGGTGAGGGTCTATTTAGAAAAAGATTAAAATATTAAAATATTATAAATTTTTTTCGGTTTCAAATTTCTCAAAAATAAACCAGTTTAAGGATAATGTGGGTATCATTCTAATGCATCTCAACCAATATGATTTATATTGGTTTATGTCACCATATAAAACATTTCCTTTATATTAATCTCTTAGTTAAATTGTTATACATTTACCATGTATTCTTGTATTTATTATAAAAAATGGTTAATAAACATACTATAATAATCCAAGAGAACCCCAAGTGGTTCTTTATTGACATATATAACCATATTTATGTCATTTTTCTGAACCATATATTTTTTAGAATATTATAATATTTAATAATATATTATTTTTTTGATAACTCATTTATGTCAATTTTGACAAACTTTGTATTTTGTTTTTGATAAAATAATTATAACATTATCACTTCAAACAAAATTATTTAATTAAGTATATCATGTCATATTAAACTATAAAATTATTTTAAAGCATCAAAAGTGTCAATTTACATCTATTCGAATTTTTTAAATATCAATTATTTTAATATTTCATTAATAAGGTAATTAATACATCATCATTGTGTCATAAATAAATTTTATTATTAAATGTATAAAAATAATATATAGAATAACATTATGTAGGAATTTTTTTTTCTAATGGATATTTATAGTCGAATTTATCTTTTATTTTACAGTATTTTAAAAGTAATTTTGTTATGAAAATTTGAATTTAGAACATTTAAATATCCATTAAATAAAATAATTATAAATGTAAAAATATAATCCACATAGATCAAAAATATCATATTTTATTCCAAAGGTTGATTTTTTTCTAAATACACTAATCCAATAGAATTAGGACAAGTGTAAGGGTAATTATATTATCATTTTTACCTTTAATTACCAAATTTACTTCTAACCATGGTAAATAAAATTCAAAAGTTAGAATTCAGAAATAATTATTTTCACTTATTAAACCAAATATTACTTACTTATGTCAATTTTATCTCTCTGATTTTTGAAATTCAATTCAAGAAAGAGGTAAAATTAAGTTTTATGCAAATTTTCAAATGTGCCTAGAAGGTGGGTAAAGGGAGTTAAAATTTCAATAAAATATTATACAACTAATATTAATATAAAATGAATCTTACAAAATAAATTGGAATAATATTGGTTTTATGTTTTTATTTTTAAATTAAATTAAATTTAAATAATTTAAATTATTATTTAAATAAAAATTCTGTTTTCAATAGTAAAGATATTTTTTCACTATTCATGATATTTTAATGTTTTCAAAAAAATATTAAAAATTCACCCCAAGAAAATTTTGATATTCCAAATCCAAATATGAAGTCCATTTTAAAAAATAAATTATATAAAATGTCAAAAAGTGAATATTATAATACATAAAAACTAGTTTGATTGATCGTGGTGTGCTAGAACTTGATGATGCATACAACACAAGTTATTGAATTATTCAAAGAGAAGTGTACTGTCGAAGCATGGGGTGTTATATTATCCCCTAGTTTAAATATTTTCATCCTCAAAATTTCTAGAATATTTCTACATACAATGATTTGAGTGGTTTTTCATCATAAGATCCTCATGTTCCCATGTTTCCTCTTCCATTTTATGGTATCTACAAAGATCTTTTAACAGAAATGTCGCCTAGTTTCTCAACACTTATTCTCTTGTACTAAGAATTCTGATAGGCTATTTACAATAATATAAATCGTTTTCCAGTTATATTTCTTCAAAGGTGAGTACATGCATTGTTCCAGTCATTTATTTTCTAAATAGCGTTACGTGGAACACATCATGAACATAGGGGAGACATGGAGTCATTTCCAAAAATAAGCTACAACACCATTTCTTTCTAATATTTTGAAAGGTATGATGTACCTGGGACATAATTTACCCTTCTTATTGAATCTTATAACACCCTTCCAAGGAGATACATTAAATAAAAAATGATCACCCACTTGAAATTCCAAATCCTGCCTTCAGTTATTGACATTTCTCTTTTTCATACTTTAAGATGCTATGATGTGGGTTAGAAAAATCTTCACCTTTTCCGTTGTTTCCTCATCATGTTATGGATCTACGTGTTTTCATTCACCAACATCATCCCTAAAACATGGTGTGTGACATCATTTTTCATAGAATGCTTCATATGGATCCCACAGAGTACTTCAATGGAAGTTATTGTTTTAAGAAAATTCATCCAAAGGTAAAAACATCACCCACATAACTTTAATGTCAAGTGAGGAAGATCTAAACATGCCTTCTATTGTCTGCATAGTTCATTCTGATTTTCCATCAGTTTGAGTGTGGTACGAAGTGCACAATCAATTTTCTACAGTTAAGGATTTATGATGACTTCTCCAAAATATTAATGTAAAATAGGGATCATGATCAGAACCAATCGATAAGGGAATATCATGAATTCTTAAAACATCAATAATTATAGAATTTATAAACATTCAAGTGGTAAATCTTCACTTATAGTAAGAAAATGTGCTGAATTGGTAAGATGACCACCAATTACCCATATTTCATCCTACCTTATAAGATCCTTTCATAGCCCAATTTCATAGTCCATCGTAATATCATCCCATTTCCAGTCAGGTATTGGAAGAGGTTCCATGACTCCTCCATTATGTTTTCTTCCAGCCTTCACCAGTTGGAAAACTATACATCTTGACACATAATCAACAATCTCTATTTTTATGTGGTCCATGAAAAAATATTCCTTCAAATATCTATACATCTTAGTGCTACAAGGGTGTATAGATAAATTGGAGCGGTCAGCATTATCCAACAATTCTATTTTTATCTCATATATCGAGAACAGACATCCTTTTCCCATGTTTTAAAATTACATCTTCATATATGACGTTGATCAATCTCCCACCATTCACTACATTATATTACTTTTTAAAATACTTATCATCCGTTTGAGAACCTTTTTTCTTTTCTCGTAATGATTGTTTGGAAACCATTTTAAAAATAATTGATGTATTACCTTCCATGATTACTCCAAAATCCATCTTTACTAGATCATTGAATATAAGATCTTTTTCAACTCTCATCTTATTCATAACTCCACGATCCTTTCATCTCAAAGCATATACCTCTTTATTTTCCATCCCCAGGTGGTACTGTATAGTGAAAACATAATCAATGAGTAGTTCAAGTCGTATCCTTTGTCATGTATTAAGTTTTTCCTATGAGAAAAAACACTTCAAACTCTTATGATTAGTATATATCTCACATTTTACACTACATAGATAATGTATCTATATTATCAATGAAATCATAACATACGATAACTCATGATCCTAAGTAGGATAGTTTTGTTCATGAATTTTTAGTAGTTATGATTCATTGTCAAGAACTATATCTTTATGTAAAAGGAAACAACCAATTATATTCATTGAAACATCACTATAAATAACAAACCAATAAATCCCCGATGATAGAGTCAAGATAAGATCATTGTCTAATATTCTCTTTATATTTTCAAAACATTATTCATTTTCTTTTTTACAGAAAAATTTAACATTTTTATGTTTGAGATTTGTTAATGGGTTAGACCATAAAAAACATATGGACAAAACACCAACAATAACAAACTAAACCAATAAAACTACATACCTCAGTTATACTATTCTGTGTTTCCCATTAATGGATTGCTATTGTCTTATAAAGATCAATAGAGATACCATACTTAGAGACAATATGTCCCTAAAAAGAAATCTCTTTAAGCAAGAGATCACCCTTGATAAACATCCAATACTATTCATTTCATCAAATAGTCTATAGAATACCACGCAAGTGATTTTCATGGTCTTCATAGATTTTATAGTATACCAAGGTTTCATCAATAAATACCACTAAAATTTCATCATGATATTCCTTGAAAAAACTATTTATTATATCCATGAAGATAGAGGGTGCATCATTCTGTCCAAAAGGAATTACTGTAAACTCGTAATTCCTGTTTCTAGTTCGAAATGATGTCTCTGGAATGTCTTCCTTTTTAACGTAAAACTAATGGTGTCCAGATCGAAAGACAATATTTGAGAAATATTTTTCTACATTAATTTCATCTAATTAAACATCAATATGAGGTAGGGTATACTCATTATTTGTTGTTATAGCAATGATCCCCCTATAGTAAATGAAAAATCTCATGGATCCATCTTTCTTTTTAACCCAAAGAATATGGCTCCCCCTGGAGAAACTCATCGTCGAATAAATCCTTTAATACTAAATTCCACTAATTTTTTCTTTAGTTCCACTAATTCAGTAGTTTCCATTATATAAGGGTACATCAATTTGGGCCGTGAAACAGAAGATAAGTCAATGGAAGACTCAATTTCTCATTCTGGAGGATGTCCAAGTAAATCCTTGAAAAAAACATCAACATATTATTGTGTAATAGTTACATACTCTATTTGAACATTTCATTCCTCACCCACAATTATTTAATTCTATTCCTCCCTAATAATTGAATTTAGTAAAGCTATTATGGATGGATCTAGATAAGAATCAGATGGTGATGATTCTTTTCTAAAGATAATGAAATCCTTTTCATCATCGGAATTTGTATCATCTTTTTTCAAATAATAAATTTCCTCATCATGGTCTAAAATCCAATGCATATCGATGATTATATAAAATTAAAAAATGGGGATAATGATGAGATCCATAGATAAAAACATTTATATGGCCAAATGGAAACTGATTAACAAAACATTGTTTCAAGGATACTTCCCTTAAAAGTTTTTTCCGACAACCTCCTTGTTAAATAAAATTTGAAATATCTAATTTTGAAAGAAAACAGAGATGATATGAAACAATGATATGGTCTAAAATCAAATAATGCATTGGCTAAAATTGAGGAAACCATTAAATTACCTACCTCCAAGCCATTCAGAGCTTCAGCCTAATTAATAGGGATAACATAAGATTGGCCTTTCTCCCTTGTCATTTTTTGAGGTATGTTTCCTTCGTGATTTGGACATTAATTTTCATAACTCCCCATTTTCCTACCATTTTAGAATTCAACATTGATAGCCTCCTTCTTTCCTTTTCAATCTCGATCTTGGTGGCCATTTTCATTAAACTTTTAACAGACTCCTATTCCCTTTAGGAATGTACCAGGGTGTTTCATCCCACATTTACTATAGGATGTAAATTCATTTATTCGCTTCTTCCCCTTATTTCTATTTATAGAGTGTTTTGTGTATCTCTTCTTCACCTTCTTTTCTTTAAAGTTGTTAGACATAGAGAACTATTTTTCTATCTGTATAGTACATGTGTCTATATCTTCGTACGGCGAGAAGAATTCTTTGACTAATGCATGAAAGAGAAATGGTTTTATCCCATCAAAAAATCAATCAATATTACTCTTTGGGTTATGTATTTAATATAAAGTATTAATTTCTAACATTGTAAAGTTATCCTCATACATTGTGATATTTAAATACTCCTTTTTCCTCAGACTCTAAAATAGCCTTTTTATATCTGCTCGATGTTCACGATGAAATTAATTTTATAATAAAAGCTATATAATCTCCCTCAATTATATATGTGATAACTTTTCATCTAAATTTGTGTTTGAAATCAATGATCTCCATTGATCGGCATCTCTTGTGATGTGATAAACTGCCATGACATCATATTCATATTCTCTATACCCCAAAGCATGAAATATATTATATAAGAAACTCTTACATTTCTCATATACAAATGGAATTATATTATAATTTAATTTATATGTATTTTCCCTCATAAACTGGTCTAATATTGATCCCCCACATTGTGTATTTGGGTGCTCCACATGGGTAAGGTTATCATTTACAACATAAGTGTGTAGTCTCAATATGTTTATAAGCTGTTTAGCACCAGTTTCAACACCAGCTCCACTATAATTATATTTCATGGGAGGGATATCCTTACATGGATTACATGTGTTGGTATAGTTTCCATTACTTCTACTAGGTTCTTTTTCTAAATAATTACATCCTCTATATTTTTTTATGAATCACAATACATAATTCCAAAATAGTAAAATACCAAACATGAATTGAACAATTTATCCATATAATCACCAATCCTAAAAAAAATTTCTTTGAGGATTATTTACTCATAAATAATTCAAAATGGTTTGTAGGAAATTATAATTATCCTAAGAATATCCCCTATGTGTGTTGTATCAAAGAGTGCAGAAAGGCCCATTTTCGTGTACCATGATACCCCGGGTCAAGCACGAAACTCCTTGTCGAATTTCAAACTCCTAGTAACAAATGTTCTAGAGCATCCTCAACCTGCTCGTATCCAGATAAAGATGTATTTTCTTTGAAAACTAACAAAATATCTACATTAACAAAATTCTCTGAATCTCTTCTATATTAATCCTCAATTTCAATATTTTGGTAATGTTCTCTAATCATAGTTTTTCTAAATATAGTTTTCATGGTTTGTACTAAACTTCCTCTAGTACCAGCTATAATGCCCCGAACCTAGTTTCCTAGAGTCGGTTCATTATTACATAACATTGGCAGGATTGTAAGGGATAAAATCCCAAATGATCTATCAATATAGATGCCTTGGAAGTATAGGATACATACACAAGATTTTAATAAAATTAAAAAATGAATTAAAACAACATTGTGTTCCATTGGACACATTCATGTCCCTTATAGTTTCCCTATAGGTATTTCATAATATAATTTTTTCATCATGGATAAAATAAAACATATAAAGGGGTGTGCATAGTTGCTCAGTATGGATAAAAGTAGAGTGGAAACTATCATAAATAATCCTAAACATTTAAGCCAATGTATAAGATTAAAACACTAGCCTATCAAACATAAAATTCACCATACTGTTGAAAATATAAATCAAATAATTCCATTTTCTTATTCATAGGTATATTCTACTAATCTAATAGTCACATGTAATATCAATAGCAAATTTTACAATGACAGAATGCATAATGTCGGATATCATAACCACATAGTCAAGGCCTCGTTCCATGACTACAAATAATGATTTGGTCAAGGCCTTGTGACCAAACACAAATTATTCTCATGAGACCTACTGAGGCATCATGGAGGTATAGAGTGCTCAACTGGTATCTTACTAAGTCTAATGCATTCATCACACGAAAAGGATGAAACATAATATTAAAATTCATATTAAAAATAGCATAATAAATGTCAATACAATATCCATAAATCAGGATTTTTATAAAAATGGCATATCCATAGTCAAAAATATTAAAAAACCTTCAACATAATATATAATATTGTCTCATAATAAATTAACTTTAAACAAATGTAAAATCCAATAAAAGATGATGACATCAAGGAAATTAATGCAAAAACTATTTAAGTTAAATATTTCATTATATATTCAAATCATTCAAAAGTAATGAAAAAAATAATGTTAAAAATATTCATATAAACTTGTAAGGGAATATTCGAACATATTATATTGCAGAAAATATCCACAACCACTGAATAAGTTAAAAAACATTATTTCCTTAATTTGTTCAAAATGTCCAATATTAAATAGTTTGGAAAGAATAGAAAAGAGTCCATTAAAAGTGTTTAATAAAAATTCAAAAAAGTTTTTAAATAACTATAACCCATAGTCTATTAAATAGTAACACATTTTTGAAACAAGTTTTTGAGAAACACTAATGTGTATGATAAATATGTCCTAAAAGATGCTTACATAAAAAGAACCTCAGATAAATAAAGATATTCTAGAATTAACCCTTAAATTGTAATTTTCTTTAGTCAATGGTACATTATCCTCTTGTACAACTGTTAAATAATTTTTATTAAATTATTCATGAACCATATACATAATATCATATCATATATGATCATTTCATATGGTTTTGTTTATAATATTTCAGTATTATCATTGTTTCTGGTGTTTACCGATTTTTTTCCTCTATATCTTTTGTTAAATAAGTAATGTTGGTTATAGATAAGATATATTTGATTCATATCCATAATGATATTATGTTCTTTAAAAATTATTTTTATTCATCAAATGAAAATTATTATTGAATGGTTACACAGGGGAATGAAATTTCATCTCGTTGTGGAGACGGTAAGCCCTACGTACGGACGAGCGATTCTATAGATGGATAAATATTATATTATTTGATGGAATATAAAATATAAAAATTCATTAGAATGTTATATTTATTATTTATATCAATTATACTAATTGATATACCCATCCAAATAAAGAACTGATGCTTAAAAAACTACACCATGATGTGTCTACGTTCATTCGTACGTATGCACTTATGGTATCGATAAGGCCCCATCCTTAAAAATTACTTAATATTGAATTAAATGAATAATTCACATTGAGTATCATTTCCGGTTTATAGTTATAGAGAATTAGGACATAACTATTACATCTCAAAAGATTACAAACTAGACACTTCTACTAAGTTTCCATTGAATAAAAACTCTTAAAAAGAAACATGCCTACTTCCATGTTTTATATAGAATGACTTTACCTTGATCCCATCCTTGTCCCTATTCCACATTAAGTCCTGTGAAAAACATTTCAAAAAACTTGGGGTGAGCATTAAAAGCTCAGTAAGGGATACACAAAGAATGAAAACTGTTAGTTTATCAAAACAACAAGTAAACCATGTATACTTTATCAAAGTAATACTTTTCTCATTTATGAAGTAGTAAAAACTCTCACTGAATAAAAGATCATTACTAACCCTTTTGTAACCAAAATATTACCATAAAACCCATATAGAGATCACATAACATATAAAGGTAACTTGGGACATAAACATACTTAAATGGAATAACCATACGGTCGACTTCCACACATATCACTTAATGGAATAGCCATACGGTCGACTTCCATACCCAATGCATTGGAGGTTATAACATAACTACCCATCATGTTATTCAAGGAAGCACCCGTCATATGGTTTATCACGTAACCACCCGTCAAATGTCTATGTACCATTATAAAATCATAAGATATAAAACAAATATAATGGAAAGAAAACATTTCCACACTTTGATCACAATATATCAATCAATTATATTGACATAACAAATCCATTATAAAAACCATTTTCAATACCAAAATACATAAAAGAGTATATGGTATTTATTTCATTTTAAACACATCCCGGCTTGTTGAAGACTCCATAGGACAAATAATACTCGCGGAGGCAGAAAAGGTCATTGTCACCGCATACGTTAAAAGAAACATTCATTTTTGTCGTTTAGTAAAAAGCTTCATAGAAAAAGATTCCTTTTGTATAAAAGTAAAATTAAAAGGGATTTATACACCATATAAAATAATGTTGTGTATAAAACGAAATATTCCTCAATGGAAGGAGATTGAGACGAAGTCCCTTACCTCAGGTCCAACTTTACTCGATCGTTCTTTGACATCCTGAATAATAAACTTGAGTTAATTTCTACTAGCTTAAGAACCTTTTCAAAGTTCATTATTACTTTTATATCACCTAATACCATGTTATAAACATTATGTAATCATTTAAGTTAATAAATTTTGTTTTTTCGATATTTGGTTCTTAAGTCGAAAGTGGACTTCTTATAATTACATGTTGTTTGTGTGGTCAAAGGTTCATTATATCCAGAATGATATTCATGATTTGGATATAATATATATAATAAATATCTAGCATATACATGTATTTATAGTATTACGTAATCATTTATAGGTACGAAATGAAACGCAACGTTCATGGAGACGGTAAGTCGTACGTAGGCATGAACGCTACTTTCATTTCTATGTCATATTAATGGAATTAAAACTAAATGAGAGATATGTATATTTTAATTACAGAATTTTATACTTAATTTAAATTTAACATACATCATATATATCCATTATATTTATTTACTTATAATAGTACATTACATTTGGAGATAAGAAATGAAATGCACTGTTCATGGAGAAGGTAAGCCATACGTACGCATGAACACTACATTCATTTATATCTCATACATTAATGGAAATAAATAATAATGATATAATGGTATATTATAATTACAGTATAACATCATATATAATAACTTTAAATACATCCTTTATACGTCCCACATATGGCATTAACGAATCAAATCACTTTAAGGGGGTGGTAGTCCGCTCTTCCTAAAATGAAGATATCGCGTATACCCATAATGGAAGCCATAAAGGTATGCCATAAATGAAAAATACATAAGCTTAAGGAAAACATAAACATATTATATATCATATATAAATATAGTGACATCTTAATTCCCACCTTTTAAGGTGTTATATGAGTGTTGAACAATCATCGTTTCGAGAGGCAGAAATTCACCAGCCATAGAAACAGTATGTTCTTTAACCATTAGATGAAGGTGTGTGTAAGTGTAGCTCGAATGATTCTTATAAAAACATCCTAGTATATGGAAGATACTGTTTTTGTTTCAAAAGAAATTAATAAAAAGAGTTTAGGGGGTTGGAGAAGCAAAATAAAACAAAAGGACTCAAGTGAATCCATTACCTTAAAATCGGGTAACACCCTTTCGTTTGAGCTCAAAGGCATCCTTGGGAAGACATCTACCCAATGTGAGGTATCTAAGAGTAATATAGGGATTAGGAGAGACAATATAGATAGGGTTTGGTCGAGCCAATGGTTTGACAGGTGTGGGTAAAGAGGTAGAGGTGGGTGCCTTTTATAAGAGGAGATGAGGGGCACTCTTGGAAAGTGAAGAAATGTTACTTTATTTTAAAATGTGTTTCGGATTTAAAAGGTCCCACATTGATATAATTCGAGGATAAGGTGATAAGGGTTATAAATATACCCATAAAATAGGTTTTTTACAATTGTAGGTCTTATATTTTACATTATTATTTAATTTTAATAAAATCATTAAATAATGTGGTAATCGCTGCATCATCATGGTGTCATAAATAATTTAATTTATTTAATATCTAAAAATTACAAAAAAATATCATGATGTAGGAAATCATTTTATATTTCTAATTAATATTTATAGTCAAAATTATGACTTGTATAACCCCACTTAAAAATTTATTTAGTAAAACAACTCATGTTTGTGTAATTTTTTTTAACATTAAATAAAAAGATATTAATGTCATTTTCCTACCAAAGTGGCTCCATGGAGTCCCCAAGTTGACCCATGGATTTTAGTGGTCTTCCATGACACATACAATGAGGTTAGGACATGTTTATAGGTCATTTCATATTATTAAAACATTATTCTTACCATAAATTACAATAATTACCTCTAATCGCAATTAAAAACGTAAAAGTTACTATTCGCCAAAAAATAATTTTAATCCCATTGAACCACATTTTATTTGTTTAAGACAACCATGTATGTTGGATTTTTTAAATTCAAAACACAGAAGTGGAAAAGTTTCATTTAAACAAAAAATCAGTTTCTTTAACTACCACTTAGTGGTTTCACTATTCATCAAAAATTGAAGTTTCTCAGAAAAATACCAAAACATCACCATAAGATATATGTGATATTCTGAATTCAAAAATTAATTCCATTTTACAAAATTCAAAAAATATAATTTTCATAAATTAATTTAAAATTTAATTCCTGTCGTCATATCAAATAGTGTGTTTTTATGAAACAATAAGTATCAAAAGATTGACACTAGTTTAAGTCCGATTTCAAAGTGAAATTAAATCCAATGACCAATTTTGGATTAAATTGTATAATTAAATTATAATTTCACTTTAATAACAATAAAAATATAATCTAACCATATAATTAAATTAGATGACAAAGCAGTTTTGATGTAAAATGCAGTATTTTTCACTATTCATTAAAAAATGAACGTTGTCAGAAAAATACAAAAATATTATCCATTGTAAATTTTAATGTCTCAATCATAAATAATAAGTTTATTTTGTCAAATATAGTTTATAAAATTGTAAAAATATTGACTTAAAAATGGTTTACTATCAAAAGGCAGTAAAACAATCTTTTAAAAATATTTGTGTATTTCATGCTTAACATTGGATTTATTCTCATATTAAG
The DNA here is from genome assembly GCA_963277665.1 of Viscum album. Classification (NCBI taxonomy): domain Eukaryota; kingdom Viridiplantae; phylum Streptophyta; class Magnoliopsida; order Santalales; family Viscaceae; genus Viscum; species Viscum album. Next base: position 1,915,999,161 of record OY728140.1, on the reverse strand, counting down.
CCTCTAAAACACAATATAATTCATTAGTAGACATAGATAACAATAGGAATTATTCATTACTTACTTGGGATGTTACATCCTTCCCCCCTTATGAAAATTGTGTCCCCGTAATTTATTTACTTATCGAATAAGTGGGGGTATTTAGCCCTCATCGCATTTTCAGATTCCCATGTTGCCTCTTCAATCATGTGGATTTTCCACAAAACCTTAACCTGATGAATCACCTTATATTGTAACACTTTCTCCCTATGGTCAAGAATCTGGACTGGTTGTTCCTCATAAGATTGGTTCTCTTCCAACTGAACTACCTCTGGACTCAAAACATGAGATGGATCTGGCATGTACTTCCTTAACATCGAAACATGAAAAACATTGTGTACCTGAGATAAACTCGGAGGTGAAGCCACTTGGTAAACAACTGATCCAACTCTCTCCATAATTTCATATTTTCCAATGAACCTTGGACTCATCTTTCCTTTATTACAAAATCGCATCACACTTTTCCATAGTGAAACCTCGAGAAAAACCTGATCACCTACCTCGAAAGATAGATCCTTCCTCCGGTTATCCTCACAAATTTTCTGTCTGCTCTGAGCTATTATCATGTGTTTCTGAATCATCTGAACATTTTATTCCATCTCTTCTACCAATTTTGTTCCCATCATCTTCCTTTCACCTACTTCATCCCCAAAAGCTGGAGTTCGACACTGCTTCCCATATAATGCCTCAAATGGTTCCATCTGTATATTGAAATGAAAACTGTTATTATAAGAAAACTCAACCATAGAAAGATGTTGGTTCCAACTTCCCTGATAATCCATCGAACAAGTACGTAGCATATCCTACAAAGCCTGAATTGTTCGTTCTGACTACCCATCTGATTAAGGATGAAAATTTGTACTGAAATTTAATTCAGTACCCAACGACTTCTGAAGGCCTTTCCAAAAGTTCAAAGTTAACATGGGATCACAGTCATATACAAATGGAGAGAGGAACTCCATGTAACCTGAATATCTCTTTAAGATACAAAGGGGAATGTTGATCTAGGGAAAAAGTATCCCGTATAGCAGGGAAATGAGCAGATTTAGTCAAGCGATCAACAATAACCCAGATTACATTATTACCTCGAGGTGTCTTCAGAAATCCCACAACAAAGTCCATGGATATATTCTCCCATTTCCATTCTGGTACTTGTAAAGGCTGAGGCATCTTTTTCAGTAACAGTCGCTCTGCTTTAACCTGTTGACAAGTCAAACACTTCATAGTAAAATCAGTAATATCTTTTTTCATTCTGTCCCAACAGTAATACTCTCGAAGATCTCTATACATCTTAGTACTGCCAGGATGAACTGAAAACGGAGAACTATGAGCTTCACATAACAAATCTCTCTTCAACTGTGAATCAAACGACACACACAATCTCTTCCCAAATCTCAAAACAAAATCATTATCAATATTTAATTCAAGAAGCCTACCCTTCTGAACCAGCCCTACCTTTTTCTGCAACTTGCTATCTTGCTTCTATGCTTGCTTAATTCTTTCTGATAGAGAAGATTTCACCGATACCTGAAAAAAAAATAGAAGTACATCCTACACCAATAACTTCAATGCCAACGTTCATCAATTCCATAACCAAAGGATCATGTTCCAAACGCAACATTTTTAATTAAGAATTACATTTTCGACTCAAATCATCAGCCACATTATTTTCTTTTCTCGTATGGTAATTAATTGTACAATCATAATATTTGATTAATTCCAGCCATCTCCTCTGTCTCATGTTCAATTATTTCTAAGTGAATATATACTTCAATCTTCTGTGATCGGTATATATTTCACACTTTATTCCATACAAATGATGCCTCCATATTTTTAAAACAAAAAACAACAGCAGCTATTTACAAATCTTGTGTAGTTTAATTTACCTCATGAATTTTCAACTAGCGTGAAGCATAAGCAATTACCTGATCATTCTACATAAGGACACAGTCAATTCCTTTCAATGAAGCATCACAGTAGATAACAAACCCACCATTCCTTGAAGGAAGTTCCAACACTGGAGCATTCACCAATCTTTTATCTACTCTTGAAAACAATCATCACATTATTTTGTCCATATATACTTAACACCCTTACGAGTTAGCTTAGTCATTAGACTAGATAATCGTGAAAACATTTCAACAAACCTTCGTTAGTAACCTGCCAAACCATGAAAACTACGGATCTCGGTTACATTTGACGATCTTGGCCATTCTTCCACAACTTTTGTTTTAGCAGGATCAATAGTTATGCCATATTTTGAAACAATGTGACCAAGGAATGAAATTTGTTGCAACCAAAACTCACACTTTCAGAATTTCCCATACAGTTTACTTTCTTTTAAGGTTTGAAAAATAGACCTTAAATGAATTTCATGCACCTCTTTACTTTTAGAAAACACCAAAATATCATCAATAACACAACCACTATTTATCACCTGATTCAACTAAGCCATCACTATTGCAAACTACTCAATTCTGATTCTTACCATCCCAGTATGCTGATTTTGAAGGTCATTTCCCTCAGTATGCCTCCCCAAAAAAACTGTTCTTTTTCTTCTATGAAAAACCATTATTAACACAGAAATATCTTAGGAGAAACAACATGGTAATCTTCAAATGCTATATCATTTCAATCAAACCATAAATTAATTTATAATCTAACAATTTTCTAACTCCTAATGTTATCTAAACCGGCCTCAGATGCCAACTATAAGGCCCAAGCCATAAACATTACTTAATATTGAATTAAATGAAAAATTCACATTGAGGATATTTTCCGGTTTAGAGTTTTAGAGAATTAGGACATAACTATTACATCTCAAAATATTACAAAGTAGAAACTTCTACTAAGTTTCCATAGAATAAAAACTCTTAAAAAGAAACATGTCTAGTTCCATGTTTTGTATAGCATGACTTTCCCTTGATCCCATCCTTGACCCTATTCCAAATTAAGTCATGTGAAAAACATTTCAAAAAACTTAGGGTGAGCATAAAAATATCAGTAAGGGATACACAAATAATGAAAACTGTTAGTTTATCAAAACAACAAGTAAACCATGTATAATTTATCAAAGTAATACTTTTCACCATTATGAAGTAGTAAAAACTCTTCACTGAATAAAAGGTCATTACTTACCCTTTTGTAACCAAAATATTACCACAAAATCCATATAAATATCACATAACATATAATGGTAACTTGGGACATAAACATACTTAAATGGAATAAAAATACGGTCAAATTCCACACATATCACTTAATGGAATAGCCATATGGGTGACTTCCATACCCAATGCATTAGAGGTTATATCATAACCACCCATCCTGGTATTCACGGAACCACCCGTGATATGGTTTATCATGTAACCACACATAAAATGTCCAAGTACCATTATAAAATCATAAGAAATAAAAAAAATATAATGGAAAGAAAACATTTCCACACTTTGATCACAATATATCACTCAAATATATTGACATAACAAATCCACTATAAAAACCATTTTCAATACCAAAATACATAGAAATTTATATGGTATTTATTTCATTTTAAACACATAATGGCTTGTTGATGATTTCAAAGACCAAATAATACTCGCGGCAGCGGAAAAGGTCGTTGTCACCGCGTACGTTAAAAGAAACATTCCTTTTTTTCGTTTAGTAAAACGCTTAGTACAAAAAGATTACTTTTTTATAAAAGTAAAATTCAAAGGGTTTTATACACAGTATAAAATAAAGTTGTGTATAAAATGAAATATGCCTCAATGAAAGGAGACTGAGACGATGTCCCTTACCTCGGGTCCGACTTGACTCGATCGTTCTTTATCGTCCTGAATAATAAACTTGAATTAATTTATACTTGATTAAGAACCTTTTTCAAGTTCATTATTACTTTTATATCACTTATTATCATGTTATAAACATTATTTAATCATTTAAGTTAATAATGTTTGTTTTTCCAATATTTAGTTCTTAAGTCGAAAGTGGACTTCTTACAATTACATGTTGTTCGTGTGGTCAAAGGTTCATTATATCCAGAATGATATTCATGATTTGGATATAATATATATCATACATATCCAGAATATACATGTATTTATAGTATTACATAATCATTTATAGGTATGAAATGATGTGCACCATTCATGGAGACGGTAAGCCGTACGTACACATGAATGCTACATTCATTTCTATGTTATATTAATAGAATTAAAACTAAAAGAGAGATATGTATATTTTGATTCCAGAATTATATTCATCATTTAGATGTAACCAAAATCATATATATCCATTATATATATTTACTTATAATAGTACATTAAATTTGGGGATAAGAAAGGAAATGCACTGTTCATGGAGACGGTAATCCGTACGTATGCATGAACGCTACTTTCATTTCTATCTGAAAATTTAATGGAAATAAATAATAATGATATAAAGGTATATTATAATTACAGTATAAAATCATATATAATAACTTTAAACCCATCCTTTATACGTCCCACATATGGAATTATCGAATAAAATCACTTTGAGGGGGCGGTAGTCCGCACTTCCTAAAATGAAGATATTGCGTATACCCATAACAGAAGCCATAAACGTATGCCATAATTGAAAAATACAGAAGCTTAAGGAAAACATAAATATATTATATATCATATATAAATATTGTAAAATATCAATGGTCACCTTTGAAGGTGTTATATGAGAGTTGAACAATCATCATTTCGAGAGGCAGAAATTCTCCATCCACAGAAACAGTATGTTCATTAAACATTAGATAAAGGTGTGTGTAAGTGTAGATCTAATAATTCTTATAAAAAAATCCTAGTATATATAAGATACTGTTTTTGTTACAAAAGAAATTAATAAAATGATTTTAGGGGGTTGGAAAAGAAAAATAAAACAAAAGGACTCAAGTGAGGCCATAATCTTAAAATCGGGTAACTCCCTTTGGTTTGAGCTCAAAGGCTTACTTTGGAAGACTTCTGCCCAATGTGAGGTTTCTAAGACTAAGAGAGGGATGTGAAGAGATAAAATGGACAGGGGTTGGGTGATCCAATGGCTTGAGAGGTGTGGGTATGGAGGTTGAGGTGGGGGCCTTTTATAAGAGGACAGGAGTGGAACTCTTGGAAAGTAAAGAAATGATACTTTATTTTAAAATGTGTTTCAGATTTAAAAGGTCCCACATTGATATAATTTAAGTATAAGGTGAAAAGGGTTCTAAATATACCCATCCAATATGTTTTTGACAAGTTTAGGTCTTATATTTTACATTATCTATTAATTTTATTTAAATCGTTAAATAATGAGGTAATTGCTGCATCATCATGGTGTTATAAATATATTAATTTATATATTGTCTAAAAATTATAAAACAAATATCATGATGTAGGAAATATTTTTATTTTTCTAATTAATATTTATAGTCAAAATTATGACTTGTATAACCCCACTTGAAAATTCTTTTAGTAAAACAACTCATGTTTGTGTCATTTTTATTTTAACATTAAATAAATAGATATTAATGTCATTTTCCTACCAAAGTGGCTCCATGGGGTCCCCAAGTTTACCCATGGATTGTCTTGGTCGGCCATTCCAAATCCAATTAGTTTAGGACATGTTTCTAGGACATTTCATATTATTAAAACATTATTCATACCTTAAATTACACTAATTTCCTCTAATCATGATTAAAAACTTAAAAGTTACTATTCACCAAAAAAATATTTTCATCTCATTGAACCAGATATTACTTCATAATGAAAAACATGTATGTAGGATTTTTGATATTGAAAACACAGAAGTGGCAACGTTTCATTTAAACGAAAAATCAATTTCTTTAACAACCACTTAGTGGTTTCACTATTCATCAAAAATTGATGTTTTTCAGAAAAATACCAAAACATCACCCTAAACTATAATTGATATTCTGAATTAAAAAATAAAGTTCATTTTACAAAATTCAAAACTTATAAGTTTCATTAATTAATTTAATAATTAATTCCCGCTGTCAGAGCAAATAGGGTGTTTTTATGAAACAATAAGTATCAAAAGATTGGCACTAGTTTAAGTCCGATTTCAAAGTGAAATTAATTACAATGACCACTATTGGATTAAATGGTAAAAATATATTCTAAATTCACTTTAAAACCAATTAAAAATATAATCTAACCATATAATTAAATTAGATGAAAAAGTAGTTTTGATGTAAAATGCATTATTTTTCACTATTCATTAAAAAATGAACATTGTCAGAAAAATACCAAAAATTATCCATTGTAAATTTCAATGTCCCAATCATAAATAATAAGTATATTTTTTCAAATAGAGTTTATAAAATTTTCAAAAGTTTTATTTAAAAATGGTTTTCCATCAAAAGGCAGTAAAATAATTTTTTAAAAATATTAGTGTATTCCATGCTTAATATTAGATTTATTCTCATTTTAAGCCTCTAAAACACTATCTAATTCATTATTATACATAGATAAAAATATATATTATTCATTACATACTTGGGATGATACATCCTCCCCCCTTTAGAAAATTGTGTCCCCGAAATTTATTTACTTATCGAATAAGTGGGGGTATTTAGCCCTCATTTCATTTTTAGATTCCCATGTTGCCTCTTCAATCATGTGGTTTTTACACAAAACCATTATCTGATGAATCACCTTATTTCGTAAAACTTGATCCCTATGGTCAAGAATTTGGACCGGTTGTTCCTCATAAGATAGGTTCTCTTCCAGCTGAACTACCTCTGGACTCAAAACATGAGATGGATCTGGCATTTACTTCCTTAACATCGAATCATGAAAAACATTGTGTACCTGAGATAAACTCAGAGGTAAAGCCACTCGGTAAGAAACTGATCCAACTCTCTCCAGAATTTCATATGTTCCAATGAAAATTGGACTCATCTTTCCTTTCCTACCAAATCGCATCACACATTTCCATGGAGAAACCTTGAGAAAAACATAATCACCTACCTCGAAAGATAGATCCTTCCTCCGATTATCCGCATAACATTTCTATCTGCTCTGAGATGTTCTAATGTGTTTCTGAATCAACTAAACATTTTCTACCATCTCTTTTACCAATTCTGGTCCCATCATCTTCCTTTCACCTACTTCATCCCAAAAATCAGGAGTTCGACACTGCTTCCCATATAATGCCTCAAATGGTGCCATCTATATACTGGAATGAAAACTATTATTTTAAGAAAACTCAACCAAAGAAAGATGTTGGTCCAAACTTCCCTGATAATCCATCAAACAAGCACATAGAATATCCTCCAATGTTTGAATTGTCCGTTCTTACTGCACATCTGATTGAGGAAGAAAAGATGTACTGAAATTTAATTCAGTACCCAACTACTTCTGAAGGCCTTTCCAAAAGATAGAAGTGAACCATAAATCACGTTCAGATACAATGGAGAGAGGAACTCCATGTAGTCTTACTATCTCTTTAAGATACAAACGGGAAAGTTGATCTAGGTAAATATTATCCTGTATAGCAAGAAAATGAGCAGATTTAGTCAATCGATCAACAATAACCCATATTGCATTATTACCTCGAGGTGTCTTCGGCAATCCCACAACGAAGTCCATGGATATATTTTCCCATTTCCATTCTGTTACTGGTAAAGACTGAAGCATCCATTTCGGTAACTGCCGCTCTGCTTTAACATGTTGACAAGTCAAACACTTCACAGTAAAATCAGCAATATCCCTTTTCATTCTATCCTACCAGTAATACTCCCGAAAATCTCAATACATTTTAGTACTGCTAGGATGAACTGAAAATGGAGAACTATGAGTTTCACATATCAAATCTATCTTAAAATTTGAATCACACAGCACACAAAATCTCTTCACAAATATCAAAACAAAATCCTTATCAATATTGAATTCAAGCAACATACCCTTCTGAACCATCTCTAACATTTTCTGTAACTCGATATCTTGCTTTGGTGCTTGCTAAATTCTGTCTGATAGAGAAGATTTCACTGATACCTGAAAAAAATAGAACGACATCCTGCACCAACAACATCAATGCCAAAGTTCATCAATTCCTTAACCAATGTATCATTTTCCAAATGCAACATTGTTAATGAATCATTACTTTTTCGACTCAAAGCATCAGCCACTTTATTTGCTTTTCCCGGATGGTAATGAATTGTACAATCATAATCCTTGATTAATTCCAGCCATCTCCTCTGTCTCATGTTCAATTATTTCTGAGTGAATATATACTTTAAACATTTGTGATCAGTATATATTTTACACATTACTCCATACAAATGATGCCTCCAAAATTTTAAAGCAAAAATAACAGCAGCTAATTCCAAATAATGTGTAGGGTAATTTACCTCATGAATTTTCAACTAGCGTGAAGCATAATCAATTACCTGATCATTATGCATAAGGACATAACCAAGTCCTTTCAATGAAGCATCACTGTAGATAAAAAATCCACCATTCCTGGAAGGAAGTGCCAAAACTGGAGCATTCACTAATCTTCTTTTCAACTCCTGAAAACAATCATCACATTCTTTTGTCCAGATATACTTAACACCCTTCCGAGTTATCTTAGTCATTGGGCTAGATAATCGTGAAAAAATTTCAACAAACCTTCGGTAGTAACCTACCAAACCAAGAAAACTACAGATCTCGGTTACATTTGTGGGTCTTAGAAATTCTTCAACAACTTTTTTTTAGCAGGATCAATAGTTATGCCATCTTTTGAAACAACGTGACCAAGGGAAAAAATTTGATGCGACCAAAAACCACACTTGCAAAATTTCCCATATTGTTTCTTTTTATTTAAGGTTCGCAAAATATCCCTTAAATGAATTTAATGCTCCTATATACTTTTAGAAAACACCAAAATATCATCAATAACACAACCACCATTTATCACCTGATTCAACTGCGCCATCACTATAGTAAACTGCTCAATTCTGGATCTGACCCACTCAGTATGCTGATTTGGAAGGTCATTTCCCTCAGTATGCCTTCCCAAAAAATCTATTTTTTGTTTTCTATGAAAAAACATTCTTTTCACAGAAATATCTTAGGAGATGCAACATGGTAATCTTCAATTGCTATATGATTTCAATAATACCGTAAATTAATTTAAAATTTAACAATTTTCTAACTCCTAAAATTATCTAAACCGACCTCTAATACCAACTATAAGACCACAACCTTAAACAATACTTAATATTGAATTAAATGAATAATTCACATTGAGGATCTTTTCAGGTTTATAGTTTTAGATAATTAGGAAATAACTATTACATCTCAAAAGATTACAAATTTGACACTTATACTAAGTTTCCATAGAATAAAAATCATAAAAAGAAACATGTCTAGTTCCATGTTTTATATAGCATGAATTTCCCTTGATCCCACCCTCGACCCTATTCCACATTTAGTCCTGTGAAAAACATTTCAAAAAACTGGGGGTGAGTATAAAAAGCTCTGTAAGGGACACACAAAGAATAAAAATTGTTATTTTATCAAAAAAACAAGTAAACCATGTACACTTTATCAAAGTAATACTTTTCACCTTTATGAAGTAGTAAAAACTCATCACTGAATAAATGATCATTACTTACCCTTTTTTAACCAAAATATTACCATAAATCCCATATAAAGATCACATAACATATAAAGGTAACTTGGGACATAAACATACATAAATAAAATAACCATACGGTCGACTTCCACACTTATCACTTAATGGAATAGCCATACGGCCGACATCCATACCCAATGCATTGGAGGTTATAACGTAACCTCCCATCCTGGTATTCACGGCACCAACCTTCATATGGTTTATCATGTACACATCCGTCAAATTTCCAAGTACCATTATAAAATCATAAGACATAAAATAAATATAATGGAAAGAAAACATTTCCACACATTGATCACAATATATCACTCTAATATATTGACATAACAGATCCATTATGAAAACCATTTTCAATACCAAAATACATAAAAGATTATATGGTATTTATTTCATTTTAAAACACATCAGGGCTTGTTTAAGATGCCAAAGACCAAATAATACTCGAGGCGGCAGAAAAGGTCGTTGTCACCGCGTACGTTAAAAGAAACAATCCATTTTTTCATTGAGTAAAAAGCTTCGTATAAAAATATTCATTTTGTATAAAAGTAAATGTCAAAGGGGTTTATACATCGTATAAAATAATGTTGTGTATAAAACGAAATATGCCTCAATGAAAGAAGATTTAGATGAAGTCCCTTACCTCGGGTCCGACTTGACTCGATTGTTATTTAACGTCCTGAATAATAAACCTGAGTTAATTTCTACTTGCGTAAGAACCTTTTTCAAGTTCATTATTAATTTTATATCACTTTTTACCATGTTGTAAACATTATGTAATCATTTAAGTTAATAAGGTTTGTTTTTTCGATATTTGGTTCGTTAGTCGAAAGTGGACTTCTTACAATTACATATTGTTTGTAGGTCAAAGAATCATTATATCCAGAATGATATTCATCATTTGGATATAATATATATCATACATATCCATCATATACATGTATTTATATTATTACATAATCATTTATAAGTAATAAATTAAACGCACCGTTTAGGGAGACGGTAAGTCGTACGTACGCATGAACGCTACTTTCATTTCTATGTCATATTAATAGAATTAAAACTAAATGAGAGTTCTGTATATTTTAATTCCAGAATAATATTCCTCATTTAGATGTAACATACATCATATATATCAATTATATATATGTACTTATAATAGTACATTACATTTGGGGAAAAGAAATGAAATGCAACGTTCGTGGAGACGGTAAGTCGTACGTACGCATGAACGCTACTTTCATTTCTATCTCATAATTTAATGGAAAGAAATAATAATGATATAAAGGTATATTAGAATTAGAGTATCACATAATATATAATAACTTTAATTCCATCCTTTATATGTCCCACATATGGCATTAACGAATCAAATCACTTTGAGGGGGCGGTAGTCCACACATCCTAAAATGAAGATATCGCGTATACCCATAATGGAAGCCATAAAGGTATGCATTAAATGAAAAATACAAAAGCATAATGAAAACATAAACATATTATATATCATATATGAATATAGTGACATCTTAATGGCCACTTTTTAAGATGTTATATGAGTGTTGAACAATCATCATTTCGAGAGGCAGAAATTCACCATCCACAGAAACAGTATGTTCTTTAACCATTAGATTAGTGTGTGTGTGTGTAAGTGTAGCTGTAGAGACCCTAATCTTAACGTACATGGACATTACATTACATTTGCGGAATAATTAGTACATAACAAAAACACACACACAAGGATCGTAATAGTTTAGGGTCTTTGGAAACTCGGAATATAATCTTCTAATCCAGGTGAAAGATCTTCAACATCTCCCATAAAGATCTTCTTCTTTTTTATACCCAAAACATTTCTTTAAATCCTGTGGAAAAGAAAACATAAAAGGGTGATCTCAAATGCTCAGTAAGGGTAAAGAAAAGAAATAACAATCACATCATATACATAAGCACATAACTTTTGGAAATCTTAACCTGCAAAGAGATCATAATTTCATAACATGGGGTAAATCATTGAAGTGAAATGTAATCACAATAATCATAACATAAAAAATGAAACTTTTTGGCATTCAAACATAATCATAGAGAATCATTCCTTGTTAGTCAAGACTCATTGCCAAGACTATCTTAGTAGACAATGTCCCTTTCTGAACCGAGTCACCCTCGTTTCAGTCCTGTTTCACTGAACCGGTATAACCTACAGTTCCAGCCATGTCTATCTCATGAGATATAAAATCTTTACCCAATGCATTGGAGTGAGATATAGGTCCCACCAATCTCATAATGATACCATTATTATGTGTTCCACATAATCATAAGCCATACATCATTGCATAACCCATGTAATAAAAATTGGAATCTTAAACATCGTGACATCATAAAACAATTCTTATATGATAAAGGAACTCATAAAAATATTTCCATTACAATAGAATCAAATCAATGTAATAATAGGGATAAAAACAGACCCATTTATTATCTTATATGAAAAATAATTTTGATAAAACACTTGAACTTCATTCTTGAGGAAAATATCCTTTCTACTTCAAAAACATTTTTCCTTTCTTAACATGTGATACAACATTAAACTAAAAGAAGTTTGATTAAAAATAAACTTTAAAACTTGTAAAGGAAGCTAATTTTAAATAATGTTTTAAAAATCCATTCATTCTGAATAAGTTAAAAAAACATTCTACATACTTTTGTCGGAAAAGTCAAAAAATACCTCGTACGAAAAAACGTCAAAAAATTCCTTTTATATCTTTTACTAAAAACTCACCAAAGGGTAAAATTGGATTTAAAAAATTGTAGGTGAATGGAAATAATATTACATATTTAGGAAACATGGATTTGGATGATAAAATACACCCCAGTAAATACCAAAGTATAAACAATCTCGGATAAAAATGAGATTGTGATATTTCCCTTACCTTAGGTCCGAATTGCTTTGTACGTATCTGAACCTCCTGTATAATGATTTAAATAATTTCATTAACTTATTACAGAATCATATTCATTGTTATGATATCATATATGGTTCACTTATGACTTTATATTACCCTTTCTTTTGTAAATTCTATGTTAAAGAGCATTTTGGGTAAAATTGTTTCATTTGTCGTTCGTGTTTTGACTTGTAATTATTCATATTATTTCTTAGATCATAATTACTTAGTTACATAATATAAAACATTATTTATATGTAATATACATTCAGAATATACATATATATAATAAATTATGAAATGGAATTAAATACACCATTCATAGAGACGATAGGCCGTACGTACGCATGAACGTTGTTTTCGTTTCCTTATTGAGTTGAATGGAATTATGTAGATGACATACATATATAAATAAATCCATTAGCTTTATGATGTCATATATTTCATTATTATTTCTTATATATACTTTATAATAATTTATAAATGGTTAAAGTGGAGAATGAATCTCATCGCGTCGTGGAGACGGTAGTCCGTACGTACGCACGAGCGATGATATCGTTCTCAGGATCGTGGGACTGTATTGGAGTGTATGTATAATACTTTAGAATCAATATCACTTTAAAATAATAATATATAGCTATTATTTACACCATTATACCCATCCAAGTAAGGTGGTGGTGGAAAATAAATTTCACCACGGCGTGGAGACGGTATTCTGTACGTACGCACGTGCAGTGATTTCGTTTTCCGTAGGATGGATAGATGGTGAAATAGGATTGTTTCATAATTATAATAACATATCAGTATATTAGTGATACTGATTTTATTACTTCATAAGGAAAAAACCTAATAAGAATAAGTGGAAGAAGAAATAAAGGTGAAAGAATCGGTAATAGAAATTACCTCTTATTTGAAGCGCCTCTTTGAGACCTCCTCTTAGGGAACTAAAATTGGTTTTTGAGGAATACCAGAACCTCTAGGATGTCTCTAGGGAATTGGATAAGAGAATTTGGCAGGGTTTGGCCGAGCATGAAGGCTCAAATTTGTGTGAGGAAGAGAGAGAGGAGGTGCCCTTTTATAAGGGAGGAGAGGGACACCTTTGGAATAACTATAAATACTATATTATTATAAAGTCATGTTTGGTTTTAAATAGCTCCAAATTGATTTATTTTGAGGCTAAGGTGGGGATGGGTCGAAATCCTCTCATCAAATAGAATTTAGACAATTTTAGGTTCCTATTTTAACCTTATCATTTAGATTTAACATTAAATTAAATAATTTTACTTTTACCGTGTCATCTTGTGTTCTTACACTATAAGGTTAATAAACTTACTATAAGAAGCCAAAAGAACCCCAAATTGTTTATTATTAATATATATATCTTATCTAAGTCATTTTTCCGAACCTTACTTTTTAGGAAGAAAATAACAATTAATAATATAATATTTTTTTTAAAAACTATTTTATGTCAATTTTGACACTATTTAGTAATTGATTTTTGTGAAAATCATAACAGAATAATAAGTTCGAAAAAAAATAATTAAATCAATAATAACATGTCATTTTAACCTAGAAAATTAGTGTAATTCATAAAAAGTCTCAAATTACATTTATTTGGGTATTTATAACATCAATTATGTCAATATTTCATTAATAAGATAATTACTGCATCATCTTTGTGTCATAATAAATGATACTTATTTAATCCTTAAAATTTTTAAATAAATTCCTATGATGTAGATAATTGTATTAGCGTTCTGTAGACTATTCATGTTCGAATTTTCATTATGTTTATCACTAGATTAAAATTATTATACTTATAAAATTTAAGAAAGTGACATGTTGTCACATTCTTTGGTTTTAATAATAATTAAATTATTTTCATTGAAAAAATATAATTAAATAAATCTAATCCGACCATTAGGTGATATGGGTCGACTTTTAGTCATCCAATAGGATTTTGACATTTGTTAAGATAATTTTAAAATATTATATTTACCCTTAATTACCCGATATACCTTTAACTATGGTAAATAAAATTTACCGTAGTTACTATTCATAATTCCCAAAAAAAATGTAGCTTATTAACATAATTTGGACCCAAGGATTCCAAATATGGATTCCATTTCTCAAAATTCAATACACAAAAGATGCAGAAATTAAATTAAAATTAATCCCGTTGTCGAAAGAAAACACGTTTTTCTTTAAAACATTGCAAAAGATTGAAATGATTTAACCAACGAATTCAAGGTAAAATAAATGCTAATGACATACATTATATTAAATGGTAAAAATATATTCTATTTATACTTTTAAACCATTCATTATTATAATTTAACCACATAAGATATTACGATGAAAAAAGTTGTTTTTAATTAAAATTTAGCGTGTTTTTACTATTCATTAAAAAATGAAAGTTATCGGAAAAATATCAAAACTGTATCTAATGTAAATTTTTATATCCTGATTCAAAAAAAGAATTTTATTTTGTCAAAATGAATATATAAACATGTCAAAAACTAGATTTAAAGTGGGTGCGCCATTAAAAGGCGGCAAAACTTCATTTTTTTAAAAATACTTATTTTACCCGAAAAATTTATTTTGTTCTTATACCATGTTCTAGAAATGTGTAAGATGAATAATAATGTTATAAAATTCAAAATTTAGTTAACACTATTCATAACGGCTATTTCATGACAATATTATAATAATATATCGTTGTTTATTAAAACCCAGTATTGCGCACAACACACGCTATCGAGGAAGGTCGCGATTGCGTGTAATGCAAGCCAAGTCAGGGTTGCGTGTTGTGAAAGAATCCTTCGTTGTTTCGTATAATATAATCCGAACATATTTCATTTATACATTGAATATATATATATATACTCAATGTTGTGTAGAATAACTATTATCAAAATTGTGTGTAACACGATCCAAGAATAGTGTTGTGTATACTGCAAGCTAATACGGTGTTGCGTATAGCGGAAGGTAATCGTGGTGTAGAATACAACACAAGACATTAATGAAATTAAAAGAATATTTTTCATAAAATCTCGGCGTGTTACATTCTTCCCCCCTTAAAATTAATTTCTCCCTCGAAAATTGTTGGGGTTATAAATGGTTTACTATTCGAAAGTTTCTTTAATATAAACCCACATCGTAAAAAGGAATACCAAAACCAATCATTAAAAACAAAAGTATGAAATGTAACGATTACCCAAATAAACTAATCACTGAGTTTCCACAATGGTGAAAATATGGATATAGAAGTGAAATCTAATCATCATGTTCTGATGGAGAGTGGTAGAGAACATGGCTATGGAAAAGCTAGCAACCACAAAGCCATAAATTTTTGATGATCTAATGTACCATCTGATTCATCAGATATAAGAGCACTAAGACAACATTTTTGGTTTTCAAGATCATTTCCCTAAAGTTGATGAAATTGGAATTAGAAGAAATACTTTCGTGATTTTGGTATAGTCTCACCGTTTGTCGTTCTTTAGAAAATTTCCACTTTATCTCTTAAAGAAATGAAGTTGAATTTGTCATTCGTGATGTGTTAGTAGATCATGTGATAGAATGATGGGTTATTTCATCTCATTCAAACAAAAGGTTAGAAAAAGTTAGAAGTCCATCTTATGGTTAATCGTATATTGTTCCAAAAATGAACTTATACTTCATATATCATACCGCTTAATAAAATAAAACTAGTTTCTATTAAACAAGGACTTCCTGTAGGCCAGTGATAGGCAATAAAGTCCAGTCGCTCTTCGGTTGTCGGTTCGATTCCCACAGCCTTGTCCGACGCAATGGGTTGTCGCCCGTCCTGCAGGTTGTCCTTTTTCTAAAGCTATATTACTATAACATCCCATCAATAATATCAGAAAAAAACATTTTATCCTAACTTATGTCCAACATAATCCATTCTAATCTTTATGCTTATCTAAAATACTTCGGTCCAAGATCATAGTATAAAGAAAATGATTACTTGAAATGTCGTCAACCAAGAATGTGAATACCATCATTTATCCCCCAAATATCTTGTTGGTCACATTCTAATCATGTGAATACCTTAATGATGTATTCTCTTGAAAAATGAATACCCATTAAACCTTAGTGAAAGCATGAATGCTGTCAAAAGTTAACTCTTTCCACATACCAAAATCCAAAAATTCTATATACTCAATCCATGATATAACCTTCTCCTTATATCAGTCATGAGCTCATGAATACTATCAAACATTTCATTTTCTCCTTATCCCTTCATCATGCGCATATCATCTACATTCCAAAAATATCTGAATAACCTTTCATGGATACTGGTAACATTAATCATACACTTTCAAAACTCAAAGAAAGACAACAGTGTAACAATCCATAGATGTACCTTTATTCCATAGTAGCATGAGATTACTTATACAACATTACACATGATAAACATGTAATCATTCCACTACATTCTTAAACCATTGACCAGGCATCAACAATTATTTCATCTCACATATCATTTGTAGTCTCTTCATCATCATCCACATAAATACTACCCATACGACTATACTTATTCTCTTCATGAGACTTTCCCTCAGGGAATTGGTTTGCATAATGCCCGTACATTCCACATTTAAAACATTTAACCATTGTTGATGTCGTAGCAATACCATTATCCTCATCCCTGGTGTTAACTGAACCTTTTCCTTTACACATACTACCTTTGTGTCCTTGTTTTCCACACCCAAAGCATCTTCCAGTTCCTTTGAAACATTCTCCTTGATGCCTCTTCCCACATGATTTACATAGGGGAAATTGAACTTTCTTTCCTCTATGATCGTCATGAAACTCCATCTTTCGTTTCTTGTCAAAACCATGAGATGGATATGTAACACCAACTTCCATTTCTACCTTGATAGGACAACTCACAATTTCTTCATAGCTACTGAAGTATCTTATTGCTAATTCCCTTGGAAGACTTGGTTTTAAGCCAATGAAAAATCGATCAACTTTACTTTCAGGTTGGAGGATTACGCCAGATGCATACCTTGCAAGTCTTGTAAAATTCACTTCGTATATACCAACAGATTCATCATCCTTCTGCTTCAACTCAAGAAACTCATTTTCCGTCTTTGTTCGAAGAATACGAGGAAGTACTTACTGAAAACAAGTTCTTGAACTCATCCCATTCTATGGACTCAATTTCATCTCTTGGCCTCGTATTCTTGATAAGATTACACCATTGATTAGCTTCACCTTCCAAATGATATACTGTTAAGATGACTTTATCATGTTTAGAACATTGAAGAACTGAAAATATCTTTTCAGTGGTACTGATCCATTGTTCAGCAACAAGTGGATCAGAAGACCCACTAAAAGAAGGTGGACATTTCCTCATGAAGGACTCAATAGAATATTGTTCCCTTCTCTGCTCATTTGGAAGTCCAGAATGATTCATAGCTTGTGTAAGTATAGCAATAAGATTTTTCACTCCATCTCCCATAACATTTGTTTGTTCAGGAGGGCAATCATTTCATTGTCCATTGCATTCATCAACACGGTTCCTTCGGGTTCCATCCATCGTCTAAATCCAAAAAAGAATAGTGTGAGAGGCAAAAATCATGCTAGGGAAAACAACATAATAAAGGTGGATTACCTTCAATATCTAACATCATAGGTTTAATTCTATGATCGTTAGCGTAATTCTAGTACTATAACCTATACATATACTAAACCTTATGGACACCCCTAGACATACCTTAGAAATATCTCTAGGGATCTCACTAACCTTTTCGCATCCTAGTTTCCAAAGGTTGTCTAAACCTTTCTTCTGATACCAACTGTAGAGACCCGAAGCTTAACGTACATGGACATTACATTACATTTGCGGAATAATTTCTACATATCAAAAACACACACACAACGATCGTAATAGTTTAGTGTCTTTGGAAACTCGGAATATAATCTTCTAATCCTGGGGAAAGATCTTCAACATCTCCCATAAAGATCTTCTTTATTTTTATACCCAAAACCTTTCTTTATATCCTGGGGAAAAGAAAACATAAAAGGGTGAGATCAAATGCTCAGTAAGGTTAAACAAAAGAAATATCAATCACATCATATACATAAGTACATATCTTTTGGAAATCATAACCTGCAAAAGAGATCATAATTTCATAACATTGGGTAAATCATGGAAGTGAAATGTAATCACAATAATCATAACTTAAAACATGACACTTTGTGGCATTCACACATAATCATAGAGAATCATTTCTTGTTAGTCAAGACTCATTTCCAAGACTATCTTAGTGGACAAAGTCCCTTTATGAACTGAGTCACCCTCGTTTCAGTCCTGTTTCACTGAACCGGTATAACCTACCGTTCCAGCCATGTCTATCTCATGAGATATAAAATCTTTACCCAATGCATTGGAGAGAGATATATGTCTCACCCATCTCATAATGATACCATTCTTATGTGTGCCTCAAAATCATAAACCATACATAATTGCATAACCCATGTAATAAAAATGGGAATCTTAAACATTGCGACATCATAAAAAAATTATTATAAGATAAAGGAACTCATAAAAATATTTCCATCACAATATAATCAAATCAATGTAATAATAGGGATAAAAACAGAACCCTTTATTATCTTAGATGGAAAATAATTTTGATAAAACACTTGAACTTCATTCTTGAGGAAAATATTGTTTCCACTTCAAAAACATTTTTCCTTTCTTAACATGTGATACAACATTAAACTAAAAGAAGTTTGATTAAAAATAAACTTGAAAACATGTAAAGGAAGCTTCTTGGAATTAATGTTTTAAAAATCCATTCATGCCATATAAGTTAAAACAAACATTCTTCGTACTTTTGTCGGAAAAGTCAAAAAATACCTCGTACGAAAAAACGTCAAATGATTCCTTTTATATCTTTTACTAGAAACTCACCGAATGGTAAAATTGGATTAAAACAATTTTAGTTGAATGTAAATAATATTACATATTGAGGAAACATGGATGTGGATGATAAAATACACCCCAGTAAATACCAAAGTATAAACAATCTCGGATAAAAATGTGATTTTGATATTTCCCTTACCTTAGGTCCGACTTGCTTTGTACGTATCCGAACCTCCTATATAATGATTTAAATAATGTCATTAACTTATTAAATAATCTTATTCATTGTTATATTATCATATATGGTTCACTTATGACTTTATATTACCCTATCTTTTGTAAATTCCGTGTTAAAGAGCATTTTGGGTAAAATAGTTTCATTTGTCATCCGTGTTTTGACTTGTAATTATTCATATGATTAATTAGATCATAATTACATAATTACATAATATAAAACATTATTTATATATAATATATATTCAGAATATACATATATATAATAAATTTGTAAATGGAATGAAATACACCGTTCATGGAGACGGTAGGCCGTACGTACGCATGAACGCTGTTTTCGTTTCCTTATTGAGTTGAATGGAATTAAGTAGATGACATACATATATACATAAATCCAGTATCTTTATAATTTCATATATTTCATTATTATTTCTTATATATACTTTATAATCATTCATGAATGGTTAATGTGGAGAATGAATCTCATCGCGTCGTGGAGACGGTAGTCCGTACGTACGCACGAGCGATGATATCGTTCTCATGATCGTGGGACTGTATTGGAGTGTATGTATACTATTTTAGAATCAATATCACTTTAAAATAATAATATATAGTTATTATTTACACCATTATACCCATACAAGTAAGGTGGTGGTGGAAAATAGATTTCACCACGGCGTGGAGACGATATTCCGTACGTACGCACGCGCAGTGATTTCATTTTCCGTAGGATGGATAGATGGTGAAATAGGATTTTTTTCATACTTATAATAACATATCAGTATATTATTGATACTGATGTTATTACTTGATAATGAAACAACCTAAGAATAATAAGTGGAAGAATAAATAAAGGTGAAAGAATCGGTAACGGAAATTACCTCTTCTTTGAAGCGCCTCATTGAGACTTCCTCTTAGGGAACTAAAATTGGTATTTGAGGAAGACCAGAACCTCTATGATGTCTCTAGGTAATTTTAGATGAGAATTTTTCAGGTTTTGGCCGAGCTTGAAGGCTCAAATTTGTGTGAGGAGGAGAGGGAGGAGGTGCCCTTTTATAAGGTAGCCGAGGGGAACCTTTGGAATAACTAAAAATATTATATTATTATAAAGTGAAGTTTGGTTTTAAATATCTCCAAATTTATTTATTTTGAGGCTAAGGTGGGGATGGGTCGAAATCCTCTCATCCAATATAATTTAGACAATTTTAGGTTCCTATTTTAACCTTATCATTTAGATTTAACATTAAGTTAAATAATTTTACTTTTACCGTGTCTTCTTGTGTTCTTACACTATAAGGTCAATAAACATACAATAAGAAGAAAAACTAACCCCAAATTGTTTATAATTAATATATATAACCATATCTAAGTCATTTGTCTGATCCTTAGATTTTTAGGAATAACATAACTATTAATAATATAATATTTGTTTTAAAAACTATTTTATGTCAATTTTGACACTATTTAGTAATTGATTTTTGTGAAACTCATAACAGAATGATAAGTTCTAACTAAGTTAATTAAATCAATAATAACATGTCATATTAACCTAGAAAATTAGTTTAATTCATAAAAAGTCTCATATTACATTTATTTGGGTATTTAAAACATCAATTATGTCAATATTTCATTAATAAGATAATTATTGCATCATCTTTGTGTCATAATAAATGATAATTATTTAATCCCTAAAAATTCTAAATAAATTCCTATGATGTATATAATTGTATTATATTTCTGTATACTATTCATGTTTGAATTTTCATGAAGTTTATCACTAGATTAAAATTATTATACTTATATAATTTAAGAAAGTGACACGTTGTCACATTCATTGGTTTTAAAAATAATTAAATTATTTTCATTGACAAAATTTAATTAAATGAATCTAATTCGACACTTAGGTGATATCGGTCGACTATTAGTCATATAATATGATTTTGACATTTGTTAGGGTAATTTTAAAATATAATATTTACCCTTAATTACCCGATTTACCATTAACTATGGTAAATAAAATTTACCGTAGTTACTATTCATAATTCCCAAAAATAAAATGTAGCTTATTAACATAATATGGACCCAATGATTCCAAATATGGAATCCATTTTTCCAAATTCAATACACAAAAGATGAAGAAATTAAATTAAAATTAATTCCGTTGTCGAAAGAAAACGGGTTTTTCTTTAAAACATTGCAAAAGATTGAATTGATTTAACCTAGGAATTCAAGGTAAAATCAATTCTAATTACATATATTATATTAAATGGTAAAAATATATTATATTTATACTTTAAAACCATTCAATATTATAATTTAACCACATAAGATATTAAGATGAAAAAAGTTGTTTTTAATTAAAATATAGCGTGTTTTTACTATTCATTAAAATATGAAAGTTATCGGAAAAATATCAAAACTTTATCTAATGTAAATTTTTATATCCTGATACAAAAGAAGAATTTTATTTTGTCAAATTGAACATATAAACATTTCAAAACTAGATTTAAAGTGGATGCACCATCAAAAGGTGGCAAAACTGTATTTTCTGAAAAATACTTATTTTACCCGAAAAATTTATTTTGTTCTTATACCATGTTCTAGAAATGTGTAAGATGAATAATAATGTTATATAATTTAAAATTTAGTTAACACTATTCATAACAGCTAGTTCATGACAATATTATAATAATATATAGTTGTTTATTAAAACCCATTATTGCGCACAACACACACTATCAAGGAGGGTCGCGATTGCGTGTAATGCAAGCCATGTCAGGGTTGCGTGTTGTGAAAGAATCTTTCGTTGTTTCGTATAATAGAATCCAACAATATTTCATTTATAAATTGAAAATATATATATATACTCAATGTTCAGTATAATAACTATTATCAAAATTGTGTGTAACACGATCCAAGAATAGTGTTGCGTATATTGCAAGCTAATACGGTGTTGCGTATAGCGCAAGGTAATCTTGGTGTAGAATACAACACAAGACATTAATGAAATTTAAAGAATATTTTTCATAAAATCTCGGGGTGTTACAGTAGCTAGAATCCTTCTTATACCAACATCCAAGTATAAGGGAGATACTGTTGTTTTTACAAAATAAATGAATAAAAAGAGTTTAGGGGGTTGGAGAAGCAAAATAAAACAAAAGGACTCAAGTGAAGCCATTACCTTAAAATCGGGTAACTCCCTTTGGTTTGAGCTCAAAAGCTTCCATGGGAAGACATATACCCAAAGTGAGGTTTCTAAGAGTAAGATATGGATTTGGAGAGACAAAATGGACAGGGGTTGGCCGATCCAATGGCTTGAGAGATGTGGGTAAAGAGGTAGAGGTGGGGGCATTTTATAAGAGGAGAGGAGGGGCACTCTTGGAAAGTAAAGAAATGTTACTTTATTTTAAAATATGTTTCGGATTTAGAAGTTATTACATTGATATAATTCAAGGATAAGGTCATAAGGGTTCTAAATATACCCATCCAATAGGTTTTTGACAAGTGGAGGTCTTAGAATTTACATTATCGTTTCAGTTTATTTAAATCGTTAAATAATGAGGTAATCGTTGCATCATCATGATGTCATAAATAATTTAATTTATTTAATGTCTAAAAATTATAAAAAAAATATCATGATGTAGTAAATCTTTTTATCTTTTTAATTAATATTTATATTAAAAATAATGACTTGTATTAGACCACTTAAAATCTGTTTTAGTAAAATAACTCATGTTTGTGTCATTTTTATTTTAGAATTAAATAAAAAGATATTAATGTCATTTTCCTAGAAAAGTGGCTCCATGGTGTCCCCATATTGACCCATAGATTGTCTTGGTCGTCCATGAGACATCCAATGAGGGTAGGAAATGTTTCTAGGTCATTTCATATTATTAAAACATTATTCTTACCTTAAATTACACAAATTACCTCTAATCGCAATTAAAAACATAAAAGTTACTATTCACCCAAAAATTATTTTAATCCCATTGAACCACATTTTACTTCTTAATGACAACAATATATGTTGGATTTTTTTAAATTCAAAACACAGACGTGGCAATGTTTCATTTAAACGAAAAATCAGTTTCTTTAACTACCACTTAGTGGTTTCACTATTCATCAAAAATTGAAGTTTTTCAGAAAAATACTAAAACATCACCCTAATCTATATTTGATATTCTGAATTCAAAAATTAAGTCCATTTTACAAAATTAAAAACATATAAGTTGCATTAATTAATTTAATAATTAATTCCCGCTGTCAGAGCAAATAGTGTGTTTTTATGAAACAATAAGTATCAAAAGATTGACACTAGTTTAAGTCCGATTTCAAAGTGAAATTAATTAAAATGTCCCCTATTGGATTAAATGGTAAAATTATATTCTAATTTCACTTTAAAACAAATTAAAAATATGATCTAACCATATAATTAAATTAGATGAAAAAGCAGTTTAGATGTAAAATACAGTATTTTTCACTATTCATTAAAAAATGATCATTGTCAGAAAATACAAAAAAATTATCCATTGTAAATTTAAAAGTCCCAATCATAAATAATTAGTTTATTTTGTCAAATAGAGTTTATAATATTTTCAAAAGTTTGATTTAAAAATGGTTTTCCATCAAAATGCAGTAAAATAATCTTTTAAAAATATCAGTGTATTCAATGCTTAAGATTGGATTTATTCTCATTTTATGCCACTAAAACACTATCTAATTAATTAGTAGACATATATAAAAATATCTATTATTCATTACTTACATGGGATGTTACAGTATCTTTGACATTCATAAGATGGAAAAAATAAGGAATATGATTGTACCATATTAATAATAATAAAATGTTATTTTGAAGTTAATGGATTTATTATTTTGGTATGGAAACAAAAAATAAAGAGGAAGTGGATGAAGAAAATAACATTGAAAGGGGTAATTAAATAATTAACACTTTTTCAGGTTCTTCATATTGATTTGAATCAAAGTACTCCTTAGGTTGCCTTTCTGTTCAAATAAAATCTTATAGGATTAATTGAGAGTAGTTGGGTGACTATTTGAGTAGGGTTTGGCTGAGCCCAATGGCTTTGGATGTGTGATTTTCAGAGAAGGGGAATTACCCTTTTATAAGATAGGTGATGATAACTCTGAGATAAGCTTGAAATATTATTTTATTATTAAATAATTTTTTGTTTCCAATGGCTCCAAAAGGATTTATTTCTAGGATATAGTGGGGATTGGAAGAAAACATCTCAAACAAGTGCTTATTTATAGGATTATGTTACTATATTAACCTAATCTTTTAGATTTAACTAATAGTTAAATATTTTAACTTTTTCCATGTATTCTTCTATTATTATAATAAATGGTTAACAAACAGAATATAAAAAGAAAACGAAAACCCAAGTGGTTAATTATTGACATATATAACCTTATCTTTGTCTTTTGGAAGAACTTTATATTATTAGGAAATTTATATCAATAAATAATATATTATTTGTTTTAACAACTCATTTATTCTACTTTTTACACTATATGTTATTTTGTTTGTTTAAGTAGAAAAAACACTATGACATCGAAAAATATTTATTTAATCAACCATAACATGTAATATTAACATATAAAATTAGTTTAATTCACCAAAAGTCTCAATTTACATTTACATGGATATTTACAATATCAATTATTTTCATCATTCATTAATAAGGTAATTAGTTCGTCATCATTGAATCATAAATAAATTTTATTAAAAATGTATAAAAATTATAAATAAAATTCAATTATGTAAGAAATATTTTTGGCTATCTAATTAATATTTATATTCAATTTTATCATATGTATAACAATATACTATAAAATTGTTTAGTTATTGAAATTTGAATTTTACACTTTTAACACTTCTTTAAATATAATAATAACAAAATTACTAATGTAATCCATGTTAATCAAAGAAGATCATATTTTATTCCTAAGGTTGATTTGGTCGAAATGAAATTTCCAAATATAATTAGGAAATGTGTTAGGGTAATTATAATATCATTTTTTATATTACACAGGAAAAATGAGTCGCATTACTTTGTGGATACTGTATATCATACGTGCGGATGAGAGATGATATGACTACCTTTATTTTTTAAATTTTAAGGAAGTTAATGGTATATTAGTTTTATGTAACGCCCCAAACCTAGTTACCTAGAGTTGGTTCATTATTAAAAAACAATAACATGATATAAAAGTGATGAAATCCCAATAGGCCGATATGTTTAGTAGCCTGTGAAGTAGTAGATACATACATAATATTTACATTACTTTATTAAAATGAAAAACAGAAAAAATGTTTCTCCTATGAACACATTATTATCACTTAGACTATCCTTTCAAGTCAGTTATAATATACTTCTTCGTATCGTGGAAAAAATAAAACATATAATGTGGTGAGCTCAAATGCCCAATAAGGATAATATTATATAGAAAACTATCAAAAATAAGCATGAACATTTAAGGAAATGTATAATAATAATAAATACTTATAAAAAAAATTAGCATAATATGGAAAATATATAGAAAATAATTCCATTTACTGATTCCCGTTGATTTTCTACTAGTCTAATAATCACATGTAATATCAATATATAATTTTATAATGATGGAATGCATAATGTCGGAAATCATAACCACAAATTCAAGGCCTCATGCGAAGACTAAAAATAAATATTTTGTCAAGGAATTATTCCAAGACACTAATTTTTCTCAGGAGACTAGCTGATGCATTGAGGAGAAATAGCAGGCTCCACCCGTCACATACTAATTCCAGTGAATTCATCATATGAAAAGGTTGAAACATAATATAGCCATTCACATTAAAAATATCTTACAAAATGTCAATACATTATCCATAAACCATGAATGGTATAAAAATAGCACATCCATAGTCAAACGTATCCCAAAACATTCAATACAATATAAATGATAGTATCAAAATAAATAAATTCAATGAAATGTAAAATCTAATTAATGATGTTGACATAGATGAAATCATTCCAAATAATATTTCAGTGATTTATTTCATTATACATTGAAATCATTCAAATGTAAGGTAAAAATTTATTTTGAAAATATTTTTATAATCTTGTAAGGGAAGATTCGAAGTTGTTATAATGGCTAAAAATATGTGCACCTGCTGAATAAGATTAAAACCCATTCTTTCCTTAATTTGTAGAAAAGGTCCCAAAGTACCTTTTTTAGAATGTGACAGAAAGATTCATTTCAAATTATTTTATAAAAAGGCAATCGAGGGTATAAATTACATTAACCCAATGTATAGAAAATAGTAAAACTGTTTTTGAACAAATTTTTAAGAAACACTGATGTTGATGGTAAAGAGGTCCCAGTAGATACGTATGTAAAAACAACCTCATAAAAATAAAGAGATTGTAGAATTTAACCCTTATCATGATCTTTTCCATAGTAGAGTTTATGTTGACCTCCTTTATAATGCTGAAATCAATTTTATTAAATTATACAAGAACCATATATGTAAATATGATATCAAATATGATCTTTTAATATTTATTTGTTAATAATATTTTAGTAGTATCATTGTTTTGGGTGTAAAACGTTTTGTATTCCTCTCTAATTTTTATATATATCCTGTCTATTATGGGTAGGATATATTTTAATCATATCCATAATGACATTAAGTTCTTTAAAAATTATTTTTATTCATCAATTGAAAATTATTCTTGAATGGTTACGATGGGAATGTAATTTTATCGCGTCTTGGAGACAATAATTCGTACATATGAACGAGGTATTTTATCTATGGTGAAATCATATTTAATTGGAAGGTATATTATATATACTGAATCATTACCATGTAATATTTATTTTTAAATCAAATATACTCATTATTAAACCCATCCATATAATGCAGCATTGAATATCTAACTACACCATGACATAGATACAGTATGTCGTACTGAATTTATTATTTTGGTATCAAAACAACAAAGAAATAGGGAGCTTAATAAGAAATGAACATTGAAATAGGGATGATATAATTATCTCTTCATCTGGTTCTTCTTTTTGATTAGGAAAAACAGGATCCTTTGGGTGGCTTTCTGATCAAATTAAGGCCTCTAGGATAATTTCAGGGTTTATGGGAGGATATATGAGTTTTATTTGTATGATACAAATGGATTTGGTGGTGTGAGTTTGAGAGATGGTTAAATAACATTTTTATAATAGAGGTGCGGGTTAGTTTAGGAAAATCCTGAAATATTATGTTATCATAAAATAATTTTCATTTTTTAATGTCTCGAAAAGTTTTCATTCAAGGAGAAGGTGGTTATTGGTCGGAAAACTCTCATCCAATAGGTTTTATATAGTTTTAGGTCACAATATTAACAATATCTTTTATATTTACATATTAGTTAAATAGTTTAACTTTTACCATGTATTCTTGTATTATTTTAATAAATGGTTAATAATCATACAATAAAAATCCAAGAGAACCCAAAGTTGTACATTATTGACATATCTACCCTTATCTAACACATTTTTCCAATACGTATATTTTTAGGAATATTATATCATTTAATAATATATTATTTGTTATGGAATCTAATTTATGTCAATTTTGACAATATTTGGTATTTCGTTTTTGTTTAATTCACAACAACTATATAACTTCAGAAAAAAAATTAATAAACCCTAAGATTTCATATTAACATATGAATTTTTTTAATGCATTAAATTTCTCAATTTAAATTTATTTGGATATTTATAATATCAATTATTTTAATCATTCATTAATACTGTATTTTCTAAATCGTCATCATGTCATAAATAAATTTTCTCATTCAATGACTAAATATTATTAATAAAATACCATTATGTAGGAAATCGTTTTATCATTATAATTAATATTTATAGTCGAATTTACCTTAATTATAACCTTATATTAAATATGTTTTAGTTACTGAAATTTGAATTTAACACTTTTAACTCTTCTTTTAAAAAATATAATAATAAATTTTATAATATAATCCAAGTTGATCAAAGAAGATCATATTTTATTACTATGGTTTATTTTGTCTAAATACACATATCCAATATAATTAAGACATGTTTTAGGGTAATTATAATATCATTTGTTAAATTTAATTAACATATTTACTTTTAACTGTTGTAAATGATATTCAAAAGTTACTATTCACCAAAAATTATATTCATCACATTGAACCATAGTTTACATATCTATTTCAACTATGACTCTTGGATTTTTGAAATTCAATTCATATAACTAGTAAATTTATTTTTTATGTAAATTCGAAAATGTTTCTACGTGGTAGATAAAAGATGTTAAAAGTTCAATAAAATTTTATACCACTAATTTTATATAAAATGACTTCCATAAATTAAAGTGGGCTAATATAGGTATTATGTATATATTTTGAATTTAAAATAAATTAAAATAATGTTCATATTTATTTAAATAAAATATTAGGTTTAAATAATAAAGAAGTGGTTTTCAATATTCACAAAAATTGAAAGTTTTCAAAAAAAACCAAAAATTGACCCGAAGGTAATTTTGATATTTCATATCCATATATGAAGTCCATTTTTAAAAATAAAATATATAACTGTTACAAAATTAGGTATTACTAGTCATTATGGCTAGTTTGATTGGTCATTGTGCACTAGAACAAGAAGTTTCGTACAGCGGAATAAATTTTATTATTCAAAGAGAAGTGTAATGTGGAAGCCTGAGGTGTTACATTATCCCTTCCATCAAATACATTCATCCTCAAAATTTCTAGAATATTACTCCATAAAAATATTTGAGTGGTTATTCATCATAAGATCATCAGGTTCCCATGTTTCCTTTCCAATTTTTTGGTTTCTCTAGAGAACGGTTACCAGGCATGTCGTCTGGTTTCTCAACACTTGTTCTCTAGTATCAAGAATTCTTATAGGCTCTTTGAAAAAAGATAAATTAGGTTCTGTTTCTATTTCATCATAGGTGAGTACATGAATTGGTCTAGACATGCATTTTCTCAGTAGTGATATGTGGAACACATCATGAAATTTGAAGAGACTTGGTGTCATTTCCAAGCGATAAGCTACAACTACAATTCATTCTAGAATTTCAAATGGTCCGATTTACCTGGGACTTATTTTACCCTTCTTACTGAGTCGTATAACACACTTCCATGGATATACCATCATGAAAACATAATCACCCACTTGAAATTTTAAATCCTTCCTTCAGTTAATGACATTTCTCTTTTTTAGTTATCAACATTTCCCTTTTTCTGTTGGTCACACCTTTGATGTTCCATCAAATTTCTATAAATCGTAGTGCTTATATGGTGTATAGAGAAATTTGAGCTAAGAGCATCATCCAAAAATTCCATTTTTGATTTGGCATATCGGTAACACACATCCATTTTCAAAATTTCAAAATCCCATCATCATATTTGAAGTTGATCAATCTCCCATCATTCACAGAGTTATTTTTCTTTTGAAACTCCTAAGTATCAGTTTGAGGACTAGTTATCCTTTCTTGTAAATATGGCTTCTCAACCATTTGAAAAAGTACTGATTTTTCAACTTCCATGATTATTCACATATCCATCTTTACTAGATCTATGAACATAAGATCCCTTTCAACTCTCATCTTATTCATAACTCCATGAGCCTTTCTGATCAAAGCATATGCCAAGTTATATTCCTTCCCCAGGTGATAGTGTATAGTGATATAATAATCTTTATGTTGTTCAAGCCATAGCCATTTCCTCATATTGATTTCTTTCTGTGTTAAAATATATTTCAAACTCTTCTGATTTTTATATATAACACATTTCACCATAGAGATTGTGTCTCAATATTTTCGTAGATAATATTATTAATGCACAATCAATATCATAAGAATGATAGTTTTATTAAATAATATTTTGTTATTGTGATACAAAAGGAATAACTCAATCATTCTTCTTAAAGACACAACCATGTCCTTTATTTGAAGCATCATTGTACATAACAAACCCATCATTCCCCAATGGTTGAGTCAATATAGGATCATTGACTAATCACATCTCAGTTCCTAAAAAAATTCACATTCTTTTATAAAAAAAATTTAACCTTTTTATGTGTGGTCTTGGTTAATGGGTTATCCAATTAGGAAAAATTATTGACAAAACACCAATAATAAACTATTAAACCAAAAAAAATCCACATACCTTAGTTATACTATTCAGTATTGGCCATTTTGGGATTCCTTTTGTCATAGATAGATCAATAGAGATTCAATCCTTAGAGATAACTTGGCCTTGAAAATAAATCTCTAAATGCTAGAATTCACACATGCTAAGCATATAATATAATACATTTTCTCTAAGAGTCTTTTAAATAGTGCACAATTGATTTTCATGATCTTCATACCTTTTGGTTTATTCCAGGATATCATCTATAAATAAAACTGCAAATCCATCAAGATATTCCTTGAAAACACTCTTCATAATATCCAAGATGATAGAGGGTGCATTAGTCAGTCCAAAAGGAATTACTGTAAACTCCTAATTCCCATACCTGGTTTGAAATACGGTCTTTAGAATGTGTTCTTTTTTCATTCACAACAGATGTTATCCAGATCGAAGGTCAATATTTGAAAAATATTGAGATCCATGAATTTGATCAAATAAACCATAAATGTGAGGTGGGTGATACATGTTCTTTATTGTTATAGAAATGATATATCCATATTCAATGCACAAAACTTCATGGATCCATCTATCATTTTATCCAAAAGAACAGGGACTCCCCATGGAGAAAAACTAAGGAGAATAAATATGTTATTACTCAATTCCACTAATTTTTTCTTTAGTTACACTAATTAAATAGTGACCATTCTATAAGGGGTCTTTGATATGGGAATTGAACCCTGAAATAAATCAATAGAAAAATAAATTTCTCATTCGAGAGGATGTCCAGGTTAATCCTTTGGAAACACATCAACATGTTCTTGCACAATTGGTATGTCCTCTATTTGAAAATTTCTTTCCTCACCCACAATTGTTTCATTACCTTCCTCCACAATAATTGAATTTAGTAGAGCTATTATGTGTGGATCTAGATAAGAATCAGATGGTGACATTTCTACTCTAAATATAAGCTACACTTTATAATCATTGGAAATCAAAACCTCCTTTTTCTTACAATAAATTTTTGTATCATTATCTGAAAGACGATACGTAGGGAAGATTATATCAAAATAAATCATAGGTTTAATGATGATATTAGAAGAGAAATAATGTTTCTATGCCCTAATAGGAACTGATTGACAAAACATGGTTACAATGATACTTCCCTTAGGATTTTTTAATGACAACTTCCTTGATAAATAAAATTGGAAATATCTAATTTTCATAGAAAAATGGGAAGATATAAAAAATGTGGTGATCTGGAATCTAATAAAGAAATTTTTAATTTGAGGAAACTAGTAAATTATCATCCACCACATCATTCAGAGATTCAACCTTATCAACAGTGACCACATAATATGTGCCTTTATCCTTTTTCATTTTCTAACGTATATTTCCTTGGCGCTTAGGACACTAATTTTCATAATTCCCCATTTTCCTACAGTTATAGAATTCAACATTGACATCACCTTTCACTCTCAAGAAATAATGATCATGGTGGATTTTTACACCACACTCATAACAGACACCTATTGCCTTCAAGAAATTACCAACATGTCTCTTCCAACACTTATTGCTAGATGGAAATTCAAATGTTCCCTTCATCTACCTATTTCCATCTCTATAGTGTTCAGTAGATCTATTCTTGTCCTTCTTTTCATTAATGTGGTAAGACGTAGAGAATTATTTTTCTGCCTTAATAGAACCTGAGACTATATCATTCTACTGTTAGAAGGATTGTGGGACTAATTGTCAATGGAGAAATGGTTTTAACCTATCAAAAAATCAATCAATATTAATCATTCGGATATGTATATAGTCTAGAACATTCCTTGCTAACGTTGTAATTTCATCCTCATAAATTGAAATATTATCATCTTCTATTTGCCTCAGCCTCAAGAATTGGCATTCCATATCTTCTCGATGTTCTCAATGAAATTATTTTTATATGAAAATCACTTTAAACTCCATCCATTTCAAATTTGACATGTCTTTCTTCTTGATTTCTATTTTGAATCTATGATTTTAGTTTATCTGTATCTCCTGGGAGGCGATAAACATCTATGAAAACATTTACGATTTCGATATTCATCAAAGCATGAAATATTTTTTCTAAGGAACTTATCCATAGATAAACTAAAAATGGATTTATAGTCCAATTGAATGTTTGTGTATTTTTCCGCAATTTTGGTCTAATATTGATCCTGAAAATTTGGTTTATGGTTCTCCACACAGGAAAGGATATTATTCATAACCTGAGTGAGTTTTCCCATTATGGTTATAAGCTATTCAGCACCAGCTTCATCATTGTCTCCACTATAATTAACATAAGTGGGGGGAAATACCTACATGGATTACACGTGTTGATACAGTTTCCCTTCCTTCCACTATGTTCCATTTCTAAATAATGACATACACTAGATTTGTGTATAAATCACAATACATTATTCCATATTTTTCATTACCTATTAAGAATTCAACAATTTATCCATAAAATCCTTATTCAGAATAAATTATTTCAATAAGGATGAATTTATACATAAATACTTTATAATGGTTTGTAAACAATTGTAAATTATCCTAATCATATCTCTAAGGAGTTTCATAACGATGAGGGAAGCAAGGCCCATTGTTGTGTACCAGGATACCCCAAGTCAAGCCTGAATCTCTTCTTTAGAATTTTCACTCCTAGGAACATATGTACCAGAGCCGCGTTTACCTGCTCATATCCATAATGGGATGTATTTTCATGAAAAACTCAAAAAATATTTATATTACCAAAATTATAGGGTGTTCTTCTTACTACCCCTCAAGGTTTATGTAATGGTAATGTTCTATAATCAGATTTTTAATAAATCAAGATTACATGGTTTATGATACACTTCTTCTGATACCAACTGTAATGCCCTGACCCTAGTTACCCAATGTCAGTTCATTATTATATTACATTGGAATGATCATAAGGGATAAAATCTGGATAGACCGATCATTTTAGTGGCCTTGGAACTACTGTATACAGACATTAGTTTTACATTAAAATATAAAATGACAAACAACAAAATTGTGACTCATTTGAACACATTCATGACCCGTAGAGTATACATGCAGGTCACTCATATTATAATTTTCCCCTCTAAGAATAAATAATACATATAAAGGGGTGATCTTAGATACATAGTAAAGATAACAATATAGCGGAAACTATCATAAATAAGCATAAAAATTTAAGGCAATGTATAAGAATAAAACAGAAGCCTTTTTAACATAAAATTTAGCATTATATGGAAAATATAAATCTATTTATTCTATTTACCTAATAAAATTGATATCTTCTAGTTGAGTAATCAAATTTAACATCAATATGTAATTTCAAAATGATAGAATGCATAATGTCGGACATCATAACCATATTTGGAGTGCCTTGTTCCAAGACTACAAATAATGATTTTTTCAAGGCCTCGTTTGAACACAATAATTTTTCTCATCAGACCCACCGATGCATCGAGGAACTATAACATGCTCCAACCGTAGCTTACTAAGTCCAATGAATTCCTCATATAAAAAGTTTGAAACATAATTTAATCATTTGTACTAAAAATTTCATACAAAATGTCAATACTCTAACCATATACTAGAAATTTTATAAACAAAACACATCCAAAGTCAAAAATAACCCAAAAACATCAATAAAATATAGATGAATTTATCATAATAAATCAACTTCAAACAAATGTAAAATCTAATAGAGGAAGATTCCATATATGAAAATAATCCAAAAACTTTTTGAGTAAAATATTTATATCTACATTGAAATAATTCAAAATTATAGAAAAAAATTATTTTGAAAATATTATTACAATATTTTAAGGGATTCATAAAAGGTGTTATAATGGCGTAAAATAGTTACACGTGTCGTATAAGATAAAAAACATTTTTTCCTTAATTTGTTGAAAATGTCATAAATTTTCGAGTCCAAAAAGAGAAGAAAAGATTCCTTTAAAACAATTTTATTAAAAGAAAAATAATGATATAAATTACTTATACCGAAAATTTAAGAAATAGTAAAAAACTCAATTTTATGAAACACTTATGAGGATAATAATGAGGTCCCAGTAGATACTTATATAAAAACAATCTCAGATAAATAAAGAGATTGTATAATTAACCCTTACCTTGTAATTTTCCTTAGTCAATGGTATATTAAAATCATTTATAATTGTCAAATAATTGTTATTAAATTATATGAAAACCATATACATAAATATTATATCATATATGATCTTTTAATATTGTTTTGTTAACAATATTTCAGTATTATAATTGTTTCATGTGTGAACTGATTCGTGTTCATTAATATTTTCAATTATGTATGTCATTTTTTATGGATAGGTTATATTTTATTCATATCTAGAATGATATTACGTTCTTTACATATTATTTTTATTCATCAAATGAAAAAAAATTCTGAATGTTAACGATGGGGAATGAAATTTCATCGCGTCGTGGAGATGGTATGTCGTACGCATGCACAATTGATTCTATTGATGGAGAAATATTATTTAATTGGATGGTATATTATATATAAAGAATAATTATCATGTTATATTTATTATTTACCACAATTATACTCATTATTATACCCATCCCAATAATTAAGTGTTTAATAACTAACTACACCTTAACGTTGAGACGGTAAGCTGTACGTATACTCGTATAGTGACTTTTTCATTCATAAGACGGACAGATTAATGAATATGGTATTACCATATTAATAAAAACATAAAATTATGTAGATGGTACTTAATTTATTATTTTTTATGCAAACAACAAATAAAAAGGATGTGGAAGAAAAAATGATCTTTGAAAGGATTGAATAAATATTTACCTCTTCTTCAAGTTCTTCCTTTTGATTTGAAAAAAATGGATTCTTATGATGTCTTTCTGAACAATGTACGACCTATCGGTTAAATTGAGTGTTTATGAGAGGATATTTTACCAAGGTTTGGATGAGCCAAATGGATTTGGAGATGTGATTTTGAGAGATGGGGAAGAACCATTTTATAATAAAAGGGAGGGTCACTTTAGAAAAATCTTGAAATAATATTTTATTATAAAATCATTTTCCATATATAATGGCTCAAAAAAGATTTTTTTTCAAGGATAAGGTTGTTATTTGTCAAAAACCTCTCAACCAATAAGTTATTGCAATGTTTAGGTCACCATATTAATCTTATCTTGAAGATTTAACTCTTAGTTAAATAGTTTAACTTTTACCTTGTATTCTTGTATTATTACAATAAATAGTTAAGAAACATACAAAAAATCAAGAGAACCCCAAGTGGTTAGTTATTGGCATATAAAACCATAATTATGTCTTTTGGCCAGTCCTTACAGTTTTAGGAATATAATATCATTTAATAATGTTGTATTTGTTTTAAAAACTAATTTTTGAAAAATTTCACCCTATTTGGTATTTTGTTTATTTAACTACAAAAACATTATCACTTCCAAAAAATTTATTTAATCAACCCTAACATTTGATATTTATCAATAAAAATATTTTTATGCATAAAACGTCTCAATTTACATTTATTTTTATTTTTATAATATCAATCATTTTAATCCTTCATTAATAAGATAATTGCTGCATCATCATTGTGTCATAAATAAATTTAATAATATAATGTTAAAAAAATTATAAATATAACACCATTATGTTGGATGTATTATTACAATTCTAATTTATATTTATAGTCTAATTGTTCATATGTATAACCATATACAAAAAATGTTTTAGTTATGAAAATTTGAATTTAAGTCTTTTTACTCTTCTTTAAATAAAATAAAAATAAATTTCCTTAACTAATCCATGGGGATCCTAGAACATCATATTTTATTTCTATGACTTATTTCGGTCTAAATATGCTTACCCAATAAGATTTGGACATGTGTTAGGGAATTATAATATCAATTTTACCCTTAATAACCTTATTTACTTTTAAACGTGGTAAATAAAATTCAAAAGTAAGTATTTAACAAAATTGTTTTCATCCTATTGAACTAAATTTTATGTCTTGATTTAAAATATTTCTCTCTTTTTTTTAAATTTTATTCACAGAGGTGGTAAAATTATGTTTTATGCAAATTTAAAAGTGTGCTTCAAATTTGGGTAAAAGAGGTTAATAATTCGATAAAATTTTATAATCTAATTTTGATATAAAATGACTCCAATTGATTACATTGGAATAATATATGTATTATTTATCTATTTTGACTATAAAATAAATTTAAATTAAATAAATAATTATTTATACAAAAACTCAGTTTTAATTTATAACACAGTGTTTTTCAATATTCATAAAAAATTGAATGTTTTTAGAATAATATCAAAAAATTTCCCTAAACTAATTTTTATATTCAGAATCCAGAAATGAAGACCATTTTGAAAAATAAAATATATAAAATTTTAAAAATTTGGTTTAACTATTCATAACAGCTAGTTTGATTGGTCGTGGTGTGCTAGAACTTGAAGTTGCATACAACGCAAGCTATTTAATTATTCAAAGAGGGCATACCATGGAAGCATTGAGTGGTACATTTTATATATTCAATATAATTTCATATGTATTAAAATATTTCTATCATTATGACTATACTTGTAAGCTGGTGATTGAAGAAAAAAATTATCCTTTTTGAGGTGGTAGTATAGTAATAAAGCATGATATTTCCTTATATATCATTTGACGAGGGAAGTGATTGATAATTAAAATTACAAAAAATAGAAAAATTATCTCAGGCCCAATTATGTTTTTATATTGTAAATTTTATGAAAAAATAAATGGTGGATAGAAAATAATAAAAATGTGGGTTCTTAGTAAGGACAATTAACTTATCATAGAAGAACCTTCTTTGGAGCTCATATTAAAGACCCTAGACATTTACTTCTCACAATAAAAACAAATCCAGAGTGTGAATTTGTATTTTTATAGTATATTTTTTAATGGTTTTGTTGATCAAAAAGGCTTTAGAGGTGTTATTAGGATAGGGGTGGGACATCAAATTATTTATTTAAGAGGGCTGTTATTTTTGTAAAAATACAAAGTCATTAAATGATGGGGAATCAATCTAATTCAATGTCCCTAAAAAATTGATAAATATTGGAGTTTCTTGAATATATTTTAAATACATATCTTCAACTCATAAAAAATATATTTTGAACGTGTACTATGTTATCCTATACGGTTTCTTACTTTTTCAATATCATTTTTCACAATAGTAATTACATTTTTTATCATATTAAATAAATCCATCAAAACCAAAATAATTTGACAAATAGTTTTTAATTTAAACACCCTAATACTAATTATTAATCCAAATTTATATATTTAATATTATATTTTTGTGGAAAACTAATTTTCACAAAAGCTCATGTAATGCACATAACAACATTTGATCATTAACTATAGTAAATAAGTTTTTCCCTCTATACTAATAATGATGACTAAAAATAAATTGAAAAAAAATATTATATTAAATATTTTTATTATATATTCAGAATATTTATTTCTAAATTAAACACAAAAAATTAGAAATGATTACTATTAAATAAATATCATTGAAAATTCGTCAAATGTGATTTCAAGAAATTGATTACCCAAACCTATGATGATTTAATATTTACTATATGACTAGTTGTCCAAATAATATGGATTAAATTTAATATATATAAAATGAAATTTATTAATATTACTTGAATCATTTATAATTATTTATAATTTAAATTAACCTAACATGAATAACATTATTCATTTTAAAAATTATTCATGAAATTATTATAATATTCCAAAAATTAAAATTATATAAAAATAACTTATAAGATTAATTAAAATGAAATGAATTATTTTAAATATAATCAAATATTAAATGCTTAAAATTTAAATAATATTCAATTCATTATGGATCATTTTAATTATGTAATTTAATTGAAAGACAAAACATTATTTGAAAAATTGTAGTTATTCATTATTAATTAA
Source organism: Viscum album (assembly GCA_963277665.1). Lineage (NCBI taxonomy): Eukaryota > Viridiplantae > Streptophyta > Magnoliopsida > Santalales > Viscaceae > Viscum > Viscum album. The sequence goes on along the minus strand of OY728140.1, from coordinate 1,915,960,172 downwards.
AAACTAAACCTCTTCATGATAATAAAAAATGAACCTATGATAAATTTGATATCATGATTTCAAATAAGATCTTGTATTTATAAAATAAAATTTTAATTTTTTTAAAATAATTTTAATTAAAAACATAATCTAAAAAATAAAACAATGTTTTGATGAATATTTATTTTGAATGATAAAATGGAATTACTTAAAATATGTTTGATTATTTACTATGATTTATTTATTTATTTTAATTTATTATGTATCCTCTATTGACATTTAATAAGTTTTCAAATACTTTTCAATCACTCCTCTTTAATGGATAGTCAATAAGATTCTGATTTTTTGATCCCAAATGGATAAAGAAGAGACATTGAGATGGGATGTCAGTTTGTGTTGAAAAAAGTTTATAAAATTTAATTCATATCAATTATACCACATTACAATCAATCATTTATATAAGTCACAAGTAATGTTCCTTTTTGTGTGCTTATATACACATGTAATGGAGATAAATAATGTTATGTTAAAACAAAAATATTTTCACATGGATTAGTACTGAAACCTACTCATTGGAGTGAAAAAAATGTTGTTTCCTCATTCATTTATTAAAATGGTAAATTTTAATTAATACAATTTCATGGAATCGGTGCACACAAAATAATAAAAAAACTAATCAAATTTATCGACTGATTGTTTTTCTTTACATTGGGAATAAGATTTCATCAAAGGTGTTATTTATATAGAAACCACCAGTTCATCAAAGAATACATTGAAAAATATATATCTATATCTCCTTATCTAGATTCATTTCCATCAATTAGATAATCTTATTACTAGAAAATTTAGATAATTAATCCCAATTTCAATAATGTTTATAACCTTAAAAATTTAGTATGTACCCCTCGCTTATAGAAATATAATGCACAGGTAATGTTATGTGGAACATATATGAATTTAAATATACATTTCTCCATGTTCTATATGAATTTTCAGTGATAAAATCCAATAGGTGATCATTGATCATGAAACTAGTAAAAAAGTATATATTATGTTTTAATCATAGAACTCTTTCCTAAAAAACTAGGATCTTTTATGTAAATGTATGTTCAATAAGTGCTTTCATCTTTATTAAATCATGTATCCAAGTATCAAATAATCATTCCTTCACAAGAAAAAATATTTTTGGTGTGTTCCTTCTATTCCCCATAATATAACTATGATAGTTCATTCCTCTACTTCATCTTCATAAAAATAGTGTTTAATAGATCTATGTTTTTGGATATGAGAGATCACTCTCTTGATAAAATTATATGTAAATTTCATATTATATACAAGAGGACTAAGCCTATATCATTTTATATGAATCCAACACTATAAATATAACTGCCTTATATTTTAGAATTATGATGCATCGGGTATCACTTCAATGAATGATATTTATTTCATTGTTTAGGGAACTTTTCTGTACATTAATCTTTAATATTTAGACATGTAATAAATGATTTCATTTATTTTATGCCTAGAATAATGGTGTTTAGTCCATTATAAATGAAATATATTTGGTATGAAATTATTATCATTAATTTTTAATTAATATTTTATAAATCACCATATACGAATGAAGAATTATTTCGTTTTGTCATCATTGGAATTATGAAATTCTAAAAATAGATGAATTAATTTTTCATTCATATAAATTGAATATTCATGCATTATTAATATTAGGCTCAACACCCTATATTATATAATTGGTGAAGACTAGAATAATGAAAATTTAGAAATAGTATGGAATAATGGATCTCTATATGGGAATGATGTATATGATCCACATTGGGAGGATTGTGAAGATTGAATCTACATCAAAGTATGGAAGAGAATATTCTATTCTGATAGCCTGTGTTTTATTCATAACAATTTAACATAGATAAATAGTTGGTGGATGTTCTTTTCCCACATTGAACATGTTATATGTTTCTTCCATGGAATATAAAAATTCCTGTTTTATCATCACATAATGTTTTTAATGGGGGATCTACTACCATACCACCATTCTCACATAACGAAGTGCATTTTATAAAAAAACTATCGCCCATGTGAGCCTTAGAGACATCCCTATGTGTACTCTTGTGATTTTGTACACTCTCTTATGGGCCTTATGCATGTTCTCTCTTATAACTACTACATCTATGGACAACCTCCTTGGAAGGCCTCCTCATTAGTTCTAACTATTATGAACCATATTAGTGGTTTCCATATATCCAATAGGTGTCTAGTGTGCTTAGTAATCCATTTTTATAATGCATTTAATATCTTTCAAGAATAATATCTTGAATTTCAATTTAGAATTTCCCAATAATATTCGAATGTTATATATATATATTGTACATATATATTTAAACACCTTCACATTTATACTCTTATTTTATTTAATAATTAAATTATACATTCATTATCCCTTTATGATCAAATACACATGGCATTATTTAAATTAATTATGATCATATTTATTCAATTTCATCATTTAAAACATTATTTCATTAATGCTTTTTAAAATCCTGATGAAAATATTTATTTATATTGTTCTATACTTATTTTAAATTATAATTTTTTTACTCACCTACTGCAACTGGGACATTCCTTTGAAATCTAGATTAGAAAAAAAAAATCAATATAATTAAAATGTCAATTTTCCATGTGGAACATCCAATTCTATTTGATGAATCCATAACAATTCTCTTGAAAAAAAAACCCATTTTGGATTTCCTTAAAAATTATTTACAATTGGTCTACTATAATCATACAATATATCATATAAAACATGGTGACTAGTATTTGAAAATGGGATCCACGAAATTGGTAAACATTCTCATAAAATCATCACCAGCATTCTTGAATATTTCTAAAATTCTTCACATCATTCTCGTTCAACGATTAATCGATTACCATAGAGAAAACAATTATGAGTTTGATTTCAATTAAAAGGGGATTTTCAATATCCCCCTCTATCATTGTTTTCAATATCATTTACTTAAATACAATTTACCTTTACCCACATGAAGATAAATGGAAATGAATTAATTTTGGAATTTATACATCTCTTATAGTAATTAGAATGATAATATATCTTTTTTATGAATTCATTTTTAGATGAAATTTTTCACATATCATAGATCCTTTAGTTGATCAGTATTACGACTATGTGGTCTAACCCATTATAAAAAATATGAAAGATATGGGAAATGTTTTGTATGTTATCCAATCAATACCAAGCATGTTATATCATTAAACTAACAACTTTAATTCTCAATGTGGGTGCTATAAAAAATATTTTTATCAAGTGAATTATTTCCTTATACACTTCAACATACACATTTCACACCCCAAACTAGGATTCACACCCATGTTGCAGAGTTGCTCTTTAAAATGACCTCATTTTTGCTACCTAGTATGAAAAAGGATACAATATAGAAAAGAGGGTCAAATATATTAGAATGGGGATAGTATACCAAATGTAAAAAAGAATCATAACTATAGAAAAAATCAAGAAACATCAAATAGATAATAAAAATATACATAATAAAAAGAATAATCATAATTAAATTACAAAAAAATTGACAATAATATACCCTACTAAATAATACATATGTAATGATAAAAGAGTGTTAGGTTCCAAAATTCAAACCCACAATAAACACAATGACCCCCCCCCCCCCATGTTAGTCCTGACACCACATATTTTTTCATCATCTATGATCCATCCTAACTCATCCACCTAACATAGGGTCATTTCCCATTTAAATTACTAAAAATATAAATCCCATTACAGTATTGATCAGGATTCCCAATCAGGCTTTGAGTTAAACTTAGTTGGAAACCACGAGCAACATCCAAAACAATTCCATTTTATGATCAGTGTATGATGTTATAAAAAGAATAATGTTCAATAAATATTGTAAACATTTGTCACGTTTCATTATTAATTAATTAACTAGTTCAATTCTACGAGATCATAATGATACCCAACATATCAGTATCATTATTAGACAATACTAGATATTGAACTATGACCAAGGGATATCATATATCACAATAACACGGTCATCATTTAAAATTTCAATAAAATTCTTACCACATCGGATTGGAACCATTTTCGAATGAAAATATACTGGGTATGAAACATAGTATTTAACATACTATTGGTATTTGGATCGACTATATATATCCCACATCCAAATATCAAATCATTATTTGGATACTCAATCATTGTACCAGGATCACTATTTTATATTGGTATATAGAACCTCATACAGTATACCAAACCACAATTTCACATGGGTATTTAGAGTCTTATTTATTTTCACATACATTAATAACAGCACAAGGGTATTTGAATCCTCAATCTATGTCTCACACATTAATATCACATATATCACATTAAACACGATCAATTAAAATTTACCCTATCAATGAATTTTCACTTCATGATATACAATTTCAATTTTCTAAACAAACAATATCCATCAAATTAATTGACATGGAAGATGATGAATATATAATATTTTAGTGTTCAACAACCTCTATTCCAATATTTCAGCAACACATTAAGGTTATTAATATCCTCACTATATTCCTGGTAATTAACCAATTTTTCATTCATCTAATAAATAAATTCAACAATCCCATTAATTTACCAATTTCATAATTTGATTATTTATCCAATTATAAAATCCTATTAACTAACCAATTATACAATCCAATTAATTGAACAATTTTCATTACCTCATTAGTAAATCAATTCAATTCCCCACTATTATCCAAATTCATGATAACAAATAACTTCTCAATTTTCTCGTGTTCTACTCATCTCATAATTGAATGAAAAATCAATTAATCTATTAGATGCATGTGTAAATTTTTTAATAAATTAATTTATTCAATTAAAAATTATATTTTTCAAATGTTCATATTTAAAATATAAAACACGTTCATGAAATTGGAATTCAAGTATAAAAATATTAAATTTTGACCACCTACCTTAATATCATTGACATACACCCACAACCACAAAATTCCCAATTAAAGCTGATCCACCAAGATCATAAAGATTATTCGGAACTATATAAAAAACACAGTTACAAAACCAAATTTATTATATCAAATAAAAAATTAATCTATTACCATAACCTAGATAAAAAATCTCTTTAAATGGTGATAGAATGACGGGATTTGTAGGGTAAACTAATGGGGATTAGAATTTCATATTGGGAGTGTTTCCGATCTTCATTCTAGGATTTCAATCATCTAGAACAGAGGATAGAATGACTTGAGATCAATCATGGAACCACAAAAAAATTGATAAATCAGTTTTGGTTCAATAATGGGATTCATGGAATATAATATAGGGGTTCATTAATTTTTTCTACAATTTTCAATTGATTAATTTTTTTCCAGCATGGATTCTTATACAAGTAGAACTATTTTCCCTAACAATGTCACAAACCATGTGTCCACAATAATTGGTAAACAAACATTATAAAATAATGAAAATTGATTTAAAAATGGTTTACTAGACATGTGAGTCCACTTTGATGGGTTTTTCATGGTTTTTAGCCATGTGTGCATGTTTTGGGAAAAATGTGATCCAACCACGAATTTCTCCTCTTCCTTCCAAAATTCTATAATTTCACCCTAAAACACCCCTACGTAAAATGGAAACAAGATATAATGAATAAATGGAAAAATAATATATATAAATAAGATCAATATTACTCCAGAAAATGTCGACATATTATAATATCCCCACTTTAGAAAAGATCATCCTCAAAATGTACTCCTAATAAAATTTATGATTCCATGTACAAAAAATAAATATACTAATCCCTCATATCCTATTCTCCCTCCCATGTCTCTTGCATAATAAGTAAATGTTTCCACATTATATTAAGAATCAATATTATATTCCCCTCAAAACCACTTCTCTATGATCCATAATACTTATGAGATGCTTCTCCAAGGATGCATCAGTCTCAAGCTCAACACCATCCACCTCAATCACATGTGAAGGATCAAGGTGATTTAAAAAAGGTTGTCAATCATGAAAGATATAATGCATAGAATGATATATACTGGGATGATCCAATTATTATTCCACTATAATGATTCTCCCTAAAACCCTATACAATCAATCAAAACTAAGAACTAACAAGACATGACATTGAATCCTATGGTGACCCAATATTGGTGATGCCTGAAGGAACACACGATCACCCTCTATAAACTCATGGTTTAATTAATGTAGATCATCATATTTCTTATTTCAACATTGATCTATATCATATGATTTTTAATCAAATGAACCTTCTCCAACATCTCATGCACAATATTTCGTCCCAAAAATATTACTTACTTAAACCAATGTTATGATTCCAAACCTAAGAGAGTACTCATGATAAAAAAAGGGTTCCCTAAACTCACATTGGGTCATACCGAGTCCTCTGTCATAAAAACCCACATGAGGATCAACTGATGCCCCGCACCATAGTTAAACATTGAGAATGAGTCGAATAAAAATTATACCCAAGATATTGTCTATAAATTTATACTAAATATTGTAGAAATGACACAAGGTGTGCCTCTATTCATCCATATATATTTCAGGTTAATGGAATTTATGGAATGAATCTATCCTCATCCACATCCTATGTAACTCTGCCCCTGGAGTGGACCACCAGGGGTGGTGGAGGAAAATCCTCGAACACCCTTCCATATCATGCAACTCTTTCCGCTCCTCTGTCTTGCTGACCACCACACATAACTCCTAGATCCATGCATTGTCTCTTCCAATACAACTCTTCACCCATCTCCCTATCAGTAACATGGTGGGTCAACAAAACAATAGAGGTATTTCCTCGACCATCATAATAATTTAACTTTCTCTCATGTGGCTGATTTGATCATTGGTGTTTCTCCTGCACCACATACCCACACATCTATGTTTGGGAAAGTGTATTTATCGTGAACTAAGGAAATGTTACATGCCTTCTACTAGCATTTTCTGATGCCTCGGCATCATGAAAATATTTCCAAGTCGCATCCACATGTTCCTCATCCAAAAAACATTCAATAACCAAGAGTGTACTCATGTATATCAACCACCAATGTCATGATATACCACTCCGAAATGAAATCATGTACTACCTATGTCTATGTTTTCCTACATAGAGTATCAGCAACACTGTTTCATTTCCCACATGTATATTCTAGCCAAATATAAAATAACTTCATAGAGTCAACCCATATATAATACAATATATTTAATAATTTATTAAAAATAATTAATTTATTAACTTATGAAGGGTATAAATATTAATTTTTTTACCAAATAGATAGTGTCAATGACACATCAATGAATAACCCTCTATAGCTAATTCGAGGTCGAGTGAATGTTAGTTCCATTTATGTGTAATCATCTATCATGAACCATATTCCCATAATTTATCCCCCTACAATAACTATGCTCTATTACAGATCCCATATGTATCAAAGAATAATGTACACTCCTCACCTTTCTCTGAAAAGAAGAAAATTTTTGTGGTTGTCAAATGATTCTTCAAATCATGGTAAAAATTATAACATGCACCATACGATTAAAAAGTTATTATATTCTTCTTTATTAAAAAAATTGGATATTATAATAATGAAATTTTCAAAATGATAATATTATTCTATCCCACTATCCCTAGAAAACTACCGATATCAATGAAATTTTATGTTAGCTCCAATGAAACAAATGCATTTACCTACTTTACGTCCTTTTATAATATTTCATATGAGATAATGTGACAAAAGAAGTGTACCCGACCAATGTAAAATAGTCACATGGATATATTTTATATATCTGATGAAGTATTATTTTAATCAGGATGATTTCAAGAAGATGGTAATGATATTCATGACTCTTTGAGTACACTGTGGTTTATTCAAACACAACCACAATCAAATCTTGGTATAGATGGATGCTTCAATTCATAAAGTCCATAATCACTACTGCTATCTTTCTAAATCTAAATTACATCATAAGGAACTCATTTAGTCCATAAAATATTTTTTAATTTAATATGAGGTATTTCAAAATGGCATACCATCATCTGATGATTCCATTAACTGACATTGATTTTGGAGAAGACACAAGCTCCTCAAAACTAGCCATGAAAATATTTAATATGTGGAAGTATATATTGGATCTTCCAAGTCCTCTCATTAATATTCTTAGAATAAATTCTTAAGAGAAATGTTTCATCATCATTATTATTAAAAAATACTATGAATCCCAAATAGATTTACACTGATGGATAAAAACCTTATCCATCAACTATTCCTCATTAATCTTAATCCCTTGAAACTATGTCAGTTCAATTATTTATGGTGGAACAATAAACGGATTAGCCCCAAATAATGTATCAATTATGAATACAAAATATCTATTATTTTAGATCCATGACACATCCATAGAAATCATATCATGTAAGATATAAACTTTTGGTAGAAATACATTGTGTTTCGCATCCCCACCCTGATGTGATAAACTATAAACATAGGTGGAGATCACCACTAATGCAAATGAACTATCTCTGTATGTCCCACTAGGATATAAAACTACCCATGGTGAATATAATGGTCACCCACAACAGCCATAAAAATCTATCATATAGTAAAAATAATTAGGTATTTAGGAATCCACTAATGATTTCGTTCCAATAGTTAACTGAATGAACGACATATTCCGAATGTAAAGATCCTATTGGAAAAGACACTCCACATCCTTGAGTTGAAACCCCATTCATACAAAGATATTTTTTGACCACACTCATAATGGTGAATTGATATTCCAAATCCTACTCAAAAACTCCACTTCATGACTTATAATAGTCACATGTTGTGAATAAATAAAAGAATGATAGAAACTGCTATTAAAAAAGGAACTAGATAGTGTAGAAGAAGAAACAAATCACCATATAATGTTGAAAGTATAACCTCTCTGTCCACCAGTGCAGGATGAATGAAAATAATCTACAATGTCCATATTCCAATTAGTTCCATTTGGGGTCCCTCAATCTATGCCTCTCTTATGATAAATTAACTATATCCGATAAGTACCACAATTATTGCATCTACCTCCACATCCTACGGGACACCAAATGTCATGATGATATAGTGTAGAAGATCCCATCACATAATCTGGTTCACTCTAGCATCCCCATCACTACCCATCCATCATGTTTTCCAGAAGAACCATTTTACATGTCCCATATTGATGTAATATTACCACTCTATAGAGGTTCTTGGAAAACATCTTCAAAAGTGGCCTTTCCTAACATACTAATGGAAAATCACTCAGGGTACATCCAATATAACTAATATTTAAAATTAGAAACTCTTTATTCCAAAGATTTGGAAAAAATCATCAAAATAATTCATACTAATCTCATAATATATACCTATTTACCATCAAACATGGGCCACATTTCTTCCAATTCTGTCTACATCTTATTCCCTTAGGATATGTGTTTTAGATCTACCACCTCAAAAAACATGATTAATAGAAATATGTTAATGTGGCACTTAAAAAAAAATTTACATGTGTCAAAGAAATTCTCTTCCGTAGTTATATAATCCTATATTAGGAATGGATAATGTCATTATAAGTCATTAAAACAACAAATGCCGTCAATTGTGGACATACTCTCATGGGTTAACTACATGAACTTAGTTCTCCTCCCATATCTTAGTGTCTCTAGATACATGTTCCCTAGAAAATTATCCCAAATTTTTATTCCATACCATAACATCTACCTTCTTAGTATGATCCTTTAGATCCCACACATGCATAAATGATCCTCAAAACATATTATCACCCAACTTTATCATCTTATTATGAAAAATCTTAAAATATTCAAGTATAATCTTGATGGACTTGACCATTAAATTTTCTGTATCTGTTCCACCCCCTCTAATTAATGTTGGAGTGTGATATAACTGAAACTCTCCTGTCATGTTAGTCATAATATTCACAACCTGATCTGACTCTCTATATATAAACTACATTAAGTCGGAAATGTTCTCGTGGAACTCCACTATTACTATTTCACCCTGCTCTATCAGGGAATGAAGCTCCACTGATGGAGGATCATTTCAATACATATCCTCTCATCGCTATATCAAAAAACACCATCATGGATGTATGTCTCTAAAATCTCAAAAATCATCTTAAGACATAGTACACATCATTAAAAAAAATTCAAGGATTCACATAAATCCAAAATATTTATCCTCACCATTTCAACCACAAGATCAAAACTAAGGAACTACCACCACCTTTATCAATCATACAGATATGTTAGGGGTAACCAGGGTAAACACTTTATTATTGTCTCATTGATCTATTATAGCCCAAATTATTAAAATGGTTCATCATTTTACCCCTTTAAATTATATACCCTTATCCATTTTTAGTTAAATTATTAATTAACAGGGAAAATTCAATTAGAAAATCATTGCAAAAACCAATTTTCCATTTCATACCGGAAAATGATACAAGTCGCAATAATTATTCAGCATATAAAATGATGCAAGCATTCTCAACTCAAATTCCATAATTTACTGGTGGTCAAATAACAAAAAATCTTCGAAATAATTTTCACATCACTAAACAAGTTAATCTTCCAATGATAAGTAACATCCAACTATAACAACAAACAAAATATATAAAAATTCAGCCACGTGTTCTTGATTTTTCCACCATAAATAGGTCATACACACTCATGATTTTGCTCATGTCTATGTCTATGATCTTCCAATTCTACTATATACCATTCCTTATATCAATTTGAAATAAAATAAATGAACAAAACTTCTAGTGAAATATTATAATACCCCAGACTACATTCCACATAATGGTTCACAGAACCAGTCTGTCACACTACCTGAGGTATACCTCCATAAAGGATAGTGGATATCAAGTAATAGTGATTACATGATATGTAATAATGGGGATTTTTTACCCTCTTTACAAAAGTAGAAAAATATTTTAAAATGGCAATGGATAACAAATAGAGTGTAACCAACTACATAATTAATATAATAACTATGAAAAACTAGTATAACATGATAAATCAAAATTAATACTATTTCAATTACTAAAGAGTCGATATTTCATTCCAAATAAGATTGATGTGTCAAGATTAAATCCCATAATAAAGACACATAATGCTCCCTCATGAAGGACCTGAAAACAATTATAATTTGTTGATCCATGCTCTATCGTGACACATCCATATATCATTAGACATTTTCTGTTATTCTTTAATACAATCAAGATGTCTATTTTTGTGTTGATTATGCATCCATAGTAGGATGTGAGTACAATTCAGTAGTCTAATAGAAACAATATCTAAAATAATATATAGTTAATAATAATGTATATAGTTTAATGAAGTATACTATACAATGCATATGGTAAAAAATTACAGAATTTCATTATTATTTATTTAACCACATCAATTAAATGTTTTTACAATGAAAACCAACCCGTAAATACCTACATCTACCCCTTAAAGATCCTAAAAAATCTATATGGAATATCACATATCACCATACAATGGATATCATTTATCATTTCATTTAAATTCAAAGTATAACCAACAAGAACCACATTCCAATGACAATCAGACCATTGTAGAAAATTTTTTCTAATACTCCATGGGTTTTTAGAGCCTCTTTTGTAATCCCACACCTTAGTATCACATGGGTATTTGGAGCCTCAATCTCAATCCCACACAGGCAATCTCATAAGGGTTTTAGTTTCCTTATTCTACATACAACACCTTAGTGTAACATTGTTATTCCAAGCCTTATTCCTTATTCATTGGAATAATACTCACAAAGTGGTATTTGGATCCTTGGTCCTTGTCCCACACATTAATGTCATGCTTATCTCATATATCATATTTAAAATTTTATTCATCATTATCCCTCTCATTGACATTTCACATCATTATTACCAATTTAATTATAATAAAAAGATCCATCACTTTAATTCACATGGAAGAACATTATTAAATATTCAATACATTTATCAAACTGTAATAAAATAATTATTTAACCCATCAATGATATTTGGAATGTGATATAATTCTAATAAATAAACCAATTAAATTTTTCATTAATCAACAAATTCAATAATCCCATCAATTGGACCATTACCCAATACCATTAACTGATCAATAATAAAATCCCATTAATTGACCTATTATACAATCAAGATTACTTTCCAATTTTCAATTAATTCATTAATAATTCAATTCAATGAACCCTTGTTCATCTATTTTAATATCAGCATTACCATTTAAATACATCCATGTTAATGAAACATCATACTCACATATAAAAAAGTTATAAATTCAAGGGTTCCATAAATTTATTAATCAATAAAGTTGTTCAATTAAAAATTTGATAGCCAAAAATTCCAAGTGAAATTTTAAAATACATGCACACAAGTGATATTAATGACTATAGTAAATGCATTTATACCACCTACTACAAGAAAAATATTGGAACCATGCCAATTGAAATCCATAAATGAAGAGGAAACATAGATCATAATCAATAATGAGATATAGATACAAAACACTGATAGATGATCAAACAAATTACCTATATAAAATATTATAACTAGATCCATCACCAATAGAGTAAAACATCAATTAAAAATTTGTGGGAAAAATGAGAAATATGGGGGAAAGCAAATTGGGATGAAAATCTCTTACAGGGAAAGTTGCATACCATTAATCGAGGATTCGATTCATCACGAAAAGATGTTGTAATTACTTGGAATCAATTTCCATAGATACAAAAAGATAGAGATCAGTTTTAAGACAAGATATTTCAATGTCATAGAATTCCATGAAATGGTTTTTAATTATATGGGATTATTTCGAGACTATGTGGTGAGACAATGTGTGATTGCGAGGCTCAGAGTGCACAGAGTGATGCATCTAAAAATGTTAATATTTAAATAGTGTGTGTGAGATTTTTTCCCCAAAAAGTGGAATAATACTTAAATAGGTGCCCATATCAGAAATCTGAGGGCACCGTTTCTTTTATAATTGTGGGTTTACCCAAGGCGCTGACTTAAGATAAGACAACATGAACCTCTAATGATAAAACTCAACAATGGATTAACCATAATTAAAATAATTTTTCAAAAATGTCTTTCCCAAATTCTTATAACCCACAAACAGTGACTCTAAATTAAAATCTCACACCATAGTTGAGCTCATGGGTGTATGATTTCCTTCAGCTGATCTTAACCATGGCTGTCATGGGTCAATGGTGGAAGTCAATTTTTTGTCGTAAATAAAATTATTAGTTAGAAATAATTTTATTTTCCAATACTTATAACTCCTAAACAATAAGTCAGATTGAAAATCATAGAGTATTATTGAGATCATGAGGGAATATATCCCATAGGTGGAACCTGTCATTGACTAGTGTAGTTCGAGGTTGAAAGTTACATTTTGAACTATTTTTATGTTTTAATTAAATAATATTGTAAGTGGATTTTCGAAATATTAAACCATTACATGAATCAGAAATTGGTCTGAAACATTGATATCAAAATGTCAGGATTCTCCTAGAAAAGACAGAACATCGACTTGTAAGTGTTAACCAGAAAAGATAGTTTTCAATTATTTTGGTAAAAGAATAAGATAACATAAAAAGTTACTTTATTTTTTTTCACAACCATTGGAAGTTATCACGACTGCGTAGTGGTGGAGAGACTAAGCGATGATGAGTCTCTATAAATGAATATCATTATTAGAACATAAACATGAGGCATAACGACACATTAAATGAAGTGTAACGGCTACATTGATTCATAAATGAAACAATGTAATAGCACGACAACACAACTTTTCAAATACAATGTCACATGTTTTTATTTTATGCGATAAATCATCGGATAAATCATGATCAAATGTTGGAATATATCTTAAAAACAAACTGGGATAATTCTCAACATCAATGAAGATGAATTTCAGTGAATTTCCCGCAAAAATAATGCACCTAAATGAATGCGATCGGAGAGCATCAAATGCAAATAAAACAAGAGTCCCTATGAATGAATCACTTTAAATATGAACTCCAATGAGGTTGGTGTTATTTATGTTTTAATTTCTCCCATAAATTATTCTAAATGATGAACATGGACCAACCAATGAATAATTGATCTGTGAATCACTCATTCTAGTGGGTGGGGTTGGGGGAGTTACTTATATTGGCTGTTTTCATTGGGATTATTTTTAAAATTGTGGTAGAACATTAAATCATTATCTCAGGTTTTCTAAACCTATAACGCAGGGGGCGTAGGTTGACATGAAAATGGAATGATCCCCTTTACATTGTGTGATATTCCTTACATCATTGTTGAAATATATGAAAAGTGGTTTTGAGGTCATAGTAGATAATATGAAATTCCCAAGATGTTGTAGGTGCAAAAGGTTGAATTAATGGACCAATAGAGTGGACTCGCTGGCACACTGGTGAAGGAAGCGGCGCCCGAGGGCCCCAGCGATGACCCACAATGGTGGACATGGGTGGGTGGTAAACCAAAATGATGGTGCATCAGTAGTAGATCCACAGTTGGCATATGCTACGATGGTGTTGTAGGACCTTCAGGACTCCAAGTGGGTGGCTTGCTATCGGTGGACGGGGCCACCGGGCCGCGTCAATGCACTACAAATGCGTCACTATATTATGTCACACACAGAATTCCATGGTCAACCAACCATGTTGGAGGAGATGGAATTGTGGATGTCCCATAGTGTATGGGGAGCAGACGTGACATATAGTCGTGTCTCTGCATGGTAACAACCAATCCACCTATAACAGATCAGGTAGGGAACTGACCGCCCATGGGGCCATACCCCCCTAGTGGGTCAGACCCGCCCCATCAAGTCGGGTCGGTCCTTGGGTGGGAAGGGTCTAGGTTAGGCTGTCAGAACCTAGGTTAGGTCTTTGGACCCCGGGTTGGGTCGTGTCGTATCAGATCAGACCTGAACCCAATAAACACATTTTTGAAAAAACAACAATATCATGTAAATCAGTCGTCCGATTGATGATCTGTTTGAAATAGTGGAAACCACAAGATAAGTAATATCTTCTGGATTACTCTGTTGCGGGTATCCTGGATGTATAAAATCATAGAATTACTTGAGTTATTGTTCTCCCAGAATCATGCACACAACGTGCGGAAACCCTATGATTGGTCGAGACCTCATACTTGCTTAGATGTGTTCATGTGTGGATCATCTATGACAGCTTAGTGGGAAGCTGCTCAATGTGACCCAACAGGCCCATAGTCAGGAGTAGCATTGTGTGACCCATCATACCCAAAATGCGTGATAGTATTATTTCCTCAGTATTTCCACGTTGGGAAGCGACTTCTCTGGGAATGGGAATGCCCGCGGTGGGGAGCAGAATCATTGTGACCCATCATACCCACAATAATTATTAGAGATGCATAACACAATAGTCCATGTTTAATGGGAAGTGACTTTTTCTTGCTTGACTAGCACATTTTACTCATTGAAAATGAGTAATCTAGTAGCCCATGGTGTTCGATGATTTGAATGATGATCATACATTCATACACTAGATTTTAACTGATGTGAGATGTCGTTCTTTGTGATCAAGTTCTATGGTTTTGTTTGTGGATTGTTTTGTGGTCATTCCTTTAGGTTTTTGGGTCCCAAAGGAGTATTTTGTTACTCACCCATGCACCGGCTATGCCTGAACGTGTCATGCCCCATGAAATAGATCGATGCATCGACGTAGACCTTGGTGGTCAAGGACCAGGTGGTGCTCGTTGTGACGGGGTAGACGGATTCTTCGACAGAGACATGGTGGTACGAGATGAGGTGGTGCATAGTGAAATGGGATGAATGGGAATACTCTAATGGAAAGAGGCAAATACCCTTCACCTACCCATCTGGTTGGGTCTTCTACATGTGTCTTACAAAGAATGTTTTTTTCTTTCAAGTTTTCAATTTGTCTTTTGTTGGTTTTGTACTCAGGACTATTTGACTTAAAAATTGTAATGTTACTCATTGTTTATTAGTGGTATATTTTTTTTCCATTCCATATATCTGAGATGTGGTTGTGTATCGGTGGGTGCATACAATTTTGGAAGAAAATTCCTCCCACTCGTGGGATAATGGCTTTAGTTCTAGTCTCCATCCGCTGACTTATGGGAGTGGGCTTGTGGTAGTCATGGAATAGGGCCCTAAGGTATAGGTCATGACAATGAGGTATAAGAGGTATTTGATTCTACCTCAATGACTAAGAAAATTTTGTTTTGTTTTTTTGTACAATATTAAATTTTTTTCAGTTCAACTTTCAGATTCGGGTAGTCTAGTGTTTGTGCGGTAGCTGACATTTCCATACCCCAGGACCATGAATTATGCTTTCTATCTCTATATAAAAAAGTCTTCATTTAATGAATAGTATATGAATTATGATTTTATCATGTTCCTCTAGCATTATAATAATCTCACTACATATAATATGTTAGACATGATACACTTTGATAACTTTCAAGATGCCTCCACACAGACAGTCAACCAGGATTCCAATGCGTGACCCTGGGGATGGTCCATAGAGTGACAAGGCTTTGGTAAAATGTCAATTTCCTATGAAAGAACCTTTGGGAGGTGTCCCATATTTACAATCTCTCATTGGTCGGTGGTGATTACCAGCTCTACTAGATGAGGTTGAATATATGATCATTTTCATTATTAGTATCTGTGATAGAGAAAAATTAGGTTCTACGATGATCCTGGATCACATGTGGCTTAGGACTAGATTGAGGTGGTGACCGAGTTATCCATCTATTCAGGGCACCACTATATTACATGGTGGTCCTAGATATGAGCCTTTTACATGTCTCACCAGGGTGATGATGGTGTTTAGATTGCCCGATCATACGATTAGGTGAATTTCTGGTGGACAGATCGTGATAACATCTCTTTGAGAAGGGGGGATTCTTTTTAAAAGCATAAGGTTATGTGTTTTTTAGAGCTTATGTAGGTTTGGCAGAATAACAAGTTGGTTTCTATTTATTTAGCTAGGCATACCGACACTTCTAGGTACACGATGAATATGATACGACCATGCTCCATGGCTACGAACTCTATTCATGGTGTGTTTATGAACATTAAATCCATTTTTATTACTATGTTAATTCATACTTATACAAGGGGTCAAGAGAGAACATTTGTGGATGGAAGTCCTTTGGCTAAGTATATAAAAGCAGTGGATATCAGTAGTGGGAATATGGGTAGACAGTGATAGACTCAAAGTCTTGAACGTGTGAGACATTCTAACAAGAGGTCCCATGATTGGGTATCTAAATCTCAGGGAAAATGGGTGTGTCTGTTCATCCCATAAAGAGGTAATTATTTTCATAATATTGTAGGAGACATACTTCTAGTGATTTTCGAGTCCTTCATTCTGATAGTGAAATAGTGGATGGGCCACCAGGGAAGAGGAAGTGAATGTAACTGATTAATCTACATGTTGGAAGATGTGGAAGAGGATTTAGGACAAAAAAAAGTGGAGATATTAATTGACATGTTAAATCCACAACCCCAATGTGTTATAAACTAGGATCACGGATCTGGATGAAAGGGGAATATAGTAGTTACATACGACCAGGGAGTATGACCCAAGGGCTATATGAATGATTCAAGGTGCGGTCTATGCCTACACAATGCTACTTTATTAACAGACAAAAGTGATAATCATTCCATCTTGTAACGAATATTGTTCAATACCTAGTGTTTAAGATTAAACTGTTGTTGTGATCCTTAATTCTGGAGATACCTATGGGTGGAGACTCGATAATCACACTTATTCTGACTGTGTGATATAACCCTTGAGGTGAGTGTTTTGGTTGGAATCACTTAGTGGTTGTATCGAGGCCTTACGATGTTAGCTTGTGTATGGAATGGTCATAAATATCCAATGACTTGATTGAATATTTTAGGTAAATGAATTCGATATATTGGAGGTGTTGTAATGGGATTATCCTTGGTCATTGAAAACAGAATCCCATTGATCATGGTATAAACTCATGAATATGATGGTGCATCTAATCTCTCTTTAGTCGAGCAAACTTAACCTCACAGAATTGGATGTTATGAGTTTTTAGTTCCCATGAAAAGTGGTGGAGTATAGGAATGTCCTTTAAAAAAATGTTTCTAGGATTACCTCCTAATAGTGAGATGGAATTCAAAATTATTCTACACCCTGAGATGCCACCAATATTACAATTTGTATATTAGGTGGGTTTCACTCATCTTCACAAGATGAGGGTGTATATGGGGGACTTGTATAATAAGGTAATAGTAATAACTAGTGCTCGTTGTTTAGTGATGATTACATGAACATTATCCATGTGGCTGTAGAAAATGTGTAACCAATAATAATGGATCGATGATAACGTCAACTAGTTGAGATAGGTATTCATTCTTATGGATGGGAATATGAATGTAGGTTTCCCCACAGTTGAGACATATATGATGGGATGATATCATCCAAGAATATGGCTTCAATTTAGTCTATAGTAATTGTTAGGGGAACGCAGTAGAGGATAGTCTCAGTAGGGGACCCAATTCATAGATATTGAATGAGGCATTATAGTAGTTGGATTCAATTCAGATATACTTTTAGGATAGAGATGATCCATCTTTGGATTTCTTGACGGTTATTTCCACTCCACTATTACAATGAGTAAGGGAAACACATCTTGGAGACCCCAGCATTGAGGCTACACATTCCCATGTGTCCACAGGGCATACCCTTGAGGTATATTCAAAAGGGTGGGGAGAAAGTCATAATATTTACAGGAATCATTAATGTACTAGTGGTGCTGATGTAGGTGGTGTTTAGGGAGTTCCCTACATTCCATTTGGTGGTATATCCTTCTATGGTGAAGAGCAGGGTTCAATAGAGAACACATGAATCCTCCACGTGAAGGAGATAGTATGACTCCACAGAGTCCCATCCACGATATTCTAAGATCATCATGATGGATTTAATACCTACTGTGAAACGGGTTTTATGAGGCGTTTGGGACTCATTTGTGCTTGAGTATTTCTATTCAACTAGATACTAATGTTTAAATAGAGAATACCATACAGACCATTGAAGATATGTATCATGCTAACGTTCTTGATTTTGGTCGTACTTGGGGGGACCCTCCACCATCGGTGGAGTTTGACTTCAAGATCGGATACCACTCCACTATCAGAATGAAACCATTAGAGGTTCTATACAGATGACCATACAGGTCACCGTTATTCTGAATAGTACATGGGGAGTCAAAATTCATGGGCCTAATGTCAGTATGGACTACCAATGAGAAGGTTCAGTTCAACCAATAATTGATGAGAACTGAACAAAGTAGGAATATATATTATGATGATAGTATACAGAGACCCTGGTAGTTCTAGGAGAGAGACCATGTGTTTTTCCTGGTCTCACCCCGACAGGGATGGTAGAGATTTGGCTGGGGCGGCATGTTTTCTCTAATGTTAATCGGACCATTCCAGATTCTAAGAATAGTTGGAAGGGTCCTACACCACCAAGCACTTCCCAAATAGACACACTCTGTGCTAAATTTTTTTCATGTGTTTCAGCTAAGGAGGTATGTGCAAGATTTGTCTCACATCATCGATTGGGGTTAGATGTACATTGGAGATGGGTGAAGTTTGAGGATATCCTAGTGGAGATAGTTGATATACATGATGGAGTCCTTCATCAATGTTAAATTCCTATATTGCACGTTTGCTGGTATTATGACTACCTCTGTGAGATCACATGTGATCCGGAGGCACAAATTCATGCTCTATAACTCCAATTTTTTTAGTCCTTGGGTTATGAGGACTAAATCCCAAAACGTTGGTGGCAATGTACTATCCCAAAATTCATTGTAATTTTTTAATTATATCGGATTATTTCAACACCAAACGATGAGACAACATGTGATTCTGAGACCCGGAGTGCAAGAATGATCCGTCAAAAAATCAAAAGCACTAAACAGTTTGTGTAATCAGTTTTAAAGAAAAATTAGAATAACTCTTAAACGAGTGTGTGGATCAAAAATATGAGATCATTGTTGCGTTGAGGACGACATGATTACTTTAGGAGCTTATTTAATTTATGTCGGTGTGGTCCACTAGTGAGAATCCCCCAAAAATGAATAACAGTAAATAATATAATGAAATAAAATTATTTAATTTTTAAAATTATTATAACTCATGAACAATGACTGAGATTGAAAATATAAGACCATTGTTGAGATTATGGGGCTATATGTTTTGTAGGAAGATCCTAACATTGGCCAGAATGGGCCAACTGTGGAAGTTACTTTTTTGGAAATAAATAAAATAATTCAGTAACACTTTTGTAATTTTCACATCCTTATAAAAATTAAATGGTAACTGATATTAGATATCTAAGAGTATGATTGAGCTCATTATGGCGTAGTTCCCTTAGGTGGAGCCTATCTTTGACTGACATGGGTCGTGGGTGAAAGTTAATTTTAGAACTATTTTTATGATTTTTAAATGAACAGGTGAGTGGGTATTTCTAAATTTTAAACTAATACATGGATAATAAATCATAGGGAACTGTTGAACTCAGAATGTTGAGACTCTCCAGGAAGCACTGAACATAGAACGGCGAGGGTCGACCAGAAATGATTGTTTTTGGACATTTCATAAAAATTATAAAATAACATAAAATGGTATTCTATTTATTTTCCCATCTTTTTGGTGATGGATCATAGGTGATGTGGTGCATTGACAAATTGAGGAAAAGATGCACAAAATAAAGATCATTAATGACTTGTCAGCATGAAGCATAATGATTCATTAATGGTATTGTAATAATTATGATTTTTCATAAATGAAATAGTTTAATGATGCAAAGACACAATGTAACTGAGACACTACGACATGTTTTCTATTTATGGGTTAATTCATTGGAAAAATAAGGATCAAAGGGTGAAATTTTGATAGAAAATATATGGTGATAATTCCATCCCACGACGAACAATGAATGCCAGTGAATTTCCAGCAACACCAAAGCAACATGAAAAACGATATCGGAGAGTGTCGAACGCTGATAGAACTCAAATCCCCACAGACAGATTTCATCGACCACAAAATCAAACGATATAGCGGTTTGTTTTGTTTTATATTTTCATGTTATTTATCTTAAATGATGAGCATAGATCACCCCATAAACCTGTTGATCCTAGGTTAACTCATTCTTGAATAATTGTACATCTATTGGGGTTTTGCATAGTGAATATTTTTTTAATTTTTATAAATCATATAATCATTTTAAAAAAATTTATAATCCTAAAATGTAGATGGATTGTGCAGACATGTACAAGGAATTTGCCCCTCTTCCTTATTCATTTTTTGCATTCTTCATGGACACATCTTCGATGTGGCGGCAAGGTGGATTTTCCGCTATCGCATGGATTATGCAATCCTCATGATGTCGTAATCCAAAGTTTCATGAAGATTGGACCATCCAAGATAACATGGTGGTAGGCTCTTGGGTAGCGGCATGCCACAGTGGCATGCTGGTAGGACCAGGGCGGCCATCCCAATCCACGGAGGTGCGGCAGGAGCTGCCGACCTCTTTGTCAGCAGATGAAAATGGATGGACGTGGCCACCCAGCTATGTTGATGCAATGGGCTGTGTCACATGCCACAGGATGTGGTCAAATAACCATGGAAGAAGATTAATCCCTTCACATGACCTAAAGGGTTGCGGGGAGCTGACGTTGTATCTATCCACATCTCGGCCGGGTAATAACCGATCCGCCTATGGCGAAGTATGCATGGTGTGGGTCGCCCAAGCAGGCTTGGCCGGACTGGGCCAACCCCAGGCTAGGACGGGTCCGGGTCGGGTTGTTGGACCTTAGTCAGGTCAGAGGACCCAGAGCAACCTCTTGTTGGATCACTCCTACCGGGTCTGACCAGACATGAACCCAACTGTACTATTTTTGGATAAACACCAATATCATTCAAATTGGGAATCTGATTTACAAGACGTTTTATGCATTGGAACCCTCATGATGAGACACATATTTTGGAATACTCTCTAAAGGCATTCATGGAAATTTTAATTTCGGGAATGGATTTAGGAAAGGATCTTTTCTAAAAAATATCACAATGTGCACAAACCATGTGGTTGGATGAGATCTAAAGACTGGTGACTAGCTACCCAATGTGGGTCAGCTACAATGGCCCAGTGGAAAGTAGCTTTGTGTGACCTGACATGACCAAAGTTGGGAGTAGCTCTATGTGACCTGGTATACCTATGATGCTCGACATGAGGAGTACCTCAGTATGGCCATGGTTGGAGGTAGCTTCTATGTGACCCTGGATGCCCACATTGGGGAGCATATTCTATGTCACACAACATAACCATGGTACTAAGTAGGGATGAGTACCAAAATAGTCCATGGTTAGAAGGATGTAGCTCTGTGTGACGCCACAAGACCAATGTACTCATTGAGGTGGAGTTCCCCAATAGCCCAAGGTGTTTGATGATATAATTGAGGATCTTAAATTCTTATTCTAGATTATACCTACTGTGCTATGTCTTTCATTTTGATCATTCATTGTGGGTTTTTTTGTGGATAGAATTTTTTTTCATTCCTTTGGTTTTTGGGATCACAACTAAGAGTTGTGTTACTCGCCCATACACGGGCTCTTCCTGCATGTGTTGTGCCCCGTGATGGTGATCAACGCTTCGACAGAGACCTTGGTGGTCAAGAACCAAGTCTTTCTCAGTGGGATGGGACATAAAAATGCTTCGAAGGAGACCTTGGTTGTCCGGGAACCAGTGGTGCCCAGTGATTTGGGACAAATGAGAATACTTTTATGGCTACAGGAAGCTACCCTTCACCTACCCTTTAGGTTTGATATTCTATAGTTGTCTTAAGAAGTACTTTTGTGTTTTATTATTTACACTATGTATTTTGGTGAGTTTTTATTCTGTCACATTTGAAATATATCTTGTACCTTCACTCTTCAGCTGTTTAGTGGGATTCATGTTTTCCTTTCTAGCAGTCTAGGATGTGTATGTGTGTGTGTTCGTGCATACATGGAGTCAGGAAGATGCCTCCCACTAATGGTATAATGCCTTCGATTCTAGTCGTCTGCCCCTAGCCTTTGGGAAATGGGCTTTGGGTAGTCATGACATGGGACTTGGGGGACGAGTTGGGACAGATATGGTGTCTTGTGATATGGGATGGTGGTTTAATAATTATTTATTTTTATGTTTAGTGTTTTGAAATTCCATACACATAGTTTCATGTATGGTTAGTTGGTTTATCCATTACCATGTGACAAAAATAAATTTAATTCATAGGGTATTTCATGGTTACTACTATGAGGGGTAAAATTTTGAATTTCCATTCCCCAGTTTTGTGAATCTCCAATATTGGTGTTCACAAATTTTTCTACATTTGGTGCACTGTTTTGGAAAATGATTACCCATTCATGAATTTACCCTCTTCTATCCAAAATCATTAAATTTAACCTAAAATCACCACTATCTAAAAAAATAAGATATATTCAAAATAGAAATATATTACATATAAACAATAGTAATAATTATCTTTAAAATATCTAGATCATATTCAACATCAGAAATTTAATGCGAAAAAATATTTTTACTACATATTTCATTTAAACTAATCATGAGAAAACACCCCTTTAAATTCACATATTTAATAGAAACATGAAAATATAAATATTATTAATTGGTTTAACTACATTTTAATCATCCATTTTAATAGAATGATATTTTAGATATTCTTAGATAATTAATTTATAAAATATCATTTTTGTTTTCTCCCACTTAAGGAGTGAAATCCAAATATTTTACTAGGTGACCAATTTCATCTGATAGTTTTCAATATGTTCATATTTATTATCATTCAATTTAGAATAATTATTTTTCTTGTTAGATATTCAATATTCATTTGAATTTTTTCATTCATTATTTGTCACTTGGTTTCCATGTTGAGAATGAACATGAACATCACTTCCATGTTTTGTAAACACAAATACAACACAATAATAATTGAATAAGATGGAATAATTATTATTTTACTCATAAGTATAAAATTTTAGATAATTTTATCCCAACCAATATACTTCATTTTCTTATATATCTATTATTTTATGATCTCATTATTTCAATTTCTCTATTATATTTCACATTATGATATTCCTTCAAAAACAATGATTTTTTATTTCTTTACACATAATATTTTGTGATTTATATTTATTGACACATTAGAGTTGTGAATTGGATTCTATTGATGATTTATTCTCTATCTTTATGATCCACTTGGAGATGATAGAAGAATCATGCATTTTATTTCATTATGTATTGTATGAAAAAACATTACACCTAATAATTG
The DNA here is from genome assembly GCA_963277665.1 of Viscum album. Taxonomy (NCBI): domain Eukaryota; kingdom Viridiplantae; phylum Streptophyta; class Magnoliopsida; order Santalales; family Viscaceae; genus Viscum; species Viscum album. The sequence goes on along the minus strand of OY728140.1, from coordinate 1,915,935,616 downwards.
TGATGAATATGAAATATAATTTTCTAAATACAACCAATGGAATTGGAATTCTTCTTTATTTGAAATAACATGTTCTCCCATTTTAATTGCACTTTCTATTTATTCATTTAAATTGTTTTGATTATCCTTATACGAATGTAATTACACCTGAAAATGTTTAAAAATTCAATCTAAAAATAATCTATTTTGGATTTTTTACATGGATTAATCAATTTTTTAGTTTCCATTAGGAGTTAAAATATAAAAATATTCTTCATGATTGTACTCAATCAATACGATTATCTATGTTTTCTCTTTGATTGATTCACATATTGATTTATACATTATCCTATTAATTTTCTTGTCTTGTTTTCATTATTCCATGGAATGAATTCTCTTTCTACAATAGAAAAATATTTCATATTTCGAAATGAATTTATTGGTGTTAATATAATAACGTCTTCAAAGGAGATGATTGTTTAGTTATATTAATTTATTTAAAATATTTCATTACATATTTTTCCTGGAAGGTAGCTTGTTCCATTTTCTTTATCACAAGATTCATTTGGGGTTGTGTTGTTCTATTATCATTAAAGCAGAACTTCTTTAGTTCATGCTGACACACTTCTTCAATCAGGGCACACATGATCCTATAGTGAAAAAACTCTTCATGGTATTTCAATATGTTTATAGTGTATAGATTAATTCCAAATTGGATAATATGATTAATTTTTTAATGGTTTATTTATTTACTCACATACACTACCCTAAAATATTGTATTTATATAGTCTTCATAAATTCATTCTTTTTGGAAGTATTCACTATCATGTTGCCAAAAAGTCTAGTTTCACCATGTGTTGATAATGATTCCCCTTCTTTTTCATAATGTTTTAGTATGAGAAGAATATGTGAATTATTTTTTTGAGGTTTTTATTTTCAATTTTTAGCATAGATTCGGAAGTTATTATTAATGATCATTATAGTGTCTAATAATTGTGATTTAGTTAATTAATAATAATTTTATCAATATGATGGTTCTCAAAATTTGGCCACGATGTTGTACTAGCAGATGATACTACATTTTTAAAAATATAATGATTTTTGTTAAGATTTACATTCATCCAATAGATAGTAGAATCATGATCAATAGATGATCAAAATCAACTATTTCTACCAAAATTGGTCTATTTTTCATAATTATTCATACCTAGAAAAATCTATAGCTACATCCATTATTAGAGGTAGTCTACCATTATATTATTGGGTGGATGAATTATTATTCTAATAATATTGGCATGTTACATCATGTGTCTTATTTATATTAATCAATAATTCAACATTTTCATAAAAATTTTCATAGAAAGAAAATTTATCATTTTTTATTGAGGTCAAACTAAATTCATGTTAAATTGTCATTATTTTAATTTGTCGTTCATGTTGTTTTCTACATTATATTAGATAGTTATAATGTTATTTTATCAATTAGTTTCTAACTTCAAATTGTGTTTCCTTGAATCATATTTTAGATTTGTTATATACCTCTAGGGAATATAACTTTTGAATGTACTCATCAGGATACATGGTCTTTTCTTACACATTAATTTGAAACTCCGAGAAAATAACTATTTTAGTTTATGTTGATAATATTTGAAAATAAAGGAAAAAATTATGAATGTTTAATGATTATGGATTACGTCACTATAAACATGATTAATAACTATTCTGTCATTAACATTTTATTGTAATTTCAATTAAATTTAATAAACTATTATAACGAAACGTTTTATATTTTTTGTATTGATTCAACAAGTTCAGTGAAATAATTTCCCATTTTTATCTCTCCTTAAATATTAATCATCATACATATTAATTTCCTCTTCATATGATTATTCATTCAATGGGATATTCCTTAATCCCTTAGCTTCCATCCTATTCCAATTTTTCATAGTCATGTCATAGAAAATCATTGTTTCGTCAACTAGAGAGTTGAAAATGTATTCAACATAATGTGAATCCCTATAAACCACATATATAAACATCAAATAATCATTGTAATTATAACGATTTATAGACACATTGATCTAATCAGAGGTAGAACTATGATATTATTTAACTTTTTGAGCCTATAATAATCATGCATAAATACTGAGGGGTGGTACATGAATCAATATAAATTATTATTTTTTATATTCATATAAATTACACCCAATTTCAATCAATACTACTCCCTAATTAAGAGTAAATTCCCATTTTCCCTTTTAAATACACATTCAATATGGAAAATAAAAGTTACAAAAAAATAGATTGATTCTTATAAGGATCCGTACTAATATACATCCATTATCAGGATAACTCTATTGTGGTTTAAAAAATTATATTATAAATAAAAATTGAATTTATTAAAAAGGTGTAGATTAAGTTCAAAAGTATAATTTCAGAACAAATAAACATTTCTGAGAGAGTGTTGTTCTTTATATTGGTTGCAACATTTCATCAATGAAAATTTTTACTCTTGAACCATCAGTAATGAAATGAAAAAATTGAACAAGATCTACGTCTACACAACATTCCTTTTAAATATTTTAATTTCCATGATTCAAAATTTCATGGGTAGATACTCCTTTTTTGATGATGTTCATGGTCTAAATAACTAAACAAGAAACCTTCATGAATGGAAGTGTAATGAATGGTGTAAGTTCATTGGCATATGTATTCATGTAAATAATAATTTCATTAGGTGGATCATACACTATCAATGTAAACTCAAATTTTTGAGGATTTCACATGAAAATAAGAGATCCTTATATGTTTCCTTATTACCATAATGCCTCTTTGAAAACATTAAGGATTATTCTATATAATAGTATGTATACTTGGTTCTATATTCTTCTTTATATCACCTAAAAAATAATGTTATGATGTATCCGTCCAATGAAAAAGAGTTGTTATTAGGATCCTTCTCTTCTGTATAAATTATCTAGGTCAGTTTGTGGGTATTATTGTTCATCATGATTTTAATGGTTTTTTGTTCACTATTATTGGATATAGGATCTCTCCCTCTCTATATATTTATTTTTTTATATGTATATTTCATTATATATATTAATATCTATGGTTAAAAACTATTAACCTGAAACTACTCAATGCAGTACACTTCCATAGATGTGATAATTAATCCACATCATGTATTCCATCCAATTATGTGATTTATACCCTTTTTCGTTGAATTTTAAAATACTGATGTCTTCAGTATTTAAATATGGAACATGAGTTTTCAATTTATGTGAACCTAATAATAAGGGCATCACATTCTACATAATATTATTTTATTTTTTCAATGAATATCATAATATTATCTTTATTAAATAGGAAATCACCATTTTGGATGTGCTTCATGTTTCACTGTAACATACAAATAAGAATCATCATCAGGAAAAGATTAATTCAATTTTAATTCATGAAATGTTAACCTAAATACATGAATGAAGTTGAAATCACTATATTAGGTTATAGTAATAGAATCTAATATATGAATGATCATTAATCATTGAAACACCACCATTGAGGGTTTCATGTGAATGGTGGTAGAAACCCCATGTTGGGAGGTAAGATTTGATAATTCTCATTTGATTCAAGGGATTAGATCTAGATCATATTAGAAAAAACAGTTTATTTGTATCATTTTAATGGGGATGAATAATATGTATGAATTATTCTCAGAAAATGGACTTGTGCTATGTTTGTGCTGCATAATATCAATAATCATATTTCTTCATTTATCCAATAAAAAAGACGTGGAATCAACAATATAATTCGTTTTATAAACTCCTAAAATCTTGGGAGTTAATACATAACTGTAAAATTGGGGCCTTATACATAGGATCCTAAGCATGCTTATGGTGATGTTCACTCTCTTGAGGGATTTATTTGTGGTCTCGACCTCAATCTACACTACCATGTGCCACCTCTTAGGGAAGGCCTTCCCATTTTTTTCATGACCTTCAAATTGAAAAGGAAATATTCATATCCATGGTTTATTTCCTTCTTTTAAATTTTCTAGACAATGTGCACTCTCCAAGTGACATATAAACAAGTATTTGACATTAATATTTGAAAAAATCATCATAATTTTGTGTATAATTGACTATGATTAAAATATAATCAAATTATATGATTCCATAAAAAAATATCCAGGAATCATCAACAATAATGGATAATTATCTTACCAAATGAAAACTAATGAGACCATAACAATTCTACAGGTATTATTACATCATTCATGTTGAACATTCATAGTGAATTTAATTTATGGAATCCATTATATTTATCGAATAATAAAAACTGATATTCTTTATATTTATCAAACTCATTACATCTTTCTCCATTATTGATTATTTACTAATAATAGAGGACTTCAACAAAAATTGTATTTTTATTCCTTCTTAAATATTGAAAAAATACAACTATATGAATCCACCATCCACATGGGCCATTAAATATTTAAATATCATTTCATTATTCATTTAGTATCCATGTTATTTGTTACATATAGTATCAAATTTAATGATATTATTTTAATATCCTATGAATGTCTGTATTGTATGATAACAATGATTTTTAATATATGAAATGGAAATATAATTTAAAAATAATTTTTAAGATATTATTCCCACACACATTAGATTATTTTCCCATAATTAGATTATTAACATTGAAATAATGGGTTTAAAATATGAAAATATCTTTTTTGAAAACCAACATCGTATAATGGGATAACATGACTTTATCAGGATAATAGAGAAAATGAGTTGTAAGGGTATTCTAGAATAAAACAAAATAGGTTCAATGTAAGGGAATATTAATGGGATGTGAAAATATGTACATAGAATAAAGGAATAAATAATTATTTATAGTGATTGTGGCCATTTATCTTATGAAAGTAAATGATAAAGATATATTAAATATCCATAGGAATGGAAAAAAAATGAAGAGTTATAATACCATTTGTTTCATTTATTTTAATGGAAATATGATCAGATCATTGTTTCAATATCTATATAATAATGACGATGAATAATTCTTCTTGCTAATAATATAGGGAAATATACACACCAGATATTATTTTATTTTATAATCAAAATTTTATCATTTGTGTTTTCTTCAATCAATTTACAATTCAACTATTTTTCCTTGAAATGAATATAAAAATCATTTTTTATTCATGATGCAGAAAAATTATTTTAAAATGGATCATTTTATTATAATATAGTGACAATTATTTCCTTATGATACTAAAAAATTTATAAAACCAATATGGTTAACACATATCATCAAAAATAATAAAATAATATAGAAACCACAACAGTAACACCACATGTAAAAAATAAATATTTATCCACCATATAATTTGAGTAAACATAATTGATTATAAAAATATCATAAAATAGGATATTGTTATGAGATAATAACATACCACCCTTTGGATATGGGTTCGACCCATGAATCCTCACTTGATGTGACATGTTTTCAACTAGAATGTGTGTTATCCATTTTCCATAATTATATTAATATCATTTCACACCCGATTTACTTTATGTGACATGTTTTCAATAGTTATGTATTTTTTGGAAAAATAGATACATTGTTGTATATCACATATATTTTTTGAAATTAAATACTACATAAATAAAAAGAAATTCTACATCATTTAAATAAATTAACATATTCATTCAACATATTCTGTAGAAGGGAAACAAAATAATGGTAAACTCATATTTCCTGTAAGTGTTATCTTTAGTGGAAACTATAAATAATTAACATAGAATAATAAATAATCAATATTTAATAAAGAATTGAAAATTTATGAATATTACTAATTTTTAATGTATAACTTCACTACAATGAATAAAAAACTCGTCATAAATATTTGATGGTAAATAATTGATATGAATTTCAACTTATTCAATAACTAGGGAACAATATTTATCCATGAATAATATAAATGTAATAATATATTAGATAATAGAAATTTAATTTATAGTTTTTTATATTCATAATATTATATATCATATTCTTAAAACTGATGATTTCGATATTGTTAAGAGTATTTATATGAAATTTTAAAACTAAGTGTAAAAACATATTTAATATTATCATAGTGATTATCCTCACGATAATATCAATGCATTGATGTGATATGTCTTTCCAAGACCCACCAATCATATAATATCAAATGCATTCCTTATATATCCGTTATTAAATTTAATTCATGTGTAATATGCCTTATAATTAATTTTTTTTATTGAATATGAATATTTACCCAGTAAATAATATATATTTTAATGTGAAACTCCTAATGTATATATGAAATATGGATTAAGTATTAATCACATCCTTTATAAATAATATTTATATTTAAGTCAAAATTAATTTCCAATGAAAATAAAAAAATGAATATTTCATGATATTGTATATTTTTAATGGATTTTAATACTAAAAGATAAATTTAATATCTTTCCACAAAAAAATAATTTCAAACAGTTCAGATAAAAAATATGAAATGAATCATTTAATAATATTACAAGTGGAGTGCACATAAACTAAATGGTGTTTTCCCTCGATGTATAGAAATGCCACAAAAATATCCTAAATTTGTTTTGCAAAACAACATTTTAATAAATAAAATAAAATTAAAAATAAATGTATTAGTATTATAAATAATATTACTTAAAAAAATAATTTTAAATGTTTTATGTGAAAAAATTATTGAGACTTCATGATTGTGGGAAATTTTCATTCATATCAATATTATTAATAAAATATTCCATTAAATTTTTTATCTGAAATGGTAAAGTTTATTTTTTGAAAAACATCACGGTAACTCAGTTTGAACCATTTTAAAAATAAAAAAATATTGGATAATAATTAAATTAAATAATCATGGTAAAAAATATAATATTTTACTAATCGTTGATTTCGAATAATATGATTTTTGATCGAAGAGAGAAATATAGTATTTTTTATTAAAAACATTTTATCAAACATTTTATGATATTAATATAGGAATATATAACTATTAATTGAAAAATTCATAAATAACAAGAGTATATAAAAATTTATTTTTTTATTAGTAAACATTAAATTTATTTACCTCAATTTAAATTTACAAATAGACAAAATTGATTTAAATGAGCTTGAAGAATAAATCTATTACAACTTTGGTAACATAGAAAGCATAAGAAAAATGAAAGTAATTGAATCAAATGAAACATTAAATAACTTAAATATAAATGGATTCATTGTATATCATATTAAATTAGAAGTATATACACCTAATAAAAAGATTAGTTTATAACATGACATATGTCCCAAATAAAGAACTAAAAGCTTAACCACCATTATAATGATCACAAAATTGAATTAGGGATTAGTTTTTGACTCAATTATGTGTATTAAATTGAAATACTCGCCATAAAAGTGGAAATACAACATAATGTAATGAGAATTAATTTCAGAAATAATATTTGAATATCAAATATAATAAAGAAGTAGTGTATCCCAATGAATATAAATTTCATTGTTGAATTCCATAGCAGAAGTATATATAAAATATTATTTTAATTGGATGAAATAAATAAAAATCAAACATAAAAAACCCAAAATTATGAATTATTTAATATATTACATCCTAAATTTGAAATATATATATTGTATAAATAAATTAGGTGCATAACATTACAATATAGCTTAATTAAAGGACCCTGAGAAAAAATCCCTTACCACACACTTTCATTTGGATGAATGATATTTATACTCTTATATAATAATTTTATTTATGTTATTTATCTACAAAATAAACATATTTATTATTATATTATATGATCTAATCCTATAATAACATACCACCACAGAAACATTATAAATTTATAATAATAATAATTATTGTTGTTTATGATGTAATTTTCCTTATTTTAATATTCAATTTTTTCATGAAACATCCTTTTCATGATTATCTGATACCGTTAAATCTTATATTAGTTGATATTACTTTTCTAAATTTCATATTTACTAATCTAATTCATTTTTGAATCTTGTCATGAAAGTCAGTCATTATAAATGAGTCACATAATTTCATGGAGACGGCAGTTTGTACATATACACATAGGATGATATAATATCTTTTATTAGTTATTTGTTATTAAAGTATATTTTATATTAATTTTAATTAATTAATATATTTTCATATTTATTTTTTCTAATTATTATATATATCACTATTACTATCTATGTGAGTTAGTGATTGACATAAAATTACAATAGTTCACGAGGTGGTAGTCAACCATAAACATGAGCAATTGATTAATTTACCATTTGAGGGTGTAGGATATTGATAAATTTAATTCCATTAATATAATAAAATATAAATATATTTTTAATCTTTTTTATTGTATTTAAATTTTAAATACATAATTAATTGTGTTAAAATAATAAATATAATGATAGGGATTTGTGATGAAAATAAACTTTCCTTAGATCATTCTCCTTTGGATGTCTTTTTAAGGACCCATTAATCTATATTTTGTGAACAATTGGAAATCATTAATGTGGATATGTATGTTTTTACGGGTTTATTCAAGGGTTTTGGTTTATCTAAATAACTGAATATGTGTAAATAAAAAAGGGGTGAGATAGGCCATTTATAAATTATGAGGAGTCACAATTTTGTAAATACCCAAAACCATTCCAAAATTGGAAACCACATCAATATCATGTACAAGAGAAAATTTATAAATAATTAAATATATAAAAGATAATGCCTATCAAAATTTACACTATATAAAAGAAAACAAGTTTAATCATTTTCTTCATTATTATCTACATTTCATATCTTTTATGATTTCATTCTGCACCATGGTAAATGATTTTTATTAACATTGAAATTTATCGATTAATTAAAAAATTGATCCTTTTTATTAAATTTAGACCATATTATCCTTAATAAAAACACAATATATCCAAAAAAAATTATTTGATTTGAAAATTAATTTTAACACTAGTGAATGTAACACACAAACCCTAGTTCTGACCATTACAATGGTAAAAAAATTTACATCTTTTCTAATCAGTATGAATAAAAATTAAGGATGACTAATTATATGATATTAAATATAAATTATAAAAATATTGAATAATTTCATAAAATGTCCACTTTGATAATTAGAGTAATTTAATTTAAAATAAATCATACAGTCACTTCTTAAAACAGATTTTCAATAAATGTATCTTTCATGAATTGGATGATCGTATATTAGCATTCTGTATACAAGACATCATGGAATAGATTTTAATTTATATAGAGTTAGGTAAATAAAATAAATATTTCATTTAAACTATTCAAAAATAAATATTATTATAATTAATTTTAATGGTGTCACATTATGCATTTTGAAACAATTTTTATAAAATTATGATTTAAGGCTGATAAATAAAAATATAGAAATTTTTTATACAAATGATTAATATATAATTAATTATTTTAATTATAATTAAATAATAAATTTTATTCATTGAAATCAACTTTCAAACACAATGGGACTTTAAAAGTACATTATATAATGAAAATATATTATTTTTCAAATATATATATATTTTTCTATTCATTAGAAAATCATCCTTTTTCGGGAAAATATATATAAACCAACATATTATAATTTTCATATTATGATTTATAAAATTAAAATTAATTTTTAAAATACATGTTTCTAAACAGGTCAGCATATATTATAATTTCAAATATAAGAAGTAAATTTAATTTTTCTGAATAATTTTTAATTTGGATGCATAAAATAAATTTACTATAAATTTTAGTTATTATTTTCAATCAACTGGTCGAAAACTATTATTTATGAGAAACTATATATATATCTTTTATAATTTCATTAATAATATTGATACCCACTAATTCAATAAATATGATATAAGGGAAATATTGAAATAGCATCCCACAGTTTGTTTAGGATCTATGTTGCAAATCTTATACGCTATAAAAAAGGTTATATTATTTTAAAATATCAAGGATATTATATTGATGGTTATTATTGTAACTTTTATGTTTAGAAATAATTATAATTTAAAATATCATGATGTTACAAATTTAGTTTTATTCATTTAAAGACTAATAAAAAATTTGTTACATTTATGAATGTGTAAGGAATTTTTAGTGTGTATCTAAACAATAATATCACCACCCAAAATAATTTAATGAATCAAGATGATTGAAATAAAATGATATATTTTAATTAAGGGTTGAGTCAAAAATGGATTTGTTGTCATATATTTATTTGACATAATAATCAAGACTGGGTAGCTACCAATACATTCAATGATCCACATATTAAAGAATAATGTTGACAAGAACGAGAGTAATGTAATAATGGTAAGTAGAAAAAAATCTTCACATATTTTGATGAGTGTTATAAAAAATATTATCTATATTATAAATAAAAACAAAATAATATAGTGTCCAACACTGACTCTATTTTCAAAAAATTCTAATCTTCCCATCAGCGGATGGATAATAGTTATAGGGATTTCATTGTACAAGTAACATATTTTGAGTGAAAATAATTCAATGTTAGTTATGCATTGAGGTTAATGTTTTGGTTTTTAAGAAAATTTCCATACTGAGTGGCGATTTTTCTACAATGATGAAAAAAGGGTATGGTTGGTTCTTTTATATATGAAGACCAAAGGGTTCTAGAATGGTCGCTAACATTACATAAAGTTATATTTTTGGGGAACACACCAATTGTGATTCCCATTAACTATAATTTTATAATTTAGTTGGTCAAAAGGATGGATAACCTATAAATGTGAATCAAATATACGAATCATATTCCATACATGGTTTAAAATGAATCCTACCGATAACATCACTTATTTTCATCAGAATATATAGTCATTATTAACCTAGGGTAATGATCAATCCTGGATGAATGGTTGGCATATGTATTTCATTAATGCAATACATGATTATTGGGGTTAAAAAATGTTCATATCTTGATCATATATCTTAATATGTTGTTGAGGAATCTTGACAGGCACAAGAGTAATAGGGATGTGGCCTTGTTAAAAATAAATATATTAAACTATATAAGATCTATCTAACCCATTTATATTACCTTAGGAGATTAATGAATATTTTTTATTCTTGGATTACATATCTATGTTGTTTAACTATATAGTCATGGAAGAAGAAAATATATTGTGGAATAATACTATTTTGAATAGGGAGAGGGGTACCCTACGTGACCCACATTCCATTTTAGATTATTTCCTTATTCAAATGGGTAATAACATATGTTTTGTTTGGGATAATTGTTTTGAGAAAATTAATATCATCGATGGGGCTCGGCAATGGGATTATTTTAATGATATACTATGATGTTATCTTTTGTATTATGATTTTTTGGATGAACCTAGTTGAGTATGTCAGGGAATATCATTTAATAAAAGATATATTTATATAGGGAATGTAATGGATAATTGTGAAGGAGGGATAAGTTGATTCTCATTGTAGCGATATTATAATTGGATCTCGATAACAGACCTTCATAGATAGATATCATGGATGGTACATCATGATAGTAAGTCCAATGATCCCTCATTGAAAAATCTTTTGAATTGGTGGTAACAATGGGGTCACAACGAAGGTCCCTCCAAAATGATCATTACAATTGGAAAATTAAATATAAGAAAATATTTTATGGTCCTCAGAGTGGGGGCCTCATGAATGAACCCCACATGGCATACCTCTAGTATTGAATTCTTTGAGGGGACTTAGTAATGATATTTTTTGGGTGGTCCCATATAGCATGAACTCATTGGTGAATCCTCACATTGGACAATCATTTTATTTTATTCCCATAATACAAATTTTCATTTGGAACATTATGATGATTCAAACTCATATTATTAATTTAAGAATAGATAATCACATCCCAAATGATAGAAAAAGTACTTTCCCAAATGGGTTAATATTCGACAGTCCTCTTACATTGTGTATTTTTATTAAATAGACTTTTTATTTGGTATTTATAGGTGACATGAAAAAACAATCTACCCAAAATGGGTGTATTTTTTTGTATTATACTACCTAATTGATGTTTTAGACCATGAATTTGTTTCCCTTAACCTAATATTCTAACCACCTAAGGATGGAACCATGAGGGGTATATAAAATCCCACCTCATGAACTAATATTTTTTATGAAACCATTACAAGGTCACATTGAAATCATAGACTCACTAACATGTACACATGAATCCCTTAAGGGTGCCACACTTTCATATGGGGTCATTCATCTACACAAAAGTGGTGATTTATTATTTTATTTGTTTTTTATATTGATAATATTTATATAATAATCTAACTAATATGTTTCTTTATGAATATGATTCCTTTTCTTATTTTTACATTAATATATTTTTATATTGTACCCAAAACATAGTTTTCATAAAAAAATTATACTATAATAATGGGGATAGATCTATATTAATTGTTGAATATTATTAGGTTGAATGTTATTACATATATAGTTAATGAAGTCCCTAGAGGGCTCCACCAATTTATGTTGGCATGGGGGAATATCATTTTTAATTATGGATCTATGAACGTCACTCATAAACAATAGACATCCTTCCATATTATCTCATGACAACTCAAAAGATAATATACATATATGATTTATATGTGTCACTGCTCATATACAATTCTCTGTGAACCATTCATTATGTATGAGTTCCAGTGAATCACATCTCATATATAACATATTTCCTGATGAATTTAATTTTATAACATTTAATTAACATGGTTCATTATATCAATGTTCTGATCATATTCATTATCTATACAACTAAATTAATTTTTATTATCACATAATCAATTTGTGATAAAAAAATGGTTTGTGATCATCTATGTACTTTTTAATAACAGATTTTTTTCCAATTTTAATATATTTCATAATTTATGAATAAAAATGACATTAATGTCCCTAAAATGATTTTATTTATATAAATAATACATCTTTTATATGATATTATCTTTATGTTTTTAGTATTTCTGTAGAATGGTGGGATTCCATTAACATGAATACCTAGTCTGACCCTCTATACATATTTTCATAAAAAGGAATCTTCTTTCATTTATACCAAACCTAGTCTTGTAGAATATCTAAAATATGATTGGATTCCCAAATAAAAATATGGTTTTTATGACTATGTATCAATCATGTCACCAACTCGTTATATATCATTAACATGGTTTACATATTCATATTACTATTTTCAAGAAAATATATCCACCCAATGACATTCTATTCCAATAATGAATCATGAATGTTCATACATAATAAATAAATATCCATTAACTAATGTAATTGATGATGAATATCAAAATAAAAATCAATCAAAACTATTCATCTATAATCACATATTCAATTAAAAGTCCCAATAACATATGAAGTCAATAGAATGATATGTTTACTAGAGGTAGAATCATAGTTGAATGGGTTTATGATGTTTTGTTAAGTACGGTTTTTTCTTAATTTGTTACCATGATAAATATAATTGGACTATAAGAAATTTTATGAATCTCCTCATACATGACAGACCATCTAGAAAAAATTCGTGTAAAATAATTCCATTATTAATGTTCATGCAGCAACACATCTTATCTACCTCATGATGGGGTGGGGATGTGTTTTGTGGCATATTTTTTTAAGAGGTAATCCAATTCCCCATGAGGATATATAAATAGTTCATTCCTAATAATAATTATTATGATGTTTTAGGATATATCCATACCATAGAAAGGAATGTATAATTGAATAAAATAGTAAACAAGGCAAATACCACATTTCCCATATAATCATGCACTTTTATAAATGGGTGGATATAAAACATCAACTCAATGGTCCAAGTGATAGAGTAATGAGATAAAGTAGTTGTCCAACTCCACATGCATGGAATATTGAGAGAATAAATATGTTTACCTTTAACAAAATACAATAAAATTAATTTTGATATATATTTTATCCAGTCATGGTCCCCCATAATCAGATTAAATGGGTTCCTTTCTATGTTTTGATGTGGGTGATTTTTCACTTATAGGATTTCCCATAATAATGTATGTGTTAGTTTTCTAGTGATTTTGAAACAAATAAAATCAGGTAGACCAATTAACATTGGTGTGATAGTTCTATATTTTATTTACAATACACTAGGAAACAAATAATTAGAGAAACCCCATATTAGATTTGTAGTCTATTTTAACTATTTTATAGTGTGATTAACATATACATACTACTAAATGAGTTTCATGACCACATTGAAACATCTAATATTTCTTCATAGACCATAATTATCATTATTATAACTGTTGGTACAATATCATTGAAAATGAATCTAGTCAAAAAAAATTTAAGTAATCATTTTCAAATTTTTTACTTTATATATTTACCCATCCCCAACAGTTAATTTTTTTGAGAAAAATATGTATTACATGGATGAATATTAATTTTTTAGACTTTTAATGAGGATATCATTGTTCAAATGGACATGACAGTCATATGTGATCCTTATTCCACAAATATATTTTCAATGTAGTTTACGTTTTTGTGAAGGATTTATTTATTGATGTTTATTATAATGTGGGGTCAATGATATCATATCAACAATCACTAACACTTGTTTCTAATAACTAATATGAAAATTAATCCAAATATTTTTTATCACATTTTTTTTCCATAAAAACCATATATATGGATTTTTTCCATGAATGTATATAGAATTACTAAAATTCATTAATAAGAAATTAGGTCTGATATGTAATTATACCACTAAATTCATAAAACCAATCTCTTGATATCATTTTGTATTGAATATTTAATTAAAATTTCCTCAAAACTAAGAAAATGGAACAACACTGGGAATCCCCATCTTAATATATACCTGAAATCAACAGTTGTCATTATCTAGTTATATTTAGAAAAATTAATCAAAAATCATAGTTATTGATCTTACTAGGATGATTATAAGTAATGAATAATGGGGAAAACATTGAACAAATTTATCCTAAAAATATATTTTTTTCATCATTAGAAAAATCCTCCCCTAGCTCCAAGATCCTACATCACGAACCCGCCCAAGTATCACAAAGTAGTGCTATAAACATGTGACACTTTACCTTTGCCAACATCCTGGAATATGACATCTGCAAAAGCACCAACATGCCAATGTAGGGTGTGAGTATTGAAACTCGGTAGGTTTTCCCTGATGACTTCCCATCCCATGTCTGGATAAAAAATGTTAGCACATTTATAAAAATCATTTATATAAAACAATTCTAGAATTGTTCACAATATAACAAGGTCCATGTCAAAACCATTTTCTAATAAAAACCATCTTTCTCAAGAAAATATACCAAGCAAATATTCTAATCAAATTCAACATTCAATTTTTTCACATTCATTTCATTTCACAAATCCACACCACCAACCATGAATGCAACATGGACATCCCTATACTCCCGAGTGGTGAGTATTCCTTCAACTAAGTCATCACATAGTGGACTACCTTGACAGGGGTACTTCACACCCTTATCTATCCCAACCATTTTATGGGGTACTTCTAAAAACCCATAAATATCAATGAGATTTTTTTTCTTAAACTCATTGGGATTTTTTGAGTACATAGTTTTTGACGATACCTGATTCCAAGGCCCGGTGTGCCCGGAATAATTTTCCGAATATTAGCTCAGGTACGTTCAGTGATCGAACGAGCGTGTTTTTCTATCTTTTATACCATTGCTCAGAAATGAAATCTCAGGGAATTGATGAACTGGCAGAACTGGTAATTTCATAAGAGGATCTTTAGTGAAGAAGCGTTTTCACAAGAGAAGAAGTTAATTTTTTTGGATTAATTTAGAGGTGAATAAAAATGTGGGACAATTTATTTTTTATATCTTAAGTGGTTATAAACTACATGGGGAAGCTAGGGTTGGACCCAATAACATCCTAATTACCAATGTGTGGATAAATTTTATGTGGGACAAACATTGTCCCCAACCCTTCACATGTCCATAACTCTCATAAACCCCCGCCCCCTTTAAAACGTGTTAACTCCCTTTAATTAAGTAACTCTTCCTCTCTATCTCTTTATTGAATTCCATCACACACATTTTTTAATTAATTGAAACATTTCATTAATTAATTATGTGTTTGAATTTGGTAAATTTGAATGCATGGCATGATTTAATAAAATAAGGCAATCCTTATTTTATTTTGGGTTGGAAAGTTGTGTTGATATTTTGGGGAGAGAGCTATAGCTTTATTTCAAGAACTTCATCCTAAATGAAGAATGCCAACTCTTGATGATGAACATCGACTCAGCGACCCCGGTTTCTCCGTCCTATTCTTCCTCCATGACAAGGGAGGAGACACCAATGAGGGAACTCGCCAATGACGTCATGCCTTACAATCTTTTCTCTGTGACAAAAATGGGAGACACCACATCCTCCTCGGATACTCTCTGTTGACATCTATGAATCCTTATCCCATGACGCTGACATTCGACATCGATTATCGAGGTAGTGGTGTGTTTGTATTGAGTATTGATTGTTTTTTCTTCCATATCGTTGTTCCTCTTAAACCACTTATTATCGAACTAATGAGGAAGGGACCAGACCAAACTAACACGGTCGGATACCTCATCCGTTCTTATGAATATGTGGAGTTCTTCGGTCGTTCTTGAGCGGTGAAACAAGATGTGTTTCTAGAGCCAATCAGAGGCCTGAAAACATCAAAAATGGACTCAGAGCATCAGGGCGACATAGAAGCGGAAGTTTCATAGAAATCGGATCATCCGAATGAAGAATAGACACCCCGGGAGGCGTGCTGGCCAGAGGTGTCATTTCTGGAAAATTCTAGAATACATGGCATGTACTCTAGGAGAACACTCCGTGTAGTACAAGTGTATTATGGCTTCTGTTGTGGACGTTAGAAAAGTAGTACACAATGTGTGACTCTAGACACACGTCACGTACTCTCCACTCTATTTGACAGAGGAGACTTCGATGAACATGGCGTGTATTTAGGGAAAATACACGGACACTGATAACAAAACACGGCCAATTAACACGGCGTGTATATTATTCATAGAAAGGGAGATACGTATTCGCGTGGCTTGACATGTAATCTGGGAGATTAATGGACATGGGAAGAACCAAATGACTAAGATTCACGGTGTGTACTACCTTCACCATGGTATAAGCAGCTTTATGATGACTCGGCGTGTATTCCGGAAATACATGGACACAGGGTAGAGTACTTGGGCATGTACTCCACCACACGGCCAGGCATGGCTAGCGCACCTGGAACCAACCCTAGAGGTTTCGACACGGCATGTAACCATTCTACATGCCGTGTACTTACATATCTACACGACCAGCCCTGCGACATGGCCCGTATCACACATGCAGTACCTGGTGTCTGATGACACGACGTGAATTGATTACCAAAACGTCGTGTACTTTAGGGAAATGGCTTCGTCGTCTTATTCTCCATGATTTGGGCACATTTTTCTTGGTTTTCCCCTATTACATGGGAATGAACTACGAGATAAATCAACTCTGGTCTTCATGATAGTTGATGTATCGATCATTGAATCGAGGAGCGGACCCTCTAGAAAATGAGTGTGATATGTGAATGAACCCTAGAGATGGCTGTGACTACAATGACGATGATCACTGTACTTGGATACTCCATGGGTTCAGCATCGAGGATGACTGTACTTGGATCCTCTATGGGTTCGGTAGCGATGGCGACTGTACTTGGATCCTACGTGGGTTCAGCAGCAATGGTTATTGTACTTGGATCCTACGTGGGTTCGGTAGTGATGACATCTGTACTTGGATCCTACATGGGTTTGGAAAGGGATATGATTTAGGGGCTATATCGATCATCTCCACCCCTCTTCGTGAGTAGTATACCTGTGTGAGATGAGTCTTGACTCTCAATCATTATCATCGATATGATTTACATGCATTCCTATGTGGACTGGATTGTGTTATCCTGTATGGACTAGGTTCTATGTGGGCTCTTGAGTAGGAGATGAACTGGAATTGATGACTTTGTAATATGTATGTTCATATACCTAAGTAGAGTAGGTTGATAATTCGTGTTTGTATTATTCCATTGTGGTTTATCCTTTGTGCATTTTGGGAGAACTTCGAGAGTCTCGGGGTCCCTTCTAAGTATCGTATACTCACCCCTCCACGGGCTATGCCGGCAATACATTGTGTTTGATGCAGACCACCGACAACACTAATCGAGGTGGAGTCTTGTGGAGCGGGACTGTACCTGGATGTGGACCATTTGGCGGGACGTACTATGAGCGGATGGCCGGAACAGAGGAGCCGATGAGACTACATGTACCCACCCATCAGGTGGGAATTCTGGAGGAAAACTTTGTGGTTGCTGCATTACTTTTCAGTTGTTGTACTTTCTTACTCAGATGTACTGTACTTTCAGTTGGGATTGTGTACTGGCCAATTTACATTCCAGCACATACTTTTGTACTCAGTTTATATAGTGTTTACTTCAGCTTGCTTACTCTTTTTTTTGTTTAATTATATAAAGTAAATGCATTCCCTTTTATCGGGATTTACACCTTTGGTTCTATTAGCTAGCCCCTGTCCTATGGAAGGCGGGCATGGGGTAGTAATGAAACTGGCCCCGATGACGTTTGGTGACAAAATGGTATCAGAGGAGTCAGTTCTAACGCAGCACTCAAGAATCTGATAACATCTTCTATGAAGAAATAGTGTTGAGAGTATAGAGTGTGGTTTTTAGTCGAGGGAGTCCAGTGTTAGTGTGGCAGCCGACGTATCCATACACCAGTACCTTGACTTATAATTTATGACACAGTGCTCGAAAAGACTGATTGCATGTGTGTTTCAAAAATTTTCATTGTGATTACTTTGTGTCAACTCACCAAGTATACTATATTAATCATGGAGCACCTGTTACTTTTCAGGATGGACTCATGTAGGTAGCCAGCTAGGGTTCCAAGCTTCGGGCGAGATGGCAGCCAACCGAGTGATGAGGCCTCGGTGCAGGGCCCCATTACAGCAGAGGCACCAGCGGAACCTATACCTGTTGGGACACCGTTACCACCAGCCCCTGAAGCGGAGAGTGCATGTCACCTGAGTGCACTGCACGAGTTTCAGCGACAGAGGACGCCCAGGATCCATGGAGAGATGGACCCTTAGGTAGCCGAGGATTGGATAGAGGTTATCGTTCGAGTCTTCATATTAGTACGGACACCAGCTAACCTTATGGTGATCCTTGTGGCGAGTCTCCCACAAGCAGCAACAAGTAGATGGTGGATCCTGATGCTCCAGGTGCATGATGAGGAATCCCTACATTGGACGGACTTCGAGAGCCTCTTCCGCTTGGATTTCATTCCAGCCACCCTCCGTGCAGTGTGCATCCAGGAGTTACTACAGCTATGGTCAGGCAGCATGACAGTTTCCCAGTACTCGGAGGGATTTACCGACCTCTCAAACTACTCAATGGACATGGTATGAGACCCATTCTTTCGGGCCTGGACCTTTGAGTAGGGACTGAAGCATGATATCAGAGCGTAGATGATCTCCCACAACATTCTGACACAGGCTGGAGTAAATGAGAGATCCCTTCATGTGGAGAGCTTCCTTGTGGAGTCGACGCTAGTAGCGAGGCTTATCGCAGAGTGACACGTAGCAGATTCATCTATAGACGGCAGTAGACAGATGTCGCCGAGGTCCAAGAAGACCATGCCATCAGGTGGGCGACCTTAGGATTCTGGTTCGGATGTGCAGGGTACACATAGAAGAGCAAATCATACGAGAGGCAGGCAGTGCTATTCATTGGGCGGGCAGTGCTACATGGCTCGTGACTGCCCGACCCTCCATGAATAAGATCACTAGACTGTTGAGGGACCTTCCAGGTAGAGGCAGAGGTTGGTCCGTGGCGGTCCGCAGGGAGGGGTGGATTTGGTAGAGGAGCTGGCCAAGTAGCAGGTGGGGGATGATGCTTCAAGGCTCAACCACCACCACCACCATGAGGACTACCCCGACCATAGAGAGTTGGCAGACAGGGGCAGGCTCAGCTCCAGGCAGTCGAGGCCTATGACCACGGTGCACCTAAAATGATTTGAGGTACTATTTTGTGTCTACTCCACCATTTATATAGTTCTTATAGACACAAGAGTGAGTCATTCGTTCATTGTCTCTACCCTTTCTCAGAGCTAGGATATTCTGACGTAGTCGTTGGCTCGATCCTTACGGCTAGAGACTCCTACGGGAGAAGACTCGATGATTACACACTAGTTCTGGTTGTGTGAGCTTACTATAGGAGGTGAGATATTCAGATGGGATCTTCTTGTAGTATCATCGAGGCCTTATGACGTCATCTTGGAATGGATTGGTTATCTACAGTCCATACTCAGATCGACTATATTAGGTGCAAAGTGTGGTGTGCTTGCATTGATGTGAGGAGGTTCACCTTCACCGGCAAGAAGGGAGCCATTGTAGCTCGGGATGGACTTAATCATAGGAGAGGGCAGCCGGTGACACATTAGTTGACTAGTCTCATCCTAGGAGTAGTTTATGTGAGAAGTCCGAGTTGTCTTGTTGTAGTGGATCTGTATGTGGACGTTTTTCTTGACAACGTTCTTGGAATACCTCCTCGTAGAGAGGTAGACTTCTATATTGAATTGTACCCCAGGAAAACCCCGATATCGACTATATAATATCATATAGTTCCTGTTGAGCTTCGTGAGCTGCAAGTATAGTTGGAGGACTTGCAGGGAAAGGGATTCATTCGACCCAGTGTTTCACACTGGGCTTCCCCGATTTTGTTCACCAAGAAGGCGGACGAGATCTTGCGACTGTGTGTCGACTAAGGTCGCCAGAATTAGGTGACCGTAAAGAAAACGTATCCACTCCTGAGGATTTAAGACTTCGTTGATCATCTCAAAGGAGCACGATGGTTCTCAAAGATAGACCTCAGGTCAGGCTATCATCAGCTCAGCATTCGAGATGAGGATGTGAAGAAGATGACCTTCAAGTGTCGGTATGGCCACTATGAGTTTTTGGTTATTCCCTTAGGCGTAACCAACACACTAGTAGTGTTCATGAGTATCATGAATAGGATCTTTCAACCTTACCTCGATCATTTTTTCATGGTTTTCATCGACGACATACTGATTTACTCAACCAGTAAGGAGGATCACAGCTACCACTGGCGGGTTGTACTAGATACACTCCTAGAGCACTAGCTTTATGGTAAGCTCTCGAAGTTCCAGTTCTAGAATCAATAGGACCACATCTTGGGACATGTCATCTCTGAGGTGGGAGTTACGGTGGATCCTGTGAAGATCGAGGCAGTACTTTCATTGGGGCCACCCAGGATTGTGATGGAGGTGCGGAGTTTCCTAGGTCTGAAAGGGTACTATCATAGATTAGTTCCAGACTTATCAATATTTGTAGCACGGTTTTTGGCATTGAAGAAGAAGGGGAAAAACTCCGCGTGGTCTAATAGATATCAGCAGATCTTCCAAGAGCTGAGACATAGATTGACCAGTGCACCCATCATGAGGCTACCGGAGGAGGGTGTAGGGTACGTAGTTTACGACGATGCATCGGGTACTGGAATCAGGTGTGTCCTGATGTATGAGCAGGAAGTGATCGCTTATGGTTCACGACAGTTGGGGCATCACGAGTAGAACTATTCTACTCATGACATCGATTTAGTAGTAGTGGTCATCGCCTTGAAGATGTGGCGGCACTATCTGATGGGTGAGTGCCTTACAGTCAATTCTGAACACTAGAGTCTCAGGTACCTCTTCTCACAGAAGGAACTGAACCCGAGACAGTGGTGATAGATCGATTCCCTCCAGGACTATGAATTTGAGATAGTCTATACTTCTGTGAAGTGGAAAGAAGTAGTTGATGCTCTCAGCAAGAGATCAGGCATTCAAATACTTGGAGATGCGACATAGAAGTTAGCTGATTTGCAGATATCCTTCAGGGATTGAGATGGAGCATTCTTTCTATAGTCGATCATAGTCACTCCTCCACCACATTAGCAGGTTCGAGAGGCACAACATGGGGACGTTCACTACGAGGCGTGACGTTCTCAGATATCCTCAGGGATGGCACCTGATGGATTTTCTGTAGGAGAAAACGTCATCCTCTTCAGGGGACGTACCATGGTACCAGTTTCATTATAGGAGAAAGTGCTGAGGGATTTTCACACTTCCCCTTTTGTGGTACATCCAGGAGTATCGAATATGGACCAGGATCTCAGACGACATCACAGGTGGTTGGGTATGAAGAAGGTCGTGGTAGGGTTTTTTTCTTGATGCCTCACCAGTCAGCAGGTGAAGGCGGAGCACCAGGTACCGGCTGGTTTGGTGCAGCCCTCAAGGGTCTCAGAGTGTAAGTGGGATAGGATATCTATATATTTCATGACTGGTCTTCCACTTTCTTCCAGAGGACACGACTCTATATGGGTTATCGTAGACCGACTCACCATGTCGGTCCATTTCCTAACTATTAGAGAGCAGGGCTCAGTGGAGAGAATGTGATGCCTCTATGATCATAAGGTCATACAAATTCTTGGTGTGCCATCATCTATTTTCTTCGATCGAGACGCTCGCTTTTCTTCCCGGATTTGGATGTGGTTTTAGGAGGCTTTTGGGATGCAGCTACACTTGAGCATTGCCTTTCATCCTCAGATGAATGGCCAGACGGAGAGGACCATTCACACACTCGAGGAAATTCTCCATGCATGTGTCCTTGACTTTGGTCGTAGTTGGGAGGACCACCTACCCTTGGTGGAGTCTGCATACAACATCTGCAACCACTCCACCATTGAGATGGTATCATACAAGGCATTGTATGGATGACCATGTAGATCACCTCTTTGCTGGACTGACCCTGGGGGTCAGCAATCTTAGGACCATATATGGTCCAGGCTACAACAGAAAAGGTGCATATCATCCAGGAGCAGATGAGAACTAGACAGAGCAGGCAGAAGTCCTATGCTGACAGGAGGTGAAGACCACAACATTTCGAGGATGGCGACCATGTTTTCTTACGGGTCTCACCTCGACGTGGATTATGGAGATTTGGAAGGGGCAACAAGTTATCTTCGCGCTTCATCGGACCTTTCCAGATCCTCAGCAGGGTAGGCGAGGTGTCTTACAGCCAGGCCCTTCTACCTCAGTTGCAGCAGGTGCATGACATCTTCCACGTATCTCACCTGAGGACATACGTGCACGACCCGATGCTTATCATTTATCATGGGGAGATGGACATCAATGACGGAGTGTCATTTACGGAGGTCCCAGGGGAGATCAAGGATTGGCAGGAGCGGGTCCTACATGGACGGTCGATTCCTCTGGTGCACATTCGTTGGCAGCATGGGAACCTTCATGAGAGAACATGGGAGCGGGAGGCTCAGATGAGTGCACAATAACCTCATTTGTTTTCTTAGTTTATGATGTAGCTTTATGGGGACATAAATCCCTAAGGTTGGAGTAATGTAAAGACCCTTAAATTTCATGGAATTTTTTTTCCTAACTTCTTTGGGATTTTACGAGTATGCATTTTCTTACGACACCTGATTCTGAGGCTCGGTGTGCCCGGAATAATTTTCCGAAGATTATCTCTGGTACATTCAATAAACGAATGATCGGATTTTTCTATCTTTCGATCTGGTGCTCATAATTGAAATCTGAGGGCACTGATGAACCCGTAGCGCTGGTAATTTCTTAATATGACTTTTACCGAAGATGTTTTTTCACGGGAGAAGAAGTTAATTTTTTGTTGATTAATTTTGAGGTGAATAAAATTGTGGGACAATTTTATTTTTATATCATAAGTGGTTATAACCTACAAGGGGAAGTTAGGGTGGGACCCACTAACATCCTAACTACCCATGTGAGGATAAATGTGAGGTGGGGCCCACATGATCCCCAACCCTTCACATTTCCATAACTCTCATAAACTCCCAATTTAAAACTTGTTAACTCCATTTAATTAAGTAACTCTCCCTATATCCCTCTTTATTTCACGCCAACACTCACATTAATATATTAATTGAAACTCTTAATTAATTAATTAAGTGTTTGAATTTTGTAAATTTTAATGCATGGAAATATTTAATAAATTAATGGAAGACTTATTTTATTTTGGGTTGGCATGCTGTGTTGAGATTTTGGGGAGAGATCTCTAGTTTTATTTGAAGAACATCATCCTCAATGAAGAACGTCAACTCTTCGATGAAGAACATCGACTCGGTGACCCTGGTTTCTTCGTCCTCTTCTTCCACCGCGAAAATGGAAGAGACACTGATGCGGGAACTCACCAACGGCATCAAACCTTTCAATCTTCCCTCTGTGAAAAAAAAGTGAGATGCTGCTTCCCCCTCGGACGCTCTCCATTATCGTCTACGAATCCTTATCCTGCGACGCCGAAGTTCTACATCGATTATCGATGTAGGGGTGTGATTTGATTGAGTAATGATTGTTTTTCCTTCCATGATGTTGTTAATCTTAAAACGATTATTAAAGGACTAATGCGGAAGGGACCAGACCAAACTAACACGGTCCGATTACTCCTCCATTCTTGTGAATATGTGGAGTTCTTCGGCCGTTCTTGAGTGGTGAATCAAGATATGTTTTTGGAGCCAATAGGAGGCCTGAAAACAACATAAATGGCCTCAAAGTGTCAGGGCGACCTTGAAGTGGATGTTTCATAGATATTGGATCATCAGAATGAAGAACAGACAACTTAGAAGGCGTGCTGGCCAGAGGCGTCATTTCAGGAAAATTCCAAAATACATGGTGTGTCCTCCAGGAGCACAGGCCGTGTAGTACAAGTGTATTGTGGCTTCCATTTCAGATGTTAGAAAATTAGTACATGATATGTGACTCTAGACACATGGAGTGTACTCTCCAATCAGTTTGATAGAGGAGACTTTGATTGACATGGCCTGTATTCAGGGAAAATACACGAACACAGACAACAATACACGACCAAGTAACACAACATCTATTCACTTCATTAAAATGCAGAAGCGTCTTTGCGAGGCTCGACATGTAATCTGGGAGATACACGGACATATGCAGAACCATACTACCAAGAAGCATGGCGTGTACTACCATCACCATGGCAGAAGAGGCTTTGTGATAACTCAGCGTGTATTCCAGAATTACACGGACACAGGGTGGAGTACACGAACATGTACTCCACCACACGGCCAGGCATGGCCAGCACACATGGAACAGACCCTAGAGGTTTGGACACGACATGTAACCATACTACACATCATGTACATACTTATCTACATGACCAGCCCTGTGACACATGCTGTATCACATGGGCAGTACCCAGTGTCTGATGACACTGCCTGTATCACTGACCTACATGTCGTGTACTTTAGGGAAATGGTTTGTTCATCTTGTTCTCCATGACTTGGGCACATTTTTCATGGTTTTTACCCTATGACGCGGGAAAGAACTACGAGTTACATCAACTCTGTTCTTTTTGATAGCTGAGGTATCAATCTTTGACACGAGGAGCAGACCCTCTGGAAAATGAGTGTGCTGCGTGCAGGAACACTAGAGCTGGCTGTGACTGCAATGACGATGACGACTGTTCTTGGATCCTCCATGGGTTTGGCAGCGTGGATGACTGTACTTGGAACCTCCGTGGGTTCGGCAGTGATGATGAATGTACATGGATCCTACGTGGGTTTGGCAGCGAAGGTTATTCTACTTGGATCCCACGTGGGTTCGACAACGATAACTTCTATCCATGGATCCTATGTGGGTTAGGCAGGGGAGATTATTCAGAGGCTACATCTATCAACTCCACCCCTCCTCATGAGTAGTATTCATGTGTGATCTATGTCTTTAATTTCAATCTTTATCATCGATATGATTGACATGCATTGCTGTGTGTACTAGATCATGCTATCCTATGTGGAATGGGTTTTACATGGGCTCGTAAGTTGGAGATGAACTGGAATTTATGACTTAGGTATATGTATGGGAATATACCTAAGTAGAGTTGGTTGATACTTCGTGTTTGTATTTTTCTATTGTGGTTTATCCTTTGTGGATTCTAGGAGAACTTCGGGAGTCTCAGGGACCCTGATAAGTATCGTATACTCACCCCTGCCCAGGATATGCCCGCACTATGTTGTGTTGGATGTAGATGATAGACAACACTGATCATGGTGGAGTCTTGTGGAGCGGGACGGTACCTGGAAGAGGACCACTTGGTGGGACGTAATCAGAGTGGACGTCTGGACCAGAGGACCCGACAAGACTATCTATACCCAATCATCAGGTTGGAATTCTGGAGGGCGACTTGGTTGTTGCTGCATTACTTTTCTGCTATTGTACCTTCTTTCTCAGTTGTAATGTACTTTCGATTGGGTTTGTATACCGGCCCTTTTACATTGCAACACAAACTTTTTCACTCAGTTTACTTAGTGTTTACTTCAGCTTGCGTACTCTGTTGTGTTCGTTTACATATATAAAGTCAATGCCTTCCTTTTAATCGGGATTTACGCTTTCGGTGCTAGTCTCCAGCCCATGGCCTATGTAAGGCAGGCTTGGGGTAGTCATGGAACGTGCCCTAAGGACGGTTTGTGACAGTACTTCTCACCCTTATACATCCCAATACATATAAACACATACCACAACACATCAAAATCCATTCCAAAACCAACTGTGTTCAAAACCATTCAATAAATCATCAAAACATTTTATTGAAAACAATTTATATCGAGAAGAAAAACAATAACCAGTTTAAAATCACCATTTTAAATTCAGTTCAACAAACACTTTCAAAAAACACAGAATTTCCATCACCTGTTACTTAAAAGGGGTTTCAACCATTCTTTCATAGTAGATAAACAATAAATTTCAATCATGTAAAACAAATTGATATTAATCCTTCAAGTTCTATGAAATAGGAATCATGGGTAATGCCACCTACCTCAACAAATTATCCAAAAATAACCAACGCACAATGAACGCCAACAAAACCGAGACAACTACTCCTTGAAACCTCCTTTTATTCCATACCCTAGAACCAATAAATCCAAAACCCGACATAAAATCCATCCACTACCTTAGATCTACCCACCATGGGCATAGATCTAAAGATCCATCAAATCGAGAAGAAGGAGATCTAATAAAACTAAAGGAAACGAGACTTACCTCAATCAACCGGCCTCGAAACGCCAAGGCAAACCTCCAGAGCACTTCCAAAATGCCTTGTAAGTGTTATCCCACCATCACTAGAGAGAAATTTTGAGTTAGGTCCATCTAGGAGCCAAAACATGTTGGTTTAATGTTAAAACAGATTAGATAAATAAAAATAGGATCTATGTTGACCCCGTGCATGGTTAGTCCGCACGACAAGGTAAATTTTGCGCTAATCGTGCGATAGTCACTTCTTGGAAGGGGTTCTCCACATGGCCTCCTTGCACGGTATGACCAAATCGTGCACACACTGTGCAGTCTCCTCTGTCCCAAATGACCACCACCTACACGTCTTCCGCACGGTTTGGGAAACCCATACAAAGCATGTGCATTACCACTTATTTCCCTCTAACACTTTAAAACTCTCCAAACATTCCCAACCATATCTCTTATGATTCATGTACATAAAAACCTAAAACAATGGTTACTTACCAGAAACCGAGGGTACTACATTCTCCCCACTGTTGGCCTTCTTGTCCCCAGAAAGTAGAAAACCATTACTTTCCTAAAAGTGTTCTGGCCACTGCTCTTTCATTTTTTTTCTCGTGTTCACATCTCTCTTCCTGAATCTGACCATGTTACCACAAAACCTGCACTAGACAGATGAATTTTCCATGCAAGACCTTATCATGCCTATCAACAATCTACCCCAGAATATGTACCAATGAAGCATCCAGCTCTAGGTTAACCAGATCCCATCTTATCACATGGCCAGGATCGGGCTGATACTTCTTCAACTAGGATACATGGAAAACAATATGCACTTCACTAAACCATGGTGGTAATTCCAAACTATACGCCACCTCTCCAACCCATTCCAGTATCTCAAAATGGCCTATATATCGAGGAGATAATTTTCCCTTCTTCCCAAAACGATGATGTCCAATCCTTGGAGAGATTCTACAAATGACATGATCACTCACTCCAAACGACAATGCTCTTCGGCGATGATCAGCATAAGTTTTTGGATGACACTATGACATCTCCATTCTCTTTTTTATCAACTAAATCTTCTTCATTGTTTCTTCGACAAGGTTCGGCCCGAATAGTGAGGTCTTACCTATTTCCACCCAACAAAGTGGAAAATGACAAGGAAGCACATACAATGCTTCAAATGGAGCCATTTGTATCGAGGCCTGAAAACTGTAGTTACATGAGAACTCTACTAAAGGCACATTCTCTTTCCACGAGACACAAAAATCTATTACACAAGCCCGCAACATGTCTTCGAATCTCTTTATTATCCTTTCGGATTGTCCATCCATCTGGGGATGATACACCGTACTAATATTCAACTGAGTTCCCAGGGCCTTCTATAAGGATCTCCATAAACGATATGTAAAACTCAGATCTCTGTCTGACACTATATGAACTGTTATGCCTTGTCTCGTTACCACTTCTTGGATAGAGATTTTGGATAGATCCCCTACAGTATTAGATTCACAAATAGGGATGAAATTGGCCATCTTTGTAAGCTGATCCACTATCACCCATACATTATCGTGCTTTAGAACTGTTCTTGGGAGACCTGTAATGAAACCCATAGCTATCTGCTCCCATTTCCTCACTAGAATTGGTAAATACTGAAACATACCTGCTGGCTACTGATGTTATTCTTTAACATGCTAACACGATAAACACCTAGAAACATATTCAACTGCCTTTCGAATCATGTCGCTACAACAAAATTGTGCCTTTATCGCCTTATACATCTTCTGTATTCCTAGATGAACAGACCATCTGTAATGGTTTTAATCATGAAAGAGTTGTTTTTGAGCATTTAAATATACAACCATCTTATCTTGAAACTGCAAAACTAAACTCACATTCAGCTTCTATCCTTCATTGGTCTCACCACCATTGAGTTTTGAACTCATTGCAACACAGTCTACATCAGATGCATGTGCCTCCTTTACTCTCTCCACAAAATCAGGAACAAGCTCAAATGGAATGAAGAGTGCAACATCAACTCGGTCTTCACATTCCATATGCATATCATCTAGGACTATCATCAACAACCACTCATCAGATGTTTCTTGTTCTAACTAATGATATTACTTTCTGCTTAATGAATCGGCCAGCGAATTACCCTTACCCGGTGTATACAGCAATTGAAAGTCGAAAATTTGATGATACTACATCCATCTCCTCTTCCTTAGAGTCAAATCCTGTTGTGAGAAAATGTGCTTCAAACTCTTATGATCCGTAAATATAGTGAATTTCTCATATAGAGATAATGACGGCAAGTCTTCAAGGAATGGACAACTACAACTAACTCCAAATCATGTGTTGGGTAGTTCCTTTCATTCACTCTCAACTTTCTTGAGCCATAAGAAACAACATGGTCTCCTTGCATGATAACACAACCCAACCCCGATTATGAAGTGTCAAAATACACCACTTACCCCTGTCCAGATTCTGAAAAAATCTAGATAGGTGTTGATATAAGGTGAACATTCAACACTTGAAAAGATCTCTGACATTTCTCAGTCCATTGAAATGAAATATTCTTCTTTTTCAATGCTATCATATGAGAAACTAGTCATGAGAAGTCATGCACAAAGCATCAGTAATAACAATATAGACCAAGAAAACATTGTATTTCAAAGATATTCTTTTTTTGGTTGCCACGAAAGAACAACTTCTATCTTTTCTGGATCCAATGAAACACATTTCTCAGAAACAATATAACCCAGAAAGCGTACCTCTTGTATCCAAAAATACGACTTTAATAATTTGGCATACAAGTAATGGTCTCTCAAAATTTCCAACACTATCGCCATGTGTTGCTCATGCTCATCCCTTGTTCTTGAATGCACCTATATTCATCCACAAACACCACAACAAAAGAATCCAAATATCAGTGAAATATTAGATTCATCAATGCCATAAATATTTTTGGTTCATTTGTAAGACCAAAAGGCATGACTACATATTCGTAGTGGCCATATCTACTTCTAAAGGTTGTCTTCAGAATATCGTCCTTCTGAATTCACAACTGGTGATATCCTGAGTGCAATTCAATCATAGAGAACCACTGAGCTCCCCTAAATTGATAAAAGATGTCATCAATGTGTGGAAGTGTATATCTATTATTTATCGTAACTTTTTTATCTTTACGATATTCCACACATAGACTCATGTTTGATCTTATTTCTTTAAAAACAAAACCGGTGCTGCCCACGGAGACACACATGGAGGAATAAAACCTTTTTTCCAGTTCTTCCAACCACACATTCAATTCCTTTAATTTCATTGGAGCATACTATATGTTTCAAGTGAGATCGGAATAGTCCTCCGATGGATATCAATCATAAACTCCACTTCTCTTTCAGGGGGTAACCATTAGAAGTTTTCAGGAGAAACATTAGGAAATTGATCCGTGACTTCTGGAAAACTGTTATTTGTGATCTGATCCATCGATTCTAAGTTTAACGAAGCTAACTGGTAAGTGATTTTTTCCACTACTATTGCCAACATTCCCATTGCACCTACCTCCACCACTCTTTCTTCTCTAAAGATATATTTGGTGCCATCCTCAATCACGAAACTGACTGCTCTGCTATAACAGTCGATGTGACCCCTGAACTATGTCAACCAATCCATACCAAAGATTATATCATAGACATCCATCTCTAGCATAGAGAAATCAAATTTCAGCTCAACTCCATCAACGGTTATAGAAAATTCTCTACACATGAAGTCTCTACATTTTCTTTCACTTAGAGGAGTTTAAATTTTTATCACAAAAGGAATCATTTCAATTTTTATTTTCAGAAAATCAGCAATACGAGAAGCAAGAAAAGAATTTGAGGCACTAATAATGAACAAAACATGCATGATGGTATATTTAAAATTAATCGTACCTCTGACCATAGACGGTCCAGACTCATTATCCACAATCACCTGTTCTGCTCCATACAATTGCTTTGTTGCTTCACTTTTCTCCTTATTGTCTTGTTGATATTTCCCTCCCTGAGGAGTCAGGGTATTCCTGGAATCACCATAGCTAGATATGTTCTACTGGTGAGACTTATTTTGTTGTCCTCGTCGTGTCGAAGCATAAGATGCTTGCGACACCTGATAAGTGTCACGAACACCCGACCGTGGAGCACTGCGACAATATCACTGAAGAGGCCCCATCTTGATTCAATTATGGGATGCTCTCGGTGGTGTTGTAAATTCTTTATTCATGTGATCAATCGAGCCACATTGGAAACACATGGTTTTCATCATGGGTCATGAAGGAATATTCACTGATCCAACAGTCTGGTTCTGATTCACACTCCCACCATGGAAGTAGGTGTCCCCCTTCCCCTTGTTCCCAGCATTAGAGTTCCCACACGTTCCTGTGGTTATCATCATACTTCCTCCTCCCATAACTCCTGATATGTCTCTTTAAGCTACCATTTCTCTATTAACCATCTCCGTATAATTAGTAATAGAGAGCACTGCTATCTTCGAGTGAATCTCCTATCTCTACCCTGATTCAAAGATGTGCTCCTTCAGTGACACACTTCCAGCAACATGCAGTACAAAGCACACTAATTTAATGAATTTAGCTGCATACTCTGTGATAGAGAGATGCTCTTACTTCAGGCTAAAAATGTATGTCGTCATTATGATCTTGAACTGGTTAGGATATAATTGTTTATTGAAAAATTCCTCAAATTCCTCCCAGCCCAGGCCTTGATCCACCTTACCCTACACCACTATCTCCCACCCCTGTCTTGCAAGATCCTCTAGCATATATGTCACCAACATTACTGTCAATTCTGATGGTATGCCGATGAAATATATGATACGATTCATCTTTGTCAGCCACACCTTTTCCCTTTCTGGTTCAGAATTAACCCGAACGATGGGTGGATTCTACTTCTAGAACTGGACAGAATGGTCTACATGCCTTGAATCATCCCTCTGATTCCCCATTTCCACAGCCTTAAATTCTTGAACAATACTTTGGACTAGCTGCTGGTTCACCTGTGGCTCAGTTCCGACCACATTCTCCACAACCTCTTCCGTTTGGTTTCTACAATGCCTAACAGGTGCCATTTTCTTGACAATCAACGCACTTAGTTAGTCTCACTTCCTAGAAATTGAATTCTTAGAATATCAATTTTTATCACATCACTATCACAACATTGAATTCCAACCATCAAGATTTTCCGAATTTACACATTTCTAAAAAATTCATTTGTTTCTTTTGAAAATCATTCTATTTTCAAAATACATTAACCATTTCCTTTTAAATATCTTTCATTTGAAAACAAGTTTAAATTTTTCAGAAATCACACATTTATATCAGACCATAATCCATTTATTAAAATGATATATTCCCCTTAGTGGGATTTCATTCCTCCAATGCATGGCATGATCATCTCATTGGCTAAACCCATGACAATGAGATTTTTTATCCTATAAGTGTCTCCCAAATACTTATGTACCCAACTCCCTGGTAACTTGAAGTTAAGCATAAAAATGCTAGCTATGTATTTTTATTTTCTATATTCTATGTTCAGACAATAATACTCTTCCTAATATGACCACACAAGGAATGGACACGTAAGAATTCAACGCCAAGACCACAAACAACTGATGACTACTTGTTCCACAAAAAAATAACAAGATTATTGCATTTATACAACAAGGACCAAACAAGATGATACCATTTCTAATGACCTATCAATTCCCTATAGTCTTGAGAATACAACAAGTCATTACATGGCCTTAATAGACATCCCCAAGGAGCCAAATGCTGGAAATAAATGACAAAGGGTTTCAGAACACGTGGGAAATGATTTACCCTTTTAGAACATACCACAGAACCAATAAACCTAACCAATCTAATCAACAAAATGATGCATGATTAAAGATAAGAAAGCTCAACCATTTATTATATCATAATCTAACAAAGAGTACTATAGTGGAAACCAACACTAAATCAGAGTAAAAAGTGGTAAGACAA
The DNA here is from genome assembly GCA_963277665.1 of Viscum album. Lineage (NCBI taxonomy): Eukaryota > Viridiplantae > Streptophyta > Magnoliopsida > Santalales > Viscaceae > Viscum > Viscum album. Next base: position 1,915,902,285 of record OY728140.1, on the reverse strand, counting down.
ACTCAACGTCAACCAGAATACAACCAAAATACATGCTCTACAAGATCCAAGCTCCAACAACACGAACCAACCCATGTATCACGAAGTAGTGCAATAAAAATGTGACACTTTACCTTGGCCAATATCCTAGTATATGACATCTACAGAAGCACCAATGTGCTAATGAAGGTGGTGAGTAATGAAACTCAGTAGATTTTCCCTGATGAATTCTCAACCCATGCCTCTAGGATAAAACATGATAACACATTTATATAAAACAATTCAAAAATAGTTCACAATATAACATGTTTCATGTCAAAACCATTTTCCAACGAAAACAATATTTATCTTGCAAAGAAACCAAGTAAAGTTTCCAATCAAATTCACATTTTCATTTTGGAACATTCATTCCATTTCAAAAATACACACAACCAACCATGCATGAAAACTAGACCTCCCTATACTCATTTTTGGTGAGTTATCCTTCCACTAATTCGGCACATAGTGGACTAACTTGATGGGGTTACTTCACGCACTTATCCGTCCCATCTTTTGCTTGGGGTACTTCTTGCCCTTATCCATCCTAATGCATATGAACACACACCACAACCCATGAAAATCCGTTCCAAAACCAAGTGTGTTCGAAACCATTCAATAATGCATCAAAACAGTTTTTGAAAACAATTTCTTTCAAGAAGAAAAACAATAACCAGTTTAAAATCAACATTTTAAATTCACTTCAACAAACACCTTCCAAAAACACACAATTTCCATCACCCGTTACTTAAAAGGTATTTCAACCATTCGTTCACAGCTGATAAACAAACCATATAAATCACGGAAAACAATTTGAAACTAATCCTTCATGTTATATGAAAGATGAATATGGAGTGAAGCCACCAACCTCAACAAATTAGGAGAAAACAACCAATGGGAAAAGAACTCCAACAAAACCGAGTCAACTACTCCCCAAAACCTCCTTAGATTCCTTCCCCTATTACCAACCAAACCAAGACCTGACGTAAATGTCATCCACTACCTTAGATAAAACCACCATGGGAATAGATCTAAGGATCCATCAAGAGGGAAGAAGGAGATCTATGTAAAATAAAGGAAACGATAATTACCTCGATCAACCGGCCACTAAACTCTATAGAAAACCTATGGATCGCTTCAAAGACTCTTGGTAAGTGTTATCCCACCTTCACCAGAGAGAAATATGGAGTTAGGGCCATCTAGGAGCAAAAACGAGTGAATTTAATGATAAAACGGATTAGACCCTTTAAAATAGGATCTAAGTTGACCCCATGCATGGTTAGTCCGCAAGACTAGGAAAATCGTGTGCTAACCGTGCTGTAGTCCCAACTTGGAAGGGGTGATCCTCCAGGCCTCCTTGAATGTTATGCCCAAACTCTGCACACATTGTGCGGTATCATCTATCTAATGTGACCACCACCTACATGGCGTCCGCACGTTTTGGGCAAGATGCCCGTGTGTCACCACTTATTTCCCATTAACACTTTAGAAGTCTCCAAAAATTCCCAACCATTTCTTATATGCTTCATGTACTTAAAAATCATAAAAAAAGAGTTACATACCAGAAACCGAGGGTACTACAATTTTATTTTGGAATTTGAATCTCTATATAAAAACCATCTGACCACTATGGAAATTTAGCTACAATTGTGGGTAGCAGTTCCAGAACAAAAATATATATAATATATGGAAAAACAAATAATGGTATATTTAAATATATTTAAGTAAAACATATGATTTCTGAACATCATGTGGAGTAACTAAAAATTAATTAAAAATATTTTACCGAAGCACGAATACTATATTGTTGATGTTGTTAGGTGACAAATATTCTATAGTCAATAGGATATTTTTATCAAATTCTAGATGAAATAATTATTTCATTTTACCATTTCTATATATAGTTTCATTACTATATTTTTTTTATGTGCTATAATTAATAGAGACTCTAAATTTGGTATTCTCCTATCACTTTTTTATAAATTATTGATAAATTTTATTATCAATCATTGAGAATTCCTTAATACCTATCCCATATTGACCATCAATTCATCGTGATATGTGAAACACTAAAAGTATAATATCATGTTAATCGAATAAAATATTAAATGAATGACAATTATATTAGAAAACTGTTATCCCTAAATACAAAATAAAATATGAAATGATATTTTTCAAAATCTATTGTCTTCAGAACATGCTCCATTATGTGGGCACAGGTTGGTATAATATAGTAATGTATATTCCATCACCAAACACAATGTTGAATATGTGAAAAAATTAATTTCAATTTTTTCTCCTAATACTCATGAGAACATTGATTAATATTTACATGCTTGATATAGGATCATATGATTCATCACCTTAATTGATGAATATTGCACTTTAATTTGATATGCAATATCCTTTTTGATGAATTCATCATATACATGTGTAGAATGGCTGGATAAAGAAAAATAAGTACCATAATCTTTCACTAAATGTAGAATATTTAGGTATTGTATGGTTGAATGATATCATATAATGAAATCCATGGGAGAAGGGAGAATTTTACTATTAGGATTCTTATTTTTAAAATGGATTTAGAACACTAAGATCAAATATTTTTTATTTAACATTCGGTTATTTGAACCAATATATTTGAGTTAATAGTACGGTTCACTAGTTTTTTTCAACACTATGTGTCCTAGAGTGTAAACCATTAACATTGATGGGGTTATATGGTGGACCCCACTTTCTTTGTGTATTCTTTCATTTTTTCCATAGTATTTTAATATTCAACTGTAGGGTGGGGCATAACTACAATGAGAACATAATTTCAACTACCCACACATTGTGTGGTTTTAATGTTAATATTCTCAATACGTTTTCTGTTCAAAACATAATTCAACCCTATTTATTTAAGGGTCATTCCAAATATGTCCAAACTCTACATTTTCTAGGTCTCCCATTATTATTTTTTAACATATTGAGTGTTATGTCTCATTATATTCATAGATTAATGTCTTTTGACCTTTACCAATAATGTTGATACCTAATATTGCTATATAAATATTACATCAATTTAGATGAATATTTTATAAATATTCATGAAAAAACATTCACAATACACGTAATGGATTAGATCTATTGGAGACTATAAACATAATCATTTTACTTATATAAATAAATTCAACACATCCCACTATGTTCTCCTCATATTGTACATTTCATAAACATACCTTATTTTAAACCCTTATTCATAGACTGAACAATGTAATCATAATAAACGTATAACATATATACTTAGTAATGGTAAATTTCATAGATATCAATAAATGTTAATATGTATGTATAATATAATATTAATAGTTGTCAAACACGATAATAACATACAATATAGGTACACAATATGTATATAATATTTAATCATTAATAAAATAATACAATTTTTTTCATTAAAAATACATATGTAATAAGAATATAGATTAATAAATAATCAATCCTGATCCATGTGATCAAGTCATAAGAATAAAACACAATTCTATTTCATTGAATTAATAATATATCAGATTTCTATTGTCGAAGATCATTAACGATACTATCATAGTTAATCAAGTCCTCACCCCATTATATCATTTATAAATACATGGATCACTCCATAGACAATAATGTATAGAGGATTATATTACTAAATATGGTTCCCTCCCTAATAAAGAAGCAATTATTCATGGAATATTAATCTTTACCCAATACATTAGAGGTATTTATAATATATTTCCCACACATGAAATAAATATTTGCATACATATATGATAAAAATTAAATTAATCATTTATAATATCACCCATAAAAAGGAAAAATTTTCTCTATAAATCATATTAATTTCATCATAGTATTAACAGTGTAAATGAAATGGATTTTATAATTCTTGAATCATAACATAATTAACCCATTAGAAATAATCAATTTTCTTATAATCTTATGTAAATCAGCATCATCATCAAAATTAATATACTTTAAATTTTTTTGTTGTATTCTAGGATCATATACCCAATTAAGCACAACAATACATAAAATAAGTTTATATAAGGAAAATTACATCTAAATTATCTAGACACAAATTCATTGAAAACGTAAAAAAATTTAATTTTTCATCGATGAACATTAAACCAAAAAATCCCATAATAAATAAAAAATACATCTTTTTAAAAAATAATTATTAATATAAATAAATATTTCAAAAAAATAAGATTACTGAAGGATAGAAAATACCATCACGCCATATATATTATAATTAATCATTCATTTTAAAGGTGATTTTTAACAAAAAATGAAACCTGTTCAGAATTTTTTTTTTAAATTTCACTATAATAAATAATGTAATATGTTGTGAATATGAAATTTGTAAAAAAGTCATTTATATACATGATCATTCATAAAAAATTTTGATATGTATGGATATAAAATAAAAATATCATTAACCAATGTTGGAATATGTTGGCATTTATTTATTATAATTTTCCCAGTTATATAAATAAACATAGAGAGAGAAAAATGAATCAATACTTAAAAATATAGAAATAATTAAAAATTTAAGGTAATATATTGGTTTTTGTGGATAATTTATAATTAATAATCCTCAATATAAAATTATCATAAAATAACCTAAACATAATTGATATTGTTACATAATCCCCCTACCTCATGTTTGGACTTTCTTTGAATATAATCACACCTTTTGTATAATATATAAATATTTAAAACAAATACATCCATAATACATATATTTTAATAAATGAAAATAAATGATTCTATTGAGATTTATTATTATCATTGTATAAATAATTTATTCATTAAAATGGTCATTTTAGTGAAAATTGGTCATTTAACCATGGATGTTTTGGTTTTATGGTTCTGGTACATGAATAATAGAAATGGATTGGTAATATCCAGAATTTAATTCAAAGAATATATATATTATTTTTTAATTATGTAATATTTTATATTCATTCATATAAACTAGTGATAAAAATTTAATTATATAATTTTTAGACCCAACATTCTTTATTAATAAGTGATAACTTTACATTTTGATGGGAAAAAAAGAATAAATGTTAAACTATAATTAACATTTATAGAATAATTATTATATCATTAAAATAATTTGTATTCATTATTTTAATATTTAATAATAGTAATGTAAATCATAAATGAAAACTAAATTAAATCACTGGAAAGATGTGGTAGTCTATATATAAGGATGATCTATTATATCATTTATAGACTTATGTAAAAGAATAATGGTCAAGAATATAGTATAATTTAAAAGATAAAATATTTCATAAATATCTTATATTAACATTTAGAGCATAATCATAATAATATGTGAATTATTGTGATTAAAAAGTAATAAAATAAATATGCGTAGATGGTAATCCACACATATGAATGGGTGCTATATAATGTTCACGTTTTATTAAATGAAATGGGAAAATTATTGATCTCTCATCATAATAGAAATAAAATATATTGAATATACAATATTCATTTTTTCAGAATATATACTATGGAATTAGTGGAGGTATAAGAATAAATAAAATTTAAATTCATTGGGTAAGGGTTAAATAACATCATTTAAAAACATCATTTGGTATACTCCCAACGAATTGAAAATATGGTATTAAGATCTATACATGGCCTCTAAGATGTGGTGAATGATGAATATAAATTTTTATGGGTACGGATTTTATGATCATGGAGGTGCTAATTATTTAATGAATTTTTGTGGGGATGTATATTCTTATAATATATATTGAAGAAACATATGTAGTTTTTCAAAAGATTAAAATTTAATATGAAGTCAATTAAATAAATTGGAACGAAAATTCCAATGATATGAATATAATGGTGATTTTTTTAAAATCCCAAATAAAAATAAAATTAATGTTTTATTTGATTATATTTTAAGACATATCGATTAGATTAACTATAAGGTCCTGACACAAACCGCCATGTCTGATCTGGAGAGGTAGAATGCCTCATCTTCACCTCCCTATTTAAAGGACTCTACCGACATGCAGTGATGGTATAAAAAACATAATTGGGGATACAATACCATGAATATCATATCCTAGTACCAATAAAATAGAAAAACCTCAAATGAATCAAGGTGGAAGGGGTAACTTCATTTTTTAATATCATCTAAATACATTTCATAACAATAAATAATGATAATTAGAATGAGATATCATTGTGGAAATGGAACCCTAATTAAATATATACGTATATAAATAAAGAAATTATTATGGTCATCCTCCAGAGATTGGTCTAGTACCAATATAATATATATTATCCATTGCAATGGTGTATTCCATGTAATTGATTAACTTACCTGAACATATTTAGTTAATGTATGATAACTCACCAATAATTCAATTTTGTGTGTGAGTATATATTCAATTGGACACCACTAATTCATCCTTAAAACATGATATCATAAATAAGAATGAATCATAATATAAAAAAAAATTAACCAATGAGGTAAATACTATGAAAATATATGCTAAAAAAGCAACCAGAAACACATACATTTCTTACATTATCTCCATGAAATTACAATATCATTGTGGTAAATAAATTTTCACATTTTATAGAGCCATCCCCAAATATACTTAATAGTCAAATAAGGAAGAACCCTCGGAACGAGAGCATGATATGAAATCCATTATTATTGATAACAATGGTTACATGTATAATAGAACATCATGACCCACTGTCACCTCATGGGTTAGATCACATAAGTCAACCATTCCCATAGGCCATGCCACATTTGGCCCTCATACCTAACATCCATGCTAGTCATTTCATCATTTCATATGAAATGCCTAAACATGAGCCCTTCTATGTCCATAATTTCTTTATAAATACAACTTTATCATTGGTACTACGAATAGAATAAAAACATTACATATACCTAGTAAAACACATGGAAAATATAATACCAAATAGAGGCATAACAAAAATATCATGACAAAAAAAATCCAATGTAGAAACATAGTTGTGATCAATGTCAATATGGTCTAATAAATTACAATACACAATATTATATCCATCTAATAACCTCAACATGGTACCAAACATCATTAATAATATATATTGATGACGAACTCAATTTTTCCCTAAGGGTCAAAGATCAATCCCAATTATCAGTAAAAAAATTATTACATCACCTATCAATGACATTATATCAAGGGATGATTCATAAAAAATAATCATTATACCACAAAGAACCCTATAATTTCCATGTCATGAATGCTATTCTAGAATTACATATGTCACTAATTAGATACATTGAATTAGATACAAGGTATTTATAATAATATGATTTTAATTCACCAGATCCATTATCAATTCAAAAATAAATTTTAAATTTATATTTAATTATATAAGGAAAATATGAGTATATACATTAAACATCAATATACAAAAATTTCTCTCCTCCTTTTATTTTAGTTTTAGATTTATGGAGACATTATGAAGATGAAAAATATGTGGAAATATACCTTGAAACAACCACCCTTCATGAAGAATAAATCTCTATTAAAAATAACTCTTTAACACATCAAAACTAGAAACATACTTCCAATAGACCCCAAATTAAAAATAGTTATAATAATTATCCTTCATCAAGAAGAGTTCTTTGAATATTACGCATAAAAAAACCAAAAAAACATCTTTGAATAAATTTATACCTTGATCTAATCTAGTGGAATCCTCAAAATATAGAATCAACCACAAATCTATAATGGATGGAAGAATTTTTCATCCAATTATTATAGAGACCATATATTGATCATAGATCTATGATCAATTATAAAATACAAATATGAATATTCTATTGATATATAATAAAAATGATGTTATAAAATCAATAGGGAAGTTAAAATATGAAGAACCAAGGGGGAAGGGATGGGAGATCACCACGGATAATATGGGAGGTCTCAAAATATAAATATTTACTTCGGTTATAGAATTAGGTATTAACTAATTTCAAAACCAAGTGGGATTACTCTATCACATGGTTTATTTAATAAACCATTAACATGGGTGTACATGTTATATGGTGTTCATTTTAGAAATCCTAGTTTCCTCCAGCACCCCACACTTGCTGTGGTGGTATGAAAAACAAATTTAGACCTCTTGTAACTCCACTGGTTAGCGATGGAATGTCTAGAGCCCACGTAAATTCCAAAAACTACACAACACATAGATCATCGATACATGAACTATTTTCAAATAAATAAAATACACATTAAATAAAAAAATATAAGATAAAATAGATAGTATGTAAATTTATATAATAAAAAATACATAAAACCAATTAAAACGTGGTTTTTATTACACCCTACTAATGGCATGTCGTACATTAGAAGTACACTTAATGAATCTACTGAATAATTCAGTCCATTAATCACGTGAAGTAGAAGCCACTCGCATGTGGACTCCCAGATGATTATGTGATAGTATATAATATTTTAAATTGGTTCCATACTCTTACACGGAGTATTCTGTCAATATCTACAATCCAAGGCTGCAGTTTTACACAAGATTATTCAGGATCAAGATCGACATCCTGATAGTTGAAAATACTAATTTGACATGGTATGTACCATAAAAACTAATACCCATGAAACCTATTTGTCATAACTATGTATAATGTAGGAATATCCCCTTATTATTCCACATTTATAAACGTTTTAGTATTCCCAAAAGGTCTAAAATATCCATAAACAAGATTCAATTTCATTCTCAAAAGATAATATCTTAACTAAGGAGTTTCCCTTGGAAAACATGACCACAAAAAAACATCAATGTCCACTTATAATAATTGGAATTTCAATTATTTTTACTCTGTAGGATGATTAGTGTCTTCTAAAGGAGTTCCACTCTCTTATATGACATATATACCAAGTTTGGCCAAAAAAATTATTCCTTAACTGCATCATTCACAAAATCAGTGATAGATGTGTCTAACCATAAGTATAATCAAATGATTCCAAATAAACAAGATCATATTAAATATTTCTATAGGTAAAATAGACCACTTATAGTTGATTAGATTAATTTCCATTGATTTCTATTATGAATTTTCAGGGCACAACCTATAATATTTCATTCTTCTACATCCATTATAACATGTATTGGGATGGTAGGATGTTCTCTATCTTAGATGAGTCCCTATGGTATTTTACATTACATGATAAGAAAATGATATACATTTGAATATACGGTAGATATGATAATGAATGTAAAATCCTTTATGGATTTTATTTTATGTATATAATATTTTCCCTACTCATCTACTAACTAAGAGTCATGTATCTGTAAGATTTGTGAAACATTAGTTAGGTGAATGAAAATCTCCCAAATAGTTTCACAACTCCATAACTTCTTGAGTAACCCCATCACAAATTCTATCCAGACATAATTGTACTCTAAATAGCCATATGATGTTGCTGGAGAAGCCCACCATTATCTGATTCATTAACATTATCTTATAACATTAAAGGGTCAATGAAAAAAATCATGCATTTTCCCCCCTCATCATGAGAATGAAAAATTGTTTCCAGTGCTCTAGGAGATTTTAGTCACTCTTAGATAAATCTACAACTTATAAGCATGAAAGTCCTTAATTATATTTTTCATAAAATAAGAGGATTCTCTAGGTCTCTCATGAACATGGTTCACATATACAATATTGAATGACCACAAAGGTATTATTTCACCTCCTTCTACCATTTATTGCATCACCAAACACACTAGTTTAGCCTCTAATTTATCCTTTACCTATGGTAGAAATTAAAATATCCCCTCAAATGGGTCACCTTTCATATATCATATGTCCATGGAAGAATCCACCTTCCTGTTGGCGAATATTCTTTTTAAATTTTGTATTTCCCAATAAGGAAATATCCCACAATTAGAGACACATGCATCTTATGTGTAAGATCATCTACATATAAAATTCCATTTACTCTTATATTGAAATTCACGAAGGCGAATTTCTACAGATACTCTTCTTAATTCCATTGACTAATATTTAGTTACTATTTTGAGAAGATATAGTAAAGGGTCTGGAGGTCAATAAAGACCAAGTACTTCTTATGATTGAGATATAGTTTCAAACACTTTAATTTTTAGAATATAAATGTCATCTCAATGTCATTGGTTCGATTTTTACAATCATGGGGTGTCATTTGATATGAGCCACATTCTAATACATGTTTTCTCTATATCGGTACCTCCATCATGACAACCACAAATGAATCACATTATATGACATATGAAATAATTGTATTCTGATGAATCTCTAAAGTGTCTATAGTTAGCAACAACATTATACCAATAAAATCATCCTCGAACTAATCTAACCACTAAATTGTTACTCTGTTATTAATCATCGTATGCATCGTTACAGATAAATTAGTGAATTCACAGATACATTACCTCTAGTCACATGTTAATCCCATTAATATCTTAACACCAAGAACATTTTGACCATGAATCCCGGATAACACATTATAATTTTATTGATTCATTGATGTAAAATTCATAGACAACACATAACCAAGGAATATTACACCCAATGTCTATATGTTTAACCATTAAGGCATGGAATAAAAATGATGTACATGATGTTTTCTTTATAATCACTTGAGATACTTGGAATGATTCTATGGGTTTAGTGAGGAAATGAGGATTTCATTAATAAACACCATGAATATATTGCCATGATATTGGAGGAAATTATATTTCACAATATCCATCAACACTATCGATTCATTCCTCATTATGAAACTCATTACCACATACTTTAATTGACCACAAATAATATGAAATTTCTTTTTTTTTGATATCCTCATCTCTCACCCTCATGTAGTGATTTCATGATCATAGATCTATCAAGGATAACCACTAAGAACACTAGAATAAATTAATGAAATATCTAATTATGGAAAATATATATCTAATATTCATCATCACTAGAGGTAGAATTTTGTAATAAAAATAGTGTTAAGGGATATGTCAATGTTTTTTGTTAAAAATACTATTCAACCCAACAATGTTGTACCTGGATTGATAAAAAAATTCAAATCAAAAACCTTATTATATAAATAGAGCTTCTTGAACATGGATGACACCATCTAAGATAAGTTAACATATGATTTAGTCACATAGAACACTTTTTATCTCATATTAATTTTGTTTTTCTAGGGTATTTCATGTGAATTATTCTAGGGTCTAATAATATAATATAGAGATAAAAAATTGGGATATTATGTGGGGGATATCATATATCCTATCTAATTATAGAATCATCAAATATATTGAATGATTATTACATGTTAGGTATTATCGAAACCAACACACTCAGTCCATATTAACCACTATCTAGTCAATACAATATTCTATAATTTCTATGACATTAATGAGCCTTCTCTAGGATAACAATCATTTTGGGCCCAAATTGTGGTTATTCAGTCTATGACTGGAATTATTTCAAAGTTCATCATCTCTAAAATCATTAATTCCTACATTTTCACATAATCATACGTGGATTTATGAAACTCATGACATCACGAATGATGATACACATTCCTACCCAATTGTGTATTGGTTGAATGTTTCCTAGAAAATGAATGTAGTAGTATGTCTTGTCCAGAAAAAAAATCTATAAATATAATTGACTGAGTACCAAAAATATCATGTTATATTAGTAGACAATATATAAGTGATTAATAATGTATCTTTATCAATAGAAGATTCCTCATCCCCATCAAATGGTGTTGATTCCATTCAATATACATTTCCCACCACATCTCCATGACACCATCCATTATATGGATCATATATTAAATTATCCTCTATAAAAATAGTATGATCCATGTATTTTTTAATGGGACCTCTAATTTGGTAGTTTATCACCAACAGTAATTATTTGATAATAGGAATCATATTCCACATGGAGTTTTATTTTTTTAAGAAAAAAATGTTTATAAATGATAATTAATTTAGTGTCTCAGAAGTATGATATCTCTCAAATAGTTAAATATATTTACTATGGGGGGAATTTATTCTCATTATAGGTATAGGGGAAATAAACTACAGGGTGTAGGATCTGAAACTTATTCGTCTAATTTTTGAGAGGCATATAATGTTTATTTCTATTACCAAACCAACAATTGAAAAACATATAATGTCAATAAAAATAAAACAATAATTTAATTTTTACTCATTCATCGAATTTTTGAATATTAAATATGTTATTATAGGTGTCTTACATAGACCTTCAACTTGTGTATGGAATTTAATATTTAATGGGTAGGCTACCAAAAATAAATAATGGTTTTAAAATATATACCATATGTCATTATGTAAAATATCATGACACTTTGTCTCGTGATGGTAAATATTACCATCATAATGATTGGTTATCATGGAATGAATTTTAATGTTATCCATCTAGAATATTGTTGTGATGTTTTTTGTTATGTTATGACGACATTATGAGAAAATCATTATATTATATGAAATATTTATTAAGGAAACATACATTGATGGCCCATATGAAATGATCATTATTCATTATGTATATGAAGAAGGGTCCAATATATTTTTTCGTAAGTTTGATATATGGTCTTAAACATATTATCTCAACATTTTGAGTATTCTCCCATGTACCATGTTATTTATTAGGGATACCACATGTTTTAGTTGTAAAGATTTTAAGATATGAACCCTCTTGTTTATTGATCTTGTGAATCAATTATAATGGATATCCGTGTTTTGTTTTGTGATAAATTGATTCTCCTTAAGTCTCTCAAATTAATCCATCTAGATATGAGGATACATGTGTTCATATATCAAAATTTATTTATATATACATTTTGAAGTTATTTGTAAAATTTGGGTTGGACTTCTAATGTCATAAATATAATTTAACATGGGTGCACATATGTTGTAGTATAGGTTATGTTGTGATAAGACATCAGAGAATAAAATATCTCATGGTTTAAAAAATTCATGTCCTCATCTACCCTATTTTTTATGATATTGTATATATTTTTACAAAATACTATACTTTTCTACTAATTCATTCATGGTTGTGGTTTTTGCGTTTGGTTAGACTGGTTTATTAACGATAAAGATTAATATCATAGGATCATAAGTTTGAATAATTTTCCATCAATTTCTATTGAGGGGAACACAATACTATGATGATACTGGTCTTTATATTGACAATGATATCCAATTTTCACATAGATTTGTGTAATATATCATTTTACAGCATAGTAAAATAATTAACAGAAATAATTATATACACAAACATCTTCATTATATATGGGGAATATATCCTCAAGATATCAATTCTATATATTGAAAATGGTACAATATACATTGAGATATTAAATAACTCAGGGGGTGTTTGGATTTTGTTGGAAGGTATCTAATAAAAATAGTACATCATGGGTAAGTCTGAGTAATCTTGCATAATTGATATCTAGAAATAAATGAATTTATTATATGTCATTTTATCTATGTTCGTAATATATGGTGACCATAATAACTTATATAGACAACATTCATAATATGAGGGATATATTATCATACAGTTCTCATAAGATGTACTCAAGGTTATCATCTCTTTTAGAGAACCTTTTTTCAATTCAATCCCTTGAAAATGATTAAATTTTATTCCTTCTATTATACATGTTTCTTTATAAATAAGTCGATTGGAATAAATATACTATCTACAGGAATAATTGTTTATAACATAAATCCTACTATGGTATCATCTTGAATGTATATAGTTTTCCATGATATGGGGTGGTGTTTAATTAATTTATTCTTACAATTTCATTATAGATGAATATAAATGATATAGTATGTATCACAATGACAATTAATATCTCATCATAATGTTGGTCTCCATGGGCTATGATTTCATTGGGTAATGCATCCACATTAACATTCTATGAACATGGGAAATGAGATATCATTACACATAGGGGAATTATATTATCAATAAATATAAATAAAATTACAATCTGATTAATTCCTCTATTTCAATGGTATATTAAAATCTAATATAATTAAAATCATAACATCAATCACCATTGATTTTAATTTGTCAATAAATTATTTAAAGGATTAGGATTATTTATACAATTAATTATTTTTATTTAACATCATTTTTAAATAAACTATCTACTTGTCGGATGGAATGATAGAGATCTGGATTCATTGAATATATGAGAAAAAATTCCAAACTATCTCTTTTAATTAGTAAAAAATTAATCTTTACAACTTTTGGATTCTGGAGATGCCAATTAATTAAATATCCCACATTTGAGGAGTTTCATTAGTAAAAAAACTCATTATCTAGAATATTATTATTTATAGATGTAGCTTCATGTTTTCATCTTATTCTGAGGAAAACATTCAGTGTGTTCAAATTTATATTTTTATAAGATATAAAATTAATTTATAATTTTTTTAAGATCACCAGCAGTTATACAAAATTTACAATTAATGTTTTATGATTTGGGATTTATTTAATATGATTAATAAAAGAGGGTATATAGACCTGATGAATATATTCCCAGAAACATTGTATCTAAATATTTGAATTAAATGCAAGGATGTTATGTTATTTATCATATTATTTGGTCTTAATATCTATTAATTTTTTACTAATTTAATAAAGATTGTACTCTACTATAGAAATATTCTTCTATGTTTAGATGGATACATTTTTTTCTCAAATGTTGGAAAAATAAGGGAAGCATCCATTTTTATAGAGGGAATAAAACATTTTGATGTAGTAGGATATGGATTAAATCATATAGTTCTTATTAAAAACTATAATCTCATTTATAATTGACCTTTTTCTTTATTAAATTCACAAATTTTTAAAAAAATTAAATTATATAGGTAATTATAAGCCTACTATAGGATATTCATTTATAGATTACAATTAACATGTTATTCTAATTTGGATGTGGTGCATCAGTTATATCCATTGACATTTTCGTGTCAAAAATGATATTGTTTTGGAATATCGTGGTTTTATGTGTTCTTACTAATAATATCACAAATGTTCATTTTATGGGGATCATATTTATGGTGTGTTATAATTGGTTTGTTAAAAATATCTCATGCTCATAATTATATTAACAATATAATTACTTCCTGACCCCTAGATCATCCCCATTGAATTTTACAAAAATAAATTATCGGGGCTCTAACATGGGATGGATGATATGTTTTCATGTTGTGTTTAATTTCATCAAGATAAATAGAAATATGTTATGTTATTATACCAATTGGGAAAAACTATCGGTACTTGATTCATCATATTCAGTGCCCATTCAAATTCGATAATACCTCATGTGGATATTTATATATAAATATCTACTAATGCTAACTATCACATTTATTAATAAATTCATGAATTAGATTACAAAATCACTTTTCACAAATGTGTGATGACAATTTTGAAATCAAAATATTTTCTCATCTACCCCTTTTTAATTATATTGATATTGGAATATTATTTTGGTCGTTGGACTTATTGAATGAAGTTATATGTCATAATATTTTTAAATATTTCTTTTCCAAGGTAGTGTAGAAAGGTATAATTCTTTTCAATACAAATGTATAATCATGTTTATTGTCTAGTAGAACCAAATTATGTGTAGCCATATTATGAACTAGATTTATAATTTACAAGTAGTTCCCAATGAATGAAATTTTATATTATTTCAGGAAAGAAATATATGTGTCCAATTTCTCATCATTCTTGGAGGATCTGATCGTTATAGCCCTCATATATTAATATGTATATAAATTCACTATAAAGAGAAATCAAAGGATGTTGATTCATCTTCCTCAAACACTAGTGGGAATATATGATATATTCTTCTTCTTCTCCATTTTCTATTATTCCATTATTGAGAGTGCACTATGTAGGTGGTGTTAGGGATTTGATCAAATGGTAGGTATTTATCAATATATATGCAATATACTGAGAATGTTGTATCATTATTATGGAGATATGAGTTTCAATTCCCATCATATTCAAAGTTATTCAGGGTAATGTATACAAAAATATCTATATTTGATAGATTATGTTTAAAAACTATTATCATGGTTTTTATTATCTATAAAACAATAATATCCCTTCTACGCCTAAATAGAATAAGGGAATCGTACTAGTACCATGTTGATGGGGATGAATGTGCATAGACCCTATATACACCTACTTATCTATTTTTTGGAAGAATTTTATTAAACATATTGAAATGTTTGTTTTAAAAATTTTCCAAACATGTCCCCATGTAACGGTAGTTTAGATAAATATTGATATTGAAGGATGATGTGAAAAATTTCCCACAATCAGTGTTGCATTCAATTTGTGGAATATTCTTGGAAAATATATATATTTAAGGTAATTATATTTATTTACCAATCAAATGGAATTCACATGACCTGATCATCACAGTTACTTCTTTATATGAATGTACTTTTTACTTTTTATTTCATGTATATTCATAGTCTCAAATTACAAAAAAAATTGTTACCACATGGTGACTGTATTTCTTTGGGACATTAATTTGATATTTTACATACTATATTTATCTCACCAAAAATTCAAAATAGATCCACACAACTACAAGATCCATATATTTCATTTATGATATTCTAATAAATATGTTTTATGTAAATATCGCATTAAATAACTATGCAGATATGATATAATATATCATTTGTTAGAGCCTCATATAAAATGAATAATTTTATGAGTGATGCTTGGACTTATTAATATCTAATAGACGAGGTAATGAAAAAAAACTGTAGGAAATAAACATGGTTTATGGGTCCTTATATATTCCTTTTGTTAATATTTTTATCAGTACTTATAATTTGTATTTTTATTAATGAATATAATTAGTCACCAACCATTATGTATTGCTGAAAACTATATAAAATATCCTTAATAAATAGAAGTATACCCTGGGATTTTAATGATTATTATGAAATAAATCAATAATTAAGGAAATGTTTTTACATTAGAAGTTATTGATAATATTTATCTTTAACCCTTTAAACTAAATTAATAGATCTAATTAAGTCCATATAATTTTTTTAATATAATTAAAATTTTTGGAACAAAATGAATGATATATAAGACATATATACTGATGAAACAATATGATGTGACTTTTTTGATGAGGTGTTGAAAAAAAGGTTTATATTATACATTTATAACTCTTATGATAATGTCGTTTCTATTAATTATCCATAAAACTTTTTTGTATAAGATGTGTTTATAGATATCACTCTTAGTCCTTGATTATACACACTAATGTCAATATAACTACTCTGATGACCTCACAAAAAGTACCCATCTATTCCACTAATTCAATTGAATTGGATTCTAGAATGAGGTGTGACCAAGGTGGTGAGACCATTGATCTTCATGTAAAAAAATATTTTAAATTATTTCAATGTAATATTGTAATATATAAACAAATTGAATTTATTTCATTGGGAAAATAAATGTTTTTTAAATTTAAAATTGAATAAGATGATGAACTATTTTTCTCATAAACACAATGAATTTAAATATGATTATATAATTGGTTTATATAAACTCTATTTTATTGGATCAGGTTTCGTCATATGGAAATAAATACAGTCACTTATGTGTGGAGAAAATTTGAATACATGTAATAAATATATATTTACTCACCCATTTCATTTTTTTAATTGTATAATATATTAAAATTTTGTAGGGGATTAGTTGAAATAATGATTTCTTAATCAAAAATATTTAGGCTTAATTCTGTAAAATGGATATTGGTTGAGTCCATATACATGAATTTAATTCATCTTAAAATATATATGATATTATAGATAATGAAACCCTATGGAATACTGAGATATGAATTATCTATGTTTAATGATGGATCATGTGAGTATTTTAAAATCATAAATGAATAATATAATCTATTTTTTTATCATTATAAAACATTTTAATCAGACAAAACCATTTTTTGGAACTATGGTATACATGTGACTTTTTTAAAGGTGAAATAGTTTTTTTTATAAAAATAAAATAAGAACATGGAGAAAACATTACAACAGTGGGACCACATTGTTCCACTATGGTATAATTTTGATTTCATTATCATGGTAAAATTGAATTCAAGGAGATACTTGACATGAATAGGGTATGTCCATTTCAAATACTCTATGTCATGATATATTTATTATTAAAATTAAAAATTCAATTGTTCTCACATATCCATTGGGAACAAATTTATTTAATGTAATCATAGATATCATATAATTATCTATGGATAATTCTCTAATAAGATTTATTGAATACTTATAGTGCTCTTTGATATGTTACATTCACTACTGACAAAACATTGAAGTTGGAAAATAATGAGAGGGATGCTCAAATATAGAATATATTTTGAAAAATTAAATATTAAATTAATTTATAAATATATAAACACAAAATTGTTTTAATTTCAATATGGTATTTAATTTTATGATGGGATAAAATCAGTGATCAGATTGGTAATAGGGGACATTGTAAATGCATCTATTCATTTTTTCACAATGATACATAATACTTATTATTGGATGGTTGTGTCATCCAATTGCATAAAAAATGATCCTCATTTTTATTAGGGAGGCCTATTTCACCCTCAAATGAACCTTTGAGAACAATTTAATTTAACTAAAATATTATTTAATGAAAAAAATTATTTAATTAATTTATAAGCCAGTAATGGATGGGGCATGTGGCACTGGTGCCTCACCAAGTCTGTAACAACGGTTTCATGTTCTGTAACCCAAACAAGATTTGTGTCTCTCGATATGGAGAATTTATGGATACGCCAAATCTGAACTGGCCATCCCAAATGAACCATGCAAGCACCCATATAGAACACATGGGTTTTTGGTCTAATCAATAGGAATGGTTTTAAAAAATATAAAATACTTATAAATGTCTGGTATTTTATAAAAAATGTTCAAGAGACACAAGATGTATTGAATAATAATTAAGAAATTTCAATGTCACACTAAAGAAGTAAATTTCCATTGTGTAGAAATTTATACATTTTATATTTATATGATGTTTTATCACATGTTTATTGATCATAATTAATGAAAACCCCATGCATGATTTCAAATATAATTATATAATTTAAACACTTATTTCAATTTTCAAAATGTATTTACTGATTTTGATATATTGATACAAATATTTATAAATAATCACTCCCAATTTACAGGAATCTGATACTATAATTCCAAATTTGAGTGATAAAATTTATTTCATACATGATGAGTTTCCTTCACCCATGTGACAACATGAAATGTAAATATTGGTGGGTATTATGATGATTTAGTTTGATACAAGTGATCACATGGAAAAACATGAATAAATGAATGTGTGTTGGATTGGTTATATAATAATGTTTGAAATATATTCCATGATATTCATATAGGTTCTTAGTTGATCTATTACCTACTGGATGGATCAAAAATTTTAAAATAACTTATGATATTGTAAATTTATTTTTTTATTTTTTTCATATTTGATAACTTTTCTCATTTATGGTTGTTGTATGTGGCCATACAATTATTAATAATCCTGAAAGTATAAAATTAATAATATCAAGATGAATTTTTCAATTTATATTTTATGAATGTTTTTATCAAGATCACAACTTACAATCACAGTGAAGAGAATCATGTTTTATTTGAAAAAAAATAAATTATGTGAAACATGATTAAATAATAAATGTATAATTAATTTTATATAATTTACAAAAAATTAAAAAGTATAATAAAAGATAAAATAATCAGTATTTTATATTTTTATAATAAATTCCACTAAATAAATTAATTTTTAATTAAACACATCCATTTAATTAATTAGATTTCAAACATAATTCAATTTATATGTCTCTCCTCATTAAGGGTTATAAAAGTTTTGGGGAGTTGTAGAAAAATATTGATGTTAAATTAAAAAAGAGTGTATTCATAGTTTATCACCTCAATGAGTCATAATAATACTCATAGGTCAGTGCTAAATATGTCCATGTTCATGAATAAAGTATTGGAGAGTACACTCAATTGAATTTGAATTATTGAATTAATGTAATTGGAAGGACGTGCCTACATAAAACCCTTGGAATAATATTTCAAGACACATATATATATTTATACATTGGAAATATTTATATTTTCCAAAATTATATTCAATCAATAGGATAATTTTATCAATTTTTGAGAGAAACATTAATTAGAAAAAATATTAGGAGACTAATAATTAAAAATTATTACATCAAACAATTTTTATCGTAATAAATTAATGCATTTTTTTGGAACATAATAAATGTAATATTAATATTACATTATCACTTTGAATGATATTTACGAAATATAAGTTCAATACAGTAATGAATTAATAGGGGTGGTAATGTAGATTTTGAATCATATAATTCCAGCTGTTTAAATTCTAAGTGAATGGGGCGGCATGATCTGAACAAATAGTCCTATAATGAGTTCAGTGATGAGGATATATATATTTCTTCATGAAGTTTGTATTTGATTCATGGGACATATAGATCCAAATATTATCACCCATAAAAAAATATAATATATGTTCTATAAGGACATGGATAAATATAATTTTTCCCCATTTCAATGATCTTTATGATGATAATTGAAGAACAAAGTGTTATGAAATCTATGAAGAACTTTTTTGGGTAATCGTGAAAATGAGGTTCCATATAAACATTATATAGACATTATTATTAGATATATTGTGTTTTTAAAAACTCCATAGATTCACGTTATAGGATGAGTTATGAAAAAATATTATTTGTTAATCATTACAATAGGTATTATATGGGATTATTTTTTATTATAATATAATAAATATGGATAACTCTCTACTATTACTCGTAACTCAGATTCTCAAAAACATAATTAAATTAGCCATGAAGAATATGAAGTTTTTATTGTGAAAGGATGAAGGATAAACCAAGGTTTTTATGACTTGTTTCGGGTCTATGGATTATCAAAATTATCTGATTAATAATTGGAAGATCCATAGTCTTGATAAAGACTGGACTCATAACTTTTTCATGTCTAAAAAATATCCAAAAAAACTTGAACATTAACTCACTAATGAATCATTATGAATATTATTGTGTGTTTATTATTTACTATTAAAGATACATATATACTAGTTGGGTATTATATATAATATATAGTGCTCAAATATGTATTTTAATGTGGGTACCAAAATCATTTATGGAGGTTGGAAGTGGTGAGGTGGAATTTCATGCTACCAATGGAAAAAGATTCAGTCAATGAGATATAAGATATTACAACCCCACCTAGGAAATATGATTGATTACTATCTTGGAAAATTATAGCTATGTTTCTCATGTTAGTAATATCAATATATACATCTTTATATTAGACATGGATATGTTTACATTCATTGATTGGAATGGAATAATTGACTTTTACAAAGTGGATGTTTGTCATAGTGTGAACAATAATAATAGTACCTATTATTTACGATTACATGAAGCCCGAGATCAGAAAATGGATACCAAACCATGTTCACATGAATTATTTGACACATCATTAAGGAATCAAAAAACATTTCCAAATAAATGATATTTGACTTCAAAATATATATCATTATTGGTGTTTATATTATTTTATATAAAAAAATTATTTTTGTCAAACATGTTTGGAATGAAAAATTAACAACTATTTATTTGGTGGAATTCAAGAAAAATCCATAGGGTTTCCTAATTTATTTCATACTAACATGTTTGGACCCTTTAAATTTGAATCTAGAGGTGGGTACACATATTTCATTAATTTTACTGATATATTGAGTAGACATGAATATCTATAATTAATGATGTATAATTCACAATCCATTTATATATCTAAGGAATTAAAAAATGAATTAGAGAATATAAATTTTATAAAGATTAAAAATATATATCTAATTAATTTTGGGAATATCAGAACCAATATTTAATCTATTTTAATTCAAATTAGGGGATTCTATCTCAATTTATACATTATAAATCATAGTGGAATTGTGTTATTGAAAAGAAGAACTACACAGTTATGGAAATAGTGAGGTATATAATAATTTTTAAGGATCATCTGTAATATTTTAAGGGATATGAATTAAAATATATGTAAGACATACTAATACACATTTTTATCAAATTAGAATATGGAATTAAAAGAATGTTATTATCTATGTGGAATTATGTGAAGTCAGATACTCATATATTGGGTTATGAGGAATTTTTTAAGGCAACCTATAATAATAAACAATCTTCAAATAGAATTGAGTGTATATTTATAAGAAATACCAGTGAACTATGAGATTATAAACTAATTTTACTAAAATTTTAAAAAGATATAGTATTAAAATAAGTCATATTTTCTGAGAGGGATCATATATCTATAAGATATATTGGGTGAAATATTTATTTTGATTAAATTTATTTTCATGAGACATAAATGTAACCACAATAAAAAAATCCACAAGACCCCATGTAAGAGGTTGTTACTAAACACACATGTATTATGTATGGGTACTATATATAGTAAATAACAAATTTGATATTGTTTTCTATTCATCGAGAATTGTGACCAGTTATTGGTTAAAAATGATGAGCATGTGTCTTCCAAATTGGGTTTAAGAATATCAGAATCTGCTAGATGTAAATAATCCATTAATGTCATGAATTAATCAATATACATGTACCATGTTGGGTTGTAGAATAGTTACTACTAGATATAAATTCTATTGGGTGATAATAATTATTTATGAGTAAAGAAGTCATGGAATTAAAAGTAAGTACCTATAAATAATGGATGTTGGAGAAAATATTTCTGATGCATCAATTCATTTTTCATTGAGAAAAAAATTCAAAAATATACATACTAATATACAATATAATTATATATTACACATGATTGTAACATGATTAATATATTTAGATCATGGATGTCAAGACAAATTTCTTCAATGGGAACCTTTTGAAATATGTCTATATGAGAAACCAGGATGTTTTATTACTCATAATGATTCCATGTTTCCATAAGATGTTTTGTAATAGTTTATCCATTTTATTAGTAATATATTCTTAGGTAATATAATTTAATATGATTGATATTCTATTCTAATATTGTGTTAGCAAATGGTTTTATCATTTCTTCCCCATGAATGAATTAGGTGAAGCTTCCAAAATAATAGTGATAAGAATCATTAAAAAAATTAAAATTGTATTAGTAAATTAAGAAATTGAATATATATTGATTAGATACCCATTAGATTCATTATAGAGTAATCGAATATATGATTGGATCTAGTTTCTACTGGAATATAGCTCTCTAGGAAAATAAATTATTAGATAGAATGTAATTGCGAGGTGATGATCATGTATGTTATGTCATGTTCCATGATGGACATCCCAAATCCCTTCAGTGTGGTCGGAATGTATCATGAAGAACAAGTGGAATAAAATTGGATTATTGTATATATAATCAATATTTATATAATCCATACAATGTATTTGTTCCTAGTATTTAGAAGAGATGGGGATTCAATTGTCATGGTATGTACACATACATTAATACATATAGATAAATATTATTTTCTATATTATTATGGACATTCAATTTTCATAATAGATGAACTATGTGTTGTAGTATCCAAATAATCCCATAGTTTCTAATTATACAATGCTATTTGAGTATGTCACAGTTTTGGAGCATTATGTGGAATCATTAAAGGATATGATACCTCCTCAAGTATCATCATGCTATCCATATTAGTTATGTTTCAATAACAATAGGTTTTGGAAAAAATATTCCTATTGTCTTTAGTAAGGACCCATGATCACATCAATGAATGAATATTACAATTAAAAAGCATCACATTCTGTGGGCTTTATATTACTATGGAGATTTAATTGATACAAGAGTCGATAGATAGGAGAATATGGATAAATAATTAACTAAGGTCATAACATTTAGGATTAATGGACATCATGTGAGAGAAGATATAATAAAATCAATTAATATTTTGAAATAGATCCTGTGGGATTCTGTATGAGTTTCTAACCTAGTAATAACATTTTTTTTACATTTTATTACTAGTACATTCTGGAAATTTATTTTTAAATAATATCGTCAGACAAGTTAATTATTATAGTATATGACATATAATATGATAACATCCATATAGAACCTATATAATTGACAATAAAAAGTTATTAACTATTATGATGATAATGTTTAAGTGATATGAGGATAATAAAACATTCCAATTTTATATTTAGTGGTAATTATTAAAATGGAAATGAATGATAAAATCTATATAGGTTAATAGTATTATAAGAATTTACGAATTCCTCATATAATGTTTCAACTATTAATCCCTATTATGGGAATCAATGTGAAATGACCCAAAGGTATTGTTTCCATATGATTTATTTTTCATGGTATATTCTTCTATGTGAATGTGGGTATCGATCTATAAACATGAGATTATTAGTAATGAATATAATGGTTTATAAACATTGATGTGTTGAAAAAATATTGTTTAATTATCATCACTATGATTTTGGCTATATTTGGTGAATCAAAATTAAAATGAAATTAATGATAATTTCAAGAAATGATTATGGTCTTCTGTGATATTTGATATAGTGGGAACTATAAAAAGTGTATAGATATGTTAGAATAATTTATATGAATTAGAGTTTAGGATGAAGTCGAACCCACATGTGGGGACTAGTGATTATATATTTTAATGACCATAACTAAATTAATTCAAACAAGTTATTCTATAGTATAATAACATGAATTGAATATATTCCTCTAGTTAATCAAAATTAATATATTTATTAAATGAATATGAGAGTTTTTATTTTTTTTAATGTCACACATTCAAGGTTCATTAAATAATAATTTCACGATTGTGATTATGTAATGGCTCATCATTTATCACATGTACTTTAATATTGTCACCAATGTGTGGAGAAACAATCTTTGAAATCATATAACATTTAATTATTTATTTATCTATTATTGTAATTGTTAAAGATGATTAACTTATCTTTGGGATGACGTGAAACAATGGGAATCAAAATTTAACTTTTTAATGTACTTTTTCTCTGTGAATTTTGATCGACATCATTTACAAATATTTTACTTTATTTTACAATTCATTCATGTTACATTGAGAAAAATCAAATAGATTATCATTATTGATTTAATCTATTTTCCACCATCAATTGAATGATATTTATTTAATGATATGAGTATTAAAATTATTTCAATAGGATATATTCTCACCTAGATATTAAATAATGATGATCATGGAGACACAATACCCATTTATATTATCTATAGGTAATTGACTTTAGTGTATTCGGTATATAACAATATGTTGAAGGGATGAAAATTATATAAATATGTTATTCCAAAATATGAATGATTATGAATTTTTTTTATTAATTAATTTAATTTAAAAAATTAAATATATATTCATGCATCCCTATATTGAATATAGTATCTAGTTATATATTTTCTGTAATGATTTTATATTACATATTTCCATGATTTTTTTGTTTCCTAGGTGCCATCACTATTGAATACCCAAATCTTGTTCTTTCAATAATTTTATTAATAATAAATATATAGATTTAGTCAAATTAATTCCATTAGTTTTTAATATCCAATTCTAAAATACTAGTTGAAATGAATGCAAAAACATTGTTAGTTATCCATTTAAAAACCTTCCCTTGTCAAGAATACTATTTCTATTTATTGTTATTCCCAAGAATCTATAAGTAATCTGTCACTCTAAAACACATTGATATCATTGATTAATTTTTTTGAAAGGAAATTCCATGGTCAAAGACCAAGACACAATTTATTAAAAAACTAGCAATAAACTACAAAATAATGAATGAGGGTATTTTATAAAAATCTTCTTCATAGTGAGGGATAAGATAAAGAGACACAACATCACTCCACGTAATGCTCTGGTTGATTTAATTACTATCAAGACCATGATACACCATTTTCTCTTCATGATATGCATGATTGGAAATGTATCTGATCAACTAAAGTGAATCCAGTCAGTTCGTCCATTAAGAAGGAAGCGGTCAGGCAAGGTGGGCCACCCTATTCCAAATAGCTTGGAAAATGGTGGTTGATTCACATTCAATTCATATGTCATTCATGCCTTTTATATTAACAAAGACAACATCCTGGATCACAAACATCACTTCTTCTTCTTCTAGAGAATAGTCTTTACCATAACATCCAAAGAAACTGCCATTACAATGCCCCAGAAAAGCTATGAAAATAGCTCCAATGCCCGATAGACCCAAATATCCTTTTGATTCTCCATCCACATTGATCTTTATCCATACTGGAATAGGGGCACTCAAAAACACCTCAATTAAATTCCTTAGTTTTCTGTTGATTCCTTCAATTCGAAGACGTTGGTGGATCACAATGACTATAAAGGAATTTTCACAATAATCTTTTTGAAGTGAGGCAACATACCTGACAGTGATGAGAATTTGGGACTGACATGAAATAATATTGGGTGAGTGTTTTTTATGAATAATATAATTTCTATCATACTAGATAACATGGAAGAGCTCAGCATTAGTGTAAAGGAAGATATTCTTGATTTTTCGCGAGGAATCAAGCTCCACACTACGTTTTAATCTGGAGTAAGTAGAGTCTAAGTGAATCCATCTACAATATGTAATGTTAGTAATTTTATTCCAAAGATCTTAAGCTATAGAATAAGATAATAATATGTGGCTAGTATCCTCTCTATGTTGGTGATAGAGTTTACATTTAGAGGAGAGTTGAATATCAAAATACCGAAGGCAAACCAAAGTAGGAACACAATTGTGAGAAATCCACTTGATTAGGTTTATTCTTGAGGGTTTAATCTAAGATTTGTCAAAGTAATTTAACCAATCAATAATAGGATGAATATGAGTGAAATTATGATTGAAAAAACATTTAGAGTCTAAAATGTTATTATGAGAATGTTCCCGAGTGAAAATTATTCTACTTTAGAGAAGAGGTAGATACCAACAACATGCATAATTGAATCATGGTGGTTAAGGTTATGAGATTGAATCACCTCCTGAATAGATTAATTGGTGTTATCTAGATGGGAGTTAGGAGAAAAATTGGAAATGAGGAGGTGTCAATCATGATATCAAGACAAAATATTAAGGAAGAGTTTATAACATCCATCTATCTAGAGTTGTTCCTAATTTTGGGAAATGAGTCACTAATGGAGGTCCATATAGATGAGTTAACATGGCTCAAGATTACTTTTTTTAAAAATTCTCTAGTAATTTTTTATCTAAGAAACACAATGGTTTCATAATTTGGATTGATCAAATTCAATGTTATTTTGGATTAGAGGTCCTCATTGAAGAGCATGAGATTCGTAATTCCTAGACAACCATTCCTTAATGTTTAGAAGCATGTAGACCAAAGGATGGTAACAATCGTTATTTCATAAATGCTACCAGAACAAACAGTGTTTTTTATGTAGCTAGAAATTATCTTAAGAGTGGAAATCGGCCATTTATAGATCATTAGCGAGTAATCCTATTTGGAGATAACTGTTGACATAACTAGGAAAATCATGCAAGCCATGGAAATGTATTTCTTCTTCCAGGAAGAATGTTTTTTGATATCCTGGTCTACAACATTAGTGATGTACATAGATTTAGGCCTTACCAAGAATATAGGAACACTGAAGTAGATAAAAGGATGAAACCTTCTTTGATTCAAAGGATTTCAATGATGTTAGGTTTCCTATTGGATGGGAATCCTTTTCCAAATATGATAAATGATTTGTTCCTGCTAATTGATTTCCAAGAAACCTATTCATAGTGGGACATAGAATTTTTAAGATTAAGAATATTTCTTTTTCTCCCATTTAGAAAGAGGATTATTTTATAGGCATATAAAATATGGGTCGACACATTTAGGTTACAAGCCACTTTAATATTCTTGATATTATTTTGGCCAACAAGCTAAGTAAGAAGTCTTCTTAGATAATATTCCAAAAATGAATAAAATAATAGAAAATAAGGGGTCACCATGAAGATGTTCGTTGCTACACTTAAAATAACTTCTAGGGGATCCATTGACTTGGATGGAGAGGGAACCAGATTTAGATTGGGAGTGTATCCAGCTTATAAAGACGTTGTTGAATCTGAAACAATGGAGAACCTTAAAAATAAAAATCTAGTCTATGTTGTAAAAGGCTTTCATAATGTCGATCTTAATGGCCATAGTCTCGCCTTTTAATATATTTTAATGAGCATTGGTGCATTCTATGGAAAGGAAAATGAAATCCTGAATGTACCTACTATTGATAATGTCAAATTTGTTCTGATATTTAATTTTTTACATGGAGAATAAATTCTATTTTCTAATAGTTTGGTATGATTTTTTAAAGAGGGTTTATGAGATAAATAGGGCGGAATAAATGAATTTTTTAATCATTGGCCACATTAGGGATAAGAGTAAGAAATTGAGCATTAATACCATGAGGAAGGACACCATTAGAGAAGAAATATTTGACAATATTACAAACATATGAATGGATAACTTCCTAGTGTTGTTGGAAGAAACTATTATTGAAGCCGTCAGGACCCAGTGCACTCTTTGGATTGAGTCTCAAAACTGTGGATTGGATTTCATGGTGTAGATGGATTCCATAGAGAAACTAATTGTCAACTCACTAACCAGAATTGGGATAACCTCAGGAAGGAGATCCTTTTTAAGCCCACACAATTGAATATATTATAAAATAAGGGAACACATGATTATTTATGGTTTCTTAAGTGTCAAAAAGGGTTTCATTGTCTTTAAGGAATGATAGAGGTCTACATAATTTCTTAATAATTTTCAGTGAATTATAGAACATAGAGTTTCTATCTCCATTATTGAGCCATTTTTTTAAAATACATGCTTGAAGATGTTATATACAAGCACCATAAGGGTGTTGAGTTTCAATGAGATGTTCATTTCATTCTGTGGGTCAAAGGGGAAATCAGAATTTATGGAAGTGTTATGAATTTGATTTAGGTCAACCTCAGGGGTGGCTATATCCTTATAAATTGGTTTATATTTATCCTTGCACAATCCCTTAAGACACTACATATGATTTTGGAGTTTGGTAGTATAATAAAAAGTGTAAGAGTGGTGATTCATGGATTCCCATCATTTTTTTATGAGAAGATTGAATTCCATGTCCATAGATAGAGCACTGTTAAATTTGAAAGGAATGTTGGGATTGGATCTTTTAGATAATAGATTCAGAAGAATCAGTTGATGATATGAACAAAATATGGGTGATGTGATGTGATAGATAGAGTCAAAGGCATCCAAATATAGGATATTCATGAAGGCACAATCGAGTTTACTATCCACAGTCCTATTACAATGTCTTATATACCATGTGAATATAGAAATCGTGAGGTTGATTTCAATCAGATTATAATATTCTAATATGGCCTCAAATTCTCTTAAAGAAATTAGAGAGTGAGGTGGTCCAATGTTTTCAATGGGGGAGATAATATCATTAAAATCACCCAGCAGTAGCCATGGAACATGAATAGTGGTAGCCAAAACAGAGAGGTCATGCCAAAGAGATCTAGGTTCTTGATATATATTCTCTGAATTAACCAAAGTGAAAAATATTTGTGAACCATTTAGGTTAAAACCAAAAGTGAACAATTGGTCATATAAATTATAATCATTGGCATTCTGCTAAGAGTTATGATAAAAAACCCAGTGAGAATCAACAGAACTACCATTATTTCAGGAATGAAAAAAATCATAACTTGAAGCATAAAGATGCAAAAATTTCATAGAAAATATAATTTTGGGTTTATAGATAGAGAAAATATTTGGTTTGTGATTCAAAATAATTATTCTAAGCACAAATATATTTTCATGGTTTACTGAGAATAGGCAGTTCCAAAAATTGACATCCATTTAAAACATAGAATTGGTGCAAGATCTCCCTAGTTTCATTTTCGAACTGCCCAATCCTTTGTTCTTATTTGATCATATAAGTGTAGAAGAAGAGGATGAGGTGGGATTCAATTCTTGGACACACTTCTATGAAACATAAATAATGTTATAAGCACTAGATGAATTAATATCCAAAGCATTTTAAGTAGGTTTTGAGTTTATAAGTGTGGTCATAGGACTATCCTCTGAATCATTGGATGATACAAATATCTGAGGAGAAGTAGGAGACACAAGAGGAAACTGATCACCTATTTCCACATTACGTTCAATGTGTGTGTCCACAATAATTTTTTTATTTGAATTAAAATTAAGTGGAGGATTCAAATAATCAGTGAATGCACGAGGGGTTGGGTCAATGATCACTGAAATATTATGATCTAAATCTAAACTTGGAGAGCCAACAGGAATTATACCTGCATTTTCCACTTGAGGAACTAGAGTGGGATGATGAACATCATGCTTCTAATCTTTATTTATAATTGTGTTTTTGCCTTGAGTTGCATTCAAATCTACTACCTTATCTGTAATACTGTGAATCTAAAGGTGATGTTCATCCTTCTATATTATCAGATGTTTACCAACCGATGAAGGGACAGCTGAGGTCGATTTAGGAGTTCCTGAAGCCACATTCACAGCTGAACCTCACATCACCTTCGATAAAAGGCACTATCCCACTCTAGAGGGATCCATAAAATGTGAATCAGACTCATCCTCACAATCATCCAGCACCATTCTTTCAACATCGTCTAGGATGATCTGATCAAGATCAGTATTTTATTCCTCTTCACCATTTGTAATGACTTGGAAAATTCAAGGAAATTTTTTTCTTAATTTTCTTTGGAATTTTAAAAGAACGCAGTTTCTGACGGCGCCTGATTCCGAGGCCCGGTGTGCCCGAAATTAATTTCCGAAGTTTGGCTCGGGTACGTTCAGTGAACGAACGAGCGGGTTTTTCTAACTTTTGAACCGGTGCACGGAATAGAATTCTGAGGGCACCGATGGAACCGTAGCGCCGGTAATTGCTTAGGAACTCCTGTTCAGGAGTTGTGTTTACTCGGGTGTTGATAATAAACATTGTGGAAGTTTATTTTAAATTTACAATACAATTTTTATTATTATTTTTATAAGTGTTAGCTCTTGATCGAAGTTGGGTAACCACCCAACCTCCCTTGGGAGGTTATGAGGGTGGTGGGGCCCACACGAACCCCACACCTTCATATCCTCTAAAATCCCCCTCAACTCCCACTTAAATTATGTTATCTTAAGTTATAACTTATGACTTAAATATAATGAGTTTAATGAGGTGAGTTGTGTGTGGTTTTGAATTTAAAACTCTTGAAATTCAAATGTGTTGTTGTGTTAATAAAATAAGAAAGAGTCTTATTTTATTTTTGATAGAGTTTTGTCTCATTGAGAGAGTTGGGAAATGTTCTTCTTCTTCATCTTCTTCAACCTCGACGAAGAAAGCGAAGAACACCGTTCTTCAACGAAGAACTTCTCCGCCGAAGAACACGGTCCTTCTGCGACGCCGTATCCGTGACGAGATGACCATCTTCCACATCGTCTCTTCCGCGACGGTTTTCCGCGATGAAATCGCCGTCAATGACGTCGAATCCTCGCTTCACGATGTCGACGTTCTTTCCCCACGACGCCTGACTACCGCAATGCTCGTCTTCTGTGGGTCGTTGACGAACGCCGTTCCTGAACCGAGGTGGGGAATTTAATTTGTGATTGTTGGTGAACCCTCTTTTACTCCCTTCTAAAATTTTATAACTCGGATCAACTAAATATTACGGTGATCCGTGAAGTTTATCTTTTTTTGCGGGTTGGGATTATTGTTAGGGTTGTTTTTATTTAAGAGGTTTTAAGGGAATTTTATTAGTTTCTTCTTAACCTTGAGAAAAGACCAATGAGCGCGGATCAACCATTACCCGGTTGATCCGCGGACCGTTTGTCCATGTGGGGTTACTTTTGTTGGGTGTCGTCTATTTTCATGGTTAATATGTTCTCAATATTTTGTTGGGAACAAACGTTTGATTTGCCAAATGATATCACTTAACGTGGAGGGAGCGGGCCGAACGAACACGGCCCGACAACCCTCCACATTTTGTTTTTGACATGCAGATTGACGGGCGACGACGAAGCAGGCCGTTTTGGTGTTTGAATCCCTTCGAAGTGAAGGTGGGGTACCGGGGGGACCATAGGTGAAGACGGCAGAAGGAACAGACCACCGAAGCGCGTCCGGTGGTCCGCGGAAGGCGGCGGCGGGGCGCCACACCGGCGCGGCGGAGGCGCGCCGCTGGAAGGGAGGCGGTCGTCGAACCGCCGGCCTCAATCAGCGGAGAAGGGGGGCGGTCGGGTGCACCCCCCCCCCCCCCCCCCCCGCCGCTCCGCGGCGACCGCCTGGCCACGGCTGGTCGGCCGGTCGGGACGGACCGGACCGAGCCGGGCCGGTCCGGGCCCAGCCGGGTCAGACCCGGGTCGGGTCGGCCCGGGCCCAGACCCCCATTTTCGGACCACTTTCAATAAAAAGCCCGTAACTTGAGATACGTGCTTCCAAATGACTCTCTGTCAGTAGCAACACGATCCTTGAATCAAGACGGTCGTTTCGGTATATCGCACTCATGGTTTCAGAGAACTTTGGGTTCAGCATGGTTGGTTCGTACGCGAAACCAACCAGGCCCTCGGAGCGGAAACACTCGTAACATGAGTTACAGACGTCTGATTGACATGCCGTCGACTTTTTTGGATTCCTATAAGTGAGACGGATCTTTTGGATTACTCCTCTCGAGGTTTGGATGCTGACGGAGTGCGGTCGGGTTGGTTCGCTCATGAAAACAACAAGGCCCCTGGAACGAAAAATCCAATAACTCACAGACTGGGCGTCCGATTGATGCATCGTCTATCTCATTGATTTCCTATTTATGAGATGGAAATTTTGGCATACTTCCCCCGAGTTTTGGATATAGTTAGTAGTGGCCAGGTTGGATCACACCTGAAATCCAACCGGACACCCGGAACGGAAAAGCTGATATCTTTCAGACCAGACGTCTGTTTGACGAACCGTCAGTGGCATTGTTGATCACTTTGAGAAACGGTCCCATTGAGTATACCCTATGAAATTTCAGGGTACAATTGAGATATGGCCGGGATTGGTTCTCTCACGAAACCAACCGGGCCCCTGGGATGAAAAGGCTAGAAGCTCACAGACCGAGTGTCCGATTGACGCGCTGTCTATTACGTTGAGACCCCTATGACGAGGCGGTCCTTTGAGATACTTCTTCGTGGGACTTTGAAATACATGGAGTATCAACTTGTATCTCGTGGAGCGGACCCTCTTAGAGACGAGCATACGAAGTACGAAGACCGTGTAGCCGGCAGAGAACTGAAGGCTGGTTTTCCGATTCGATTCAGAGTGACTTATGTAGCCTAGTGGGTAGCACTACATTGTGAGGTGGTAGACCCACATCAGAGGAGCACTACTATGTGAGGTGGAAGACCTGTGGTACTTGACAGGAGGAGTACCTCTGTAGGCAATGAGGGGGGAGAACTACTTTGTTTGAGTGGAAGACCCCGGCGGGAAGCACTACTGTGTGAGGTGGAAGGCCTTTGGTACTCATTATGAGGAGTACCTCAGCAGTCTTAGGTTAGTGAGCAGTACCTCGGAGTCGTGGCAGGACCACTGTACACTCAAGAGATGGATCTCTTCAGCAGTTACGGTTTCGATAATGAAAATCTTGGTTTGAGATGAGTCTTTTGACCTTTGTGTTTACCACATGATTGAGATGGGTCACTTGATATCTTAGGTATATGTATGGGCATATACCTGGGTAGTGGTTATCCATTGATTTCATGATCCTTGTGTTTCCTCATGATTGAGATGGGTTACTTGATAACATAGGTATATGTATAGGCATATACCTAAGTAGAGGTTATCTGTTGAGATCTTCTATGTGGTTATCCTTGTTGGTTTTAGTGAGACATCGAGGGTCTCGGGGTCCGTACTGAGTATCGTTATACTCACCCCTGCACGGGCTATGCCCGCACCTCGTTGTGTTGGTTTCAGACGAAGGGCAGTGCTGACAGAGGCCGAGTGTTCGAGGACTGGACGGTACCCGGATGTGGACTACACGACGAGTCAGTATCCAGAGGTGGAATTCACGGTGAGACGACACTCGGAGGAGGTTGACGGGCGAGACCGTTGTGGAGGATATCTGTACCTATCCTTCAGGTAGGATCCGTGGTGGACGATCCAGGAGCTGCGCCATCTGTACCTACCCTTCAGGTAGGATCCGAGGAGGATGACCCATGAGCCGCTTCCGTCCCTCCAGCTATTTTCCTTTTCTATTGTACTTTGTTCAGTTGTAGTTGTACTTTATTTTGGGTTTGTATTCTGGACCAATTTTACATTTCAGCACTTTCTTTTGTACTTAGTGTTTTGATTCCGCTTGTACTCTGTGGTGTTTTGTTTACTTCTTTGAAGGCAATTCCTTCCCAATTATCAGGATTTACGCCTTTGGTGCTAGTCTCCAGCCCCTGGCCTATGGAAGGCGGGCATGGGGTAGTCACTGCACGGGCCCCGAGGACCTATCGTGACAAATTGGTATCAGAGGAGTTCGGTTCTACCGCAGAACTTATAACTATGATATTTTCTTTATGTGAAGCAATAGTGTTAAGAGTACCAAGTGTGGTTTTCTGTTTAGGGAGTCCAGTGTGGTACGGGCGGCTGAAGTATCCATACACCAGGACCCTGACAACTGATATCCAACTTTGTGCACGAAAACACTGATTGCGTGTGTGTTTCCAGAAGTTTTATTTAAATATCAGCTCAAACCAAGTCATCTCACTAGGTATAATTGTCTGACCGTGTCACGTTGTTTCATTCAGGATGCCTTTTCTCAGACGACCAGCTACAACCCAGAGGGATGTTCGTACTGACAGCCTGCCGAGCGACGAGGTTTCGGTACAGGGCCCTCTTGCAGTTGAGACACCAGCGGAGGCACCAGTGGTACTACTACCCATTGGGCCACCGATTCCACCAGCCCCAGCAGCAGATGGTGCACGTCTCTTGAGCGCACTGCACGAGTTCCAGCATCAGAGGCCACCCAGGTTACAGGGAGGGACGGACCCGCAGGCGGTTGAGGGTTGGCTGGAGGCTGTGGTGAGAGTCTTCAGGCTAGTGGGGACGCCGGCAGACTTCATGGTGATCATTGCTACCATCCTCCTTAAGGCAGCAGCAGACAGGTGGTGGAGCCACTTGTTTTAGTTTTTCCACAGGATGACCATCGCATGGGAAGACTTCAAAACCTTCTTCAGGGTGGAGTTTGTGCCAGTAGCTCTACACCCCGAGCATGTACAAGAGCTTTTGTCTTTGCCGTAGGGTTTTCGATCAGTAGCCGAGTCATCTGTGTGATGTAGACAGATGATGCAGAGGTCCAGGAGGACCAGACCAGCAGTTGGACGATATCGGGTTTTAGGACCGGTGGTGCGGGGCACCCGGGGTGGGGTCAGAGCCAGGCGTGCCAGAAACAGACAGTTTTACTCATGCGGCAGAAAGGGTCACCTGGCACGTGACTGTCTGAATCCTCGTACGGTTGATCAGTGGGTGTTGGAGGAGCCACCGAGACAGAAGCAACGACGAGTGCTTGAGAAACAACCGAGCAGTGGACAAGGCAGTAGAGCTCTGAGAGCAGGTGGAAAGGAGAGGAACTAGTGGATACATCCTTTTTACTTTTAGTTCCATGTTGCTTTTGTATTCGTGTGTTTGTACTATGAGCTGTAAAAATAAAAAGACACTTATCTTTGTTTGCTTTCCTATCCTTTTGTTTGGTTGATACTGAGTGGTCCCAGTTAAAACTGTTGACCTAACCCTCACTTTATAGATTTCTACTGGAGGAGACCCAGTGACCTCACACTGATGCCGACAGTGTGACTCGACCCTTGGAGATGAGAGTGACAGTTGGATCTCTTAGTAGTTACGTCGAGGCCTTACGAAGTCATCCATGGCATGAATGCGTCATTAATATCAAGATTGATTGTATTAGTCAATGGGCGTGGTTCATCCAGGGGATGAGACCGAGTTTCTCTTTTTGGAAAAAGAGAAATTTTAGCAGCTCTTTCAGATCATAGGCAAAGCAGGTGCAGATCATCCAGGAGCAGATGAAGACTTCACAGTGCAGTAAGACACAGGAAACCGGCTCCACTCTTAGAGACTCGAGTGTCTTAAATGTTAAATAAGAGGAAGCTTAAAGGATAGATGAGTCTACGAAGAAGCAGATGTGGAGGCAGAGCTATGAGAGCAGCATGAGGTGGTGTACATCCTAACATGATACAACCACCAGCCTTAGTTATTCCCTCCAGGCTCAGGGAGCTGGAGGGCGGAGGAAGAGTGCGGCTGCATGCGGACAAGGATTGTGACCCAATGGCTCTAGAATTGATTCAAGGGATAGTCTGTGTCCACTACTAGCTGCTGTAGTAACAGAAGTCGATATAAATCATTCCTTACTTTCTCAAATCATGTTCCAGACCTAGAGATTCTGGTAAGCCGTGGAATTGACCCTCACGTCTGGAGATACCTTGGGAGGAGACTCGATAATCACACTTAAGCCGATGGTGTGATCAGAACCTCTAGGCGAGAGTTCTGGTTGGAAATCTCTTGGTGGCAGTGTCAAGGACATACGACGTTCGTTTTAGTATGGAATGGGCAATAACTGTTCATACTCAAATTGACTGTTTTAGGCAAATGTCGGGATGGGTTTTCCTTGGTCGGTGAAAAAGAAACCCTAGGAAACACCAGTTTAACTCATGCACGGGAGGGTGCGACCGATCACTCTTGAGTCGGCCAACCTTACCCTCGTGGCGGCAGTTGTTTCGAGTTCCAGTTCTAATAGGAATTGGAGACCTCTAGAGTTTGAGGATGACGATCACGTCCTTATACGGATCTCACCTCGACGAAGTTTACGGAGTTGTGGCCAAGGCGGAAAGTAAACTCTGAGGTTCAACAGACCTTTCTAGGTCCACAACTAGGTAGGCGAGGTGGTTTACCGCTTGACCCATCCACCTCAGTTGCACCAGGTGCACGAAAACTTCCACGTATCTCAACTGAGGAGATACGTGCTCGACCCTTTGTATATCATCGACCATGGGGAGCTGGATGATGGCGATGGAGTGTCTTTCGCAGAGGTTTCAGTGGGGATCGAGGATCGACACGAGCGGATCCTAGGAGGATGGCTGATTCCTCTTTTTCACTTTCTTTGGCAGCACGAGAACCTCCAGGTGAGCACATGGGAGCGGAAGGATCAGATGCGTTCTCAGTACAGCCTTTGTTTCCCTAAGTTTGTGATGAAGCTTTACGGGGACGTAAAGCCCTATGGTGGGAGTAATGTAAAGACCAGGAAATTTCAAGGAAATTTTTTTCTTAATTTTCTTTGGAATTTTATAAGAATGTAGTTTCTGATGGTGCCTGATTCCGAGGACAGGTGTGCCCGGAATTAATTTCCGAAGTTTGGCTCGGGTATGTTCAGTTAACGAATGAGCGGGTTTTTCTAACTTTTGATCTGGTGCCCGTAATTGAATTCCGAGGGCACCGATGGAACCGCAGCGCCGGTAATTTCTTAGGAACTCATGTTCCAGAGTTGTGTTTTCACGAGTGTTGATAATAAAAAATGTGGAAGTTTATTTTAAAATTACACTACAATTTTTATTATTTTTTTCTAAGTGTTAGATCTTGATGGAAGTTGGGTAACCACCCAACCTCCCTTGGGAGGTTATGAGGGTGGTGGGGCCCACACAAACCCCACCTCTACATATCCTCTAAACCCCCCCTCAACTCCCACTTAAATTATGTTTACTTATGTTATAACATATGACTTAAATATAATGAGTTTAATGAGGTGAGTTGTGTGTGGTTTTGAATTTCAAACTCTTGAGATTAAAATGTGTTGTTGTGTTAATTAAATAAGAAAGAGTCTTATTTTATTTTTGTTATAGTTTTGTATCCTTGAGAGAGTTGGGAAAAGTTATTCTTCTTCTTCATCTTCTTCAACCTCGATGAAGAACGCAAAGAACACCATTCTTCAACGAAGAACTTCTCCGCCGAAGAACACGTTCCTTCTGCGACACCATATCCGTGACGCGACGACCTTATTCCGCGTCGTCTCTTCCGCGACGGTTTTATGTCACGAAATCTCCATCAACGACTTTGATTCCTCGCTTCGCGACGTCGACATTTTTTCCCCGCGACGCCCGACTATCGCGACACTCTTCTTCTGTGGGTCGTTGACGAACGTCGTTCCTGAACCGAGGTAGGGAATTTAATTTTTGATTGTTGGTGAACCCTCTTTTACTCCATTCTAATGTTTAAGAACATGGATCAACTAAATAATATGTTGATCCGCGAAGTTTATCATTTATTGCGGGGTCAGATTATTGTTATGGTTATTTTTATTTAAGAGGTTGTAAGGGAATTTTATTAGTTTCCTCTTAACCTTGAGAAAAGAACAACGAGCGCGGATCAACCATTACCCAGTTGATCCGTGGACCATTCATCCATGCTAGGTTAATTTTGATGGGTGTTGTCTATTTTCATGATTTATATGTGCTCAATATTTTTTTGGGAACAAACGTTTGATTTGCCAAATGATATCACTTAACGCGGAGGGTGCGGGCCGAACGAACATGGTCCGACAACACTCCGCAGTTTGTTTTTGACATGCGGATTGATGGGCGACGACGAAGAAGACCGTTTTGGCATTTAAATCCCTTCACAGTGAAGGTGGGGTCCCATGGGGGGACCATAGGCGAAGACGGCAAAAGGAACGGACCACCGGAGCACATCCGGTGGTCCGCGGAAGGCGGCGGCGGCGCGCCTTCGGAAGGGAGGTTGCCGACGAACCGCCGACCTCAATCAGCGGGACGGGGGGGGGGGGGGGGGTGCACCCCCCCCCCCCCCCCCGCCGCTCTGCAGCGACTGCATGGCCACGGCCGGCCAACGGGTCGGGCCGGACCAGACTAAGTCGGGAT
Organism: Viscum album; assembly: GCA_963277665.1. Taxonomy (NCBI): domain Eukaryota; kingdom Viridiplantae; phylum Streptophyta; class Magnoliopsida; order Santalales; family Viscaceae; genus Viscum; species Viscum album. The sequence continues at coordinate 1,915,863,030 of OY728140.1, read as the reverse complement.
GGGCCGGGCCCTGCCGGGTCAGACCTGGGTCGGGTCGACCCAGGGGGGGTCGGGCCGGGTCGGCCCGGGCCCAGACCCCCGTTTTCGGACCACTTTTAGTCAAAAGCACATAACTTGAGCTACGGGCCTCGAAACGAATCTCCGTAAGCGGAAACATGATCCTTGGATCGAGACGGTTGTTTCGGTATATCGCACTCAAGGTTTCAGATAACTTTGGGTTTGGCCGGGTTGGTTCGTACGCGAAACCAACCGGGCCCTCGGAGCGGAAACGCTCGTAACATGAGTTCCGGATGTCCGATTGATGTTCCATGTACTTTTTTTGATTCCTCTAAGTGAGACGGATCTTTTGGATTACTCCACTCGAGGTTTGGATGTTGACGGAGTGCGGTCTAGTTGGTTCGCTCCCGAAACAAACCGGGCCCCTAAAACGAAGAATCTAATAACTCACAGACCGGGCATCCGATTGACGCACCGTCTGTCTCGTTGATTTCCTCTTGATGAGACGGAACGTTTGGCATACTTCGCCCGAGTTTTGGATACAGTTATTAGTGGCCAGGTTGGATCGCACCTGAAATCCAACCGGGCCCCTGGAACGGAAAAGCTGATATCATTCAAACCATATGTCCGTTTAACGAACCGTCAGCGGCGTTGTTGATCACTTTGAGAAACGGTCCCATTGAGTATACCTTATGATATTTCGGGGTACAGTTGAGATACGGCTGGGATTGGTTCGCTCACGAAACCAACCGGTCCCTTGGGATGAAAAGGCTAGAAACTCACAGACCGGGTGTCTGATTGATGCGTCGTCTGTTACGTTGAGACCCCTATGACGAGGCTGTCCTCTGAGATACTTCTTTGTGCGACTTTGATATACTTGGAGTATCGACTTGTAGCTCGTGGAGCGGACCCTCCCAGAGACGAGCATACGGAGTACGGAGACTGTGTAGCCGGCAGAGACCTGAATACTGTTAGTCCGATTCGATTTGGAGTGACTTACATAGCCCAGTGGGGAGCACTACTTTGTGAGGTGGAAGAACCACAGCGTAGGAGGACTACTATTTGAGGTGGAAGTCCCGCAGTACTTGACAGGAGGAGTACCTCTTTAGGCTATGAGGGGGGAGCACTACTGTGTTTGAGTGCCAGACCCCGGCGGGAAGCACTACTGTGTTAGGTGGCAGGCCCACAGTACTCGACAGGAGAGTACCTCAGCAGTCTTAGGTTAGTGAGCAGTACCTAAGAGTCGTGATAGGACCATTGTACACTCCATAGATGGAGCTCTTCAGCAGTTACAATTTCGATAATGAAAATCCTGGTTTGAGCTGAGACATATGACCTTTGTGTTTACCTCATGATTGAGATGGGTCGCTTGATAACTTAGGTATATGTATGGGCATATACCTGGGTAGTGGTTATCCGTTGATTTAATGATCCTTGTGTTTCCTCATGATTGAGATGGATTACTTCATAACTTAGGTATATGTATAGTCATATACCTAAGTAGAGGTTATCTGTTGAGATTTTCTATGTGGTTATCCTTGTTAGTTTTACTGAGACCTTGAGGGTCTTGGGGTCTCTACTGAGTATCGTTATAATCACCCCTGCACGGGCTATGCCCGCACCTCGTTGTGTTGGTTGCAGACGAAGGGCAGTGCTGACGGAGGCAGAGTGTTCGAGGACTGGACGGTACCCGAAGGTGGACTACAAGACGAGTCAGTATCCGGATGTGGACTTCACGGCGAGACGACACTCGGAGGAGGTTGACGGGCGTGAGCATTGTGGAGGCTATCTGTACATACCCTTCAGGTAGGATCCGTGGTGGACGATTCAGGAGCTGCGCCATCTGTACCTACCCTTCACGTAGGATCAGAGGAGGACGACCCAGGAGCCGCTTCCGTCCCTACAGCTGTTGTCTTTTTCTGTTGTACTTTGTTTAGTTGTAGTTGTACATTCTTTTGGGTTTGTATTCTGTCCCATTTTTATATTTCAACACTTTCTTTTGTACTTAGTGTTTTGCTTCCGCTTGTACTCTGTGGTGTTTTGATTACTTCTTTAAAGGCAATGCCTTCCCAGTTATCGGTATTTACGCCTTTGGTGCTAGTCGCCAGCCCCTGGCCTATGAAAGGCGGGCTTGGGGTAGTCACGACACGGGCCCCTAGGATGGGTCATGACAAACATGTTCTGCCTAGGTGACACCTGATCATTCACCCATCAGAGTGGCTTTATTCACTCCAGCATCAACTTTCTTCTTAAGAGGAACATGAATTTCATAGGCTGAGGCCTTACCTTTCTTTCTCATCATTACTTCAGTCCACCCATCATCGGCATGTTGAGATACATGACTCTAAAATAATCAATATTTCATCAATATGTGGACGATGATCTTGCGTAGCTTGATGTAGGTAGGCATCTAATCACATTATATGATGACCTCTTCTCGTTTGTTGTTAGCTTTGATGACAATGTCCTCCATGATTTTTCTTACAATATCGACTTCAACTATTACACTGGAATATAGACTGAGATCAGAATTGAGAGTCTGTTTATCATTGTTATGTGGAATACCTATAAAGGTGGCGTTGTAATTGAGGATTTCTGGGATCCAAAAAAACTAATTGAGTCCATGTAGAGTAAACCAGATCTGCCCCAATGCTTTCCTTGGATTATGCAGATTGAAGGATAAAACACATTTGGAGATGAAAATAACTCCTAACATGAGATGAATATTCCCTATCATCCATTCCTGATCAAGAATGTCATGAGATTTCAGTAACATGTGAATATAACCCATCCTGTTAGTAACTATCTTCCAGTTTGTGAAGCCCCAAACATGAGTGATTCACATTTTTTCTTCGGGTATTACCATGGATTGTCACCTTTGTGAAATGAGATATGTGACAAGATAGAAAACATATAGAGAAGAGACCACTATTGAATCACATCCGGATCAGCTTCAACTATAATTATTCCATCTAAAAGCTTATTATAGAGGGGCACTCACGTCATAGAGGATTTGAAGAGGTCTATGCCTTTGAGAGCTTCATCGAATGAAATTCCTTTCAGTCTTTCCATAGCTAAGATTTCATCCTTTCAAACCTTGTATCCTGAATCCATGAACGAAGATTCCCATTTAGTATTGAATCCATCCATTATAAGATGAACGATTGAATAAAATCATGGAAAATGATCTTGGCAAATCATTGAAACCCTAGGGTTTGCGGCAAATACATCGGGAGCACCTTTCCTTTACTTCAATCTCTATTGACACTTAAATTTTATTTAAGGGATTAGTGGTATGATGATGGAAACTTAATGTCTCTTTGGAACCATGGCATTCATATTATATCATTGAAATATATGTCTCATCACACTACCATATACACTATGTTTGAGATGATGTCTCTCTACTGAATTTTAAGATAAATTTTTCTATCAGTATTTAACTCACTATTATAATACCCTTCAATCATCGGGATATAAGGGGATAGGTTCTCCTCATTATATCCTATAAATATGAAAATTTTAATGTTTATTTGAAAAAAATTAATGGAATTATCAATTATCTCTTATAATATTTCAATTAAATCCAAATTTAACTATATGTACATGAATCAGATGTGTCCATGCACATAAGATTACAAATCATATTTTGTGACGGATATTAATTCAAAACACTCAATAAATACAATCTCTATGTTATTTTAATCTTATATAATGAATTTAGATTCATCCACTTTTTAACAAATTAGTTATCTCTAAATTGATTCATTAGATTTTTAGAGAGATGATGTATATCTTGAAAGGAGAATTTTTAGAGGATAAATACCTATTGTTTGATGATATGATGATTTTTTGGAAAATATATTATTATTTTTATCATGATAAATATACACAGACTACAAAATATTTTTAATGGAACCATATGGTAGTAATTTCATTTCTTAAATAGAAATTATTGAAAAGATAAAATTCATAAAATATGGTCTTATTCATCCTTGAAATTTTATGATTCAATGAAAAAAAATATGCATATAATACCATTGGTACTTTAATATAATTGGATTCTAGTAGAGTATCGGTGATTGAGGAGAATATTTTTAATGCCATTAAGTTTGTTAAATTGTGTGTCTCAATGTTTATTAAAAATTTATGTCTTTTTAAATGAATATTCATAAACATCATGGTATATACCAACACAACATTCCTTAACCTCTAAATCCTCTATGACATTTCCCTCTATAAATTATGTTTTTATTAGATTTATATTTTTATTACTAATTAGAAAAGGGTTTTATTATATGTATCACATTAATTGAATTTTCTAGTGACACCTCATTTGGAAGGAAAATCATGTTTATTTTGGATTTTCTCACTGGATCATTGGTGGGATAATATTCTTCCTCCAAATGATTGAATTAACAATTATACTTTTTTTTTGACCTATACTGGTTTTAGTAAGTGTTATTAATTATATTTTTCCTTATCGTTTCATTGATGAAGTCATTTAATATTATAAGAAAAAGATAGATAATATGTTTTCTCTAATACCAGTAGTGGTGCAATAGTCATAATTGGTTCTTTTAGTTGATCCTTGATAATAATGTTCTCATAGTTAAAAACTAAATGTATCATTAATTCCATAATATTTTGTCCACATATTCTCAAAAAAATCCAATATTGTTATTCCACTTCAAATGAGATGACTTTTTCCCAATTCACATATTCATATGGTAAAAAAACTAAATCCTTAAATCATATTATATTATGACCCCTATAAAATATTTTTAACATATAAAATCGATATATTTATATTTGTAGTGTTTTTTAATGATTAGACATGGAATGTAAAAAATAATTTTTTTATTATAAAATCATTATTGGGAATTTCCCTTCCATTGGTCATGTAAAAATCTATTATATTCCCATGGGGAAATTCATATTGAGAACAATATTTTATAAATCCAAATAATGAATGAAATTAAAATAACGAAAAAATGGATGTTGAGAGGAATAATATGATCTCATTAAGATGATGATCATATGAATATAAACATGGAAAAAGTAAATGAAATCAAATGATAAAGTAGTTATTAACTGCTTAAAGTTTTTCAAATATGATAATTAACATGAATTCCATGATCAGTCCCAAAAAAATAATTATAATGTGGAAAATATTATATTTGATATTTTTTTCACAACATAATACATTGTATGTCATCTCTTTTGATATAATGATATTACCAATTAATTTTTTGTTAATATTTTTAATGTAAAACAAATCAAAAAAATAAAAATCATACATATGAGTGGAAGACAATGTAATAAACTCGAAATAAATCATAATCATGATCAAACCCTTGAAGTGGAAGTGGGTTTTAAAACTATCATTCCAGACAAAACAATGTATAAAAACAATAAATACACTATCTTATAGTAAATAAATAATTTGGGATGTATATATTTTAAAAATAATCATAGGTTATGAGCAATGATTAATAATATAGTATCATTTTTGAATGTCTAATAATGTACCACTTGGGTAAAGATTTATAGTTTGCGAAATAAATAACGAATAACATGCCTTATTATTTTTAATAAAACTAGAATTGAATTATGTGTTTTATTAATAAAATAATGATGTTTTTCAAGAGATCTTAAATTATTAATCAAATTTGATGAGGATTATTCTCAGCACGGGATAACAAATATGAATGTAATTTTAACACGGGATAACTAATATAAAATATAATGGGAAATATTACATGAATAACCCCAATAATGAGGATGATATCATAATCTGTATACATGTTTGAGATATAAATAAAAATATAGAAGACAAAAATTTAAATAATTTTTTAAATGTATTAGAAAAATAATTAAAATGTATTATCGGAATGTTATGATAGAGGTAAAGAAGATACATTACCTTCAAGGTTGAATTCGTTTTGAAAATTATATTGACATCCAAAATAAATGATTTATTTTTATTAAAAAAATAATTAATAACACTATTCAATTAAATTTTATATTCAATGGTACGTTAACTAAGATATTTTATATTTTTATAATATAGTTATTATCTTATTTTGATTACATGCGGTAATGTGGTAAATTTTTATACAACTCCTTATCATAATTGACCATGGTCAAAAGGAAAGTAAAACTGTCTCAAAATAACTAGATTATTATTATTATTATATATATAATTTTTACATATTATATAAATTTCCAAACCCCTCTATTATGTGTGGAAATGAAAAATGAAACTCATTTATCATTGGAGTACTAATCACCACACACACGCGATTAATATTTCCATTTCTCAATTATTGAGTGGGAATATAGGAATGTTATAATTTGAAATCAAAATAATAATATATTTATAATAGATATCAAATAAAATTTTCCATAAAATCACATGGACTTTCAATTAATTTTTATGATGAATAATGAAAGATACTTATTTGTTGAAGTGATAGTCCACACAACCGACAAAAGATGATTTTAATTTTAATAGACAATTGACATGAATAAAAAACTATTATTCCAAAAATATAGTAATATAAATGTATAATAATTATAGTAATTTATTTGTATTATTATAGTAATATTATATTTTTAATAGAAATTTTAAGTAGAAATGATTTGAATATTGGTAACACATGCTTTGGACTTTGATTTTCTCATATAGATCTATATATGAGTTAATTAATTAAGGTAAATCAAGAGATATAGTGACCAAGAATGAGTAATTGGAATATAATATATGTTTTATGGGTATATTTAAAGATAAATTCAAATGGGATGTGTAACCATGGAGTGTTGAATTTGATCCCATTTCAAAAATGAAGAAAATTCCATTATGCGAATCTCCATTACCACTTTATGATATTATTAGACTATTTCGGGTTAAATGACTAAAAAAATTTTGTAATAGATTTTGGTTTGGTATTGTGTACATCATTACTGAAGCAATAATTTTCATTCATGTTTTAATCATGTTGCATGTCTTTTACCATAGTTTTTCAAATTTTAACATTTTAATTTTAACATTGGTAATGAGTTTTTAAAAGATTAATATTGAATTTAAATATACATGGAAACCCATATTATTATTGTTTTTAAAATAAATTTTATATCAATTTATTATATTTTAATTTATAAATATGTTAAAATAATCATTAAATTTAAAATATATAAAATATATAAAACTATTATTGTAGAAAAATAACATTTAAACAATTTGTGATTTAAACCGTATTTAGTTATTAATAAAAATTGAATGAGTGAGAATAATATTATTTATCCATTTAATGACCATATTCGAAAAATAAATAAATTTATATCACAATTAATTATATAATAAAAATTATATTATATTTTATAATTTCATTAAAAATATTATTTTACCATAAACATGTTAATTAAAATTAAAATTTATAATATTATGTTTATTCTAATAAATAAAAATTAACATATTGACTAATATAAATACGTTGATGTCAAGTGAGAAATAAATTATGTTATATTAAATTTATATTACATGTAAGGTATTATTTTTAATAAAAACTCCTAAAAATTTCATTAATTGTGAACTATTACCCGAGTATTAAATATTTTAATCTTGTTTTTTATTAATTAAAAATATTATATGTTATATATTAAACATCTTATTAAAAATATATTTTTAATATAAAATTGTTTTACTACTCTTTTATGAAATCTTTTATGTGTAAAAGTGATATATATTTAGAAAATTTATAATTATCAATAACCACTTAAAAATTCTATGTTTGAAAAATCCCCACTATTAATATTGACACAATATATATATTCTAAACAAAAATTGATGTTAATTTTATAAATTTGAATTTATAAATTTTTAGAAATATCCATATTTTCAAATTTAATTACTAATATATATCCCATATTAAGTCAGTGGCAATAAAAGTTGAAATTTATATTTTAATTTTATTAATGTTTCATGGGTTTTTTTATTTAATATTGTATTTTATGTAATATAATATAATAATCGAAGAACATATTTAGGAGAAATATTCTCTAATATATTGGTGCATTACCTTCTTCTCCCATTAAGAAATTCCCCCTTGAAATATACATCCCTAAAATTATGTGACAATGTGAGGCTATTATTTTCAAAATAATTTAAGCCTAATCTAATCCATCCTCATACATTTGGATTGTCTAAATTACTTAAAAGGAAGAGTTTTATCATTGAAAATAATGTTGTCTCTATTTCCCAGGATCTCCATTGTCTGATCCTTGAATGAGATATCATTCTCCAATAATACCACCACATAATCCTTTACATATGAGTAATCTTGTATATAATTCCCCATGTGGGGAAAGTGGTACACATCATATAGCTTGGAATTTTTTTGTGTTCTAGTTTATACACCACAACTAAGATGAAATCATCAATAATTTTTTTTGAATATATCTCAGACATAACTTCCTTTTCCCAAATTTCATTACACTATTCTATATATATATAAGGAGGAAACATTTAGAACTACCCTCAAACTATATGATTTGTTTAAAATTAAAATCTTTTCTTTTCTATCAAGTCTATACTATTTTAATATGATAAAGAATTTTGTGGATGTTTTCTACCATTTATTATTAAATATTATGTCCAAGAGTCATTCATTCACCAATATCATCCTGCCACTTAGGTGTTGTACGTATCTTACTATACTGAATCTTTTATGATGTATTTTCATATCTTGATTGTATGATTTTATTTCGAGGGTACATGATTAGTGGAATTTTTTTTCCATGACTCCCTCAATTTAAACATTGAAATATCAAAATGTATCTTGAAATTTTTGGATAGTCCATTTTTTTTGTCATCAAGTATGTGATGATAGACTGTACTAATTATCAAAATTATGTTTTGTAAATGAGGAATAAATTTTATAACAAATAGTTGAAATACCCTGTGAGAGGGAGGGCGAGTCATGGTTTGATATATTAAAAAAAATCTACATTAAATATTGTTTCATTGGTTAAAAAATTCTTCACTATCTTTAATATATAATTGTATGAATTGAAATGGAAGCATGCATGAGAAAAATCAATTTTATACAGTTCTCCCTCATTAGGACACATACAAGTAGAATACAATGTCTATGTTCCAATGCATTGAATCCTATAAAATAAGACAATTGTTTATAGAGTTCGGAGAGGAATCACGGTCCCTCCAAGTGTGCACCCAATTACAAATTAAAAATCACTGCTCTCTCAAGTTAATTGTGATCACTAATTCATCCAATGTTCCTATATTTATTATGAGAATAAATATATTTTAATCTAAATTTATTATATCATGATGTTCATAATTCATTAACATAATGAATACCAATTTATGGTATACTTACGGGGAAACCCCATTCGGTTCACACTTCATCCTTCAAGGAAACATAAAATTACATATGCAACAATTTATCACTATATACACAATATTTAACTTTGATGTGGAAAAAATATGAAATCAACCTTTTTTTTGATAACTCCCTTCTTCTGTGGAACTCTATATTTAAACACTTATTATGTGATATAGGTCCCTAATATTCTTAAATGGTTAATATAATGAATGATGGGGGAGGGTAGTTGTATATATATATAAATTTATGCTCCTTCACACATATTTATCCCTCGTCTACTACCTTGTGATCAAATTTTCCCTAAGTGTGGAAAATCATACAGGACATCACATTTTGTTTGTAATACTATTTAATACACAATATGCATCTCCATTTTTCGGATGTTTAAAACTCTTCCTTTGTTATAAAAACTATTCTTTCACACATATTCAAATCCTTCACACTCTTCATTCATTAATCATATTTCTAAAAGAAGAACTTAAAACCTAAAATTTTCACAAAATTCTATTTCAACTTCATTTTTTTGTAAATCATCCATTGTGAAAAAACATTCATCATTATCCAATTTTGGAATCTAATAATTTGGAAAGCAATAGAATGTTCCACCACCTCATGTATATATTTTTCTGTACCACCTCAAGAGTATCCATCCATTATTCGTGGAAGCTTTTCAACACAACGTTTCAAAAATATCTTTAAAAATCCACAACAAATCATGGAATGAATATTTTTCAACAAACAAAAAACCCCAAAACGAATTAAAATTTTATATTGAGGGATTTTTTCCAAATATAAATTTCAGAAACTATTCCATAAAAAACTGATATTTATATGATACAATCGATAGTTTTTTCCCATGAATCCTCAACACTTCATAAATCAATACCTTTCCATGTGTTTCCAGTGACTACTTATCTCAAAAAGAAATCATATGTGGAATAATTGTAAAAATATTCACCGAAACCATTTAATTAGGATTTTTATTAAAATAAAAAATAGTGTTGACATTATATATTTTTATTGGTATGATAAAAGGAGGTATAAACCCATTGGACATTTCCCTCTGTAAAATCACCTACTAACACAAAAGGAACTCTTGTGTACATTCTGAAATATTATTCATCATATTGTCCCACTATAATTTTTCTTATATATATCAATACATATTCACATTTCCATAGATAATAGTGATCGTTGAGTAATGAGAATCAATCAACATATCTTTATTGAACACTAAATATGATAGAGTAATATATTGTATCCAAAATTGTAGTAATCCCCAATAATCAACATTTATTCAAAATTTTCCATTCCTCTTGGAATACACATATTTTATATCACTATCTCCATAGTTTAATCTTTAAAAATTTTCACATGTGATGATGACTGAGAAGTCATTCTAGAAACACATTATGATGTCCCCTTTTTTCATGATTCCCTTGTTTATGCATTACATATACATGAATATAATATACATTTTGATACTCAGCATATATAAGTTACATGATCATTCGTACAATGAGTAACTAAACCATTACTATCCTTACATAGAAAGAAGTGAATGGAGAAAACATAATAGATGATTACTTATTACCGTCATCATTGGTTCATGTTGATATCCATCACTATTAAAATATATTTAAATATTTATATATATATATATATATATATCTATATATCACACATCTCTCTATAGTGATAATGCTATAAAATTCTTAATCATGAAATTTCTATTGATATATTTATAAGCATTGGCTTGATAGTTCATTCCATAAACCTTCAACTATATTCAAGAATATATTTTTACTTTATTATTCTACATGATTAAAAATCCTAAACCATTTTTAATGCATACTTATAGTTCATTAATTATTACACAATTGTGGGTATGGTAATTTTAGTATTTTGAGTTTTCATCTTTCTAAACTGTATTAATCATTGTTTAGAATAATTTGTCCATGCATACTCCACTCCATTACATGTAATCATAGTTATAGGGTTTAACAATGTTGGATAGTTTCTCCAAACTCTCTAATTATACCCAGCTAATATTAAGACACGATAAATCTCCATTGAAATGACTGTATAGTTCAATAATAAGAATCCTTTTTTCTCAAAGTTATAAATATAAAACCATATATTTTATGACAAACCCCACAAAATCCACTTAATAATTCCAATATTAAAATTTAAAATACTTAAAATATATACATCATCCTTTTAAAATTCCAATAGAACAACAATCTAATTATCATTAAGGGCCTCAATAATTTTAGACTATAAAATAATATGATCTATATAGACTTCCAATATTTTTTAGGTAATATATATAACATTTTAATTAATCACATGATGATCGATAGATCATTCAGGAATACAAATGTCATTAGTATGAACTCATATTTCTCATATATAATATAATGTTCATCATGATAATAACCTTGTTTTTTTCATTTTCCCATTTATAACATAAGAGGATATCCACTTTAGAGATGTTTTGTTCTTATTTGAACATAACAATCAAGTTATCAATCCATGCAAGGAGATACTTGTTCATTTTATTAGACATTATGAGTCGGTGATAATCTATAAAAAAGAATATATACATATTCTTATTTTAGTCAAAGATTACTCTTACACTCTATGGAGTTGTACTCATGTTTATTGACCATGTATCCATACATTATTGAAATTTTTTCATTAGTGAAAATTGTAAATTTTGGAAATTATATATTAATACATTGATATCAAATGATATCATGGAATAAGTTCAATAGGGAACCCATCCTCTTTATCAAGAGCATGAATATACAATTTTTCATTGAATTCACTAGGTTAATCAATTATAAATAGAATTTATTAATGGTTTGTTATAACCTTTGAATCAATAATTTGATATTGATATTCATTCTCATAAAGAAACAATATTAAATTATATAAAATAACATTAATAAAATAGATTTTTCATCCCTCTCTCAATTTTATAGAATCAGAGTGTAATTCGAGATATGGATGGTTCTTTTATTCTCCACAGAGATTATTTTGGTATTATATATAGATAACTATTATATTGCACATATGAAATTGAATTAAAATAAATTTATTCTTGAAATGGTATTCTAGGATATTCAACCATATATATCAATTCAGAAATATTAATATCAATTAGATGTAATAATTATATAACTAGAGTTTTTCATGGATAACATAATTTCTATATTTTATTTTTTTGTTTGAATAATTATACCAATCTCACATGATATTAATGTGAATTAAGAATCCTTATAACATAGTATATTATATAATCTTAATTGAATAACTAGTGTATATATAACAATATCATTTTCATGATTTTCCATCACCATGATTTTCTTTTGTAAACATTCCATGAATTTTTAACATTTTCCAATAAACCAATGATTGATCTATATATTTTTTAACAAATTATAGAGATTATTCAACTCAATTCTATATAATTTACATGATTCACATTATTTTAAAACATGGAATATTTAGTGGTCCTATTATAGTAGTCTCTATTATACCTATATCCTTCATTTTTTATATATAGATGATGTATTATCAGATCACCAAAAGTTTTATCTGGTGATCCACAACTGTTAAATTCCATTCATCACATTTAATAGACTTTCCAATGTGAGATATAATAATCGACACTTTCAATTTCAACATTAAGAGAACATCATGAATCCTTTTGTATCTTACAATACTATTAATTTCCAAATATATTGACAATGTTGATGTTGTCCGACTAAATAATTGGTTTATTTTACATTTTCAGTTTAGGATATAATCATATAAACTGAAGATGATACATATGAAGTAATCCAAATGTGATATAATATATTTAACATATCCCTTATCCAATAAAATGAACCCCATATACAATTTATGATAGAAATTTATATGAAAATATTAATTGATAATTTAACACTTGAATTCATCCCACTCTATAGATTCTATATCTTCCAAAACCATTTTTTATCGTTTTTAGTATCCAATATGGACTAGCTTCCCCATAATTGTCGAAAATAATGGCATTATCATGACCGATAATTCAACGATATAAAATACTATATCAATGCAGTTAATCAATAATTCATTAGTCATGGTATTATGAGATACACTAATATTTGGATAGATCTAACCCACAAATGAATCAACTTAAACATTCCCTATCAATGGTAATTCCATGTGATTCATGTTATTAATGTTAATTTGAGTTAGTTATTCAAGAACTAAGATGTGGTTCTCATCTCTTTCTGCCACCGTGTTATTTATTTCATTAAGGAAATAAACACTTCTCCCAATACACACAATTTAAACGTGAACCCTCCAACCTCAATACATTTTATGACATAAATAATATAGATGGATAAGAGTATATTGATTAATACATGTATTAATATTGAATCTTAATATTTGAAAAATAATATATCTAAAAAACCTAAATTTTCAATCTATAGGTTTCAATCTAATGCATAATACTTTATTTACATACTATGTTCTATAGCCTCTTTATTTTCAAAAAAAATCAAAGAAATTATAATTGGATTTAAGGAGGATAAAATTATGTAAATAAAACCCTTTTGAATGTATCTCCATCGGTACATTCTTATATTCACTCATTATACATTAGATTTATGATCAATTCAATGCTCGAACAACCCAATTTTAGGTGACTACCCCTTGGTTCATTAGTACCACATCTGTATCAGAATTTTAGTGTCTATAAATAGATGTATTGATAAAAACCAAAACAATATCTTATATATAAATTTTTTATGATATTATAATATGATTAATATTATACATTTCATTTTCCTTAAGTATATTTTATTTTAATTTTCAATAAAATCTCTAGACCTTTTTCTGATAACAAAATTATTGACCCAATCATTAAAAATATCATTTCATGATCCATAGAGTACATTTCCAACAACAAAATCAATGGATCTAGAGGAATACTATATTTATATGAGATTACACACAAACACATCATTATAATATTAAAAACATCATTGATCTTTCAAACTCCCTAGATTTATATTAACACCCAAATATATTAAAATCATCATAGGATACATTTTGGAATTATTATATAACGAAAAGGGTGATTAAGAAATCCTTGTAAGGTAATAATCAGAGATATAAATAATAATAAAAGTGTCAAGATGAATAACTTAATATCATAATTTTTTTGATAATATGTATGAAAACATATTATAATGAAATTATATCATAATATTGTTGAATCATAACCATTCGATGAATATAAAAAATATAATATCATTAGCCTATTGTAATGTAAACTCCCATGAAAATCAATATAATGATGAAAACTTCCCATGATTGATTAGGTTTACTCCCTAAATCTTTACCTAACATATCATGAGATAAAAATAATTACCCAATTCTTAAGAAGTATATATAATTCAATTATAACACACAACATAATTGAATATCTTATATATGTTATCCATATTTGGAAAATAAACCATAAAATAATCAAAATAATGATGAAATTCATGAGGGTGATGTGAGTTTCATAATTATAAATCATGGAAAAACCAAAATATACATCATAAAGAATACTTGTTGAATAATAAAATACATTTTTCAAGAAATTAATATCAAGAAAATAAATTTTTTCATAAAACTGAAAGATCGTGTATTGATAATTCTTGAGAATTATCTAGGATATAAAAGGCCAAAAACATTCCCGTAGGTTAATTTTTGTAATGAAAGAGTAATTTTAAAAAAGGAAATGCATTTTTGTTTGACATAAATACCAAATTTAATTAATTAATTTATTCATTATAAAATTATGGTTTTTAGAAGATATTGAGGTTTAAAAACATTTAATGGTCTTGATTCTAGACCCAAGGTATACAATTAGATATTTCTACTGAATTGAATTTAAATTAACATGGGAATATAAAAATGGAAATTTCTTTTGTAATTTTAATATTAAATTAAACTATATAGTTATGTATGATATATATATATATATAAATTTACATGTCATATGAGTAGAATATTTCATAATTGGGTGAAAGAAAAATAAAATGTATAAATGGGAACTCATGAGTGAGTTATGGAAGCTCAATTATAATTATTTTACAATGTAATCCAATATTTCCAAAAAAAATGAATATATGACATAATTTAATTCAATAAAATATTATATACCATATTTAATGATTTTTTATACACTAGGTTCCTTTAATAGTATAATTATATTATTTATAGTATATTTTTCATGGAAAATTATATAACATGATTTTTTTCAGTCAATTATTATGAAAGTCATTATGTATATTGACTAGTGTAAGAATAATTGTAAAATAGTTTAATAATATCCAAAAAATTATTAATTTAATTTAAATAATATATATATATAGATTATAAATATTTTTAAATCCATCCATGATTGTTTGAGATAAAAAATTAATCTCATTTCTATGGGAAGTAGTAGTACACAAGTACTAACAATTCTTCTTTACATTTCATATTGAATAATAGTGAAGAAATATAAATTAACATTTTTAAATAGTTGTATAATATTTATATTTTATTTATTACTTTTATTATATTATAATAATATTTTCATAGGACATCAATTTTTGTGATGAAAAATGAATGTACTTTTAATAGAGGTTCTACTTTGCGTATCTATCTATTAATAATTTTTTCCCAATGAAAATAGATTAGAATATACAATGTTCATGAAATTAATATAAATTAATCTTTATTTTAAAAAGAAAAATAAATTAATTATATTTTGAGATATATAATATATGGATGTTTAATGATTATGTGCTTCTCTTCCCTAGGTTCGCTACGATGAACTAGCTCCAATAACGGAATCGTTGGCTCCCCCTCCCAATCGAAGAGGGGAGTTCCTTCATCATTATTTCCCATGAAATGCCCTTCTAACTTCACCCCTTTATCCAATCCTGAGTTCCTTTTTCCATTTTGTTAGATTCCAATTTTTTTATCATTAAATATCTATATCGTGGTTCACCCATTATTTCAATTGTTCCTCCGGAGTTCCAAAATGCTTCGGATGTGTTCATGTTGACTATTGTGGTTCGATTTCTTCATCGGCTTCTTACGGTTGATGTGTTTGACAGATTTGTCTTCAAATCCTAGGACATAAAATATCTTGTTATCATTTTACTTCTTGATCAAATTACATTATGATATATTTTGGTTCAATGGAGTATCTCATAAGAACCTGGTCTAAAGCCTCATGAAGATGTGATGTCTCTTCTTTCATTCTCCTTCGATGGAATTTTTATTTCCACAAGCGACGGGATAATCTAATCACCGAGATCCGGGTATGTATCCCAAGTCATCTGCATCCATTTCATAATCCTTAATTTTTGTGTATTTTTGAGAATATCGTTGGTTGATATCAGGGCTATGATAATATAAATGAAGCGGTGTGTCACACAATTTGTCCTTGCATCTATGTGGAGGATGATGTATCCAAAATTATAGTTGATTGGGAATAGATTACCTACAGTCAGGAGTTCTGGTGGAGAGAATTTGTTAATTTTAAGTCGTGATTTGATATATGTAGCTCCTACTATAGATTACATCACCTTGATATGATATTCCATATTAGACATTCGATTAGGAATGTGGAATAGTTAGTTCTTGATGACTTTTTTCCCCATGATGTTGCATCGGATCCTATGAATATGAATGAGAAGAAATTCATAGATAAATGGATTAAAGAGGAACATGAAATAATCTCTAAGGATAAGGTAGTGGTTGTCACACACAGTGGTGAGTATGGAATGGTTGTTCTGTTAAAACCCAGTCGGGTGGTGCATTCTAAACTGAGGGTCCAAAAGGTGTTTTATAGTCAATAGTGGGATCTAATGATTGGCTCATCTATGAATGATAATGGAATTAATGGTTAGGATAATGGAACTCTAAGGACAATAGATGGTGTGTATTTTATTGTTGGTCTCTCAATGATGGTCAGTCCCCATAAATAAGGGGCTATCACTAAGGTTATCAATTTTTTAGGAAACACTCCCTCTGAACTGAAATATGTTGTTGATCAGAATGTGGAGAAAGATTCTCCCTTTGAGATAGTGGTTCATGAAGGTGGTCTTTCACATCCGTGTGTAGGTGTTTATGATAGACATTGATATTAAGTTGGTAAGGAAAAAACATTCTCTAAGGTTTAGACTGTAAACCAGTTTGTAGTGTAGGAAAATGATGATCCACCATTGGATCAACCTGTCTCTCAACAGGTTGTGGAGAATTGATCACAAATAAATCAAACCATCAATGGGGAAATGATGAGTGTGAAGGTGTAGGTTTATACTCATCTTGTTGTTAGTATTGAGCATAGATAATCATGTGATTACGATAATGATGGTGAATGTCATCAAGTGTGGACTTTAGTTGATCCTAATAGACAGATTCTATTGGTGGGTAATGGTAATGAGAAATCAACAATGATGTGCATTCCTTTGGAATTAGCAAGTGCTGAAGAGTTTGATGATGGTTTTCACAATGTTCACAACACAACTGAAAGGGGGAATTTCTGAGATGATGAAAGGAAAATTTTAGTTATGATACCAAGGCAGTGAGCTGTGGCAAGGTGTCATACAGTTCTATTATAATGAGTGGTGGAAATATGTTGAATGAAAACATGGAAACCACCTATTCTCCCCCAAATAAAAGTCATGTATTACAACCATGCTTTTATTACAAACTTAAACATGATTTATTACATAAACCATTCACTTATACAACATGGATGATCGAGAGGTCTAGTGTCTTTGGGGCTTAGTATCATTACATAAAAACATAAAGACATGATAAATCATGATAATAACAACATGGAAATGTGGAAACAACACTTAACATTGAATTAGCATGAGCCAAGGCTCATTGCACATAGAGCATCAGTAAATCAACATTACACATAAAGAATGATTACACCCTCATTGCACCTAAATTAGAATGATTCAACTCTCTTTTCACATGACGTATCATGATACTATACTTTACCCAATGCATTGGAGCGCTATAAGGGTGCACCCTTTTTTCTTTTCATGCATAAGTGTGCCACATGGATCATAAAACATGGATTCAATAAACATATTAATTTGTTCCACGATAAAGGAATACGGAATTTATACATGAAACATTATATTCAAAAAGTAAATGTGTATAAAGGTGAATACCCTTGATGGAGAAATGAGCATGGTATTCAATACACAATGGCATTGGCTTAGAAAATCGGTGCAATTTCGGCAGGGTAACGACGTGATATAAGAATTCCTAAAAATGGTAGATGAGATAGAAAGGGGTTTCTCATCATATTTACATGAAATTGATAGTAAGGGGTTGATATAGATACATTTCCAAACAATTTTAATGGAATTTTGTTTCATGATACAAAAGTATTGTTTGAATGTAAAAGAAGAGAGAGAAGTTCCTTTCGGAATTTCGGCATAGTAACGGGAGTAGATGGGAGAATTTAATGAGAGTGAAAGTGGTATCCTATCATTCAAACAGTAATAGGGTAGTATGGGGGAGGTGAGAAACCATACCCCAACATTTATAATTGAAATTAAAAGGGCATAACAATATTATGAAAATTGGACAAAAATTGAAATGAAGAAAAAATCCATTACTTGGATGTGTGCTTCCAAAGGATTGGGAGAGGATTGAGAGAGGATTCTTGGGTGCTTATGGAACATTGGGATGATTCTAGAGAGAGTAGGGCAGAGGTTGGGAGAACTCCAAAGGCTTTGAGTGAGGAGGAAGTGGGAGCTTGGGTGGGTTTATATAGGAATGGAGAAGGAATTCTTTATTATTTAGGTTTGGGACCCCTTATATTAAATTAATCCAAACCACCATCCATCCCATTGTTTTGGCCCATGTTTTTTGGAAAAGGGAAGAGGAAAATTATAAGTACAAGGGTCGAACATCTAAAAATAAAAGGGTACTTATGTGGAGGTGAGTCACACTCCCATGGAAAACAATTTTAAAAGATGAAGAGTTTAATAAGTCTTGAAGGGTCCTTTAATGCTTTGAAAATTAACTCAAACAAAACCAAAATCACATTATTTTAATGTTAAAACATATATTGGCCGAACATAAATCGTATTGTATTTTATTACATCACTATCGGGTCATTATGATGTCATAAATCACATTATATATTTAAACAGTATTTAATTTTTACCCAAAAAAATTGATTCCCTCAGAAAATTATGAAAAATTCACCGTTGGATAATTTAGATGTCCTGATTCGAGAAATAAAAGTTATTTTATCAAAATAATTTTCTTAATATGTTATTTTCAATTTAAAAATGAAAAACCACATTTATTTAAATTTCACGGGTTTTGACTATAAATGGCTTTCAAACATTAATAAAAATTACAATTGCATTCATAAAATTATATGATCATTTATATTTAATAAAAATTAATTTAATAATTACAATAATATTTTTTTTAATATATTATTTAATTAAAAAATCCCTTAATTTTAAAAAATAAAATTCTTAATTAATAATAACTAGAAACAGAATTTGTACTTTCAAAAACAATTTGCAATTTATCAATGATGACAAGAAAGTATATTCATTATTATATACAAAAATAATGTACATGAAAATAGTACTAGTGATTTGTTACATAAACCCTTAAAACAACCACATAAGACCTAAGGGTATGGTGTGCGATGGTGACAGACTCTTGAGGTGGCTCAGATAACATCGCTCGAGTGGTAATCTCTATCAACATCCACTTTTCCCGTATACAGTCCCGTTTGAGCATGACATGATGAAGCTCATCTTGGGATTGGTCAAGAGCGAAGCCCAAAGATGCCCCCTCTTTTCCGGGCTCCAAAAAATGGGCTTCTTATGTAGCAATTCTACTGGATGAGGCCATCAATTCCTTTGTTTGAGTAAATTGGGTTTGTTAAAGACCTATATTTATAATAATAATGTGATCACTGTTCAATGGACATAAAAGCAACTGTCACAATTATTAATATAACACCATAGAAGTTGACATTTTATATAAAAATTTTACATAAAGATACATTTGATTTGATCAAAGTGGGATATCCATTAATTAAACTTTGGGTTGTTACAATATTCCCCCCTTAATTTCACCCTCGAAATTTCCTTTTCCCATACTAAAACAGAAGTGGGTAACTAAACTTCATCATTTACTCTGATTCCCAAGTCTCTTCTTCAAGCTTGTGGTTTCTTCACAACACCTTGATGAAGGTAATTGTCTTATTTTGTAGAAATTTTTCTCTACGATCTAATATATTCACTGGTTTCTCCTCATATGAAATATCATCCTCCAACTGTACCACCTTAGAAAAGAGTAAATGTGAAGGGTTCGGTATGTACTTACTTATGAGGGATACATGAAAGACATCATGTACTTTGGTCATGGTAGGTGGAAGTGCTAGTCGATAGGCCAAATCCCCAACACGATCAAGAATCTTTAAAGGGTCGATGTACCTTGGAATTAACTTCCCTTTCTTTCCAAACCTCATGAACTTCTTCAACTGAGATATGAGTAGAAAAACCATGTCTCCAATTTTAAACTCAAGGTCTCGTCGATGATTATCTACATAACTCTTCTGTCAACTCTGGGATACCTTGATATGCTACTGAATGGTTTTCACCTTCTTCACCATTTCCCCGACCATTACTGATCCAAGAATCTTAGGTTCACTGACCACATCTTAACATGCCGGTGTTCTATACCATTTCCCATATAGGGTTTCATATGGTTCCATTTTGATTCTCTAGGGGAAAATGTTATTATAAGAGAACACTACCAGTGGAATATGTTGATCCCATACTCCTTTAATGTCCATTTATAATGGTCTCAGCATATCCTCAAGTTTTTGGATAGTCTGCTCAGATTGGCCATCAGTTTAAGGATGATAGGCCGTACTGAAGTTCAGTTCAGTATTTAGAGATTTTTGAAGACTCTTCCAAAACATAGAGGTGAATCTTGGCCCTCGGTTCTACAAAATAGATATTTTCACTCCATGCATCCTTTCATCTTTTATGATATATATATGTGCCAGTTCATCCAATATTAAATCCTCCAAAATAACAACGAAGTCTGCAGTCTTTGTAAGATGATCCACAACAACCCATATTTCATTTTTCCCATTGGTTGACCGCGGAAGTCCAGTGAAAAAGTATATGGTGATGTTCTCCCATTTCCATTCTACTATGGGGAATGGATGCATCATCCCCTTATACTTATTCCAATATGCCTTAACTTTCTAGAACACCAGGAAATTTAATGTATATTTAGGGATCTCCTTTTTTATATTATCCCACTAAAAGTTTTCTCGGAGATCTCGATACATCTTTGTGCTCCCTGGGTGAATAGAGAATTTTGAACTATGTGCATCATCCAAAAGTTACTTCTTCATCTCCAGACGTGATGGAACACATAGCCTTTTCCCAAATCACTCAATTCCTTCTTCATTAACATTAAACTCCTAGGATTTCTCTTTTTTGATAGCTTCCACTTTTTCCTGAATTCCCACATCATCCTTTTTAGAATCATTAAACCTTTCCAAAAGAGACTGTTGAGTAATAATTTGTGAATGTATTGATGACGTTCCATTATTTATAATTCCCATGCCCATCTTCATCAAGTCTATGAAGATTGTATCCTTCTCAATTATCATCATTGATAGAATCGTTGGATCCTTTCTACTTAGGGAATCTGCCACCTTGTTCACGTTCCCAGGGTGGTAATGTATTGAACAGTCATAGTCCTTAATGATCTCTATCCATTTTCTCGAATGAATATTAATCTCTTTCTGTGTGAATATACATTTAAGACTCTTGTGGTCAGTATATATATCATATTTCTCCCCATAGAGATAATGCCACCCGATTTTCAAGGCAATGATCACCGCTACCAACTCCATATCATGATTTGGATAGTTTCGGTCATTAATATTCAACTACCTTGAGGCATAGGATATCATTTTATCATTCTACATCAGCACACAGGCTAAGCCCCTCTTTAATGAATCACTGGAAAATGTGATCGTCTTTTAATGGTAAATCAATCATATCTTAAATCATTTCTCCGTTAAATATTCAAAAGGAACAATATATCTTCCTCCCTTTCTATTCCTCCTTTTTCTATGGTTTGGGATGCTCAAACCTATTATTCATTCTCGTAGGAATTATGACATCAATATTTTCCATGTGAATTGGTTTCCTTGATGTTCTTCCTGCTGCATGTGCACCCCATACTTTTGTGAAAGCCTCAATGGTCGATCATTCATTGAAATAAGGTATGTTTTATCATCATTCGATTGGGGTTAATCTTCTCTTGTTTTATCCTTTCCAAATTATTGCATGTGATCTTCATGATTCTAATGGATTTTTCTTGGGTTTTTTGTTGGTGCGGACGTACCGTTGCATCCTCGGGTGTAAGCAGTTGTCACGAGAGGAGGCGATCATAATCCGTTTTGTGGACTGTTATCATATAAATAATGTCAAAAAACATTTGAGGTAGGTGATTCGTTACTTACCTCTTCTTTTACGTAAAACTGTATCATTAGCATGCTTTATCCCACTGGATGATAATGGAATTGACATAATAAATATTTGAACCAGATAAATAAATTGATATCGATTATATGTTATTGACTCTTGATTTGTTGTAGAGTGTAAAATATACGCTTTCTTTGTTTATCTGTTCATTCTTGATGAAATGTTTTAATGAACGTAAACCGCACATAATTGCTTATTGAATGGCCAAAAGATAAAGTTTCATGTAAATGAATATGTTTCCCCATGCTGTAATTTGATGTTAATCAACTTTTCATTGTATGAATGACTAATTATTTTTGATAGCTTATTGATTATGTTTCCCGAATATGGAACCTATGAATAAAAAATAAATTAATTCAAGATGTATCATAGAACTGATTGTTTGATAATTCCTTGAAAGTTTATGAGTTACCCTCTTGATAGTTAAAGGGCCAAGAGCCCAATTGTTAAGACTTTTTTTATCATGCTTCTTATGTTATGATGTGATCATGGATGGAAGTTGTGATATGTGGGGGCATGGAGACCTATTTGGTTATGGCAGCAGATGGTTCCTTGAGTTTTGAGATGGATCGGTTTATGCATGTGGGTGTCTGGGAGGACACCATGAATAATGGAACGAGATGGATGTGATGGTTGGACGATTTTAGATTCTTATTGGTTGATTATATTATTTAATTTTCCCCACTCCTCTAGGCAGCTGGTCTTACCTACCCTTCTTCTAAAAGGGGAAAAGACGTTATGGGTACGACACGTGATTTCCATGTTTATCTACTCAGTGGAGGATAGGTCAACGCTCTTGCTATTAGAGGAAAAGGCTCGATGGGTAGTACATATACCCACTGTGTTGAGCCCCCTTGTGTTTATTAGCATAGGTTTTTTTTCTAGAATTCCTGGGAATATGGGAAGGTAATTCTCTTATAAATAACTGAATAAATGATGTCAACCCAAGGGGTTGGAGTTTGATGGAACATAATGATGAGGTTGTAATTTTAAAGGGACATTGGTCTTTGGGTGTGATGTTAATGAAATTTAATGTGGAATTGTAATTTTTTAATTAATGTCTAAGGATTTAATTAACGTAATTTGGAACTGAGAAAAAGGGAATGATGTAAAAAAATAATTCTTTTTAAATGATTGGATGCTTAAAGGATGCCTAGTCTTAAGAGTGGAAGGTGGGAGTCCGAGAGACATTTGCTGTAGTTGATTCTATGAGTAGGTTATGCACATAGTGTTATTGGGAGATATAGTATATTCTGTACTTTTTGTGTTTTTATATGCTACTCCACCCCATAAGTAAGGGCAATAGACACCCCAGGGATTATGATCCCTGGGGGTGTTTTCCCCAACATTCTGGTTGGAGGATGAATTGTTGATTACCACCTTTTTCTGAGGTCTCTTATCTTGGTCGATACTCGTGCTGGTAGGTACGGTTGTTAGTTTTCACCATATATGAGTGTACAGGGACGTAATAGCTTGTGGTTATTCACACACATATATTCTAGATATAGTAACCTGTGGACTACTATAGGTGTAATGTTTATAGGCTATGATGGATTGAAGATCTTTACTCGTTGTTTGGGTTGTAATGGCTTGAGGTATAATACCCTATGTATGATACTTGTTATGCAAGCTATGGTGGCTCACAGAAACAACGTGGTTACATTCTGGTGAAGATGTGGTGGTTTTTTTGCCCAAGGTGCATATTTTGGTGCTTTGTCCAGGTGTCTGCAGACAAGAATTAATGGAGAGAGATTTGTAGGATGTGTGATGATTGGGAAAAGAGTAAAACCAGTTGGGAAGTAGTAGCGGGGTTCCCTTGATATTCTTTATTATATTATATACTCTTGTATTCGTTACATGGTTAGTGTAGCAATGGTGAGAATGGAAACTCAGTATACCTGTCTAGATGATGAGTTAGTTTCACTTGTTGATCATTTTTCATTAGCATGATTTCTTTACTATTACACAAGAGGCTTCATGGAGGATCCTACTGAGTATACTGTAATACTCACCTTATGTATATATAAGATATTTTTTAGATTATTTAATGCAGTTTGGAGATCATTCTTGTTTCTACTAGCTTTGGGTTGTAGGAGCTATTCAGGAATGTGGTTGCAGCTATTTTTCTTTCTTTTGGGTACATGCAGTTTTCCCTATCTAGTTTTAGTAGTATTTCATGAAATTATATTTTTTTAATTGTTATTTTATTTATATTTATATGTGAGATGGATTTGGTTGGTCTCATCTTATTTCTCTCTCTTCTGCATGTGTTCTCATAGAGGGGAATTCCTCACATTTTTGTTTCATTATACCCTCAGTGCTAGTCACCAAACCGGTGCCTACTAGAGGCGGGACTCAGTGGTCATCATCTCCCTTCTTTAAATTGTTGGCCCATTGGGGGTACACTATGTTGAGAGGGGGTCCGGACTGAGTTGTATTAATGGTATGGTTGATGGTTATGATGGAGTTTGGAGATAGGCACAAGTGAGGATGCATGGATTGGTAGGGAAACAATGTCATTCTTGTTTATCAAGTGGGGTAAGCAATGGAGACCGGCTGAGACAAAGGGGTTTAGGCCCCCTATGATCAGATGCATCGACCATTATGTTTACAATGGAAACTAAATGAGGTGATACTAGTTATAGGGTAGAGACCAAGGAATGGATCATGCATCATCCTTCTTTTTGCGTATGTTTGAATGGGTATACCATGGGATAGGTTAATCTAAAATGAATAAAAAGAGAAAAAATTAATTATTTTATGTTGTGACTTCCATATTCCAGGTTTAAGAGCCCTAACTGTTGTATATTTTATTGGTATGGATCCCGGTCGACGTCCTCATCATGATCTCATAGAAGATGTCCAACATGATATTTTAGAAGATCTCCACAGGGTAGAGGCTGACAATGATGACACATGGAGGAAGACACTCCGATAGTTTCAGCACTCGAGTCTGTTGATGTATGTGGGATCCGTTTTAGATGTATTCACAAAAAAACATGTTTGAGGGGGCTGAGATCGACTTTAGTTTGATCCATTATTGGAAGGAGCACTAGGTTTCCTTGGTTGTTACAATTCTGTGTGAAGCAGCGAGGTAGTGGTGGTTCTTGTTCGTCGTGGATCTCGAGGAGTCAGCGATCTCATGAGAGGATTTTCGAGAAAAGTTTAGAGTCAGGTTTCTTTCTTTGACCGTGAAGGCATCCAGTCACCAGGAGATTATTACCCTTCGACAGGGGAGATCTAGTATTCCAGAGATTGTATATTTTTAGGAAACATTAATGATATTCTTCAGACCTATTTTCAGATAAGGAGGCCAGGGTTAGGCATTTCGCGGAGTCTTTTCTTCTATAGATCCATAGCTTGGTCACCCCATTTATGCTAAAGACATATATTGAGGTGGTGGAGAGGGAAGAGGTTGTCGAGAGGACTTTAGCCCAAATTGGATCATCATGAGAGGGGATTCATCGTGATTCCTCATGAAGCAGAGCTGTGGTCTGGGTTTCCTGGATTTCAGGGCATTAGAGTTTCTGTTCATCCGGGGGTAGGTCTCAGCCCTTCACATATCATTTCACTGGAGTCAGCAACTCTCAGGCCTATTCCAAGTGATCAAGTGCGTATTTTTCTTGTGGTGGTCGAGGTCATAAGTATAGGGAGTGCCCCACCTTTCAGAGTAGTCATCGTGCACTTGTTGGTCTGCTCGAGGTTCCTCCATTGAGGCAGTTCTATCCCAGGCAGCAGTAGCTGGTTACACCAGCTTATGATCTGCAACGGGTATATGGGGGAGGCAGAGGATAGCCCCATGATTCAAACCATATTCAGAGAGAATATCATGAACATGTTGTTGGTCTACATCAGGGTTAGTGAGGCTGTGGAGGAGGTCATTTTCATCTTCATGCTCTATCGTTGCCTGCTCCAGGTGAGTTAGATGTCGTTCGGAGTACCTATTTCATTATTTATAACCTGTCGTAAGCCATGTTTGATTCAGGAGAGACACACTCCTTAATATCACCTACCCCTATCCATGATTTTGGAATTGAGGTAGAGAGGCTTCCTATTCCCATGGCGTTGATTAGGCCTGTTGGAGGTTGAGCTGACTTGTTTAATGTATATATAAATTGTGAGCTAGTGTTGGGGTAGAACCACTCTAGGCGATATTTCCTATGTTTACAAATACAACCGTATGATTTCATCCTTTGCATGTATTGGTTGTATTTGGTGCATGCTATAGTGGATTGATTCAGGGGGAAGGTTGTGTTTTTCTACGTGGATGGAGAGCCAGTGGTGTTTGTGGGCGAGAGAGACCCTCGAATGGGTCATAGGAGTGTTCCATACATACCATCAATGATGGTTGAGATGATGGTGAGTGCTTCAAAGGTTCAATGGTTGGCATTTCCAAGGGTCGTAGAAGAGTACCCTGATGTCTTTCTCTAAGTGGTTGTAGCATTACCCCCTCAACCAGATATTGAGTTTGGGATCGAGCTACAACAAGGAGCTTATCCTTTCTCCATATAACCATATAGGATGTACAATTCTGAGTTAAGAGAGATATGTATATAGATTTAAGGTCTATTACAATGTGGTTGTGTTTTTCCATTTGTTTCACTGTGGTTTGTACTAGTTTTGTTCATGAATAAAGCTGATGGCGGTTTGCAGTTGTGTGTCTATTATTATTGCTTAAACAAAGTGACAGTGAATAATCCCTATCATCTTTTGTGTATTGATGATTTATTCAATGAACTAGAGGTTTCATGTTGGTTATCAATGATCGAATTGCAGTCAGGATATCATCAGATGCTTGTGAAGGATGAGGATATCCCAAAGATTTCCTTCCGCTGTCCTCATGGTAATTATGAGTTCGTTGTAATTCTGTTCGGTGTGAAAAATGCTCCAGCTATGTTCATGGGATTTATGAATGCTATTTTCCATGAGTTCATGTATTTTTTCATGGTGGCTTTCATGGAGGAAACTCTTGTGTAATCCACATCTGATGAGGAGCATGCATAGCATCTACATGCCATTTTGAGAGTTCTTCGTCAACATTATCTGTTTGGGAAATTGTCGATGTGTCAGTTTTGGGACTATGATATACATTTCGTGGGGCATGTCATGTCCCAATAGGGAGTCGTTGTGGATCCATCGAAGAATGAAGTAGTTGTGTCTGGGGAATTTCCCAAGACAATGTCAGAGGTGCAAAGTTTCCTTGGTCTTGTAGGCTACTACACGAGGTTCATATCCAAATTATCCCTAGTTGCGACTCCTCTGATAGATTTGACCCCGAATGATCAGGCATTCATATAGACTAATCAGTTTTAGGCAGCTTTTGAGTATCTAAATGAGAAGTTAGTAAGTTCTCTAGTTCATTTTCTTCCAGTAGAGGGAGTTCAGTTTTATGTTTTGTATAATGCTTCACATCTGGCATAAGGTTGTTTTTTGATGCAGTAGATATCTGTTGTTTATTATGGGTCTCGGTAGTTGCATCCCCATGAAGGTAAATATGCCACCCATGATCATGAGTTGGCATCCATAGGGTTTTCTCTGATGTTGTAGAGAAATTACCTCATTGGTTTGGCCTTTGTGGTTTTCACTCATCATAAGAGTTTGAGGTATGTTTTTTGACAGTGTGACTTGAAATTGAGACAACGTCAGTGGATGGAGTTCTTATAATAATATGACCTCTAAATATCCTATACACATGGGTGGTGGAATGTTGTAGCTAATGAAATGAGTCAAAAGTCACATAGTGATGCATTTCATGAATTTGGTGACTCTTTGAGAGTTAGGGAAGAACTATAAGCATTACATATTGACATGGGAGAAGTTGGGGGGAAGACATTGTCTTTTTTAGATGATGGGGCAGTCCTATCTTGTGCAACAAGTGGAAGAGTCCCAGTTGGGGGATCTTGAGGTGGAGGTCTAGAGAGACTATGTTGTTTTCCGTGAGGCCCATAATAGTTTGTCAGAGGATGAATAACATCGACTATTGTATCATGGAAGGCATTTCGTTCCTTTTACGATGTGTGAGATGGTTCACAGAGAGTACCATAGTTCTACATTAGAAGTCCATCCTGGTTTGAAAAATATGTACTGAGCCTTGATGAGTCGTTTTTTGTGGCCTGGTCTGAAGTGTGCGGTTGTAGAGTTTGTGTCTTGATGTTTAGTATGCTATAATCTTAAGGCTGACACGTCATCCCCAGTTAATTGCTCCAGCCAGTAATGGTTTCTTATTAGAAGTTGGAGGACATCTCAATGGATTTTGTTACTGGATGACCTAGATATCTAGGATGACATGATGCTATTTTGGGGTTAGTGGACCTATTAACAAAATCGGCCCACTTTATAGAAATCAAGGAGTTGAGCTCAGTGGATGTTTTGTCATGGTTGTATGTAGAGGAGGTGGGGAGACTTCATGTAGTCCCAAGGATGATCATTTCTGATCGATATCCTAAAATTACTTCTACGGTGTGGAGAGGTCTCCATCATTCTTTCTGTTCTCAGTTATGCCTTAGAACTCCTTTTCATCCTTAAAAGGGATGGTCATAGAGAGAAATCCATACAGACAGTTGAAGACATGTTACACTCTTGTGTTCTAGATTTTGGAGGCTTGTGGAGGAGGCAATTACCCTTGGTGGAGTTCTATTACAATAATAGTTTTCAATCCACAATCAGTAAGGCACCATTTGAAGAATTGTATGGATGACCATTCCGTTTTAAGTTGTGTTGGACTAGGTTCAGAGAGTCAGCAATTCACAGAATGGAACAAGTGTAGAATACAACAGAGAGGGTTCAGGTGATTTGTGGGAGGATGAAGACAGTGCAAGATCGTAAGATATCATATGTTAATCAAATAAATAGACCCATATAGTTTAATGTTAGAGATCATGTGTTTTTGTAGGTGACTGCACATCATGGAAAGTGAATGTTTGGTCATTGGAGTAATCCTTATCCCCTATTTGTTGGGTTTTCGAGGTGTTAGCTCATATTGGAGATGTGGTTTTCGGGTAGAACATCCCCCACAAATGAGTATAATACATGATATTTTATATGTATCATAGCTTTGTAATTATCTTCATGATGACTCCCATGACATTGATTGTGGATAGATTGATGTTGATGATGATGCAACCTTTGATGAGTGACCTTTAAAGATCCACGACCGCAAATAGAAGGTGTTGTGTGAGTGTTCTATCGCCTTGGATCATGTGTTGTGGTAACCCAGTGGCATGGAAGAGTTATCCTGGGAACGTGGGTCGTATATACATGCTTAGTACCAAGATTTTTTTTATTTTAATCTCATTCCATGTAATGATGTCCCCTTGAGGTTATACCTTTCATGTTTGTAATATGGTTTTATTTTGTTGCCTCTTGTGGCTTTATATCTTTTTAGAGGTATCTCGATGTGTGGTTTTTCGGACCCGTTTCATTTTTATTCATCCCTTTAGGTGGGTTTGAAATTATTGAGGATGAGAATGTTTTGAGTGGTATCTGATTTAAGGGATCCTACCTCCGTTGTCCATTCCATTTTGAAAATATGGTGTTTGAATTGTTCTGGGAGGTCAAGGTGACTTATCCCCGATACATTTCCAAATTTACATTTCAATGAATGGTTCCAATAGTGTGGTTCAAGAACATTTTTTCTAGAATGTTGAGGTTCCAATGGTGCAGTTTCAATGGTGACGTTAATGAACAGTGCTTCTAGAACTGTGAGGTTCCAATGGTGGGGTAAATGAATAGTGTTTCTAGAACAGTGTGGTTCCAACTGTGAGGTTTCAACAGTGAGGTTATTGAACAATGTTTCTATCTTCCTATAGTTTCACCACTTTAACATTTAAATTGACATAAAATACATTTATTACTTGTTTTAAGGACATTATGGCACATTCAATGGACAGTACTCATATTTTAATTATTCCTAAGGGTCTAGATGTTTTTACTTGGTCAAACCACATTGATTAATTTGATATAATTTTAATGGGAAATCAGGCGTATCTTAAACTGTCCCTCCATTAAATGTTCAAAAGGAACTATATATCTTCCTACCTTGTTATTGATCATGGTTCTATGGTGTGAGACACTCATACCTATCCTTCATTCTTGTAGGAATCGAGAGATAAAAAGTTTCCCTATGGATTGGTTTCCTCAATGTTCTTCCTGATGCATGTCCACCCCCTGCTTTGGTGCATGCGACAAGGATCGATCCTTCATCGAAATAAGGTATGTTTTATAATCGCTCTTTTGGGGTTCATCTCCTATTGTTTTCTCCTTTAAATATTATATACTGTGATCTGTATGATTCTAATGGAGTTTTCTTGGGTTTCTGTTAGTGTGGTCATATTGTGGAATCCTCGAGTGGATGCAGTTGTCGCAATATGAGGTGATCAGAATCCATTGTGTGAACTGTTCTCATGTAATGAATTTCAAGAACTGTTTGAGGTAGAGTATTCATTACATCCCTATTATTTTATGTGAAACTATATTGTTATCTTGTTTTATACCATATGATGACAATGAAATTGACATAATAAATATTTGAACCGATAAATAAATTGATATCGATTGTATGTTATTTTCTCTTATATTGATAGATAGTGTGATACCTATGTATTCTTTGTTTAGATGTTCGTTCGTGATGGAATTTGGTAATGAATGTAAACTACAATTAATTGATAATTTTTTGCTTAAAAGATTAATAGGTGTGTCAATGAATCTGGTTCTCCTTGTTGTAATTTGATGTTAATCAACTTGGCACAGTAAGCATGTTTAATTATTTTTAATAGCGTACTGATTATGTTTTCTGAATTTGGATCCTAAGAATAATAATTTGGTTAATTCGAGATCGATCGATGAACTAATTGTTTGATAATTCCTTGAATGGTTCAATATTACCCTCTTGACTGTTAAAGGCCCAGGAACCAAATTTTTAAGAAGTTTTTTTTCATGTTTTTTATCTAGGGATGTGAGCATGGATGTATATTGTGATATGTGGGGTCATGAAGGCCTATTTGGGTATGGTAGCTTTTGACGCCTAGAGTAGTGAGATGCATTGGTTTATGCATGTGCATATCGGGGAGGAAACCAGGAATGATGGAATGAGATGGATGTGATTGTTGGATGATTTCTGATACTTATTGGTTTATTATCTGCTTTAATGTTTCCCCTATGTTCAAGGAAGATGGTCTTACACACCCTTCTTTCGAACGGGGCGAGGACGCACAGGGTATTCCACGTGCATTCCATGTTTATCATCTCAAGGGAGGATGGATCTATTCTCTTTCTAATGGTGGAAATGACTCGACATGAAGTACATCTACTCACAGTGTTGATCCCCCTTGTGTTTAGTAGCATAGATTGTTTTTCTAGAATGACAGGGTATATAGGAAAGTTATTATGTAATGAATAATTGAATAAATTATGCTAACCCAAGGGGTTGGAGTTTTCTAGAACATAATGACGAGGTTGTAATTTCAATGGGACAATGGACTTTGGTTTTGATGCTAATGAATTTTAATGTGGAATTTTAATGGTTAAATAATGTTTAATGAAATTAATTAACATAAAGTGGAACTGATAAAAAGGGAATGAAGAAAGGCAATAAATCTTTTTAAATGGTTGTGTGCTTATAGGATACCTAGTAATAGAAGTGGTAGTCAGGAGTCTGAGAGACATTAGATACATTTTATTCTAAGAGTAGGTTATGACCATAGTGTGGTTTTGAGAAATAGTATATTCAATACCTTTTGTGTTTCTATACGCTACTCCACCCCATCATTAAGGTAAACTTACATGTCATGGATTCTAAGCCCTGGGGGTGTTTTTCCCATCATTCTAGTGGGAGGATAGATGACTGACTTCCCCCTTTTTCCCCACTCTCTTCTCTTGATAGATACTTTTACTTGTAGGAACAGTGGTTAGTTTTCCTCATATATGTGTGTAGAGGTATGTAATGGCTTGTGGTTATTCACACACACATATTCTGGATATGGTATCCTATGGACTACTATTGGTGTAACATGTATTGGTTGTGATGGCTTGAGGATCCTTACCCAGTATATGTTATATAACTACTTGAGGTATAATACCTAACATATGATACCCATTATGTGATTTTTGGTTCTCTAAAAAACTATCTGGTTTCTTTCTGGTGTTGACATGGTGGTTTTTTTCTCGAGCTACATATTGTGGTGCTTCGTCGAGGTGTCTTCGTGCATGCCTTTTTGGATAGAGATTCTTAGGATGTGCGTTATTGCGGAAAAGAAGAAAACTAGTGGGGAAGTAGTAGTATGGTACCATTGATATTCAATATTATTTTAAATACTCTTGTATGTGTTACATGGTGAGAGTACCCATGATAAGGATGGGAACATAGTATACCTATTGAGATGATTTGTTAGTTTTTCTTGTTGTTCATTGTGCCTTAGCTTGATTTCTTTAATTTTTCATGAGTGGATTCTGGGAGGATCCAAATGAGTATATTGTTATTCTCACCCTTTGTATATATAAATAGTTTTCAGGTCACTTGGAGTTGGTTGGAGATCAATCTATTTTATACTATCTTAGGGTTGTTGAAGCTGTTCTCGCATGTGGTTGTTGTGTTTTTATTTATTTTGTGTCCTTACAGTTTTCCCCTTCTAGTTGTAGTTTTCTTGAATGACAATAAATATGTGTACATGGGATTTTATTTATATTGTTGTATGAGATGGAGTTGTTTGGTGTCTATCTCATATCTATCTTCAACATGTTTTCTCTTAGAGTGCAATCCCTCCCATTTTTTTGTTATTATACCCTCAGTGCTAGTCGCCAACCTGGGGCCTGCTGGAGCCGGGACACGGAGATTATTTTCTCCCTTTTCACATTTATGACCTAGGAAGGGTACACTTTGTGGGGAGGGGTCATGAACCATATCCATCAATTGGATATGGAATATAGAATTAACCCTAGGAATCCTTTGGAATGTGTCGTTGACATTGTGTTATGTTGTTATGAATATGAACTTATAATGATGTTACTACAATTATATATCATCAAACTATATATGGAATAATTTTTTGGTATTGATAATTATTTATATTATTCATTTATATATTAAAAAATTTATACATGAATTATAATGGTAATATTTTTTAACCACTATGTTATGTTGAATTAAATATTTAATCTCATTTGATTGGGGGAGATCTAATATTGGCATTCTCCTAGTTGTCTAGTGGGATATTCCTGTGCTATTCAATATTAAAAATCGATGATATTATAGAAATTATATATTTCAATCATTGGAATATAATCCTATGATT
The DNA here is from genome assembly GCA_963277665.1 of Viscum album. Lineage (NCBI taxonomy): Eukaryota > Viridiplantae > Streptophyta > Magnoliopsida > Santalales > Viscaceae > Viscum > Viscum album. The sequence continues at coordinate 1,915,828,719 of OY728140.1, read as the reverse complement.
TAATTTTCACAATTCTATATTGTACCCTTATATAGTAGTTATGGTGTCTCTATCCCAATATTCAATGATAATGGATTTATAGGACATCTATAGTTTTCTATATTCCATTTGAATATGTCAGCACAATTTATACGAAGAATAAAAAATTATGGATTCTTCCTTTTCTAGAAAGTATTATTAGATTGATTTATGTAATGGAAAATGAAATATATGTGTCCCCTATATTTTACAGAAATGATTAATGATGTTCATAAGGGATTGTTGAGGAATCATTTGAGAAAGGATTAATGATGTTCCTTCTTTAACGATTCCCCTTAAATATCTTTTGTATTTCTAGGTAGGCTGGATCATTCTCAATTCTTATCAATGATAAATATACCAGATACATTATACATAGAGAATACTCTATATTATTTTCCTTACTAGGATGGTTGTGGATTGAGAAGTCAGAATACTTAATGAGCTATAACCATCTTCGCTGGTGTATATTAAGGTCCTTCTATGAGATTATATATTTGAGGCTCTTATGATCATTATATATTTCAAACATCTCCCTTTAGAGAAAATTCCACCATATTTTTAGTGCAATGATAACATCTTCCAACTCCATATCATGTGTAGGATAGTTTTATCAAGAATTTTAATGTTCTATGAGGTATATTCTATGACATTCTCATATTTCATTTGTATAAAACATATGACATTATTTTAACAATATTTTAGCATGACAAAGAGCTCCTCACTTGTTTTGCGTGTGAGAAATGATTCATTTATAAGTCTATTTTTCAACGCATTAAAGGAGTCTTGATTTTCTTTGGTCTAGAAAACCAATTCCCCTTTCCAAGTCATATTGTTTAGTGTGATTGAAAATCATGAGATGTTTCTAACAAATCATAGTAGTACATAGCTATACTGATAAACCTATTGATATACATTAAATTAAATGACATGGGATACTCTTTGATTACCATTAACATGAGAAGATCTATATATATATTCATATAATGGTGATAATATTCTAGAAAAATGTTTTCTCATTCATCTAGAACTCATATTTAATGTACATTTCATAATGTTTCTCCCATCTAAAATTAATTATCAATGTATTCTAATGATACTCAAATTTCTCCTTAATCTTGGAGTATATCCAAATATCATCAATAAATACTCCAAAAAAATGTTGAATTAGTATCTAAAAACTCTACTCGTTAAATCCATTAAAATTATTTTGGAATTAGTGATTTTGATGGGAATTATTATGTATTCTTATTTTTCATACCATATTCGAAATCATATGATGGGAATATCTTTCAAACACACCTTAAATTGGTTATATCCCAATCAATGGTGCACTATAGTGAAATAACTGGCACCACATAAATAATCAAACAAGTCATCTATATGTGGTAGGGGATACTTATTCTTTATCATGATGTTATTGAAATCGCGCTAATTAATACAAAGGCTCATTCATATTTCATTCTTCTTAACAATGAGGACTCGAACACCCCATATTGAAGCAATCAGGTATATAAATCCCTTTATTGGATTGTATGGTAACTAATTATTCAGTTAATCTAACTCAATATTGAACTTTATAGAAGGTCTCATTCATATATAAAAATATCTAGGAATATGATCAATTAAAAAGTAAATCTATCTATTAAGATAATGACCAGGAAACACTTCAGGAAACACATTAGTTTAGTCCCTCAAAATTTTCATTTATTATAGAATGAGTCTCTCATTTTTCTCAATCATTTGATCTAGATATATTGGGTATAAGACAACAATATCCATACAAGAGATAATGATTCTAAATGAGATTCATTTTTCTCCATACACATGTAAATAATTGGAGGATGTTTTAATATGTGAAGAGTGATCTCCTACTCCTGGTATTTGATATAGGATTTATATAAATATAGGCAATCTAGTCCAAAAATAGCATCATAATCTACTAGAGATAGTAAAAAAAGATTTTATGGGATGTTCAGTGCACAATTATTTACTAGGGCAGAGTTATATACAATGGATATAATAATTTCCAAATTTTCTGTTATCACATATAAATCAAAATTTATATTTTGATATCATAATTGAATAGTTATAGTAAACATGCATAATACGATGGTATTAACAGAACTGTAACCAAATAGTAAATTCTCTATTCATGATTGATTTACCATTGTACCTATCACAAAATAATTTTCGAGCTCCAACTCAATATTAGTCATGGAATATTCAATTTTATTATACCTTGTAGTATTTTGTTATTGATTGCCTCAAAAAACCCCTTTGTGTAGCTCAATGGCTTACGTAATTACCATGATAATAGGATTTGGAACATTACACTATAAGTTGTGTGTTTATTTGAGCTTTCTATTATTCATTATAATTTGTGGGATTAATCATATCCTATCATCATCTATTATCCATATGATCCTATATTCCACATATTAATTTTATCTTGGTTCTATTTATGATAATTGTAGGATGCTTATTCCAACACTTCTAACGTGAGGGATGTAAGGTATTATTTCCATCAAGGGATATATTGTAGAACCCACGGTTTAAGGTATGTATCCATTTTTATGCATTTTTTATGTGTTTAATTTACACGGGATTAATTGGGAAGAGTTTTGTAGTGTTTTGAATGGTTTTAAATGTGTCTGAAAGCTTCTCTAAGGGATCATAGTTGACTACTGTTAGCGAAAACCAGGATGGTTCTCCAGGGGACCGTGAAGCGGGAGCATTGCGCTTCACATGGTCTGCACATGGTTTTACAAATTCTGTGAGATAACTATACAAGATCCCATATCATGAGGTAGTAGAATTCTCATGGTTAGTGAATTGTATTCCAAATGTTCAGTATAACCATACTTCTACTTAATGATGAAATTTGTTTAATATGGGTTCACTTGGGCATGGCCTATTTCCCTCCAAACATCTTCCCACTAGAGGATCACATATTATTTTTGGCTCTCAAGGGTTTCAAGGGTTCTCCCGCTCATTATGAAAGAGATTTGAAGGGGTTTCAATGTGGTTTGAAGTTGGTTTCTCATAGTTAAGTATTTTTTCATGGTTTATCTTTGGTTTTCTCTATATCCACTCTTCCCTCTCTCTCAATTTTCTAGATATAAATCTATTTTATTTAGATATAGGGTTTTTTTTCATTAAATGATGATATAAAGGCTCTTTGATGTTAGGGAAGGGAATTTAGAGTAGTTTTGGGGGTGTGTTCACTAAATTTTAGGTGCAGTTGCCTGTGGGTTGATTTCTCCGATACCATAAATGTATGTGGATTCTCTCATGACTCTAAATGGTTAGAACATGTGACTTTGGTTGAATTTAATTAGGTTTTCTTATAATTAATTGTGTTAATGATGTCTGATTCTTTTTAGGAACCCATTTGATTATGATTGGTGTATTTTTGGGGAAAATAGGTTATTATTATAGAAATGGACTTTGTTGTATTATTTTAAAATGTATTTTAAAGTTGTATGTGGTTTAATTTTGAAAAATGTGTTGTGAATGATGGTTTTCATAAAATATGTTTTAATATAAATGTAGTTGTGTATAGAAATTGGTAAAAGGGTGTTTTAAATAATGGGGTGATTTATTGAATTGAATTGACTTTTGTTAGAATTGTTGATTATCTTAAGGTTTTTTTGTGGTAGATAAACAATTGGCATAATGTGGTGAAATTTATGTGAAATACTTGTTGTCAAATAAGTGATGTTAATTATGTGTGTTATGTGGGCGGGGAATAACACTATAATAAGAGGATGGATAGTGGATGGAAGGGGAACTATTAATGGATCAGTGGGCAGGAACTACCAATATATGGGGAAAGGATAATAGGCTTGAACAAAAGTTCCACCATTGTTCTTACCAGTTTTGGTGTCTGATTCACCATTATATGAATTTTTGTGTAATTTTATGAAAAATGGAAATGGGTGTGATATAGTGAAATGGTAAATGGTTTGTGGCACTGTAGATTGGGTTTCCTTTGTGTTGCAAGCATTTGGGTTGAAATGTCTTGGTAATGGATTGTATGGATTGTTATTAGTTGTTTCACTTATTAATGATTTATATAAACTATTTTATAATAGGTTTCAAAAGGTTTTATCTTAGTGGAATGTGTACAGAATTAATTTGGTGAAATCCTATTGGGTGTTATTACACTCCCCTGCCTTGAAACTAGTGGAATATTGAAGATGTTATACTATAGGACACAGGTAAGGGTAGAGCATCTCATTTTGCTAGCAGTTCGACATGAGACTTTGGTGATGTTGTGGTTCATGGATCAGGTAGCTTGGTGTGGAGATATGTATAGTTTCCTAGTTCATTTTTTTCTTATTCTGTAGTCTTCATCTTTGTACTATGTTTTTTTGGATGTATTGGCAATAGAAAATTTTTATTGAACAAATGTTTTTCACTTTTTTTCAATTTATGGATTAGGATTATATGACAACATGCAACATGTTTTTTTACTATTAGCTTTTTTATTTGGATATTCAATTAAAAAGGTAAAATCATTCACCAAGTATTCTTGAATCCCTCAAAATTTATTCCCCACCTTTGGCGCCCCGGGAACAGCCATTACGTCCGTGTAGCATTCCACTACCCTCTTAAGACAATAAGATGGAGTTGGGTGTTACATTTATCATTAATATTGAATTACATTTTTTACCTTTTCCCCATCCCAATGAGAACACCACATGTCCCTAATAATAATTTCAAATTTATGGTCAAAACTACAATCTATTTTTAGCTGTCAATGTCTCAAATCGCCAAAACATTTCAGGGGCTCAGCTTAAGTCTGAAGAAGAAGTGATTCCCCATACTTTCAGTGTTCATGAAAATAATGAAGTCATCTCTTGCATTCCATGTAAAATTTTCATTATATTCTACAGTAGAATCAACTTCACTTTGCTTCAGTATGAGGAACTACATTTCTACATTAAAATAGCTGGTTTAGGGATAATATTTATAGAAATATATTTTATAGAAAACATTCTAGGTATTGGAATAAATTTCCACCTTGTATATATTTTTCTTGATCGGTTTCCACAACTGATCAGCTTCCCCATTAAAATGAAAAACCACCAAGAAAATATTTATTCAATTGAATAGTGGAAAACATAGAATATAATATAAATTGTTTTAATACATTTTTCAATGAGGAGGGTATCTAATTATCCACTAAACATGGGAATAATTTGACTCATAAAGGATTAAAATGTAATATTTTATCTCTTAGGGCAAGGAGGGTGTTCAACATGATTCCATTTACTATTCATAACATGATCCAACTGATCTAGTATTATCATGATGTTTTGAGCATGAATTCCCATCATATTTATAATATCAATAGTGTAATATTATTTTATCATAGCACATTGATTTTTTGAATGGATTCATCAATTTACATCGATTAACAAATAATCATAATATGCAATTATGTTCTCAGAAGATTTGGTAATAAGAATAATAAAAAAAACATTAATCATAAATGGATAGAGTTGTAAATGATATGTATGTACTAACATCTGATTCCCTAGGTTTCATTATAGGATAATTGGGATCTATTTTTTAAAATATATTCTAATGTGTATTTTTCCCTCAATTATTTTAAATAATGAGCATATGAACAAAGAATATCCTCCATGAGTGTTATACCAAGTGAGAAAAAGGCATATTTTCTTGAACCTAGTTACCCCGAGTTTGGATCTAAACACCTTGTTGGAGTTTTTAATCTTATGTACATATGCTCCAAAACCACATCTACTTATAGTAACCTTATCAGGATGTATTTTATTTTTAAACAACATTGTATATACAAACAAAAAATTATAAATTTTCTCACAAATTTAGTCTTATTCCTATTTCTTTCAATAGATTTTTTTAGTTCTAATCTATAAAAAAACTAATCATTTAATCTTATCCCAACTGTACTAACGTATACTTATTCACATGTTAGTACATGATTTTATGCATATGTAACCATCTAATTAAATGAAAATAATCATAATCTCATGCAAACATGGAAGAATTGGTACATAATTCAATACAAGAAAATCAATGTAAAAACATCCTTTATTTATTCTCTATAATTATATCCTAAAACCAATTGAGTTGATACATAATTATTGGATATCATATGGAATACTTGAAAAAATTCATGAGATGAATATCCAATTAAGGAAATTATAATACAAATTAAATATAACATAGGGTTAAGAAGGCCTAACATGATTTAATAAATGTCATTCAACTATAATTATAATAAAGAATTATAAAATTTAAAAAATGGGAAAATATAATTATGGAATTTTAGGAATGGGAGACAAAATATAACATGAAATATACATTATTCATGGATAACTGCCACAACTAGATGACATGGTGGAAAAAGGCCCATAATGGAAGGAGGATCACTCCCCATCCCAACATGATATCTCATGATAATAAACATTACAAAATACATTGGACGAATATCTAGGCTCACTCATCCTATCATGTTCATGAATATTTATTCAACAACACAAATCCTACATATAGTATCATACATAATTATTAAGGGAATCCATCGAATGAAATAGGTATCATAGTAATTTAATAAGGCATTACAAATGGATGTATCATAAAAGTGTCACTTGAATAATGGATTTCAAACATTCAGGAAAATTTATACTAGAAAAAAGAATATATAATGGTAAATTGTGTCCAACTAATGTGAAAACATATAAAAGGGTTTATTAGTCATTATCAATGATAAATTTCTGTATATATTTTGGAAAGTATTAAATAGAATTTATAGAGGAAATGGTAAAATATATTTTCATAATACAAAAAAATCAACAATTATAGTTTTTCATGATAAAATGTGTGACTTTAGAAAAGCAATTGTGGCTTATAAGAGATTATGTATGGTAATTTATAATTGGTATGAAATTGGAATGTTAATGTTAATCAACCATTATTTTGTAGAATAATTGGGATATGGTCCGGATTAAAACATGTTTACACTATAAAACGAATGATGAAATGATATAGATACATTATTTTGGAACATATACACTTCTTTTAAAAAAAGTTATAAGAATCATGAAGGGTTACATTATGTTAAAATGGGATAAATCATAACACAAAAAAACATAGAGGTTTGTAATGAATCCATTACATTTGGTCTAAAATGGGTTTTCACATAATCTTATAATTTTGGATAATTAGATTAAAAACATTAATTAAATAATTCAAAACCATTAATATATTTATGTTATTTATTATAATTTTATTATGATTATTTCAATCCCTTTTATGGGGTATGATATTCAATTTTATCATTCAAGAATGTTGTTTTCTAGGGTTTTCATGACCGTTTTACTAATATGGATTTTAAAAAAATGTTGTAAAATAAGAATAATTGTCTTTAATTGATGTTTTACGTTGTTAGTTAACATAAAAACAATTAAATTACGTTATATATCATGGGTGATAGATACAAAAGGCTGAACAACCCGAGAGGGGGGGGGGGTGAATCAGGGTATGACTAATTTAATATTAAAGCCCGTTCAGATCTTCTTTTGTTGTTAAGAAAAACAGTATTCTCTCTCTTTCCGTTGCACAATATAAACAGAAATTAAATCATGCACAGGACACATCAATTTTTACTTGGTTCACTCTCACTGGGCTACATCCAAGCGGCATACACCGACAATGTGTAGATGTACCAAATCCAATATAATCCCATTGTTGTTTACAAGGTTCGGGATAGATCACTTCTTATTCCCATGCTCATTGCCTTTACAATGTTTTCAGTCAGATCACTGATTTCCCAAGGGTCACTCCCTGTTTCTCTCTCTCTGGCTTTCTACTAGTGGAGAGGATCACCTTCACCCTATTCCATTGCTCACTTATCTAGAAATATCCACTCAATGTTTATAGACCTATAGGTCTCGTCATTATCACTAACGAATAAATCATCTGTTGTATGTAGATGTTCTGTAGAAGTTCAACATTCAACTGTAGATCAATATCTCTTTTCACCGATGGTATCCGTCAATCTTCCAGCTTTCACGCAGCCATGAATCACTACCATGAATTAACCTTACCTGACGAACATCTCTAAGCTAGCACGCATGTATTAGCGCACAGGTTATAACCGGTGCACAAGTCCTCCTCAACCACTTGCGCGACACAAGCTTCTGCAACACCAAACTTCTGCGACTCACTTCCTTCCATGGCCAAACCACCTTATGCGGGAAACCAACAACTTTCACTCTTCTTCAAAACTAATGCGCAAGTTCACGTTAGTAAATTGCGTGACACTGCCTATTTTAACTCAAAACATGGAAGACTCACTTCCTTCCTCTCCCAAACCACCATAGGTGCGCAACTATCATTGGCGCGTAACTTATACTCGCACAACCACAAAACACTTGCACGAACACCACACCAGTGTGACGGTAGATCTGGTTTTTCTAAGTGTTGAACTCTGAATAGAATGAGGAGGGGTCGACCTCTATTTATAGGCATTTGAATTCCATGCATGATGGCACAAATGTCTCCCCTCAGCGTGAATGTTTCGGCGCGCAACTCTCTACCATGCAAGTCACTTGTGCGACCAACCCTAGAACATGGGCACCCCTTATCCCTTTGCCATATTTTGATGTTCTGATCATGAAAAACATTATGTGCACAAGATTTTTCTCTTTGATGTACACAGCGCGCAAGTACCTTTTCCAAAAACCACTTTTCATTATTGGTTGATTTTCAGGCCCAAAAATTTGGCAAACACTGCAAAATGGCACCACCATGTATGTTATCTTTTTGTACCACCTCCAGATCATCCATTCTTTTTATGACGTTCTTGAATAAAACATGGATCACTGACCATATCCCTTGAACTTGACATGCCACCTTGAAATCCCCTTTGCAAACAAATTTTATTTCATGGTTTTCTTTGACAACAAACACAACATAGATGACCGCTTTTTAAACAAACACGATAACCTCAAACATGATTCAAGGATACCTTGAGGGATTTTTTCCCAAAAATCTCCCCCTTTTGGTTTGTGGACAACTATTCCATAAAACAATACATTGTTAATTATTCAGCCTCCATTCGCCTATTGCGACTCTGATTTCGATCATGGATTTACTCAACACATACTCTAAGACCACGTGATCAATTCTCGGGATGAGAATCAACAGTAAATGAGAAGTTCATCAATGAATCACGTCTACTTTGACAACCACGATTGACATCAAACTATTACCAATTTTTGAAAATATTTGTACCTCATTCCAACACAACTCTTCTAATTTTATCACAATCCTCAGCTGTTGTGATACCTAATCTTTGATCGATCACTTTTAGCATCGTCAGATTTAATATTCTACCCCTATCACATTAATCTCTCCTTATCTCGCTGCTCCACCTATCACCTTCTCCCATATCAATCATGATTTATCAAATTGGCACACTCTCTCCCCCTTGAACAATCACTATTTTCTCCCACTTTTTCGATGAACCCAAAGGTCTCTCCTTTGTATTCTGTAACAGATTAGAGAACACATATCATCACATTAGGAGAAAACACATCATACCTCGGGGAGAGGGGATTTTTTACATCCACACTCTTTTAAGTATGGGGAGTCGACTGAACTCCCAGAACCAATCGATGCCTTTCAAACGCATCCTTGGGTAAGGCCTTTTTTAGAATATCTGCAACCTGTAGCTCTGTAGGCACATGCTCCAACTTCACAAGCCCTTGCTCTACCGTCTCCTTGATGAAATGATATTTGATATCAATGATAGTTGTCCTTGAGTGATGGTCGGGATTTTTGATGATATTTATTGCACTTGAGTTATCACACTATATTCCAATAGGAGACTTCACATCAACTCTTGTATCTTCATGTTTCTGCTTCATCAACAATAACTATGTGTAAGCATGAGTGGACGCATTATACTCAGCATCTGCGCTGATTAAGGAAATGAAATCATGCTTCTTGCTTAACCAAGAATCACATAGTCCACCAAGAAAGAATGAACCTTCAGATGTTGATTTCCTATCATCTGCTGAACCGGCCCTATTGACACTAGTATATCCCAATAACATTGTCTGAGATTTGTCATTAAATTTCAAGACGAAGTCAAACATTCCCTTGATATTCCGAAGTATTATTTATTCTGCAAGCATGTGGCTTTCCTTGGGATTACTATGATATCTCGATGCTTAGCATGTGGAGAAAACAATATCAGGCCTTGTTGCGGTCAAGTACACCAAACATACAATTATTTGATAATATTCTATGATATTAACTGTCATAACATCCTCATTTTTATATAATTTCATCCGGGTAGAAACCAGAGTCTTCATCTCCTTGGAATTCTCTATTCCAAACCTTCTTAAAACCTCCTTGTCATATTTGGATTGAGAAATGAATGTTCCATTACTTCGTTGTGTCACCTGTAAATGAAGGAAAAATGTTAGCTCTCCAATCATTTCAATTTCAAACTCATTTTTCTTGAATTCGGAAAACTGGCTACACTAAGCTTCATCTGATCCACAAAATATTATTTCATCGACATAAACAAACACCATCATCCATTGATTACTAACGTTGCTGAAATAGAGAATGTAATAAACTCCCCCACAATGGAAACTAAGCCTCTTCAAGTACTGATCAAGCCTTGAGTACCTTGATCATGGTGCATGTTTCAGTCCATACAGTGCCTTCTTCAATCTGTAGACCTTGTTCTCATCCTCATGAATGAGAAAACCATCTATTTACTCAATATACACTTCTTCCTTTCGAACCCCATTCATGAATGCAGATTTGACATCCTTCTGGAACACTTTGAACTTCAATTGCACTACAATGGCTAGGAATAATCTGATTGACTCTAGCATTGAAACCATTTCCAATGTCTCGTCAACATCTATTCCCTCTCACTAGGAGTATCATTTGCACATTAGTCATGCTTTTCTTCAAACCAATGTGTCATCTTCATTCATCTTGTTGCGATAGACCCATTTTGTCCTGATGATATATTTATCTGCTGGCCTTGAAACAATCTCCCACATATGAATATTCTCAATCAGGTCTAATTCTTCATTCCTAGCCTGAACCCAGTACTCATATTCAGCTGCTTCGGAAAAACATTTAGGCTCCACCTGAGATAAAAATGATGTCTACTGTGATGATTTCATTCTCTGAGTATGAACATGATCTTTCTGATCACCAATGATATTTTTCCTATCAATTTCATCTTGACTCTTTGGCTTCTAAGTTGAATTAGATTTTGTTTCCTCTTGATCATCATCAGTATCTTCTTCTATGTCATCCTCTACCACTTCTACTCCCCCTTTGTTACTTACCTCCTCATCACTTTCATCCAGAAACTGTTCACCGGGTCGTTGAGTATTCTGTTCATGTTCAACTATAGTTGAATCATTGCTCTCAAAAAAATTTCTCATCCTTTTGTTGAAGCATTTATATGAATTTCTTTTCCTTGAGTATCCAAAGAATATCCCCTCATCTCCTAGTGACTCAAACTTCCTGTGATTTTCTTTGTTGAGAATGAATCACATACTTCTAATGATATGAAACTATTTCAACGTTTGATTCTTTCCGTACCACATTTCATATAGATTCTTCCCTTCCTTCAGAAACAATAGAGACCTGTTCGAAAAATAGACTGATATCAAAACCGCTTCCTTCCAAAATATCTCTGGTAGGTCCTTTTCAATAAGCATCATTCTGGCCATATAGTTGATGATATGATTTCCCCTATTCAACCACTCCATTCAATTGGGGAGTTCTCACTGGTGAAACTTGATCCCTTAACCCATGTTTCTGTAGATATTCTTCAACTTGACTATTTGTGTATTCTATATCGTTATCAGTATGAAACTTCATAATTTTCATCCCAGTCATCCTTTCTGATTCCCTCCTATAATGCTTTATTAAACTGAACACCTCTGTCTTAAGGGTAATGACAAATACCCAAGACATTGAGATATAATCATCAATGAAAAGGACATATTACCTTTCCGCATTTATTGATCGTGGGGAGATATGACCACAAACATCTGCATGCCCCAATTCGAGCACTCTTGTTGATTTCTGTTCCATTAGCTTGTATGTATTTCAGATGATCTTCCCTTGTTGGCAAGAATCACACATATGACTATGACCATGTGATAATTTGGGAAGGTCTCTAGTAGCATCACACATTACCATATCTTCCATGGATGGTTGCCATAGATGACCATGTTGATTATTCCACAACTGGTTTTCCTCTTCTCTGGATAAAAGTCACGTATCCTCTTCTCCACTTACATGATAAAGATTTACCTTTGTCCTTTTTCCCTATAGAACAATTGCTCAATTGTTTCCTTTCACAACACACATTTTTTAGGTAAATTGGATAGAGTTCCCGGAGTCACACAGTTGACTGACACTGAGAAAGTTATGACTAAGACCCTCTACTACCAAGACATCACCACGTCTCATTTCCTTTCCCCATAATTTTTCCTTTTTGGAACCAACAATCTTTACCTCGTCATCACTCCCAAACATGAAAACTCTTTCTTTGTCGTATTTTATGCCTGTAATGAGATCCTTGTTCTCTATCATATGATATGTGAAACCAGTATCAAGGATCCATACTCATGAAAAATTTGAAGATTTGAGGGTAATTTCTGAAACTACTGCATTCTCATCCTTTTTCTTTTTTATCCATGTCATCGATTTCACAATTGGTGTGGTTTGGATAATTTGAGGTTCCTTAGTGTGTGATGGACCAACTTCTTCCTGTAGATCTGCAAATCGATTTTGTATTCTCAACTCACATGACGATTCCCTAACTTGGTGCTTACGACTGCTCATGTTTTTCTTTGGAAAATTCCTTTTTATGATTGATGTTCAATATCTATCCATGTGCCGAAATCCTCCACACCAAAAACAATGATATTCAAAATATGTTCTATAATATAGAGCTCGGTTTGGCTACCATTGTTGTTCTTGGGCCCTTTGGGGTCTCCTGGCTATAGAACACACATTTTGTGAGTGTTCCATCTTTCCATAGCAATAATACCTAATGTAAAGATAATTCTTGTGTGTAACTTATACACTATGAGTTTCCCCTTGAAATCTCTGAATATTATGATTTTTTATTGTGTCCAAATCATCATTCAATCTCAGGATGGGTTCTTGTGGTCTGAATTCAATTTTCACAGATTCTTGTTTCTGATCAGTCCCTGAATCAGCCTTAATATCTAAGATCAATTTATGCTTCTTTCCTGGTGAACTACTAGCCTCCTCTTTCATCTTTTTTGCCTTAAGAATGACCTAATTTTTTTATATCATTTTGGAAGTCAGGAGATTTTCTTGATCATTTATTTTTCATCATAGACTAACCACTTAATTTTTAATCTCTTCGATACACCTGACATGATCTTTGACTTTTCTATTCAATCCATTAATAACTCTTTTCTGTTCTTCAATCTTGAAATTATACTCACTAACTGATTCTGAGTTCTCTAGTGTTGATAACTTGAGTTTCTGAATTTCATCCGTCAACTCAGTCTTCTCTTATTACTTCTGTTGCATATAGAGTTTGGCATCACGAACAACATTGTTAGCTTTCTTTGTTTTGGATCTGAAAATACCTATCTCTTCTAGAGCAGCCTCTAACTCCACTCGCATATCTATTCTTCCTTCAACTTCTTCTTCTTCTTCATCACCTTTGGTTTCATTCTTCTCTTGAGAACTACCAATGACTACCACCATAGCATTTTCTCCATGATCCTTGCAATTTTCAATCTCCTACTACTCTTCAACCATAGACTCATATGAACTTTCTATTTCTTGTGAAAAAAGATTCTTCTTCTTGATGAAATTTCTATTGAACTGCTTCTTCCCTTTCACATAGACTTAAGATATCTTCTTGGGAATTTCAACTTCATCTCCATATTTTTCTTCTTGAAACTTATTGGGGCACCTTGCAGTAAGATGACCAACTTTTCCACATCTAAAGCAATCATATGTAAGATTCCCTTTGAACTTTACTTTTCCTCTTTGAATATTTGAGGAGAGGAAGGAAATTACCTCATATTTTTCTTCATCCTTTTGAGAATCTTCAATGGTGAGCTTATTAATGGCCTTAAATGCCACCTATTTGGATTTCCCCTTTTCCACAGCGTCTTTATCATCTTTTATCATTTAATATGCCATAAGGGTGATGTGCAGGTTATCAAATGTCATCTCTTTTAGGTATTTATCTTCCAAAATAGAAAATTTTTGATTAAAACAAGGATGAAGTTTTCTCAGGGTGCGCATCACAATTTTTATATATTCACTAACTTCTCTAAGACCTCTCATGTGCTCCACTACAATATTTACCCTATCAAATACATCACCAATAGATTCATTTGGGTAATTTCTCAGATCTTAATTCTTGTTCGACAATACTTGATGCTTTTCCTCTCTGACCATCGTATCCCCTTCATGTATATTCAATAACTATTCGCACATGGAATGTGACGTTTTTCAAGACATCACCTTTGTATAAATAATATTGGATAGGGATCCACCTAAGGTGTTAATTGCTTTGGAATCAGCATCCAAATCACTATGCTCATCTTCTAATAATGCACCACTATTAATATCAGTTATTATTCCATGCATTGCTACTGTGAATACATCCATTCACAAAGATCAGAAGTAGTGTTGCATCTGGTTCTTCTATAGCAGAAAATTGTTCCCGTCGAAGATCGGAATCCCTTTTTGATTAGTGAACTCCAATGAGAGAAGAACTAATATCAACCTTTCACTCTGATACAAATTTTTAGGTCCACAAGGCTGAATACCCTACGAGGGGGGGGGTGAATCAGGGTATGACTATTTTAAAATTAAAGCTCATTCTGATCTTGTTTTTCTTTTAAGAAAAACACTCTTATATCTCTTTCCATTGCACAATATAAATAGAATGTAAAGCATTCACATGACACATAAATATTTACTTGGTTGAACCTCACTGGTCTACGTCCAAGAGGAATACAACAGAAATGTAAAAATGTACCAAATATACTATAATCCCACTGTTGTTTACAAGGTTCGTGATAGATCACTTCTATTCCCAGGCTCGCTGCCTTTACAATGTTTTAGGTTAGCTCACTTAATTTCCCATGGGTCACTCCATGTTTCTCTCTCTCTGGCTCACTACCGGTGTAGAGGATCACCTTCTTCTTCTTCCTTTGATCACTTTTCTAGAAAAGATCCACTCATAGTTTGTAGACCTGTAGGTCTCTTCATTATGACTATTGAATACATCCTCTATTGTATGTATATGTTCCGTAGAAGTTCAGCTTTCACACGTAGATGAATTTCTCTTTGCACCGAAGGTATTAGTAAATCTTCCTTCTTTCACACAGCCCTGAATCACTATCATGAATCAACCTGACTCGGCGCCCTTCTCTAAGCCGATAGGCAAGAATCAGCGTGCAAGTTATAACTTTCATGCATGTCCTCCTAGACCAATTTCTTGACACAAGCTTCTGCAACTCCAAACTTGCGCGTCTCACATCCTTCACCACCCAAACCACGTTAGGCTCGCAACCAACAACTTTTGCACTTCATCAAAACTGGTGCACAAGTTCACCTCAACAACATTCATGATACCTCCTTCATTAACTCAAGACTTGGGAGACTCACTTCCTTCCTCACCCAAACCACCTTAGGTTTGCAACTATCACCTGACATGCAACCTCTACTTGCGCAACCACACACCACTTGCGTGACCACCACACCATCGCGACGGGAGCTCTGATTTTTCTAAGAGTTAAACTTTTAACAGAATGTGGAGGGGTCAAACTCTATTTATTGGCATTTGAACACCCTGAGTGATTATATGAAAGTCTCCCCTCGGCACACATGTTTCGGCACACAAGTATCTTCCATGTAAGTCACTTGCGCGACCAACCCTAAAATGTGGGCTCTCCTTATCACTTTTCCATATTTTGATGTTCTGATATTTAAAAACATTAGGTTTACAAGATTCCACTCCTTGATGTACACGGCATGCAAGTCCATTTTCTAAAAACCATGTTTCTTTATTTGTCGATTTTCAGGCCCAAAAATATGGCAAACACTAGAAAATGGCACCACCTTGTATATACTCTTTTAGTACCGCCTCTAGATCATCCCTTCCTTTTTCGACGTTCTTGAATCAAACATGGATCGTTGACCACAACCCTTGAACTCGATATGCCAAAAATAATTCCCCTTTGTCAAAAAATTTGTATTTCATGGTTTGTTTTGTCAAAAAACATAACACATATGTCCACTTTGTCAACAAAATCAATCACCTCAAAAATGCTTTAATGATTCCTTGAGGGATTTTTTCCAAAATTAGGATTATAAGGTATGAGGATGAATCATTATATAATTAGTTAATGATAATTTTTTGGATTTTTTTGGGATTTTTTCTCTCAAAACAAATTGTTTTATTTATAATTTATCATCATGTGTATATAATGATTAATAAACAATAAAGTTGTCGTAATAGATATATTATAATTTTTTAACCATAAAAATGTATTATCTTGGCCATCCATGATGGATTTAATGAAAATTGAATATTTTACATCCATGATGGAACTAAATTAACTCCCCATGAATGAGGTAATAATTTTTTTAAAAAGGAGAGGGAAGGGTTAAAATATGGGTTATTTGATTAGAATAATAAAATTACAATATATGTGAGGTATTGGAGTTGGCATACAATTTAATGAGGTAAGGGGATTGTATAATTCTAATAGAAAAATAAAAAAAATTAATTGGAAAAAAATAGGAGTATACTTATTGAATTTTTCTTATTGAAAACTTCCATAGAAAAATGGTTTTGTTATTTTGATGTGTAAATGAGATCCTAAACATGGGGGTGGGTCTTATGATGAGTATATAGATGAATTTGGTATATGATCATATCATTGAATGTGTGGGGACATGGGATGGAATTATGTGGTATTTATAGTGGATGAAATGTTTTTTTCTCATTATTTTATTAATTAAATTATTATTTTGGTTCATGAAAATGAATAGTATGATAATTATCCCTAGATACTATGAAACAATTAAGGTAATTTTGATATTATGGGGCTTATGTTAGTTATGATTCAAGGAATAGTGTGTTTTACTCATAATTTATATATACAATTCATTACAGTATTTTAAAATATACCAAAAATTCATTGTAACCATTTATCAATGTGTAGAATAAAAAATCGGACTCCTTTTTTTGAAAATAAATTTCTAAAAATGATAAATTTAATTTTTTTATAAAATCAACAGTTAATGGAAAATAAAATTTGTAATTATAACTTATTTTATAACACATTGAGAAATTAATTATGTCCTCATAAAATAATCATATAATAATAAGACAAAAATATCAATTTCTTAATAAATTTTATATAAATAAATTTTCTTTTAAAAAAATTAATTAATAAATTTAAAATAAACACTTATATTTTGTAAAAATATTAGCCAAAAAATTTCAATTTCAAAAAAACATTATTTACAAATACTATAATATAGTTATTTCATATTATCATTTTTTAGATGGATAAATTTTATTTATATATTATAGGTTGAGGAAATTATTCTAATGACTAGTTAACTATTCATCAAGGTCACAATAATACTCTAATGGTCAAGTTAATATTCCATTCGTATAGGTTTCTTAACATATAGTAATACATCTCAATACATTTAATAATAATATATAATGTTTTTATTGTTTAATTTATATGATTTAATGTCATTTCACTACATGAATAAATTATAATAAAGAAATTTTTATTAATAAAGTTTTAGGTCTTTACAATAGTTATGCATATATTATTATGATCTCAACAAGATGACCATAATGAATAATAACACCATTCTAAAGAATGATGTATTATTCAATCAACCATGAGGTGCTCTGTATATCTCCATGGTGGATGTTTATTATGTATGTCATTAGTTGAAGGTAATGATAGATGATATTTAGATGAATTTTTTTTCATATGATTTGGACACTATGAGTTTATAAGGATTCACTTACAACTAACTTATTATATTGGATTCTTCAAGTGTATAATCAATACAGTCTTTAGTGACTATATAGAAAAATTGATGGAATTCATTATCAGTGATATTTCATTTTATTCCAAGATAATGCCGAAACGTGGTGAAAAATAAAATATTAAGATGAAAATATAAAGGATATAAAGTGTATTATATGTTTAGAATTCATGAATTTCATATTCTACATGTTTCATTATTGTTTCCCATGATCCATGTGAGATTAATTTTTTTACCTTCAATAAAAATGAAATTTTATAATAGACCGTAACAACATTTATAAAATAATCCGTATTTTTTAAGACCAATAATGGGTTTCTATTCAATTTTGTGAAAATTCACATAATTTTATCGCGCTCTATATTTGTTAACATAGAATGGACTAAATTATTCCTAGCCATGATAATATGTGGAATTCTTTGAGGAGGTCAAAAATATGATAATCACTACTCATGTACTCACACTACTATCACGAAATGAAAATTTTATGATATAATGAGATGATTAAAAAAAGAATTTTGGTTTTTAGTCATGTATAATTAAATATTTATAGCCTATGAATCAATATAATTGATGATAAATTAGAATTAATACATGATGGATGATATTGAGTTAGAAGATGTTATCATATCATAGATGATTTTTATGAACATCCTCTATTTACAAAATTGTAATATATATACCAATAATTAGTGTATAATTTATTTATTCGCATAATTTTATTTTATCATGTGTCGAATAATATTTCTAATTATAATCAATCTCTATGATTCCTATTTTTTACTTCTATCATAGGAAGGTAAAAAATGATGCTAATTATCCTAAAAAATTAACATTATACTATATCAATTATGTGAATTGAGAAAGACCATGTTTTCAAGGAAATTCCATGGATGGATCTAGACATCACAATGGAAGAGAAAATATACCACATAATCCAAATAATTTACCATACATCTATACAAGGTAATATCTAGGAGGCATGAAGGGAATATATGAGGATACAAAATACTGAGAAAGTATTTATATAAGGGATGCTTCATGAAATTCATATCGATGATGGTGGTGTGAAAAATAACAATATATAATTAAATTGATATATTATAATGCACATTCCTCAAATTTCACAATCCATATGGGGCATAACATGATGTACTATGTTCCTCAAGTGAACATATGGTAGGGAAATAATAATGATGGAGATTTATCAGTATATATTAATTTTCAAGGTATGATATTAAAGAAAAGTATAACAACATGTGTAAAATGATTTGATGGAAACATTTCTAATACCCACAATAAAATGGGATAACATAATCATGTAATTTTTCAACAGTCTCATAATTAAATTAAAAGGAAAGAATTAAATATGTATTTTGTTGGACAGACTCATAAATACTCCATCATTCATTACAATTCAAAAATATTCCTCAATTTAAAAAAATGGAATGATATACATAATATAATTCATGAAGAATCATGGTGTTCCATGGTTATTCCTCACTAATATTGATACACAGTCCACATATAATGTATGGAAAAGTCATCAAATTAATTTTATTACTATATTTGATTTCATGTAGCCAATAACCCCAACAATGAATTCTTTTCAGAATAGACTATTCAGACACACGAGGACATAATATAATACTTCAAAATTAAATTAAAAAGATACTGGGATCAATATATGCAATCAGTTGAGTGCTAAAGAATAAAATTCATAGACTCTTTTATTAAAAAGGATCAACATACTGCTCTATATGGGATGATATTTAGATCTCAAACATGTTGTTAATAAGTTGGGGATCAAAATCTTCTTGGACCTTATATTTTGAATGAGATGATGGAAGATGTTTAATATATTAAAAATCAAATAAATCTTTCATAGAGTTGGTATAAGTGCTATGCTAGTAGCCATAAAAGTCACATAGAGTTTGATGTTATAGAAAATATATTATATTAATTCTCACCATGGATGTGAGTGGTGGTGTTTGGATATAAAGGTAATATTAGCCATAGGTATATTATCCCTTTGATATCCTTACTAGTATATGATTTATAGAATATATACATGAAATTAAAACAAATATGGATGAAGTTTATGATGTGTACATCATATCAATTTTATGAAAATTTATATCAAACCCCTCCCATGTATTAAATTTGGATTTGGTACAAATATAGAATGAAATCTCATATTAGGAGTGCCTTGTGAGGATCATAGACTGTAGAGTCTAGTAAAACACAATAGGACTTCTTACCATGTTATATTTTAATGGATGAACTCTAAATATGAATGGGAAATGTGAAATGTATTGGAAAAAATGAAATAACCATACATTCATCCATTCTCAACCATGGATACAAATTTCAATTCTAGGGAATTTATTTCTAAAGGTGGTGTGGTGGGGTAGAATGCAATTACAGAGAATTTTTTAATTAAATATATTTCCAATAGAAAAATGTGTTATATAATTTTATATTATTATTAAATATGTAGAATATATTAAAAAAATTTAATTCTTTAATGAAATTAATGAAATTATTTAATCATTAATCACATTAAAATTTTAAATATTACATGGGAATAAATAATAGAAAATAAGAAAACTACTATTGAAAAATATGGATCTCCCTGATGGGAAAGAATCACCAGCCCACGTAAAAAACTATTTAAAATTATTATAACATATTTAAACATATTGAAAATTTATAAAATTATCCTATAAAACCATTAGATTGATTGAAGTGAATTTTTATAGAATAAATTATGATGTATTATTACTAAGTAATTTGATCCTCAGAATAATAATTTAACAATTCAAATAGTAACATTATCATCATAATATTTATTTAAATTAAAAATAATAAATTGTTGTAAAAATAATATTTATCATAAGGAATTTATGTAAATAATGATGTTATAATTCCATAAAAAATAAATTTCATGGTTCAATAAATTATAGAATATATATGAATATTTATAAAAATACATATAATAATGTAATTCATAAAAATTTAAATTTTAATATATAAATTTTTAAATGATATTTTTCCTAAAATTATTAGGGTAATGATAATATAATTTTTGAAATAATCATTTAAAAATTTTTCCTTGGTGATTTTTTTACTTCTAGAAATATGTAAATTTTTATCTGAATAGAAAATATTATAATCATTATAAAAAAGATGAATATTAAATTAACAAATTCATAATATAATAATTAATCAACCATTTCTATGATTTTAGTCACAAAAAGTATATTTATTTTGAATATTTAGTTTTTAAAATATAAAAATTATGATTTTACACCCAAAATTGAACTTTCTGATGTATATAATCTAAAATATTTATTTAAAATAAAATTTTATCATTTTTAAATAGTACATTTGATTTAATAATTTAATTAAAATTCTAAGGTGATTCAATGTATTAAACCAGGTTATTTAATTCAAATATGTATTATAATTTAAATAATATCACTATTAAAAGGGTTACCATTGATATAATATTTTATTCAATATTATAAATCAAAAGTACCCCTCACATCATGTATAAATAAACACTCCCCCTAAATAATGGAATCCAATTCTCCCTAATTTTACAAAACACATTATTTAAAAAAAATCTCTAAAACCTTATTGAATATATATGATGTTATAGATCTATCCTTCTCCAAGCATCAATAGATTTTAGAGATGATGGTAATGCTAAACATTGAGAAGAGGGTAAACTCTAAAAAATTATTCCTCGTGTTATCCTCTATTCTTTCTCTTTTTCTCTACCACTTTCAATCCCAAATCATATAAGGATAATTATTTATTCTTTATAGTAAATTTAATTATGTTAACATACGTGAGGTATTATATTTATGATATATTATTTTCTGATATCTTTTATCTGAGGTCTTTAGACAATATCATAATAAAGGTCAGCTAACCACCAACAATAACATTTTCAATTATTTTATTCTCCCCAATCCTATGCATATAAATAAAAAATTAATTATATATATATATTTTTAAATATATTTATTTTAATCTTATAGAAATTATTTTACTTATATATAATTTATCATGAATAAAATTGTGAAATTGATGAAAAATATGGTACTCTTAAGGAAAAGATTATATAAAAACACTTAAATGTAAAAATGTAAAAGTATGATATATATCCCAATTGAAAACATTGATAAGTCCTAAAATAAATTAATATAAATAAATTTTGTTAAAAGGTTAAATAAACCTATTTTTATTATCCAGGTTCCAAAAATGGTAAATAATAAATATGGATTTTTGGTATATTGAATATCAATCCCAACTCATTCTCCATGGGTTATCCATCTTTCACAAAATCACATGTTTAGATATTCGTCTATTTTACTTGAAATATCATTTCACTATTGTCTAAAAAACTGGTTATACATTATTCCACCTTTATTTTTTTCCAAATTTATTTATTTTCATAAAAAATTATTTTCTTTTCAAAACACATCTTTGACCCCTCAAATGTTGTTTCTTCTTCATTATTGAAATATTATATTTATATAAAATATTATCTCCCTTATTCATTTGGTAATTCCAAATTTTGTTCATGTCTATATTATTTATGATATCATTATAAAACCCATTCCATTCGTTGGGTTTATTTTTTACTATGATTTTTATACATTCAATTTATCATGCATGACTATGTCCTAACGACCCAGTTCCAGAATCCACCCAGAGGCACCCCATAATTGGTCGGTCACATGACCTCAAGAATGTTTCTCCAAATGCCAGAGGCTTCCGACTAGCAGCAAGGGCCTTGGTGAGTCGGTGGGAAAACTATGCCCTCACTCGGTAAAGTATAAAACGGAAAAACAACTAAACACAATAGCGGAATCAATAATCAGCATACAACAACTGAACTGAACAACGGAAGCAATGTATAAAATAATAATGATGCAACATGGTACATATGTCTATGGACAATAGTAAAAAATCAAACGTGATGAAATATAACTGAAATAGAGTACAAAAGCAAATCAAAGTAAACTCTTCAGTATTGTAATCCGTAACTTGGTCCCATGCTCTCCAGCTCCACAGAAACTCAGTTACCTGAATTAGAAGGGTACTTGCCCCTTTCTATACCTGCAATAACATAGTCTGTTTGCACCCAAAATCATGACCCAAATAGGTTGTGAGACAAAGTCCCAGTAGGAAATCACCTAAATATAAGTACCTAACAGTCAGTGAATAAATTTCAGTAATAAAACAGAAATAAGTAAACAGGAAAACACAAGCAGCTACAATACACAGTTCTACAGATAAAGTACATAAGTAATAGCCACTGAAGAATGTATAACAAAAAGGTATCCTCTGGGTAGTTCTCAAAGACTAACACCTAAATTTCAACCTACAAGTACTAGCTACCCTCTAGGAAGCACAAAAAGTCTCACCCCTCTGGTTCAGCTAAAGAATTGACTCTTTGGGGAAGCACTCACCATCAATTCCCCCTATAGTATCGTATCATGCTAAAGGCTCTCTGGGGAATCACTCAATGTCAATTCCCCCTTGTGGCCCACGTCGAGGATCTACAGACTCTCTGAGGAAGCACTCAACGTCAATTCACCCCGTGGACTCAAATCGTAATTAAGTACACTCTGGAGAATCCCTTTCGTCCATTCTCCCTATGGTCCACTACACTAGGTTCTTGCTGCTCTGTCTAAAATCAAACATGCATAATGCACGTTTATCATCCAAGTAATCCTCAAGAACTACTTGCCTATATTTCTAAGTCTCAACAACATAACAATGCAACAGTTCCACTATCCTACATCTTGGAATGGCAACTGGAAAAACGAAAAACAGGAAGAAAAAGCATAGAAAACATCAAGAGTACATTAAAACTACCATATTCACATGAAAAACCATCTACTCTAGAAATCAAGAAAAGTAAGAAATTTCATAGGGGAAAAACAAGAACACGTAATACTTTATTCAAGGGTATTTGTGGAATTTTCACAAAATACTCAAAGACTTGCTATAGGAAGGCACAAACCACCTACTTGACGATAGGGGATCGATATAATTGAACAATGATGCCTGATTCTCCTCAGAACGGCGTAGATCTAAGAAAACGCAAGAATCTCTCAACCCATGATAACTTGAAAACGAGGAGGAACAATGGAACACGGCTAAAGAAGAAAATAGAGCCTACCAAGGAGATCCCAATGCAAACAACGGAGGCTGGAACAGAGATCGGACGGAGTGGAAGGGGCTTGGGGAAGATTCATTCATACGGTCCACTCTCGGAAAAACAGAACCTAGAAGAAGACGCTTCTATGCATCAGGCACGACCCCGATGCATTTAGTGAAAAAATAAAAGTATACAACATGTACTTTTAGAGTACATGGCATGTACTATGTTTTTCCGTACTCCGCCAAAATCATCCTCCACGTGACCCCTACACACCTTGTGTTTGGCCCGAACATGGCCATCACACGGCTTCAAGTGGGAAAATAGTACACGGCATCTACTCGAAAGTACAAGGCATGTACTTCAAAAATTTCCAGAAACATTATTTTTTCCAAAAAATCCATAAAAAGGGAAAACATACCTGAAACAAAGATCTGAGTTCTTATAAAATTCCCCCCTTAAAGAAATTCATCCCTAAAATTCCCTAGAGAGGCATAGATGAAGAAACCCTGAATATCTCTGGCCACTGCGATCATACATCCGCCTCCATATCACAGGTCTCGTACAATACTCACCCATGCTACCATAGCACCCGTACAAGAGGGGAATACCACCCATGGAGAACCTTCATACTATGATTAACAATCTGGATGGGATTCTCCTCAAATGATGCATCCACATTGAGCTCAAAATCCTCAGGCTGAAATACATGAGACGGGTCTGAAAATTAACGTTGAAGATGAGAGATGTGGAAGACGTCGTGCATGGCCCAATACCTCTGGGGTAGCTGCAACCGATAGGAGACCGACCCAACTCTCTAAAACAACTCAAATGGCCCAACATACCGCAGTGAAAGCCTTCCCTATCTATGAATCCTCTTGTGTCCCCGCCACGATGCGACACGCAGGAAAACCTGGTCCCCGGACTCGAAATCCAAAGGTCGTCTCCACTGATTAGAAAAAGACTTTTGTCGATAATATGTTGTATCCATCCACATCCGAATCAGCTCTATCTGCGCTAAGGTCTCTTAAAAAAGACGAGGTCCCAGCAAAGCAGCCTCTCCCTACTCCAGCCAGCATAAGGGTGATCGGCATGGCCTACCATACAAAGCCTCTTATGGTTCCATCTGAATGGTCACCTAGAAACTGTTGTTGTTGGAAAACTCCACCAGAGGAATATGCTTCTCCAAAGAACCTCCATAATCTAGAATGAATTCTCTGAGACTATCTTCAAGCACCTGGATTGTACGCTCGGATTGGACATCAGTCGGGGGATGGTATGATGTACTCAAAAGTACTTTTGTACCCAAGGCCATCTGAAGTACCTAAGAGAACCAAGAGGTAAAGTGCACATCCCTGTCTGAGACAATGGAGTGTGGAACTCCATGCAGATGCAAAATCTCCCGGATGTAAAGTCGTCCCAGATCATCGACACTGATTTTCTCTTTGATTGGCCAGAAGTGAGAAACCTTCATGAGCCTGTCGACGACAACCCAATCAACATTTTTCCCCCGAGGCGACCTCTGCAACCCAGTCATGAAGTCCATCGTAACAACATTCCACTTCCACTCCAGAATGGTTAACTGCTGTAAAATGCCAGCTGGTCACTGATTCTTCGCCTTTACCTGCTGACAAGTAGAGCATTTAATGAAAAAACTAGAAACATCCCTCTTCATACCTGGACACCAGTACTGGCGATAAATATCCTGATACATCATGGTGACGCCAAGATGAACTACCCTAACTGAGGAATGAAAATCCTGCATCTGCTCCTCACATATGTATGCGGGCACCCATACGTGTCCATTGAAATGAAAGATCTCATCCTCTCCCATTGTCCATCCAAGAAGAGGGTCCTCTCCTGACAAACTCTTCTGCAGGAATAATCCTTCTATGTCTCATAGCTGCGTCATCTGTACCCAATCAAGAAGTTTAGAGGTAATTGCTAAAGAATATAGGAAAGTCTGTCTCTATCTGTCGTGCACCTCTAGATGCATATCAGAGAATAGATCCATAAGCAGCCACTCACTTATTGCCTCTTGAACTACCTGAACTTGAGTTCTCTTTATCAATGCATCTTCCACTGCATTTTCCTTTCCTGGTGTATAGGCAAGCTCAAAATCAAACAACTGATGATACTCGACCCACCTACACTGCCTCAGATTTAGATCACACTGAGTGAAGATATACTTGAGACTTTTGTGGTCAGTGAAGACCACAATGTTCTCTCCCAGCAGATAGTGTCTCCAATAGCGTAAGGCATGAACAAAAGATACCATCTTCAGGTCGTGTGTCGGGTAGTTCCTTTCATGTGGCCTCAACTGCCGAGACACATACGCTACGACTCCATCTCCCTACATAGGCACAACTCCAACCCCGATACTTGAATCATCACAGTAAACAGTGTAGCTCTTGCCTGGATCTGGCAAGACTAGTATCGGCACTAACTTCAACCTCCCTTTCAGCTTTTGAAAGGCTAACTCACAAGAATATGACTATAAGAACTTAGTCCCATTCTTGGTCAGACCTGTCAAGGGTGATTCTAGATGATAAAAGTACGGAATAAAGCATCTGTAGTATCCAGGAAGCCCTAGGATGTTTCGTACCTCAAAGATGTTCTTCGACTGCTCCCAGGAAACTATGAATCTCACTTCCTCTGGGTCCACTGATACTCCTTCCTCTGAGATGATGTGTCATAAGAAGTTAATCTGATCCATCCAGAAGTGGAACTTCGAGAGTTTAGAATAAATTTGATGCTCTCTCAGTGTACTCATAATGATCTCAAGATGAGTGGCATGGTCGTGTCGAGTGTGATAGTACACCAAGATATCACCCACGAAGAACACAACAAAGGAATATAAGTAAGGATGGAAAACATGGTTCATCAGTTCCATGAAAATTGTAGGCGCGTTCATGACACCGAACGACATGGCTGTATAATCGTATAGACCATACCTACTCCTGAATGTTGTTAGTAGTATATCTGATGGTCTAACGTGAAACTGATGATAAATGGACCTCAAGTAGATCTTAGAGAATACCCAGGCTCCTCGAAGCTAATCAAAGAGTTCATCGATCCTCAGAAAGGGAAATCTGTTCTTGACCGTCAACTGGTTCAGCTTCCGATAATCCACACAAAGCTGAAGGGTACCATCTGCCTTCTTCGCAAATAGGACATGCGAACCCCAAGGAGAAGTACTGGGTCAGATAAATCCCTTCACTTGTAACACCTCCAACTGCTTCTTGAGCTCCTGAAACTCAGGTGTGTAAATCATATATGGAGGAATGGACACTGGTACCACTCCTGGCACGAGCTCAATAGAGAAGTCTAACTCTCGCTCCGGATGCAAAACTGAAAATTCATCTGGAAAGACATCCCTGAAGCGATCCACCACTGGTGGAAAGTCCAACTGTGGAGTCCCCTGATCATCTAGATAAAGACCAGAAATCCGGGCTATCACCCCTCCTAGCCCAAGATGCTCGAGTCCCACTTGACTCGCACAAACGTCTCATTCGCCTCTATAAGGAAGGATTCACCCTCTAGTGAGATGAACCTGACCCTGCAGTGGTAACAGTCAACAACTTCATGGAAGGGAACTAGCCAGTACATTTTGAAAAAGGCATCATAGCCTGTCATCTCTAGGACGTAGAGATCCAATGAGAAACCATACCCTACAACCTCAAGAGGGAACTCTATACACTAACGTACACTATATTTCTTTGTCCCCAATGGTGTGTCTAGTGTCAACGAGTTAGTATAAGAGAAGATGAAGATCCCAAGGCTCTCCATGACAGCAATAGAGATAAAGAAATGGATAGCACAAGTATTGAAAAGGACTAAAAATAACATTGATACTACTAAAATCGTACCTCGAAATGTAGAAGGGATTGGATCCTTCTCCTGATAGGTCTACTCCATGGCGAAAGACTGGCCTACACCGCATCCATGCGCCCCTGGATGACCACTCTATGTTGAACCTCCCTGCTGGCACTAAAGGAATGGTGACTGACTGCCATGGCCTCGACCTCCACTAAGTCATGAACAGTCGGAAGAACTCCAGTTCCCCAACAGGTGTGAAACTAGTGGTGATACAGCTAAATGAGGAGGCATGTAAGAACCTCTGTCTCCAGCTACTAGTGATAAAACATGGCAGAAAACCTAAAGGTGACCCATCTTGCCGCCAGATCATCACTCAACTAGTCCTCTTTGGCACTGCAGCTTCGTGTGCCCTGCCATTCAACACTAGTATCATACTACCTGGATACCTAATGATATATCTCTCCTCCTCGGATCACTGTGCGTAGGCTCCCTACGATGCTTCCTAATATCAACTGGAGGAACACAAGCTCAAGAAGCAGAACCGCCCTAGCTCACAGCGCCGGAGTCTCTCAGATTGAACTCCGCAATCAGTGCCTAGTTGGCGATGGAAGAGATATAAGTCAACTTGAATAGATTCACTTGCGAGAGAATCTACTTCCTAATACCATCCTCAAACTTTCTTTCTAATAAAACCCCACTTTCATCTCGGAGGGGTGTGAAACACTGATGCTCGGTGAAACGAGAGGAGTACTCCATAACTGAAAGTGTACCCTGATCTAGGATCATGAACTCCCAGGCTCAATCGACTCTCAGGGTCTCTGGGTAGACGAAGTCATAAAACACGTGCTGGAACTCATCCCATTCCATAACCTGCTAATGAACCACCTGTGAGATCACGTCCCACCACCTCTTGGCGGAGTATCGTAGAATGTAGGTAGTGAGCTTGAACTTCCTCTCTAGAGGCGTCTCCATATGCTCAACGATAGTCAGCATGGCTTCTATCTAGGACTCTGCAACCTGTGGTCCTCCTTCCCCCGAGCAAATAAGAGGATGTTGCTGCTGGAAAACCAACGTCAAGTCTTCCATAGTCGAGGCAGGAAGCGGTGCTAACTAAAAGGTCTGCATCATCCACATGAAACCTTCCCCAAACATCCCATCATTGCATGCAACTAGTATGATAGCCGGTGCCAAGGCTGGCCCGACTATAGGATCGTCAGGAAGTCCCTGATCATCCATTTCTGGCATCTGATCACTGCCTGGCGACAGACGTACAACCAGAGGACCTCTCGGAGGGATAGCTCTGAAAGATAAAAATTAATCATTAGATCATTAAAACAAGGATAGAGACCAAAATAGTAAAATATGAGAACTGAGGAAGAAAAACACACAAGTTTACGAAGCATGACTACAAGGCATGTATAAAAACTACACGACGTGTCTTCTTAAGACACTAACATGGGTGTGTACTCCATCCCTACATGTCGTGTAACACCTAAAACTACATGGCGTGTTGACCCAACACACGGTGTGTACATGAAAACTATTCCCTTACCTGAGTCTCTTTACACGGCTAACCCACACGGTCCGACAAAACCCGAGACTACACAGCATGTTCTGAACAAACACGGCATGTTCTAGACAAGGCCTCGGTGGCCTGTGTTGTTGAATACACGACTATATACAAGGATGGACCTTACACATAGTGTTCCGAAAAAACACGACGTGTATAGGTGAAGGTGACACCATCCCGTGATGTTCGTGACATAGCTGGGCACCTAAACAAGACTACACGGCGTGTTCTGAAAAAACACGGTGTGTCTAAGAGTAGGTGATGTCGTCCCGTGTTGTTCGTGACATAGCCGAGTACCAAGATGGGACTACACGACATGTTCCTTTACAACACGACATTTTCTACTCGAGCTCCCCTAAATCGAGTTCTTAGTGACATTGTCGGGTACACAGCTCTGAACTACACGGGGTGTACCTACCGTACACAACGTGTTCCTGATGTTACATTCACGACACCATGTTTCGGCTCACACGGTTAGTGAAACGGCCTGAAAACTACACGATGTGTATCCAAAAAATACATGCTGTGTATTCTGGGTTTTTCTGGGTAGTAGCTCAGAAACTGCATAGAATCCTAGAAACACTAAAAACAAGGCAATGAGGTGCCAAATTCAGATCTGTGAGGGCCCATACTCCCCGCGAATCCAATCATGGAATCTCCTATAATCATATACAACTGAAAACAAGATCATGATCCACGGATTTCCGATTCAAGAGGGCTCATAACACCTCAGGAATCAAAATGTTGTGTTCATTTAATAATGTAGGAAATAAACAATCCTCTTACAAGGCAGCAGTGATTCAATCAAGCATCTATCACAACAACATGAATAATCTACACAATGTGTATCACAACCCCATGAAATCGCTAATGAACCCTAGATGGAATGGCAAGAATACATGGATTGTGATTTCTACAAATTCCTATATGATGCATGAAATGAAATACCCTCATCTCATCGGGTTGCAACAGAAATAGAATTACAATATTCAAGACAATAACATCACAAAGCATGTGAATCACTCTAGGTGAAATTATATCCACCGTAAAATCTCAATCCTAGAAATTTCAATTAATGAGTTAGTATGGCTTTTCCCAGTACACAGGTTAGCTACTGCCGAGCACAGCTTAATACCACGTAAAAAATCCATCATATCCCTAAATAAAGGCTCCAAATAGTAAATCAAGTGAAAAGAACTCCTTTAATACAACTTTGTAACGTCTCGGTTCCGGATGCCACCCAGAGGCGCCCCATAACGAATGGTCACATGACCTCATTTGTGTTTCCCCAAATTCCCGAGGCTACCGACTAGCAGCGAGGGCCATGGTGAGTTGGTGGGGAAACTAATCCCTCATTCAGTAAAGTATACAGCGGAAGAACAAATAAACACAATAGCAGAAATAATAATCATCATACAACAACTGAACTGAAGAGAGGAACCAATGTATAAAAAAATAATGATGTAACATGGTACATATATATATGGAATGAAGTACACAATCCAATGTGTTGAAATACAACTGAAATAGGGTGAAAATGTAAAAAAAAGTAAACTCCTCAACATCCCAAGCCGTAGCTAGGTCCCCTACACTCCAGCTCTAAATAAAGTCAGGTACCTGAAGTAGAAGGGCTCTTGCCCTTATCTATACCTGCAACAACATAGTCTGTTTGGTCCCAAAAGCATGACCAAAATAGGGTGTGAGAAAATGTCCCAGTAGGAAACCACCCAAAGATTTGTTCCTAACAGTCAATGAATACATGGAAGAAATAAAACAGAAATTAGTAAACAAGAAAACACAAGCAACTACAATCCACAGTTCTACATACAAAGTACACAACGAACAACCACTAAAGCAAGAAGAACAAAAATGTAACCTCGGGGTAGTTCTCACATCCTAACCCCTAAGGTTCATTCTACAAGTACTAGCTACTCTCTGGGAAGAACACACAGTCTCACCCCTCTGGTTCAGCTAAATAATAGACTCTATGGGGAAGCACTCACTGTCAATTTCCCCTATAGTCTCGTATCATGCTAAAGGCTCTATGGGGAAGCACTTAGCGTCAATTCCCCATGTGTCCCATGTCGAGGATCTACAGACTCTCTGAGGAAGCACTCAACGTCAATTCCCCCTCTGGTCTCGCATCGTAATTAAGGACACTCTGGAGAATCCCTTTTGTGCATTCTTCCTATGTTCCACTACACTAGGTTCGCACAGCCCTATGTAAAAATAAACTTGCATAGAACGCGTGTATTGTCCAAGTAATTATCAATAACTACTTGGCTATAATTCTAAGGATCAACAGCATAACAAAACAATAGTTCCACTATCCTACATCTAGGCATGGAAACTAGCAAAATTCCAAACAGGAAGAACAAGCATAGAAAACAACCAGAGTACAATAAAACTACCATATTCACACGAAAAAACATCTACTCTAGAAATCATGTAAAGAAGGCAATTTCACAGGGGGGAAACAGGAACATGCAATACCCAGTTCAAGGGTATTGGTGGAATTTGCACAAAATAGTCAAATTATTTATATAGAAAGGAAAAAACAACCTACCTTGATGCTAGGGGATCAATATACTTGAACCACGTTTCCTAATTCTCCTCATAACGATGTAGATCTAAGAAAACACACAAAACTCTCAACCTAGGATAACTTGAAAACGAAGAGGAACCATGGAACAAGGATAAAGCAGAAGAGAGAGCTTACCGAGGTGATGCCAATGCAATCGATGAAGGCTGGAATAGAGATCGGACGGAGGCATGGGGGCACAGTGAAGATCGGGTCGTACGGGTCGCTCTCGGATGAACGAAACCTAGAAGAAGATGCTTTTGTGCGTCAGGCCCGACCCCGGTGCGTTTAGTGAAAAAAGAAAAGTACCCGGCATGTACTAGGTTTTTCCGTACTCTGCCAAAATTGGCATCCACTTCATCCCTACACACCATGTGTGTGGCCCGGACATGGCCAACACATAGATTCGAGCGGGAAAAGAGTACATGGCATGTACTCAGAAAGTACACGGTGTGAACTTCCAAAATTTCCAGAAACATTGTGTTTCCCAAAAACTCCAGAAAAATGGAAAACATACCTTAAACAAAGATCTGGGATCTTACATATGTGGATATTATGATTTTATAGGTGGGATTGTAAATATATATTACTCAAATAAAATGGGTAATGATATGTATCTCATGATATAATTTTTATTATGTGTGAACCTAATGATTTCTCTTCTCACATATGTGTGTGGTATGTGAATAGTATGACACGTTGTTTCAATTTTGTGCATTATGACATTCCAAACTTTTTTTCAACTTCATTATCAAGATTTTGATTTTTACCCCATATTTATTATATTATTATGATGTTTTTTCCTAACCCGTGTAATATTTTCTTAGGTATCATTTTCATTCAATGTTATCTTTATCATTTCATTGTTTTAATCTTACCACTTTCTTTGATGTATATCTATAGGTGACTATATGATATGTGGATAACATGGAATTTTAAGAATATAAACAATGAATATTTATAAATTTTTTTTTGTGAATTCAGTATGTTCGATTTAGGATCCAAATTTCTAATATATAATAATCCTTTCCTTCCATGAATTAATAAGTAAATTTTTTAACAAAAAAGATGTAATAATCACATTTGAAAATGATCAGACTCTATATAACATCGAATATTTTGGTTCCTATATAGCATCCTGTTATATATGATTTCTATGTTAAATATTGAACATATTTGAAGTCTTGTTCTGCAACACCTTATCTTCTAAATCTAAGATATATTTGTGTTATTTTACATAGAAGTGTCCATCTTCGAGTTTTTAATTATATTTTTGTATAATATGTAATGGAAATGGTATGTATATCCAAAAAATTGATACAAAGAAGACATCATTCACCAGGAATTGGTTAGGAGGTCTCACTAAATGATAATGTTATACTCTAAATGGATCAACGACCTCAATAAGAACAATTATTTTTGATCTCCACACTCAATTAATTCAAAATATGTTGACTTTTTGACATAGAGATATTCATTGAAATAACTTAACACCAACATAAAATAATAAAAATAATCAATAAGTGCCTACATAAGTCTTATGTTGAAGTCTATTCCCTATCATGTTCCACTAGATAGATTGAATCATCTCCGTTTATTCCTAAACATGGTTAGGACCACATATTTTCTTCTATCCAATATAATCTCATCATGTTAGAGTCCTATATCTCATTCCCTAAAGGTCTCCATATTCATAAATTGTAATTCTAGAAAGAAATTATTATGTGTGATTTCAACCAATGGATGAATTTATCTCAATATTAATGAAAATACCTCATAATATATATCATCATACTCACTAGAGTATGATTTCTCTTATTACACCCAATGCTTCCATGCAATGTTTTCCTTTGAATATTGCAGTAGCTTGCGTTGTACGCAACTTGTTGTTTTAACACACCACGACCAATGAATCTACCCGTTATGTATGGTAATACTCACTTCTTCAAATTTTATAATTTCTATTTTTTAAAATGGGCTTATTTTTTGGATTTAGAAAATCAAAATTAGCTTAGGGTGAATTTTTTATATTTTCCTGAGAACTTTCAATTTTTTATGAATAGTGAAAAACACTACATTAATGTATAAAACCATATTTTAATTTAAATAATTATTTTTTGTTATTTTTTTTTATTTCAGGCCAAAATAGATACATAATACCTATATATAGAAAATGCAATTCATTGGAGTCATTTTATAATATGTTTAGATATATTAAATTTTATAGAACTTTTGACCGTGTTTTACCCACCTTCATGGAGCATTTACAAATATTCATAAATCATAGTTTTACCACTTTTGTGTGTTGAATTTCAAAAACCCGAGTGACACAGTTGACATCAGAAAGTAATATGGTCTTCAATAATATGAAAATATTTTTTGTTGAATTGTATCTTTGGACTTTTATTTACCACAGATAAAACTACATATGGTAATTAAGGGTAAAAGTTGTATTATAATTACCCTAACACATTTAATAATTCTATTGGATAAATGCAATTCGACCAAAACCAACTTCATGAAAAAAAATTGATCCTCGTTGGTCCACCTAGATTAGATTATGAAAATTATTATTATTTTATTTAATGAAAGAGTTAAAAGAGTTAAATTCAATGATTAATAACTAAAAAAAATTTATTATAGGTTTACACAAAATATAAATTATAATATTAATATAAATTTTAAATATATAAATATTTATTACATAATGGTATTTTATTTTTGATTTTTAATCATTAAATAATTTAATTTATCTATGAAAAAATTATGATTCAGTAATTACCATATAAATGAAATATTTTAATAATTGATGTAATAAATATCTAAATAAATGTAAATTTATAGTTATGATGATTTCCAAGAATTTAAAATGTTAATATGACATGTATTGGTTTATTAAATTAATTTTATTCTAATTTAGAATTTATTTATGGCTTTCAAAAAAATCAAATACTAAATAGTGTCAAAATAGACATAATTGAGTTTTTAAAACAAATACTATATTATTAATTTATATAATATTCCTAAAAATATATGGATCATCCAAAGGACTTATATAATGTTATTTATATTAATAATGAACCACATGGGGTTCTCATGGTATTTTATAGTATGTTTATTAACCATATAATATAAAAATTCAATGAGACAAGGTAAATATCAAACAATTTGACTAAGAGTAAACTCTAAAAGATAAGGTTAATATGGTGACCTAAGTCGGTCTAAAAACTATTGGTCGAGATTTTTTTGACCCATCCACACCTTATTCTCTAAATAAATCATTTTTGAGCTACTATAAACCGAAAATGATTTTATTGTAAAATAATATTTCCAATTTTTTCTTAAAGTGACCCTCATCTATCTTATAAAATGGGACATCCCCTTATCTTAATTTCACAAATCCAAATCCATTTGGTTCTGCCAAAACCTACCCAAGTATCCCCCCAAATTTCCTCACATTAACATAGTGTCCTTTGATCAGGAATCTAACCTAAAGATCCATTTTGATCAAATCAAAAGGAAACACCCAAAGAAGAGGTATTAATTTCGCTATCCTCTTTCAAGTTCATTTCTTATTCCACTTCATCTATCATCATTGTTACCATACCAAAATAATAAATAAAGTACATTATACATTCAAGGATGTTATTATAAATATGTTACAACCATATTCGTTATTCTATCCATCATATAAATGATAATGTCACCATATGTGCATACGTACGACTTACAGTCTCTACATCGTGGTGTAGTTTGTTATTCATACAATTCATTAATGGGATGGCTATAATAAATATTATATCTGATATAATAATAAATAAACATTTTAATGACTCTTTATATATGTTATACTATCCAATTACATATGATTTTACCATCAATATAATGAAATTTTCCCTCGTACATACGTACATATTACCGTCTCCACAAACACGATGAGATTCATTCCCCATCTTAATTATTCAGAAATAATTTTAATGATTTAAAATAATGTTTAAGAAAATAATATCATTTAGTATATGAATCCAATACATCCTAACCATAAAAAACATGGCTTATGTAACCAAGCATATAATGGAAAACAAATCAGTTAACATCCAAAACGATGATACTATTAAAATATTATTAACCATGCAATATTATAAGATCATATATGATAAAATATTTATGTATATGATTATTTTATAATTTAATATAAATGTTTTAACTATTATACAAGAGGATAACATACCATAAACTAAGTAAAAGTTCATGTTATGGGTTAATTCTACAATCTCGTTACTTATCTGAGGTTGTCAATACGTAAGTATCTACTGGGACCTCTTTATCATCCTTATCTCTGTTTTCTTAAAAATATAATTCAAATCACTCTTACTATTTACTATTGTATCGTTAAATGTAATTTTTACCCTTATTTGACTATATACGTTTTTAACAGAATCATTTTGTCCTTTTCCAAACTAGGTACTTTATGACCTTTTTGACAATATTAACTTACAAATGTATTTTTTTAACTTATCTAGAGGGTGATGCTATTTTTCACCATTATAACATTATCAAATATTCCCATAAAATCTTGTAAAAATATTTTAATAACAAACTTATTCTTTTATAATTATATAACATATAAATTTTTCCAAAATTGAACAATATATTTCCCTAAAAATGTATTGATTTTGATTATCTTAGTAGTATTTGATGGATTTTAATCTTGTTTGAAGATGATTTATTATGATAGAAAACATCCATATTGTATTTAATGATTTGTTATATGTTTTACTATGGATTTTTTATTATTATACAATTAATATTTTATGGATATTGTATTGACATTTCGTATGGTAGTTCTAATATGAATTTTAATGCTATGTTTAAACCATTTCATATGAGGAATGCATTGGACATATTAATTAATGGGTTGAGACCTCTATTTTTCCTTAATGCATCAATATGACTCAGGAGACAAACTATTGTCTTAGAACAAGGCTTTGACGAAATCTTATTTGTAGTCATGGCATAAGGCCTTGACTATGTGGTTAAGATGTCTGGCATTACACATTCAATCATTATGAAATTGACTATCAATATTTAATTTGATTATTCGACTAGTTTAATATCCATGTGAATAAAAACAATGGAATTATTTGATTTATATTCGCCATATTATGACGAATATTATGTTTAAAAGGCATATGTTTTATTCTCAATCATTGCCTAAAATGTTTATGCTTATTTATTAATGTTTCCACTATATTGTTATCTTTACTAAGCATCTAAGCTCACCCCTTTCTATGATTTATTTTCCCTAGGATGTGAAGAAGTATATTACGACTGACCTGCAAGGATAGTGTAAGGGATATGATTGAGGTCAATGAAGACAATGTAGTTCTTGTTTCTCATTTTATAATGTAATGTAAAATGTATAATTGTATCTAGTACTTCCAAGGTAAGTAAACTGATCGGTCTTTGGGATTTGATCCCTTCTGATAATGCTAATGTAATATAATAATTCACTGACTCTGGGTAAATGGGTATGGGTTGTTACAATCTATATCAGAGGAAATTTAGTACAACCCTGGGAAGCTGGATTTAGAAAACCTCTGATTAAGGAACATTACCCTACGATAGACTTTTAATATTAGTATAGATGAACTTCCTAGAATTATGGTAATATATAGATTTTCTAAGATTTCCGGGCAATACATCCCTTTCATGGATACGAGTAGGTAGAGGTGGCTCTGGCACTCATGTACCTAGATGGAAAACTCAAAAACACGGTTTTGAGCTAGACTCAAACGGGAACTAGTGCACGACAACAGGCATTGATGCACCCTTGGTTACGACCCTCCCAGTGTATATGCATATGATAATTCACATTTTGATTTCAAAACATTATGAAGTATTTATGATTATATACCTATTCAAGGAAAACATTTTTATGATAATGTACTATTTCCATAAACTGTTCTATTTATGTTAAGTGATTTACGAGTTTGGAATTATGTATTGTGATTATGTATTGTGATTCATAAACTAAACTATTGTATTCCATTTCTTAGAAATTTCACCTAGTGGAAGGAATGGAAATTGTTATAATGCATGTAGTCCATGTTCGGTCTACCCTACTACTCAATATAATTATAGTGGAGCTGGTGATGCAACTGGTGCTTACAGGCTTATCACCATACTGGGATAACTCACTCATGTAATGAATAACAACCATACCTATGTGGAGCACGATGATCCACAACGTGGTGCCCCAATGTTAAACTGATTCATGAGAAATAAACCACTAATATTCAATGGGAGTATAAATACATTAGTAGTTGAGTATTGGATAAATTCCCTAGAGAAAATATTTCATGCTTTTGGTGTAGCGAATGTGAAAAAGTTTTCATGGTGGTTAATCGCCTCATGGGAGATGCAGATCAATGTTGGTCATTAATCCAAAACACAATGGAAGATGAAGAAGTATTGAAAATATAATGTAGGGAGTCTAAAGTGATTTTCATAGAAATATAGTTTCTTAATGACCATTGAGATGATATGGAAATTTAAATTTTGTGTCTGAGGTCAAAGACGGATTAGAATGTCGTGAAGTATGAGGCTAACTTTACCAGATTTGTAAGGAATGAAAAAGATTATATACGTAATTCAAGGAGTAAGATTGATCGATTCATTGACTGTTAAAAACTATTTCTCCATCGTTAATTAGTCACATAATCCTTCCTATCATACGAATATATTTTCTCATGAATTATTAAGATAGAAAAACAATTTTATATCTCTTATGACTTAAAAACAAAGAAAGTGAAAAAGAGATTTGCTGAAATCATTGGTAATGTAAATAATGGGAAGAAGGTAAAAGTTGAATATCCATCCTATCGTAAATTAGAAAAGAAACAAATTGGTACATGCCTGAATGGAATGTGAGTCTGTTACAATTATGGTGAAAAAAGTCCACCAAAATCGTGATTACAAGGGGAAGAAAGAAGTTGTCAATGATGAATGCTACACTTGTAGGGAAAAGGGGATTTATAAAAATTAATTTCCTAACCACCAATGAAATTTACCTCAGAAAAGGACAAGGGAGAAAGGCCATGGTTATGCAACCACTAGTGCTGAGGTTGAAGCTCTGAAAGACGTTGTGGCAGGTAATTTAATGGATTCTAATGTTTTTCTGGTGCTTTATTTGATTAAGTATCATCACATTGTTTCATATCATCCAAATTTACAAAGAAAATTATGTATTTTAAATTTGACATATCAAGGGAGTTTTTAGTCAAAAAACCTAAGGGAAATATCATCGTAACAATGTTTTGTGAATTAGTTCCCATTAGGGAATATAAATGTTCATTATCTGCTGATCTCATCGTCATACCAAAAATTGAATTTAATATAATTCTCATAATTGGTTGTCTTTCAAACCATGATGGGAAAATTTATTGTAACAAGAATAAGGTTACAATTTTTGATGATGATTTGGAGTAACTTATCTTTAGAACAGAAACATCACCACACGATTCTTATTTAGATCCACCCCTAGTAGCTCTATAAAATTAAATTATTAGTGAAGTAGAGAATGTAATAACTATAGGTGAGGAAAAGAATGTTCAAATACAGGATGTACATATTGATCATGAATATCTTGATGTGTTTCAAGATATATTACTTGGACATCCTCCAGAAAGAGAAATTGAGTATACATTAATTTATTCACTAGTTCAAGTCCCATAACGAATCCCCTTATAGAATGGCCACAGTGGAATTAGTGGAACAATAGAAACAACCAGATGAATTGATTAATAAAAGATTTATTCACCCTATTGTTTATCCATGGGGATCCCATGTCCTTTTTGATATGAAGAAAGACAGATCTATGAGGCTGTGGATTCACTACATGGAGATCAATGCTATTAAAATAAATAATGACTATCTCATACCTCACATTGATGATTTATTCGACCAACATCATATAGAAAAATATTTTTCAATGATTGACCTTCGAACTGGATATAATCAGTAGTGTGTGGTGAAGTACGATATTCTGAAAATAGAATTTCAAACCAGGTATGGGCATTACGAGTTTAAAGTACAACCTTTTGTATTGATGGATGCACCATCATTATTCAAGAATATAATGAATATATATTTCATGGAATATCTTGATGACATTGTATGTTATTAATTGATGATTTAATTTTATACTCATAAATCTATGATGATCATGAAAATCACATCAACACTATTCTGAAAACCCTTAGATGAAATGAATTATATAGGAAGTTTAGCAATTGCAAATTCTGGCATCAAAAGATTTATTTTCTTGTCCATTATTGTCTCTATGGATAGAATCATTGTTGATCCTTCAATGACCATGGTAATCCATGAAAGACCAGCAATGACGGTTATAACTAAGGTACGTAGTTTTATTGGTATAGCAGGTTATTATCGACATTTTTTCTAGAATTTTTCCTGGTTGGCGAACCCATTATCCATGATCACATGTAAAGGGGTTAAAACTATTTGGACAAAAGAGTGGGAAGAATGTTTTGTAAACTGATGTGAATATTAGTAAATGGTCCAATCATGACTCAACCATTGGGGAACAATGGTTTTATTATTTATAGTGATGCTTCAAAGAAAGGACTTGGTTTTGTCCTTATCAAGAATGATAGAGTTATTGACTATGTATCACTACAGCTAAAAACTCATGAGAAAAACAATCCTACTCATGATCTTGAGTTATCAGCGATAATCATTTCTCTGAAAATATGGAGTCAATATCTCTATGGTGAAACATGTGAGATTTATACTGATCAAAAGTGTTTGAAATATATTTTCTAATAGAAAGAACTCAACATGAGGAAACTACAATGGCTTGAGCTACTAATGGATTATGATTTCACTATACACAACTACCTAGGGTAGGAAAATAAGGTGGAATATTCTTTGAGTAGAAAGTATCCTGGAGTATTGAACTAGATTATAGTTAAAATATATACAATTTTCATTGATCTAGTAAAGATGGATATTAGAATTACCATGGAAGGTGAAACATCAATACATTTTCAAATAGTTGACAAACCATATTTACTAGAAAGTATAATTAGTTATCAGACTAATGATGAGTTGTTTCAAATGAAGATTAATGCAGTGAAATTTGGTGGATAGTGTGATATCATATATGAAGATGGAATTTTGAAATTTGGGAAGAGAAATTGTGTTCTGAACATACCTGATATAAAAAGGGAATTGTTGGATGATGCTCATAGATCTAATTTTAGTACACACCAGGGGAGCACCATGATGTATAGAAATTTTGATGGAAAATTTTTGGAGGGACAACATGAATAGAGAGATTTCTGATTTTGTTACAAGATGTATGGTTTGACAACAAGTGAATGTTGGAAGGCAACCACCTTGAGGATTCCTGAAACCTCTTCCCATACCTGATTGGAAATGGAATAATATTAAAAAGGACTATTCATGGGTCTACCAAAGACTCATAGAAGGAATGATACAATATGGGTCATTGTTGATAATCTTACCAAGTTAGCACAATTTCTTGCAATAAGAGATGATTTACCACTTGAACGTATGGAAAGACTATATATTAATGAAGTAGTATGACTTCCTGGAGTACCCCATATCGATTGTTTCTCATTATGAACTGCATTTTACATCAAGATTCTTGAGAAGTCTTTGGAATTCCTTGGATTCTGAACATTATTTCAGCACTGCCTACCACCCACAAACTGATGGACAATTAGAACAGACTATTCAAATCATAGAAGTAAAGTTGAGAACTTTCTCACATAACATTCAAGGTATTTGGGATCAATATTTACCTGTGGTAGAATATTTCTATAATAATATCTTCCATTCAATTTTTCATATGGAACCATATGAAGCGTTATATAGAAATAGATTTTTCACACCCACTTGATGGGATTTTGTTGCTGAATGGAAACGTTTTTTCCAAGAACTTGTTGAGGAAGCAATAGAAAAGGTGAAGGTTATAAAAACTGATATCAAAGCATTAAAAAGTAGTCAAAATAACAATGATGATAATGGGTTGAAGGATTTGTAATTTAAATTAGGAGATAATGTTTTCTTGAAAGTATCACCATGGAAGGGTGTTATACATTTCGGTAAGATGGGTAAATTGAGTCCTAGGTACATCGGACCGTTCGAAATTCTAGAAAAATTGGAGTTTTAGCTTGTTGTTTGTCATTTCCTTTAATTCACTCCAATGTTCGTTATGTGTTCTATGTATCAATGCTGATAATATACATTCCTGGACCAGTCAATGTACTCATCTATAATTAAATTGAACAAGAACCCGATCTGTCTTATTGTGAAGATCCTATAAAAAATCTTGATACCAAAGAACAAGTTTTGAAAAACTAGACGACTCATCTAGTAAAATTTCTATGGAGAATCCATAAGATCGAAGAGGCAACGTGGGAACCCGAAGAACATATGAAAATAACACACTGAATATTTTTATGAAGTAATATTATAGAAATTTCGAGAAAGAAATTATTTTAAGGAGGGAATAATGTAACACCCCAATCTTCCACGATATGTTTCCCTTTGAATAATGAATTAGCTTGCATTGAACACATCATAGAGATTGAACACACCACGACCTATGAAATTATCTGTTACTAAAAGTAATACACACTTTTTATATTTTTTATACATTTTAATTTTCAAAATAGACTTCATTTTTGGATTTGGTAATTAAAATTTTTCTTACGGTGATTTTTTGGTACTTTTTGAGAACATTAATTTTTTGATTAATCGTGAAAAACAGTACGTAGTTTTTTAAAACTGAATATTTATTTAAATAATTTTTTATTTTAATTTAATTTATTTTATGTATAAATATATACATAATGACAATATATGTTCAATACCAATCATTTAATTCATTTTATTAAAAAAATTATATATAAAATTTAATTTAACTTTTTTCTGTCATTTACCCACATTCTTGGAGCATTTACAAATTTTCAAATAATATATTTTTAATTCTTATGTGAGTTTAATTTCAAAAATATGAGAAACATAGTTGAAATCAGTATGTAAAGTGTGGTTCAAAAAGATGAAAATAAATTTTGATGATTAGAATGTTTGGACTTTTATTTACCATGGGTAAAAGTAAATATTGTAATT
Source organism: Viscum album (assembly GCA_963277665.1). Taxonomy (NCBI): domain Eukaryota; kingdom Viridiplantae; phylum Streptophyta; class Magnoliopsida; order Santalales; family Viscaceae; genus Viscum; species Viscum album. The sequence goes on along the minus strand of OY728140.1, from coordinate 1,915,785,234 downwards.
AAGGGTAAATGCGATATTTCAATTACCCTAAAACGTGTCCTAATTCTATTGGATAAGTGTAATTTTACCAACAACAACCTTATTAATAAAATATGACCCCTTTTGGTCCTCTTTGATTAGATTAGGACATTTATTATTAATTTATATTTAAGGGTTAAAAGAGTAAAATTCAATTTTTAATAACTAAACCATGTATAATAATAGGTTACAAACATTATAAATTAGACTATAAATATTCATTTAAAATATAAAATATTTCCTACATAATGGTATTTTATTTTAAAATTTGATACGTTAAATAATTTAATTTATTTATGAAACAATGATGACATAGTAATTACATTATTAATGAAATATTAAAATAATTGATATTATATATATCCAAATAAATGTAAATTGAGACTTTTGATTAAATACACTAATATTATATATTTATATGACTTTTAGGGTTGATTAAATAAATTTTATTCGAAGATATAATGTTTTTATGTATTTCAAAAAAATCAAATACTAAATAGTGTCAAAATTGACATAATTGAGTATTTAAAACAAACACATTATTATTAATTGATATAATCTTCATAAAAATATATGTTTCAGCCAAAAAACATATATATGGTTATATATATTTATAATTAACCACATGGGGTTCTCATGGTATTTTATAGTATGTTTTTTAACCATATAATATGAAAATACAAAGAGACATGGGAAATGTCAAACTATTTATCTAAGAGTTAAATCTGACAGATAAGGTTAATATGGTGACTTATACCTATATAAATCCTATTTGTTGAGATTTTTTCAACCCATCCCAACCTTATCATCTAAATAATTCATTTTTGAACCATTTGAATCCTAATATGAGTTTACTATAAAATAAAATTTCAAGAGTTTCGTAAAGTGACCATCACCTCTCTTATAAAAGGTTACTTCTCCTTCTCTTAATTTCACATCTCCAAAGAAATTTTGCTCAGCCAAACCCTTCCCAAATATGCTCCCAACATACCTCAAATCAACCTAGGGGCCATGCATTTTTCGTAATACCTACCTATTTTTCCCTTTTGATCAACCCAAAAGGAAACACTCGAAGAAGAGGTAATAATTTCATTACACTCTTTCATGTTATTTTCTTCATCCAAATCCCCTTTCTTTGTTTTATCCATAATGATATAATAAATACATTACCTTAAAAATTATGTGATTTTATAATAATAATGGTACAACCATATTCATTATTATATCCATCCTATAATTGACAATGTCACCATACGTGCGAACGTACCTCTTACCATCTCCACGTCGTGGTGGAGATTGTTATTCAATCACTTAATTATTTAGATGTGTATAATAATTATTATAATTGATATAAATAATAAATATAACTTTGTAATGATTTTTATATATGATATACCATTGAATTAAATACTATTTCACCATAAATATAATTATATTAAGGCTCGTGATTATATACAGATTACCGTCTCCACGAACGCGATGAGATTCATTCACCATCGTAAACAATCAAGAATATTTTTTATGATTAAAAATAATATAAATAAACACAATATAATTCTTTCTAAGAATAAAATATATCGTATCCTTAACAAACATTTCTTACATAACCATCCATATAAAGGAAAATGAATCAGTTAACAACAGAAATGATGATACTACTAAAATATTATTTACAAAGCAATATTATAAGATCATATATGATATTATATTTTTATGTATTATTCATGTATAATTAAATAAAAATTATTCAACTATTATACCAATGGTTGACATACCATCAACTATGTAAATGTATATGTTAAGGGTTAATTCTAAAATCTCTTTACATATGTGAAGTTGTTAATACGTAAGTATGTTATGGGACCACTTTATCATCCACATCCGTGTTTTCTTAAAAATATAATTCAAAACATTCATAATATTTACTATACTATTGTTCAATGTCATTAAATCCCCTTTATTTGACCATATATGTTTTTAAAGGGATGTTTCCGTTGTTTTCCAAACAAGGTACATTATGTCCTTTTCGAAAAAATTAAGGAAATAATGTCTTTTTTTAAACTTATACGGCGGTTGTGGCTATTTTCCGTGATTATAACAATGTCGAAGCTTCCCATAAAATATTATAATAATATTTTGAAAATAAAAGTTTTCTTATATAATTAAATAACATTTAAATGATTTCAAAATAAAAGGAGATATTTCTCTAAAAAATTTCCAATTTAATCTATGTCAACATCCTTTTATGGATTTTAATCTTATATGAAGTTGATTAATTATGATACAAAATTTACATTTTTTATAGAAGAATTTGTGATATGATTGAATGTGGATGTGTTATTTTTACACCATTCATGATTTATGGATAATGTATTGACATTTTGTATGCAAGTTCTAATACAAATGATTATGTTATGTTCAATCCTTTTATTATGAGAAATGCATTGGATTTAATAAGTGATGGGTGCAGCTCAGTATAGCTCCTCGATGCATCGGTATGTCTTGTGAGACAATGTAGTGTCTTGGAACATGTCCTTGAAAAAATCTTATTTGTAATCACGGCACAATGCCTTGACTATGTGGTTATGAAGTCTTTCGTTATACATTCCATCATTATGAAATTAGATATTGATATTGCGTGTGTTTATTGGACTATTAGAATATCCTTGTGAATAGGTAAATGGAATTATTTTATTTATATTGTCCATATTATGTATATTTTTAAATTTTAAAGGCTTATGTTTTAGTCTTAAAAAATGAATTAAATGTTTATACTTATTTATTAAAGATTCTTTTATATTGTAATCTTTACTGAGAATGTGAGCTCACCCCTTTCGATGTTTTATTTTTTCCAGGGTGAAAAGAATTATATTATAACTGACCTATAGGGATAGTCGTTGAGATATGAATGTGGTCAATAGAGACAATGTTGTTTTTGTTTTTCCGGTTTTAATGTAATGTAAAATGCATGAATGTATCTATTACTTCTAAGGCTACTAAACAGATCTGTCTTTCGAGATTTGATCCTTTATGATCATTCCAATGTTATGTAATAATGCACCGACTCTGGTTAACTAGGGTTTGGCTGTTACATTTCTTCCCTTACTAACCATCTCACTAAGGATGATATGTAGTCTTGAGGATCATCTATATATCTAATAATTTCTAATGAATTATCCAAGCCGAGATGTTTATCATTAGATTCCTTCATGATGTAATGGATAATGGTACTTCATGAATCATTACCAAATCTTATATGTATTTATTCAGATGATTTTTCCAGGTAAGAAATTTTCTAATAGGTTATTAAGCTTAAATGACATTTTAAGGAAATCAAACATTACACATATGACATTGTTATCTATTGATGTTATATTGAGTACATTGATAATGTATATGGGGGGGGGGGGGTTCCAAAATTTATATTTGTATAGATAATGTCTTCATCATCATTTTAGGAATCAATTTAACTTTCATAACTTTCTTTTATACCATTCATGAAGATATATACACTTTGACTTCCCTATTTATATCATGTTGTAATTTTTTTCCCTTATAACTCTGTTAATCGTTCAACCACATGTATAGATATATTAGTATGATATATTTGAATAATCAAAAACCTTATTCACCATTTCTAATATATACGAATCACATAACTTTGTTTTAAACAATATAAATCAATTTTTATAAATTTTCATGTTCATAATATTCTCTACCATTTTATTTATCTATACATAATATATATAGGGTTTTTTTGATGTGGAGGGATGGTTGAGAATACCTTTTTGTAATATTGAATTTATGTCCTACCATTATGGAATCATGATTCATCCTCTATATATCCATGATTCCTGGTTATTTTTGCATTGATCATCTTGGATATATAATCATGGTCTTTTCCACTCTATTCATCATCTAGCTTTTTAACCATTATAGGGTGATAATGTATCAATAACCCATAATCCATGAATTAATGTAACTATGTCCTTTGGAAAATTGTTAAATTTTACTATTTGAGGTTATATTTTTTTTAATATGTTCATTTTATATGTCATAAATTACAAAATCATGTTAATGATTCTAAATATTAAATTCAATGATCACATTTGTAAATTACAAAACATGTGTCTTCTAATTTTTCTCGTGATTCTTTAATTTACATGTATTTATTTTTCTTTTCTTTTCAAATTATGATGAATCCTAGTCATTTTAATTGTGAAATAATATAAATTAAAATAACCTAACAACCCCATGTTGTTGAATGAATAGTTGTACAGACCAATATTTGATTAATCACTCTAAAACATTCATTACATTCATTTTTCACGATGATCTTCAATCCATTCAATGAAAACATTTTTAGTGTATTATATAATCATGAAAAAATTATAAAAATATATAAATTTTATCCATATAATCAATGAATACATTGGATCATGGTAATAATGGATTGTTCCCAATATTTTTCAATTATAAAATTCATTAAGAATTATACAAATATACTCTCATTGGTGATTGTGTGTGCTAAGAAAGATACACTTTACAACCACAATTGTCCCATACTAAACTTGGGTATAATTTATCCTTTACCACGTCCATTAACACAATTAAAATTTTTTATTCATGTAAATCATTACTCATTCAATATATTTTTATTTAATCAATAAATACTACCAAAATATTTTCAATATACCCTTTAAATTATATATTCCTAAAACCTATACTTATATAAATATAATTTGTAATACAAAATGGAATCACATTAAATTCATAGTGTATATTTATTGTGTACAAATATATATATGGCATAAAACCACCCTTATCCCTTAATAAATTATATATGGATTGAAGGTCAATATTTTTTAGCAATTGAGGTAATCCTAGTTTATTAAATATGTAGTCAATAATAGGTATAAGAAAGTATTTTACCTGATTTTATATAGATTATTCAAATTGATTCAATAACACATCGCACATTGATATTATTTTAAATTGATTATTAGTGAACCCATTGGGATGAAAAATGGATTATAAAATCTATTTCAAGGTTATCATGTAATTACATATTCAACTACTCTAATTTAATTGAATCTATTATATATATAGTATTTGAGATAGGAAATTATCTATATATGAGTTATATTGTTAATATAAAATCATATTCTAGGTGTATGCTGCGAACATGGAATAAATTAATCAAAATTTATTGGAATATTATTTTACAACAACACCCAATGTCAAAATCGAGGTTATCTTTAATTATTTTCCTTTTATCATTTCCATAACAACACTACATTGTAGGAGAACCAAATTTATAATAATTTTTTATAAATGATATTTTAATTAACCAATTCACATCCACTATAATTTTCTATCATGGTGTGTGGTCCTAGTTCCAATCATTCTGTATCATGGTGACGATGGGTCAATGCTCATCCAATAATTATTAGGGTGATTAGTTGTAGGTGTAAAGAGGTTTTTGATATATCCACATTCTAATTTCAAATGAAGGTATTTTATAAAGGATAACCACCTAATCTATACTTTACCAAACCATAATGATATAATCCAATACATCGAATCATTCAAGGAGTTGTAAAAAATGTTCTCTAAACTAATTTAAACGAACAATTAAAATATTGATTTGATACCAAAAATTGATACACATGATAATCATACATAAATACTACAATAATTTAATTTTATAATTAATATGTCCAACAAATATTTTCAATAACCTTTTACATTGTTTTTTATTTCCTTGGATACAATATATAATAAAATAACTTTTACAACACTTATGAAGACTTCTCTATTACCAATATACATTAGGTCATAATCTAGATGATTTTTATGAGATAATAAATTTGATAACATGGGTAATAGAAACATGTGATGTGTGATATTGAATTTTAATAAAGGGAAATACATCACCTATTATAAATTTTTATATCTTCTATATGAGGGAAGACATTTATAGGGAGTAATATCACATTAAACTGATCAAGAAATGATATTTCACAAAAAACATGATTGGCCAATATAGATGATGACACATGATCATATGTGCAATGAAATGTCCTAATACATGTATTTGAAAAATATAATGAACGTGAAATCAATAAATATGAAATTAGATTTTCCTTAGAGAATGGAATATCATTATAATTTTGAATCGTATAAATAAAAGAACTTTTTAGAGTTGTAGTGTTATAATCAAAAGTATTGTAAAACAGAGTGATGAAATAAAACTTTATTCACAATTTAATTTTATTTGAAAATCAAATCATTTCAACCCATTGATTTTTTTTAAAAAAATAAATGTTTGTACGCACTTCATTATATCATGATATATAGAACAACAACAAATTAATTTCAGAATGACATAATACACCACCCATTATCATATATATTCATGAGTATCTCATATAATTAAAATATTTATCTTATCATAAATAAAAAATTATTGGATAATTGGGTGTCTGTACTTTTCAAAATTGTTTCAAAAAAATCAATAATAATTTATCCAAAATACATGACCACCAAAAAAGAGTATATATATGCTAATTTTCATTCCATTTCATTTTTTGATAATAATACCATGAAATTTATTAATAAATAAAAAAATTAAAAAAAAATTAGATTCTTCTATGAATTTAATTATTATTTATTCACATTAAAAAAATAATTTTTTCAATAAAGATGAAATATCATAAAACATTTAATTTGAATATATTTAAACATATAACATTAATGAAATCAGTATACTTCATAATTTCATTCATATGGGGTGAATATATTATCATTGAATGGAAATTCAATAGAAATATTTAAAAACAACTTAATTGAAAAACCTCATTACAAAAATGAAATATCAATCATGCTTCTAAAATTCATAGAAATAAAAGGATCAATGTAAATAAATACAATTTTAATTTCCATAATGGGATGTATAACAATTTTTAGAAGATAAAAAAAAATTTTGGAGAGAAAATACATTTAATGATATTGTAATTACTTTTAACCAAATTTCATTTTCACAAAACAATTGATTCATCATGGAAGAATACTTCCATTTGAATCATGATTTATTTAATATATATTATTTAAATAATAAATAACCATATTATAGGATAGATAATATGACAATTCAAATGTTTCTTAAAAAAATATAATTTATTATGAATTAAGTTATGGATTTGAGTCACAAAAACACCTCACATTTACTCCCGCTTTGTTGAATTCATTATAATATACTATATCACTAAAATTATTTTGGAAAACATATATTTTTGAAAAATATATATTTTTTAAATTTTTATATAATTCATTTAAAACTATTCAACACATTTTTTTACGTTATGCATATTGTTTTTTTAAAATTGGTTTTCAGAAAACAAATTTTTTTTAATCTAGTTATGTAATGGTGGTATAGTTATTCACTATTATACTAATGATAATAATTATTTGATCAAAATATTTACTGTAAATTATTTTTTAAATTAATTTAAAAAATAATAATTTCATTTCTTAGTTGTTTTTGTGATGTTTTATGACATCGAATTCATCTGATAGATTATTTAGAGAGCTTAATGAATAAAGGGATATATATTATAAAATTTTATATATTTATATTATTTATCCAATATATTTTTGATGTATTTAATAAATATTTATTCTTTATTTCTACAATAATATTATATTATTTAATAATCATTGATAAAATCATTTCAACACAAGTCACGTACAATATAAAAACGACCTAAATAATAGTTTGTTATAATGACTGTACGAGTGAGAGACAATTATTATATAATGATCATATAATAATTTAAAAAATTCAAAAAAAAATTTAGAAGTGTCATATATATTCATTAAACTCATCCATACATCTATATATTATGGTTGGTTATAAAATATGGATATCCTTGTTCTGGGATAAGGTAGTCTGAACTTACCCATGATTAACCATCCAATTTCTCAATGAATGTACATAATGATGGAATATGAAAAATAATAATTTCATAATCATATTTGTTACATATGAAACCCATTTTTTCCTAAAATCCATCCATGATTTTATTACTATGTTATAGTTAATGAAAAAGTGTTGTATTGATAAGGGGTTTTGGTAGTCGACACATATGCATGATTTATGTTGTTTTCTTTTCATAGTGGATTGAAAGGACCCAATATGTGTTGTCTAATTAATATAATTAAAATTATTTATATTAATTATAATTAATTAAATTTTAATTTAAATGTTGTGACACTAATTTAGAATGTATCATAATAAAATAACGATCTATGGGACGATAACATTCATTCGAGTTATTGGGAGCAGGTTCCCACCTGGCTCTCGGACTTTTTGGCGATAATAGTCATTCTAGAAGCATGAGTTTTCATGTTGAAAATTCCATAGAGGTAAATGTGTTAAAAAAATAAGTTGACCATTAATAATATATAGGAGGGAGTGATTTAATGTATTTGAAAATTTTCATATTTTAAATGTGTATTAAAATGGTGAATTATAACATGAAATGGTGTATGCGGTATCCTTTTATAAGTAAAGATTTGAGAACTTTTGAAAAAAAACTATTTTTTATTGATGACAAGACCCTATTCAATGTTGAGTGTCTCAAAGATGAAAAAATAATTTGTGAAATAATATATGTTCAATGATCTAACCATTATTTAATTCTGATGCATGGTAATAGTTATTTATTTAATTTTTTAATATTATCAAGAATTTTAATTTTACCTCACTAATTAATTTATAAACATAGTAATTAATAATAATGGATAAAATTAACGACGGATAATTTTAATTAATTTTATCATTTTAATTTAATATGATAAAATAATGTTAAAAACATAATATTTTAAGGCTATGAGAATTAAATTTTAAAAAATCTTACTTAATAATGAAGAAACAGTTTTTTAAAAAATTATAAATGTAAAACTTATGAATATATTAAAGAAATAATTTCAAAGGATAAATATTACAATGAATCCAATTTAATTATATTAAAAAATTAAATGGTATAATTAATTTAATTAAATCTAAAATATAAAATCACAAACTAAATACTTAATTTGATGAATAGTCATAACTATGTTTCATATTTATGAATCATTTTTTATTTAGATTAAAAAATATATGACACTAAATTTTATGTTAACATAATATTTTGAAATGAATAATGTTATTACATAAGAATATATTTTATAACATAATATGTTATTTAATATTCATTTACAATTCTATATAATGATAAAATCAATGACATATATCATTTCATAAAAACATTAATTTTGAAATGAAAGTCATCCTCTTCCAAAAAAAATGAATAATTAACAATAAGTAAATATTAATTTGTGTCATTAAAAAATGAATTTTAATTTAAATACATTAATTCTAATACTTTTTAATTTATCGTATAAAATAAAATACATTTTAAAAATAAAATGGATTTTATTAAAATTACTGTTTTTCAATATTAACACATATTAATTATTTATCTTCAAAATTTTAATTAGTTTTAAAAAATAGTTTTTACTATAATATTATTGATAATTTTATCTTATTATGTCGAGGTTGTTTCATTAGGTGTATCATGTAACACATGGTATCGAAAAAATAATAATTTTTAAAATGTCTAAAATTTCATGTAGTTCTAGTAATCTATATCCAAATTCCTGGACCTCATGATGCGAACAGGTGATCACCTAGGGTTTTTGATCCATGAATAACATGTTATTTCATTAAAAATAAATTCACTGAATAATATATCTCTTATTTAAATATTTTTAATTGATATAAAATTTATTTATATATAAAAATATTTTTTGGCCTCAATAATGTGATAATCCATGACTGTATTTGTATAGTATAATTTTATCAAAAGGATGATTGTTTTTGAATAATAATTTATTATTAGAGGATGTATATATTATCATATAAGTTATAATTAAACACTTTATATTGTTTACTCCATGAATGATTATTAAAGATCAATATTCTAGGGATAATTAATAAAATCCCATATTTTTTAGTTTAGTTTCTATCAATGATTTTTATTGATTGAGGGAATCATTAAAAATTGTGATTATGTTGGACACCCCATGATATTTAATTATGATATTTAGTTATCATGATAACATATTATTAAATAGAATAATCTTGGGATTTTCATTGTTAAATGGATTTATATATTTAATTTTTTATAAAATGTTTCTAGCCAAATGTAACATTTTTTTTGAATAGTCATAAATTTACAACATGGTATAGAACATCTCTATGATCACTTGATAATTTTATGATGGATTGATATATGTAATGAGGAATATAATTTATATTCCCTATCATTATATACTAAATATTATAATTATTTTGTGATATATAATTCATTTTGTACATATAAAAAATTTCCCTTCAATATATAATTTGAACAAGCTATGGAAATTTATATGCATACTATTTTAGTGTTTGGTTGTGTCATATTGTTATCATGAGATGAGTATCAACATGTTCTTTATTTTTTCATGTCTAATGCGTCGATGTAGGAAAAACATTATATTACGAAAGATCATGATATTGAGACACTACCTCAATGTACTTTCCTTGAAAATATGTTTCTCTATTTGGTGGCCACTAATTTAAATTGGTGAAAATATAATGAACTATATTCCAATTGATAATTAATTCTCATTGATATATAAATAAAATATCCTATAAATTTAATTTGTATAAGGGGCTTCCGTAGAACCTAATTTATACTTTTGAATAGTCTATCTTTATATCAAGATATTATAGGTATGAAAATCTAGAAAATGAATTTTTTTTGTTCACATATCCCCCACATTGATATATCAAAATGTCATACAGATGAGTCACTATATTGAAACTACATTGAAAATGTTTCTCATTGAATAATGGGTTTAATTTTGGGGAATACTTGATATTTTTGTATTTAGAACCCCTAGTAAAACCATTTGTTATAAAAAATATTTAATAGAAAAATATTTATATAATTTTTTAAATATATTCAATGTTGAAAATATTATAATTTTTTCCGATATGTAGTATTATGGTTCTCCATTGGGTATTTATTATATAAATATTAAATAATTTTTCATTAAATGTATATGATACATATTCTTGTAATGACTTGAAATTTTTGAATTAAATAATACATAATGTAATTAGTTCTTTTAAAAAATGTAGAAAATCATCATCTTGGGAATCCTAGATTTAACACTTTTTTATATCTATCCATAACTAACATTTTTGTTACTATAATTCACACTCAAGTGGACCATAACTCCAATCGGGTTTCGTTTACATGGACACTGCCACCAAATGTAGTGGACTGGGAAAATGTATTCCAATAGAATGGGGCTATATTTTAGTTATTATCAATTAGAATAATTATATAATGTTTATAATTTAATTTAAATATATAAATAATGAATTTAAATTTTCAATGTATGAAAAACTATGTTGATCTATGTTTATGAATGCAAGATGTTAATGGTGGGAATTTGGCGGGTAGCTTTTTCCCTAATTTAGAAGATATGTATTAGGATCTTGGTAAATAAAAATATGATATAATATTTTATATTGTTTATAATTTTTGTTATTAAATAATATAATATAGTAATTGGTGGTTCGTGTGAATATAAAATAACCTAATAAATGAGGAGTAGGGGTGAGTTAATGGGGATTCATATTTATTTTAGTATCTACATCTGCAATGGTTGTGGAAAGCCCAACATGGGGCTAAAAATGATCCACTATAAAAATTAAAAATTTCCAAACCATTTAGTTATATAAAATACACTAAACATATAATATATTCTTGTAGTAAGTGGTTCTCATAATAATTAAGGGACAATAATGGTACTACTGTTTGACTATTGGGAATAGTGAATTGGTTAAAACAGTTGTTACATAAATGTTTTTAGGTTTCCCAACCCATGAATGATTGCATGGGTGGTGATGCCTCATTGAAACTTCTATCCAAATAGAACTTCATGATTACATTGAGATTTTTATAGGTGTAATGAATCTTTAGATGAAGATAACTAATTTTTTATTCAATGTTCTACAAAATGATCATTTTATTCAAAAAATTAATTATACATGAATGATTTAATGGTTTTATTTTTGAGTCCACGTAAATGTCTATGTCACTAATTCTCTGTTTTTATCATGATACTGGTTAACATATATCCCGTAGAAGACAAAAAATTGATTTTTTAGGATTTTAATAAAAATATTTAGTAATCTCAATGGTTGAAAAAACAAGGAAAATTATTCAATAAGAATTTTTTATTTTATTTATAAGAAATATATTGAAAATTCAATTTGGTTATTTGTATATACATAAAATACCATTTTCTTATGATATTATTATAGATGATGAACTGTGTGATTGAAATTTGATAGTAATTATAGTGATAAAATATAACTAAAAGAAATATTTTAGAACTATTATCTTCAAAAGAACGGTTATTAATCAAATATCTGATTGATTTTCTACTACTATTAAATAATGATGATTATTATATAAAAGGATATGATAAAAATTAATAGAGTTAAATACATAACTGAATGATAATTAATAGTATATATGATTGATTATATAGATATACATGATAGTTAGACAATATGATTCCATGATAGCTTAGATTATTTACTATAAGTGGGAAGTGTTCTCGACTAATAGTTTTGATATATTAATGATTTCTCTCTTTGTAATTCAGTAATCCATCATGAAATAATTTATTTTAAATTGATTAATGCTTGAAATAAAAACATATGGGCTTTCCCAAATAATATAGATGATCCCGTATATGGTTTACTAGAAAAAGTATATTGTATTCAGATTGGGATAACTAGTTGATAAACATAATGACCCACAAAAAATTTTTCATCAAATTTCAAGATCTAGTTGATGAAATCCATTACAATAGGTGTATAACATTTTTTGGCCATCATGATGACTCAATTAAGAGATGTCATACTTTTTAATCTTGTAAACTATATATATTAGAATCATTATATTGTATAAGCGTTGATTACATGTTTTAAAACCATAGACCACTAATTTTATCTTATGGTCATGTGTATAGTAATTTATCTCATAAAATAAGGGTCTCTATAAGCATTACCTACCATATGATTTCACCATAGACGGTTATATCCACATCCCATACAAAAACTATCTTAGAATATAACTTATAAATATATAGTATTATTTAATATGATAATACATATGGATTTCAACATATGATTGAACTATGTGAATATTTTTTTTACATAATAATCGATTATAATGAGAAATAATTATAATTAAATTAATCATATGAACAATATTCATGATAAATAATAGACATATCATTCATATCATGTTGATAGTCTTAATAAACTCCATCCCCAAAACAAATTATTATTCTCACCCCGTAATAAATGTAATTCAATCATATTAGTATAATGACATATTCTAAATATGAAATAATATGACTAGAAAGCATTACTTATGGAAAATAAAAGGTATGTTTTTAGAAATATTCTTAGAGATTATTTTCCCTTATATTAGTTCACATAATCTTCAAATATTTCTTTGAATTGATAAATGATGAATTTTAAATAGATACAACATCATCTAATTACACAATTAGTCAATTATGGTATTGATTAAATATATATTTTATTGATGAAAAATACATCATGTGTGCTGGTCAAAGAAAAATTAATGTAAATGTTTTAGAGTACATACCTACTATGTAACTCTATTATTGGAATATCATATTTATATACGAAAATATGATTATATAAACAACATAATTCAGTCATGGGGAAAATACAGGACTTCAATAATTAATTTTAACCATCCTTAATAATTAATATTTTATATTAGTTATATATGGTGAATTGATTAATTTAACAAAAAATAAAACACAACTATGTACTACTATAATATTTATTTGGATACATTTTGTGAAAATCGGAATGTGTGGTACTTGGTCTAATGATTCCTTTATTCTCCCTATGAAATAACTTAACATTTTATCTATATTATTGAATTGTTTTTATAGAATTTATAGAAAAAAATGAGTACATTAGATGATAATTATAGAGTGATAATATGTGTTGATATAGAATATCATATTTTGAGGATTATATTGTAATAGGTTTCTGATAATGAAAAATAATATTTATATGTCATATAGACTTCATTTTATTTTATGATAGTATATTATTGATTATGTATAATTCAATATACACTATAAAATGATAAAATTAGATCATTATATATTAAAATATAAGAAAAATATGTTTCATGTTATATATAATTCTTGGATAATCATTCATATGATATTATATGAATTATTATATCTGTTTTGTTAATATATATCAATGTTTTAATTTAATAAATGTATATCACTATAGAATACATAGATATATTTTTAGAAAAATATAAATTTCTAATGTGTTGTATGGATTAAAAGAAATTATATAATTAAAATTTTAATATGTTATGAATTTTTGAGGAAGGGATATTGGTTTACAATGAATCATGAAAAAATATATGTAAGAATCCATCGATAATTTGAATTATGGCACTAATTTTCAAAATTTATTACTCAATCAAATATTATATTTTCTAATAATAACATCCATAAAATGTAGTATTTTTAGGGTCAATATTACATTCATATATAATTTCAGAGGAAACAAGAAAGTACCATATAAAGTGGAATGTAAAATGTAGAAGAGGAATGTGATATCTACATTAGTGAGATGGCATAGTGACAAGCCTAGGACTATCTCAAGTAGTTCATAGTAATGTCTCAAATAAAGAAACATGGAGTGGAAAATGTATAAGGAAATAAAATATTTGAATTTGGAAATAGAATGTGTGACAAAAAATGAATTATTAACATGTTATGATATGATCAATCAAAAGAAATGACTAGGGGAAAATTTTATATCATCACAAATGACTTGTGATTCCCTTGTATAAGTTTATTTTTTCGAAATGATTAATAATATTATATTATTTATATGATTATTTATCGGTGATATATAATAATTATATGAGTTATATGAATTTTATGAATAATATTTTACCTTTTAGAAGGATTTGAGAAAATATAGTCCATATATATGAAATATGGGAAAAACCCTTTGAATAATATAGAATTTATTAAAGGATACTTGTGATCATAATGACTGTGATATAGATAGTGATAATATTTGAGAACAATAATTCACAAATTAAGGATATATTAAATGATTACGACATGTGTAATGATATTTTATAAAATAACGATGAAGGTTGTGGATTTTATTATTAAAATACATATATAAACAATTTTAGAGGGTGTTATATATCAGTAATATCTATTAGTAATAGAATATTGAGTTCTTTATTGAAGTATATTCATAATTTATATCAATCTAACCATATAGTTGAGGTGAAATAGGGACATTAATTTAGGGTGTTAAATTTCAATGTTGTTGTTTCGTATTTTTGGGGATAACACATATCCAATAGAACTAAAAATAGCTTATAAAATGAAGATATATTATCCAAAAATTTGTAATAAATTTTAATGAATAGATAAAAATAATATTCTTACAAATAATTATTAAATAAACAAAAATATTAAATTCCTATATCACCACTAAAATTTTCTAATACACATTGATAAATAATATATATATATAGAAGTTAATGAAATCCAACATCGAAAGGGTATTTGTGGCCTAATTGTATCATGATGTAAGAAATTAGGAGTGAAATTCAATTTATAGACTAATATTACTTTTATTATAGGGGGAGAAATTAATGTATGATTTAATATCTATGTAGTTTTGGTCCTATTAGAGAAGCATAAATATCTACAGATTTCTATCCTTAATAAAATAACCAATAACAATCCAAGAATCCATATCATGTTATTTAATTTTCATAAGTGTATATATTTATGGAGAGATCATTAAAAATATTTCTAAAACATTAAACATATGAATATAATTAATTACTTTCATAACATTCAACCATAATGGAATGAAACATTTTTTATTTTTAAATTTAAAAAAAAAACCTCATAATATCATCTAATGACATTTTATCTTAATTAATATTAAATCATAATGAAATTTTTATAATAATTTAATGAAATAAAATATATAAAAAATATATTGATTTACATTATCTTATATTGGAGTATTATTTCATATTCTATCACAATAGAACCGTCCATGAAACTATATAAATACTATCATTTTAAGAAATACACCACCCTAATATGTAATGATCATATCACTTACCAAACAATGTTATATGGGTAAAATAATCAACTAATCTCCAACATGAATTAATTTGACATGATATCTATACAAAATTTCCTTATTATTCCTCAAATATAATAATATATAAGCTCATATTAAATTATATTTTTCAATTTCATTCAAAATACTATTTAGAGAATCAATCACAATTCTATCATTATCTATTATCATAATTTTCCTCCTAAATATTATTAAATACGTGAAAATTTAGTACATAAAAAGGAGTAAAAAATTGTGATTCTTCTATTACTTAGTGAAGAAATATTAGTGATCCTATACTAGAATATATTTTAATCAAGATATAATTGTATATGACATGATCTCCCTCTCAGAAATATATCATTATACACATTTCCACCTAATGAATACCATAAATAAGAAACAATAATGTAATCCCATTGTGAATGTCATTATGTGACCATGAGGAATAGAATATTACAACCTCTTATAGGCCTACACATAACATTTATTTTTTAAGGTAATTATTAGATTTTATTACGAATCACATCTCATATGATTCTTTTTTATAGATAAGTAAACAACTTTCTACCATGAAATGTAAATAATTATATCCTGTGTAAAATATCAAGGAATAACATTATACTTTCTATTTATTTCTAAACTATGTTTGAAGATTTCATAACATATATTCAAAAGTGACGTTTATTTACATTCAAATAAAAACTAATAAATTATCTATTTAATATGAAACCACTTATTGATTCCTCCATCCCTACAACAACAAAAATTGTATCAATGCACGACTGATTGATTACATTATTACATAATAATTTTAGGGAGTGGGGAATACTATAAAATAGTTATCATGTAAATAACAACTCAAATGTGTATAAAACTAAATGGGGTATAATAAAAAGGGTAATCCAAATGGAAAATATATTTTTATTAGGATGATACCACAAGATAAAATATATATATATATAACATATATAATATCACATGAATATTCATTAAATTTCATTATAAACATGTCCCAAAAAAATAAAGGATTAATGTCATAGATAATTAAATACATATTTTGATTATTTATAAACATTGATAACATTTAGCTTTAATTTCACTACACTTTTCCCAACTGTAGAAAAATAATATCTTATAATCATCATCATAAACACTAAAATGGAATGATAAGAATATGTGTTATTTTATACACAATATTGGGAATAAATTTTATATTTCAATTAAGTGTAATAATTGATTATAATATTTATATATGGTTTTGAGAAAATTTTAAATGTGTATGAATATAAAATATGTGCTAAATTCTCACTGGGCCTTCAGGATATGTAATGGGTCTCCCTCTACCATGTTAAATTGGTCTTTTCACTGAATGAAATATAAAAATGAGTCTTCAAACCTAGCCTTTTAAAAAAAATATTCTGGAATAGAGTATAAGTATATTCTCATAACTTCTCAATCTACAATATGAATATCTAATAGTGAGAATATAACCATGATATAGTGTAACATAAGATATGAATAAAAAATTATGTAAAAAATATTTTTTATTAGGAAAAAATTCACTAATAAGACTATCAAAATATTGTGGAAATTAATTTCCCAATGTATAATAGGCAAGAAATCCTCCCATGCCCAAAAAATAAAATATTATTAGATATATGGTTCATCTAATGAAATTGGGGATATATAATTAATTTTAAATTCATCACTAAATTATTTAGTATACATATATGTTCCACATAGGCATGTTGTTTTTTACAAATAAAATATATCATATAAAATTAGTGATAAACAAACAGGTTTCATGAAAATATCTTCAATCCATTAGTAAATAACTGAAATAATAGAATTTATTGGTTTTATAATAATATATTTTATATGATTGATGAGAAATTTTAATTGAAAATAATTTTATTTTTATATGATAATATTAACTAAATTAAAAAAATACATAAAATGTAAAATACCTTAGCATTTTTGTTTTAAAATTTCCATTGTCAAAAAAATATGAATTAATGATTTAATATTGGAAGGGTAAATTTAATGAAATTTTAGTTTAAAATTCATTGATTTATTTCTTTGATAAAGGAGATATTTTTAATAAATATAGTGTAATGAGACTGAAAAACAAAATATGTCTAAAATATTATAGAATAGAGTTGACAAGATTCCCTACAATTATATATAAATTTGTTAAATTCAAAAAATATATATATTTTTATGTTGTAAAAGTTTCAAAATTGAAAAAAATGAAACAATATATTGATATATTTTATAGTGGAAAAAAATTTCTAAATTAATAGTGGGAGAGAGAGAATGGAATCTAAATTAAATGAATACTTTATATTGAATATTGATTCAACGAGGGGAAATTTTAAGATAAATTATAAGCACCCAATGTAACAATATGTGAAGAAAATATATGTAGTTTTACAAAAAAATAATATATAACTCTACTAATATAAATTTAGACATTTAAAATCTCAACCTAAATGGGATATCAGAAAATAGTACTTCCGTTTATTGAGGAAAATAATAAAAGAACATTAATCACCTCTATAAAAAGATTAACATTATTAATAATATATTTAAAGAACATATTTTTATTTATTAACATTTAAAATATTCAATTCTATTCTTATGTTAATTATAAAATTTTCAGATATAGTATATTTTCATTAACATATTCTAGTACTTTTGACTATCTCAAACAAGTTTGAGTAGGTAATAGTTGATCCTCTTTCTTTTATTTGAATTTTGAAATTATGTGATTGTAAAACCCATATCCTTGTAGCCCATAGTTGGTGTATATTTTATGAAAATGATATTGAATCTAGTGATAACATCAAAAAGTAATGGTCAATTTATAATTCATCGAGAAATAGATACGTACGTGGTTCACGTTTTTACATTGGTAAATATACATAGAAAAAATTATAGGGAAATAATGTACTTCCATGAAATTTATTCAAATATTTCATCGTTATAACCTATGGAAGGAAAATAATTAATGGATGAGCTCAAATTTATATTACGTTCATATAAGGTAGAAAAATTAATCAATAATAGTCTAATGAAAATCAATAAGATATAATCAATATAGAAAGGTAAATAACTCAAAATAACATTCTCTTTAATAATAAATATTAGAATGAAAATGTATCCATAGATGTTTTCATATTAAAAATATAGTGGATAATAATATATTAATATTGAATGTATAAAATTAAAAAATATAGGGTTACACATATCATGAACATGATCCCCTACAATCAGTACCATTTAAAATATGGTTTAATATATGGGTAGAAACCCAAATGATTATTCATGGAATGAATCACTAAGGGTTTATCCAAAACTATTTTGTCTAATGAGACCTATTGATTAATCGAGGGGATATATAATTTTGGTCCCCACACATCTCTACATGTATAAATAATTATTCATATATATTTTTAATTCATGAAGAAAATTCTCTATAGAAATATCCTTATTGAGTAAAATTATAGATTTATTAATATTTCCATTGTAAAAATAAAAATCCATGTAAAAACTGTATGTAAAAATTGTACAAATAACTATATCCATGACAAAAAGAATTTAAATGATTAAGATAAATATAATATCAAATGAAAAATTATCTCAATGGGAAATTATATGGACCAGATTAATATTATTTGATTCTCATATCCATGTATGTTTTACTGAAAATGTAATTAACATGATGTTCATTATCTTATATCTGATGGCATTCTCCACTATTTGTTAATATCCAAGTGAATAAACATAAATCCATTAAGTATTTAATAAAAACCCTCTTCAACATTCATTTGATTTTTTATAATTTTATTTTGTTCATATATGTTTATTTTTATGAGTTATAATATTTAATTTCATCCTATTGGGTGCATTAGAAACATGGTTTTATGGTCGGTTCCCTTGTGTATAACTGTTGGAGATATTTTTAAATGGAATGAAAAATCATGAATGTGAATTAAATAATAATAATATAATTGATATATTCTAAATTTTTCTCATATATATTTTGTATATATAGAATAAGGATGATTCATTAGATAAAATGGTAATGAAAAATGATTTGTTATTTTTGTTAGTTTTTTCAAAAATCACAAACATATATTATTTTTTAAATATTATGTTGATATAATAATTCCATAATATTAAATAAGTTTTAATATACATATTATAATCATTTATAACCATAAATATGGTTTACTGACCAGCCATGAATGTGGTAATAGAATATAATAACTTTTCATCCATGAATGTGGTGAATCGACACCTCACGAGTGATGTATTCGTGATTAGAATTAAAATTGGAGGAAAAGATATTTTATGATGAACATACAATTATATAAATAAAAATATATTATATTTATCATATTGGATTAATCATTAAACATTTTATACAGGATTTGAGGATATAATACTACATGAAATTATATTATAATAGAAAGACGGAGGATTTAACATTTTGAATATCATTTCATTGAGAACCACCTTATGGAACTTGGAAGATAGTATTTAATAACACCACAGATAAAATGATGTGGGGAAGTGTATTTAGGTAATAAATGGGAAGAATATTAAAAAACCACAATGGTTAATGGGGTGAGGATAATTGCAGGTGAGGGGTGGTATTTATAGTTGTAGGAAATACGTGTTTTTGATTATTTTAGTCATTTTTAAATTATTTTGGATTATAAATATTAATTTTGTTGATTTTTATGATTATTTATATTAAATATTTAATTCAATTAATATATAAGGGTTTCATACATTATCCATGACTACAAATTCATGTATTTGGCATAAAATGCTATATACAGTAAATTAGTAAATGTCAATATAAAAAAAATATTCAAATTTTTTTTGAAAAAAAAAATCTTTTCATAACCATATATTGATTTATTGATTTAAAAATGGACTATATTTTATGAAAATAAATTTTTTAATATAAGAAATTTTAATTTTATTTAAAAAATATATATTTACAAAAATACATAATTTGATATTATAATTTATTTTATGATAAATAAAAAAAAACATTATAATGATATAATTTTATAATTATATTGAAAAAAAATATCAATTTATGAAAATATGTTATGAAAATAAATTTCTTTTTATATCACTATATTATTTATATAATTATAAATAAATAATTACATTATACAAAAATATGAATTGTTAATTAACTATTTTTAAAACAATTATTTATAGATTCGTAAATATATATCTATACTATATTTAAATTTATGAGATACCTAAATTTTATTTACAATATCAATTTTTGAAGTTATTATTCTAATGGACACATTAAAATTATTTATGGTTACATTAAATTTTTAGTAGTCATGTTAATATTTAATAGTATATCATGGTTCATTTATGTAACATTAAATATTGAAGTTATTGTTTTCACATAAAAAGTAACATACTTTAAAATATTATGCTGTAATATTCTTATCTCCTTTCAAAATTTCATCCTAATTTTTTTCATTATTATTTCCTTCTAAACACATGTTGATGGTTCTTGATTATAACATCCTCCCATTCCAACATTTATACATCCATTTTTTGGATTCTCTAAAGAAATTTACTATTCGAGTTGTCATATTACTCAATATAATCTCTATGGTGTCATGAATCATGATAAGAACATTAAACAAAGTAAAATATTGTTCGATTTCAATTTTTTCATTGGTATGTACATGTGTTGGGTATTTCCTGAACATATTTCACAAACATATGTGAAAAAAATCATGGACATTAAAGATAATTGGTTTCATTTTTAATCTGTATGCTATAGCTCCAATTAATTACATTATTATAAAGGATTTGATGTAAATTTGGATTAGTTTCCCTTTCTTGCAGAACCTAATTAAAACCCTTAATAGAGTTTCATATTTTTAAGACATGATCTACAACTTGAAAATCCATATTCGTTATCTAGTATTCATAAAAAATTGTTTTCCTACATTGATCTTCTTTATTATGAGAGCAAATAGTCATTAACATTATTTTTATTTATGAAATAGGTTATTGGAATGTAATTTTCATCTCACAAACTTCATCCTAAAAATTTGTAGAATAAGATATCCTTCCAAATAATTCTTCATAAATAGTCACTTGACTTCATTAATTGGAAAAATTATTGTTGAGAAACCCTACTTAATTTAAATACTGATCCCACAAATATTTATAGTCATGTTACTATGATCTCAAAATGTATTTGAATGTATGAATATTACATTAAAATGGCCCATTTCATTGAGGGTGAAAATGAGTACTCAGATAAAGCCTAGGATATAAATCATTTTAAATAATAACTATTATTTTTTATTTAAAACAATGATTATGATCAATGAAAATCAATATAGGTGAACAATGAAGGCATAAAACATAATTAATATTGATTTTTTCATGGAACTATTGAGTTAGATATTTTCCTATAACAATAAAATATCCCGAATTTTTAAGCCAATAAAATGTATCTAATATAGTATCTTACATTTTGAGGGTCCTTGGTAATATATAAATTATGTCAATAGAAATTTCATCCCACATTCAAAGATAAATAAATAGAGGTTTTAGGACACCTCTAGGATGCTATCTCTCAGACATAACTTGTTAAAAACTATCCATGAAGAAAAATATTTATATATTCCCCACTTTATTTCATCCCACAAAAAATTTATATTCATATCAATTTACTTCGTGGAACTAAAAGTGCATATATTGAAACATGATCTATGAGAATCATAAAAAAATCATTTTCTAGATCATGTGATGAAGGAAAACGCATCCTTTATTCAAATTAAAAAATTACATACTCATACATAAATTATACAAATCTTTCATCATTAACATATTTAATATTATTTTAAATATTATCATCAATAGATTGGGTTATTTTTTGCTTTTAAATTATATATAGATTCTCAGTCATTTGGAAATGTAATTATGTTTCAACTTCATTAAAAAATTTCATATCCATATTTATTAAATCCCTTAAAAAGGAATTATTTTCAATACTCATTTGGGTTATAACCCAATCATATTTCTATCTTAATGAATCTTCTAAAATAATTTTTTCGGGGGTTGTAGTGTATTGAGCATTAATTATCATTTTGTAATTGGAGCCATGGTCATCACCTCAATTATAGTTCATTATATGTAAATAAGTGTTTCAAAATCTTGTGGTTTATATATAATTTAACGTACGGATAGGGAAACCATATATTCAATGAAAATATTAAAAATTATTACCAAAGATCATGAGTTGTTTTATTCATTGGATGAATCATAAAATACCATGAATAATATGAAATAAAATCATAATTTTTCAAAAAACACAACACAATCCATTTTTTATGCTTTTATATATATCACAATTTAATTATTTCCAACCAGTACAATCATATTAACTACATTGAAAAATCACATCATCAATTATTCCAAACATTCTTCACATTATTTTTCCATTATAAACATAACACATTTCTGTGTGAGATTAGTTAAAGGGTTACCCAATCCAGGACAATTCTGAACAAAACGATCATTGCACACAACTAATGTAATGAAACTGTATACCTCTGTTATGTTTACTATAACATGGAATTATTGGATTTAATTTTTCTTATTAGGACCAACTAATATTCTATCATTATTGATAATAAGGCCATAGAAAGAAATTTCCATAATCCATAATTCACACTTTCAAAATTTGTAGTATAACTTTTCCCTCATAATAGAAAAAACAATTATCTTTAATGATTTCCCATGGTATTAATATGTTTTATAATATACCATAATGTCATAAAAAAATACTAGAAAACTTCCAACATTATATTCATTGAATATTCTGTTTATAATATCCATACAATCAAAGGAAGCATTAGTAAATCCAAAATAATTCTAATAATTAGATAATTTTAAAACCTCATCTAAAAATACATTATTTGTAATGTATTCTATCTTTTCACAAAAATGATGATATGAAGAACATAGTTAAATGTTCAATTAATATTAATCACAATGATGGTAGTCAAATAAATCATCAATGATAGTTTGAGGTTTCTTGTTATTTATTGTTAAATCGTTGATATATATAGTTAATGAATATCCTCAGGCATCTATACTTTTTATTAATAAAAAGAATAAGGGATCCCCATAGAGAAAATATAGAGGGAATAAATCCATTAGTAATCTATTGGAAAATTTATCTTTTCATCTCCTCTAATTATATTGTAGTCATTCAATGAGAAGAATTTGATATTGGATTTTTATCTGAGATTAAATAAATGGTATACTCAAAATCCTGAGTTGGGGGTGTCTTGAAATTTCTCATGAAATAGATTAATGTATTCCTATATAATTTGGAAATTATTAATTTTAATATTACATTCTTCATCCCTATATATTTTTTTCTCTCACACATTAAGAATTTAATTTAGTAATGAAATTAGGGTTAAATCAAAGATACAATATGATGATGATTTTACTTCTATAAAGATAATGTATTCTACATATTCCTCATAAATCACAATTTTCAATAATTGTAAAAAAAATTACATCATTTTTTTAAACAATGACCATAATGAGGATTATATAAAATTCATCCATATGTTTGATGATAATTTTTTCTAATAATGAATATTTCTGTGTTAAAAAGTGGACTATCAGAAAGAATATTATTAAAATCTAAACTGTCGTAAGGTTTTTGACAAAGAACTCCATTATTTAATAGAAATAAACATGTATTATTTTATAAGAAAAATATTTTGATATAAAATATTATGATGATGAAGAATATAATAAAGAATTTGATAAATTTTATAATATGATTAATGTACATTCTACCACCGCGTTTTTTAGTTATACTTCAGTTAGGTTGATTGCATAATCGTAGACATCTCCAATTGGAATCTTTTGTGGTTGGTAAAATTGAAACTTTGGATATTTTTTTGAATAATTCCCCCATTAATTATTTTTTAAAAATTCCAAATCAATCATTTTGTTTCTTCACATTATATTCATTAACATTATGAATGTTTTCCTTGGACTTCTAACAAACCCCCACACCTTTCGTTCATTTTCCATAATGATTCATTAAACTATTATAATATAATAATGATATTTTTAGGCAGTATTATTCTAGGATTATTTACTATTTCCTTGGTTATAAAAATAAATCTTCTTCTTCATATTTATCAAGAAAATATAGGATCTAGAAAATTAAATCTATTTTCATATTTAACATAATAATATTTAATATTGTGATGAAATTTTTTTAGATGTTATCGACCTTTAGAGACATGTATTAAGATCATAAATTTAATTATCAATATTGTTTTCGAATAAAATATGTAATTTTTATCACACCTATCTAATCTTGTGAAGGTTTCCTCATCCTATACAATAATATATTATTCCTTATATCTTTATTGTATTGATTTTTCTATTCATTTCAGTTTGTTTCTCATGAGGGAAATTTTTCTTGACAACTTTTTTATTAAAATTTCTCCATTATATTTCATTTATTTCATCTTCCCTAATTGTAATCTAGATAATTGTTCTCCATTGATCAGCATCTGAAATGATGAAATATACCACTAGGATTATCATATCTCTTTCATCACATCTCAATTCCATTAATATCTTTTTGAGGGACATGATCAATTGATCAGCATCCACTGGATTAGTTGTACCACTAAATGGTGGATGATTATTCTATATTAAATGATCCATCATTGGTTTATCATGGATATTATTCACAAAAAAATAAGGTATCTTAATTTAGTCATGATCTGATCAAATCCAACAAAAATGGTGTTTACTTTCTCAGTGAGGAAATCCATACATTTTTTGGGGTATTGATTCCTTTTTCTAATAGGATATGTCACTAAATAATGGAACACCCTATGATATACCATAATCATCATGACAATTTATCAACAAAAATGCACTACAAAGAATTAATATAATTACCATGTTTTTTATCATCGAGTTCTCATGGTTTCTATTCAACATGCTTTGATACCAATTGTAACTACATTGACCACAATAGCCCATAGTGGTCATTATTTTAGTATGATTAAATAAATATAATAGAACACATCATAAAGCATATATTAGTATATTAGTTATGAAAAATAGCTAAAGAAATTCTTTTCATATTACATTTGTAAAAATATATAGTATATAAAAAATAAAAAAATTTCTTTTAAGAAAATTTTTATTATATTTCACCTTCATAACATTTAGTTGTAAAAAAAATAAAAAGGTGATCAGGAATGATCAATATTAGTTATATATAGTACAAAAATCTATTGATAATAGTTAAGTCATAATAGATAAGTGATAATCAATATTACTATGTATATAACAAAAATACATTCCATTTAATTGTTATAATTGAGAATGAAAATAAATATATATATATGTTTTCATAGTAAAAATATAATGGATACTAATAATTAGATACAAAGTGAAGAAAATGCTAAATTATTTGATATCATGTTTCTGGAATAAAAACCACTAACATGAAAACATTTTACAATATGGCTTGTGTCTGTGTATAGATACCCATCAGAATCACCAGGTAAAAAACATGATGGGCTTGTTGCAAACATGATTCTCTCCTAATACCTATATATTCATCAAGGGAATACATTATTATGGCCCCAACACTTAAATATAAGTAATAACATTATTCAAAAACTGATTTAAAGGAAAAAATAATATACTCTATCAAAATATTTATATTGAGTAAGGGATACATATTTATTTATATTTCCATAGTTAATATATCATTTAATTTAAATACCATTTGTAAAAATGGTATACACGTTAGATAATGGTCATAGGCATGATAATAGAATGTTGGTTTTTTGAGGGAAATATAATTTCAAATGAATCAGGATCTCAATGGTGTCGTAAATACAACACATAAAAGTAATTAGTTTCATAATAATATTTATATCTCAATGAATTATAAATTCAGATATAGTCCCTTTACATGTGTCCAAAAAAAATTCCCATCATTTACTTAATGTTTTGGATAATAAAACTGGATTCAAAATTTAAATATTACAAAACCCCGTAAAAATATATTTAATTTATTAAAATTTTATTATGTATTTTTATTGACATTATAATTAGTTATAATTTTTATTTTCATTAATTTGGGAGTGTTCATTTCATGGATTTATTGTTGGTTCCCTTTTCTATAATTATGGGATTTCATTTCAAATTGAATAAAACTACCAGAAGTGAAATGGAATTATATAAATATACATCAATAAATTTAGTGGTTCGATTATAACATTTTGGTATTATGTATGTGGAGTATTAATTTGAAAATATGTACATGAAATCAATTTAGTTTTTTTTGTAGACTTTTCGACCATCACTATCATGTATAATTTTTTCTTATATTAAGATTATATATTTATTCCAGAATGTTAAATAAGATTCAATACTCGTATTATACTATTTTTTAACATTAAATGGTTTTATGATTATCCTTGAAGGCAGTTGTGGAAAATATAATTTTCATCATACACGGTGTTGGTGAATCGAGACCTCATAAATGTTGATTTATTTTTTTAGAATTTAAAATTTACGAGAAGAGATTTAATGATGTAAATTTAATTAATCCAATAAAAATCATCTATATATTTCATAATGGAGTTTCCATTCAACTATTCATAATGGTTTTAATGATTGGATAAGATATCAAAAGAAAATAAATGAGAAAAACATGGGATTTTACCTCTCCACTATAATCTCCTTGAAAACCTATTTAAGGAAAATAGAAATGGAATTTTGGTGAGAGATAAATACCATAAAATGAGGAAGAGTATTCATAGGGTAATTGGAAGGAATAATATCATGATCTAACAATTATACGATGTGAGGAGAAGGGGTGATGAGGTGTTTTATTGACAATGGAAGTAGAGATGTGTTTTTTATTATTTTATTCATTTAATTATTATTTACCTCAATACTATGAATTGTATTGATTCTTATGATTGCATATAGTAAATAGTTCATGTGAGTTCCAACTAATGGTTTCTTACATCATTCAAGACCAAAAAAATAATTTATTTTAAATTTTTTTTAAATAAACTAAATTATATTATTTCACACTTCCCCAAAAATTCCATGATTTTTGAAAATTCCCATAAATACAATACATCCAATTTCTACATCTATATGTCCAAATTAAACACCATTTTATTATTATAGTTATCTAAATTTTACTAACTAAATTATTAATTAAAATTATCATTAATTAAAAAACAAGTGATTTTAATATTACAACTGATTAAAACACTTTAGGAATATAATTATAGTCACATAAAATTTTCTTATAATTATAATACAAACAAATAATATTATGTTAATGTATTATATGAAAATAAATTTCCAGTAAATAATTATATTAATTATAAAATTATAAATAAATATTTACATTCCTCATAAATGGAAACACTAATTTATCATTTATGAAATTTATATTTACTAATTAAATGATATAAATATATCACATTTTTCGTATTGAGATACCTAAATTTAATTTATTATTTCATATCTGTGGTTATTATTATAATTTTAACATTATTAATTAGAGGGTTATATTACTACTCCAATGGTTATAATAATATTTATTAGTACATAATAATTCTTCTTTGTAATTTAAACTATCAAATCAGTTGCCTTTATTTTAGAAAATACATACCATAATATCATGTTGTATTGTATTCAGAGTTAAAATAGTGAAAAAATATAATAATTTATATTTTTTTTACTTTGTTAAGTCATACATGTAGGGAACGTATGAATGGAGTACACAAGCTACATGTTTCAGAAAATTATACAATGAAAGATGATTTACTATATAAATTGAATTCATTTTTTCGAAACTATTATCACATAGTAAAAAATATGTTACCCCTTAATGTCAAATATTATTTTCAACTAATTTTTTATATTCATTAATTTTGTAATTATGTGGATTGTATAACGTTGTTCGTATTTTTGTTTGGACTCATCCATACAAGAACAAGATATACCAGTGAATTACTTAGAGTACGTGGTTTTATTTTTTGAATAATGATTTTATAGAACCAATATATTTTTAAAAAAATTCATTAATGTATTTCATGATATTTATAATATTGGATATGTTAAATCAATTGAAAAAGGATGATATGTGTGTGATAAATTGAAATTTTTTATTCTCCTCTAAATACAATCATTAAAAATGATTGATTTAGGACACCATATTGGAAATGGAGTCTACCAAATATCGAAGTGAATTTTAAAAGTGTATATATGGTTAGTTATTTCTGTGAATAAAAATTAAATAACTTTTTTAAGATTCTAGTGTAGAGAACCATTTATATATGTGTCTGAGAGAAAATTCCTCATAAATTTCGGTTATGTGTAGACCAATGGGAGACGTAGTGAAACATTATCCCTCATAAATTCCATAACCCTAATGACAAGGAGCTATGCTCCCCCCTTGCGATCATAGGGGGGAGGTCTACGATCTCAATCTCATGGAGAAGGTAACATCATCTAGTCATCCACTAATTCCGATTATCGCCGTTCCTTTCCGAGGATTCAACTAGCGTCGAATGTCTCTGATATTTTACACGGAGTGTGTTAACGACTTTTATCTTTAGAAGAGATCAATGGTGGTGCTAATTTTTGAAATTTAACTCTAGTGGCTCAGTTTCATCATCATCGTCCTTCATATGAAGAGTTTGAACATTTTGTGTTCAATTCTTGGGATCTTCAAGAGCATGAGTTAATCAGCTTAATTGATAGGGGACATTGGATGATTCGGTTTGATATGGAATATGAATTAATCAACACCTAATCTAGATACCCTCGATGATGCAATAGAATTACATTTTAACATGTTTATATGGAGGTCTAACTTTCACATGCGGTGTGATCCATCGATGATATGGACATGGGTGAGTCTCCCAGGTCTTCCACTCTCATTTCAAAATCCATCTATTTTGAGTGATATAGGGAACATTATTGGTCGATATTTGTGTTCTAATATACGGACGAAGGGCGTTTGTCATCTTATATGTCTATAGATTTGTGTGTAGATTGACGTTGTGAGTCCGCCTGAGAATTGTGTCTGGATCACGGATGGAAAAGTGTTTTGGTGGAATCATGAAATATTATTTCAATCATGGGTGTTGTTTTGTGTTAATTGTCCATGTTTTGAGCGTAATAATCGATATGTCATAGTAATGTATTTTTTGGAGCTGCTTAGGGGGTTTTGGGTTTGGGTTCTGATGGTTGTAATTCTTTTGGTTTATCTTTGATGTTGGTGATGGACTTGTATAGGAGTATAATGTGTGATCCTATTGAAGGCAATGAGAAATAGTTCCCCACTGGACAAGATTTAGATGATGATTTTAGGCATATAGGCCCTGGATTCACAGTTCAGGGTAATCTTATGGGGAATGTGGAAAATAATCTAGGAGACCCAACGATTATGAATGTTTCTGATCCATTAATTTTTGAACATGGACTTGTAAATTTAGATACAATGGGGAATTATTTGGCATTCAATTCCTTGGGATCGGAGTATGTGGATGAAAATAATTTGGGCTCGGTTGTTTCAATATCATGGGATGAGGATGCAGGTGTTCAAGAAGGGATGCATGATGATGCTGGAGGAATGGTGATTACGGTCTCTATTTGCAAAATATTCCTAGGTCTGGAAAATGAGGAGGAATTTCCTGAAGAAGAGGATGCTGCAAGAGAGTAAGGTGGCATCATGCAGCCTGATTTTTTCTAAAATGATGCTGCCATCATGGAAGGTGATTTGTAGAACCTTTTGGATTATCCACACTACTTTGCTATATTTAATTCTAATAATCAGGTCCACCAGGAATGTGTGTTGGAGGGATGATATCAAGATGTGAAAATATTGGTAATATGGGGAGATATTTTGGGCAATGACAATGAAAATGATAGTGGCATGGTTCGGCCTTCCTACATTGATGTTGTTCAGGGTGAAAGGATGATGGTATACGAGAATGAGGATGCTAGGACTAACCAAAAATGACGAAGAATGAATAAATACTATTCTTATCTTCCAAGTCTGTTGTATAATAGGTCTTCTATTGGGAATGAAAGTTGGGCTATCAAGTCCATAAAAGTGTTTCTATCCATATAGAAGTTAAATCATAGAAGTTAATATGCCAAGGTTCTTGTTAAATATGAACGGTCTGAGTGGGAATTGGCTACTAAAGAGGATACAATCTATAATGGAGGTGATGATGGGTATGGATTCTATGATGTGTACTTGTTTTTTCTGAATTTTTGTACATGATCAAAGGTTTTTTCATTTATTAATAAATGCTCATAGTCTTACCTCTTATTGATCATTCCTGGTAATTAAATACGAATATAATTTTATTATTAAATTTGAATCATCTGAACATCATATATAAAATCATAAATATTCCAATTTTATACATTCATATAGAATATTTTTTCTAAAATTCGATATCATAACTCCCTTATATCTAATTTCTATATTTGTAATAGTCATATTACCTTAATATATGTTATATTTGATTTTAAAATAAAAATAATTGTTCATAATTTTTAATTATTTCTTATTTTTTAAAATTTCAATTTATTTTCATTCATTTTATAATTATTTTAAATTTTATTATATTTATAGAAAACAATTAAGATGAATATTTTTTATTCATTGCCTTTTTATTTACATGTAGATTTATTTCCCTTTTACTTTTCATAATGTTGTTTCATATCTAATTCTAAAAATTTATTTTTGTTCATCTTGTGTTTTAATTTTATTTATCTTTGAAATATATTTTATTTTCCTTCTTTTAGTTTATTATTTTTAATAACAAATACTATTTGACATAATCAAGCCATAAATAATTATAATGTTTCAATATACCCAATTAGATAGTATTCACCATTAAATTTTATTTATCCCAAAAAAAACTAATGATGGTATATATTCTTTATTATATATTTGGGTTCCCATATCTCTTCACAAAACAATTTCTTCTTCATTGAAGTTGAACAAAGTGAGTAGTCTTGTTTTAAATTTTTTTTATCACTATAATACTCAGTTAACACATGTTGTTCCACATAATAGGTACCATTTATTATTATTATAAACTCTATGTTTGGTTTATATTAGGGATCATGTGTGTACATACTCAAACTGATAGATAGAAAAACACATACACTTTTAATGGTTTTTTAGTGTAAAATCTAATACGCCACAATCCCTATGTGAGAATTTACATTGTAGGGGCTGATTAATATAAGGAAAAACATTACCTTCATGATATATCTAATATCCCTCTTCCATGGTGAAATTCAAATGAATAAATTATCTACAACTTGAAAATAAAAATGTAATTAATGATTATCTTATTGGATTGTCAATCAAATATGTGGAATTTTTACATTAAACTAAATGGTTTGAATATTCAATGATATTTATTTAATACAATCTATTTTTATCTTCATATGGAGTCTAACATTATTCCCATATGTTGGGGATTTTCATCTCAATCTATATTTTTCCTTTTATAATTTAACATGAATATTATGGTTGAAATTGTTTTTATATAAGAACATGACCATTGGATGTTGATGATCCCATCGATTCATAGAATCCGTTAAAAATATTATAAGAAAAATTCCATTTTTTGAAAGGTGCTCTTTGAATATACTTCTCTATGAAAGTGATAATCCATGATTATATTCATGTTTTTATTCAATTCCATTAGACGACTACTCTACAACATCAAGGTAAACATAAAAAATTGATAATACAAAATTTATATGGGTACTCCATATATCCTTACATCATATTTATATATATCGTGGAATGATAATAAATTAAAAAATTCACTTGAATATAAATAGGAAATACCAATTTCGAAAGTAAATATAACCCAACAAAAATATATTTATTTTATTTCAAAAACAGATTTAGGATGATAACAAAATCCATTGAGATTCATTCTTATTTATAAATATTATTTCATAAAGGATAAATCATTCAAATATATTTTAACATTCAACTGTAACATTATATAGTACAAGAATCATGATTTATACTTTTTATCTTATTTCTGGAAGGTATCAAAAAAACTACATTAGCTATCATTGAAGGGATTCATATTATATTTCACAACTGGCCCCCTTGGGCATGTTCCATTACTACCCCATGCCTGCCTCTTTATGGACAAGGACTGGTGACTAGCACTGAAGGGATTAACCTACAAGTGGGAGAGATTTTTCAATGTACCTATACATTAACACATGCCCAACCACATCCCAACACAATAAATTGAAAAAACAAGTATACCAATACAAGACTATGTACAAACTAGAGGTGAAAGTAAGTGGGAAAGAATATAAACCCATTAAAATGAACTGAAACATCAATGTTCAAAATAAGAGCTCTTTTGTCCATCCATGGAAAACCCCAACTGATTGTAAGTATGGAACATGCATTTTTATTACATAACTTTTCATTACATTTTACAAACAGAGGATCTTTAATGTCCAGTTTCTTGGAAATCAGGAACATAAATCATGAAAACTATATAAAACATTATTTTAAACCACTTTTAATGCATCATCATAGTTTAATACATTGTAAAATTTATCCATATCAAGTACTGGATACATACTTTAAATGAAAGGGTGATCATAGGTCCTTGTAACGGTAAATACTGAATCAGTTTACTTGAGAAATCAATAAGAACTTTATAAAACCATAAAGACATGAGCTATGGAAGTATAAGAATATCGGAATGAAAATAAATGGAATCATAACATGATATTTTCGCTACAACATTTCATTTATACATTCGTGAACATATCACCAAGGTTCATCCCATGGTGTCATAAAAAAATGACCAAGGTTATTCACCAAGGTATCGTGAACTTGTCATCTCTAGAAATTTAATTTTTTACCTAATGAATTAGAGAAATATCAGGGAACACCATTAATATGTATTTATTTTCAGTTGAGCCACATGTTAATAGCCAAAAATTTCTTAAATAACTCACATATAATAAAAAAATGGGATTCATTTTAAAACCGTTCCATTTTAAAAGTTCATAAAAACATTACTGTTATGTCAATAATAACACATGGAAAGGGATTGAGTCTTTTATGTATGTCAATTCCAAAAAAAAATTCATTCTTTTATTTTTATGAAAACCCCTATAAAAAAATAGGTATGGGTATTAACATAAATGAAACAACATAATTTTTTAGAGTAAGAGAGATAAATTTTGAGATGATATTTCTACTACATAACAGCAATATAACATGGTTCTAGAAAATATTGAAAAGTGGGGGGAAAAGTAACCTGCTATTAAATAACTCTATATAATGTAGTTTTACATAATAAAAATAACTAATATCATTTTATGGATATTTAATGGAAATACAATTTGAAAATGAATCCTAGAGGAAAAGAGAATAATAGACTTCTTTTACGAAAATTCATCAGCCTAACGGCATCACATAAAAATTCAGAAAATAAATTGAATAGAGAATAAAGGGAATATAATAATTTTTACATGAAATGGAACTTAATAATAATAAATAATAACATACAACCACATAAGAAGATGGAAACCGGAAGGCATAACTTAAAGGAAATCATGACTAAAAGATGAGGGTGAAAGTTTCCCTTACCTTGAAAGTAAATTCATAATCATAATGGTCGGTATCTTGGTTGGAATGGGGGCACCATTGGAGGACACCATGGGCTCTATAAAAGTCTTAAAAGAAATTTAGGAGGATTTTGGAATAAAATAATAAGGTAATGGGTTGGTATTTTTGGAAAAAAGAGGGAATATTTATTTAATTTACATGGGACACCTCATCAGTGGTATTTGAAAATCCATGGGCTTTCCCATGGTATTTGACCATGGTATTGTACACATGTAACACCTAATAAAATATCATAATATTCACAAGTTTACATGATTTATAACCTCATGATTACATCATCAATGATGTCATTAAACTCTTGAAACTCTAAACTGTATTTTTAATATTCGCAGAAAAATCAACAGTTTCAGAAAAATCCCAAAAAATCAAAATAACCTAATATAAATTCGATGAATAAAAAAATTAACACCATTTTAGGAAAATAATTTTCTGAATAATTAAATTTAATTTTTTTTAAAATCATTATTTATTCAAAAAATACAACTTTGAAACTATAACTCATTTTGTAACACATTAAAAAAGTAATCAAGGTCCGATAAAATTATCGTATAACCATAAGACAATAATGTAAGAATATGTGATTACATTTTATAAAAATAAATTTCAATTTTAAATTATATATTAATTATAAAAATATAAATAAAATGTTATGACATACAAAATTACCAAAACTTATACTATGATCATTTATTTAACTTTTAAGATGTATAATATGTATTTAAATATTCATGGGTGATGTTTCTATTTTTTTCTTAAATTTACTATTCATAAATATTCATTACTAATCATACGTGTATGTTAGTATTCATATATTACTATTCACTAAAAAATAAGTCAATCTTATAAGACCCTAAATATATTACTTATCACAACTGTAGAAGACGATTTTTTTAAAATCAATTCACATTACTAATTATCTAAATAATACAATAAAGGTTTTAAAATGCCCATTTTTCCAATATTCATCAATAATATGGAACTTCTATCTATTCATCATGTATTTATCTGGATATTTAAAATTTACAAATTTTACCATAATAAGAAGTAAAAATTTTATTTATACAAAAGGATTACAAAAATTTACTAAGTCTTCGTTACATATCCCCTTAAAATACCTGTTGTGGACCTAATTGTAAGGTGTGATATGACGATAGAATCTTAGGGTGGCTCTGAAAACATTTCTCTTGTGGAGATTTCTATCAACATGAAATTAACCCTTAGGAGATTTCGTTCAAGCTTCAAATGTTGATATTCGACTTGGTCTTGGTCTAGAGCAAAGCCTAGTAAGGCTACCTCCTTCCCAATCTCATAGAGATGGGATTTATATGGCCTGAGTATGCTAGATGATTTCATCGAGTTTTCTTTCTGTATTAAATAACCAAGATCATTTGAATTTATAAACAATAATTGTAATGTAAAGACTTTAGTTTCAAAGGGTCATATTGACTAACAGTCATATAACAGTCGAAACCCAACATTATCTCTTCTTTAATTAAAGGATATATATTTTTTATTATAAAATTAAATTACACAAAAAATAAGGAAAGAAATATTATTCAGAAGATGGGTCGTTAAATTCTTCTCCCCTTAAGAAATTTCATCCCTGAAATTTTAACTCGTATATTAAGATGAGAGAAAGTGTGGGTACTTCTGCCCCATAGAATCCACTGGTTCCCATGTGGCTTCATCATATTTGTGTTTCCTCCACAACACATTAACAAGGTGGGTTGTCTTGTTGCGTCAAACCTTATCACTATGATCCATTTATCTCCTCCAGATGATCTCATAAGATAAGTCATGTTCTAGTTTTACCACCTCTGGAATTAGAACGTGTGAAGGGTCAGGTATGTAGTTCCTCAAGAGGGATACATGTAAGACATCATAACGTTGTTATTTATTTGAAGAATGTGCAAGCTGATAGGCCACTTCTCCAATGGGATCAAGGATTTCATAGGGTCCAATGTACCTAAGGATGAGCTTCTATTTCGGTCCAAACCACGTGAATCTTATCAATGGTCAAATATAAAGAAAAACATTGTCAATAACATAAAACTACATGTCCATTCTATGGATTTTAGCAAAGCTCTTTTATTAACTATGAGCTGCTTTAATTTGTTGCTGGATAGAATGGACATTTTTTGTCATCTCTTGCACCAGATCAGGCACAAGAGTCATTCTCTCACCAACATCATTCCAACAAGTAGGAGTTCAACATCGCTTACAAAATATATCTTCATAGGGTCCATTTGAATGCTCGAGTGGAATCTATTTTTTGTAAGGGAACTCAATCAAAGGGAGATGTTTATATAATCCACCTTTAAATTATATTGAGCATGTACTCATCATGTACTCACGTGTTTGAATAGTATTTTTAGAATGGCCATCAGTTTGGGGGTGATTGGTCGTACTAAAAGTCAATTTAGTGCTAAGATCATGTTGAATATGTATCTAGAATCTTGATGTGAACTGTGGATCATGATCAGATATGATAGAAAGTGGAAATCCATGTAGCTTTAACACATCCATCACATAAATCATAGCATGTCAATCAAGAGAGAAATCATCCGAAATGGAGATAAAATGGGCAGACTTAGCTAGACAGTCTACAATAACCCATAACACATTGTTTCCTTTTGAAGTTCTTGGGAGACTAGTGATGAAGTCATTAGTGATATTGTCTCAAATACATGTTGGTATGGGTAGTGTTTGTAATACACAATTTGAATGTTGTCTCTCTTCCTTCACATATTGACATACCGGACACCTTGAAGTGTAGTCAGCAATATCACTTTTCATATAATCCCACCAATAATGATCACAAAGGTCCCTATACATTTCTGTGATTCCTAGATTTAAAGAAAAATTATATCTATGAACTACATACATCAGGACCTTCTTTTTTCTATAATAGATGGAACACATAGTCTTGAACAAAATTCAGTACACCTTCATGGTCAATATTGAACTCAGGAAGCCTCCCATCCTTCATAGCCTCAAAAAGCATTTGTAACAAATGATCATCTTTCTGAGCTTTCATGATATTATATAGTAATTATTTTTGAGAAATTAGTTGGATTCGGTTTGATGATGTCACTTCCCTTATAAATCCCATGTCTAGCTTCACTAGGTCATTGATCATAAGATCTCTTTGAATCCTCATCATGGAATGAACAACTGGATCTTTCCTGCTAAATTCATCAACGACTTTGTTTTCACTTTGGGGTTAATAATTAATTGAACAATAATAGTCTTTGAGATGTCCCAACCATATCATATGTCTCATGTTCAATTCCATTTGTGTGAAAATATACTTCAATCATTAATGGTTTGTGTATATATCACATTTCACCCTATAAAGATTGTGCCTCCATATCTTCAGAGAAAAAACAACTGCAACCACCTCCAGATCATGCATATGATAGTTCTGATAATGAGTATTCATCTATTGAGATGCATAAGAAATTAATTTGTCATTTTTCATGAGAACACACCCAAGCCCTTTCAAAGAAGCATATCTAAAAATAACAAATGCTCTCCACTTGATCACAATGTGTTAATGGGTGCAGAAACCAATCTCTTCTTCATATCTTCGAAACATTCTTCACACTCATTTGTCTACATGAACATTACCCTGTTATGATTTAACTTGGTTAATGGGTTAGAATGTCATGAAATATTTTTCACAAACCTCCTATAATATTGCTCTAGTCCTAGGAAACTTCGAATAAAAGTTATTTTTGTAGGCTGAGGCCACTCGTCTACAACTACTATCTTTGTATGGTCAATTGTGATTCATTCATTGGTAACAGTGTTCCCCATGAAAGAAACTTATTATAAAAAGAATTAAAATTTATCGAACATTCAAAAAATTATCTCCTTATATAGAGTTTGTAAAATAACCCCTATATGATCTTCATACTCCTCACGACATTTGGAATATATCCAAATGTCATCAATAAAAACTGGCACAATGTTATCAATGTAGCCTTTAAAGACACTATTTATCAAATACATAAAAATAACATTTGGATTAGTCAGTCTGAAGGGCATAACAACAAACCCATAATGCCCATATCTTGATCGAAAGGAAGTTTTTCAAATATCTTCTTTCTTCACCCTCAATTTGTGATAACTAGATCAATGATCAATCTTATAAAATAATTGAGCCTCATGATGTTGGTCAAATAAGTTATAAATTTTTATAAGACGGTATTTTTTTTAATTGTGATCCTGTATAGTTCTCTATAATAAATGAAAAGCCACATCGATCCATCCTTCTTCATCCTAAAGAGATCAGGTGCTCCCCAAGGAGACACACTCGGTCAGATAGAACCCTTATCCAAAAGATCATGGAGTTGTTACTTTAACTTCGGACGCTCCTAATTTTTCATCCTATAAGATATCTTTGATATCAGATGGGATCTAGGTACGAGTTCAATGAAGAACACTACCTCTCTTTCTGGGGGATGTCCAGGTAAATCCTCAAGAAATACGTCTAAGTATTCCTGGATGATGGGGACATTTTCTATCCTCAAACTCTCATTTCCTTCTTCATCATCACCAATAAAATCCATAATAAATGATAAAAGAGTTTCTTCTAGAAAATGATCATTTTGAGATATCTATTTCTTAGAAGAAAACTGTAGTTTTTCCATTCTAGAATATTGATATTTCCTTGCTTCTGCATTTTATATTAGCTTTATACTTTTAGAACCTGTCCATCCCTAGTATAATCTCGAATTCCAACATGGGAATTGCTACTAGATTTGTGATAAGATTGAGCTCACTAAAGTAAATACTATAGTTTCTAAACATTGAAAATTCTTGGATAATCCCACTAGGAGTCCTGACTGATAACTCTACTTTTTGAAAATTAAGGTTGATTCAAAATTCATTACCAACTTGGAGGATATAAAGGAATTCGTAGAACCAGAATCAAACAAAGTACATGCTAGCTTTGAGAGATCAACATGAGCTCCTTCCACCAAATAATTAGGTTCTTCAACCTCAACTATTGTGATAGA
Organism: Viscum album; assembly: GCA_963277665.1. Classification (NCBI taxonomy): domain Eukaryota; kingdom Viridiplantae; phylum Streptophyta; class Magnoliopsida; order Santalales; family Viscaceae; genus Viscum; species Viscum album. The sequence continues at coordinate 1,915,745,030 of OY728140.1, read as the reverse complement.
AAAAGTATGAGCTAGATCCCTTGGCTTTTTCTAAGGCTGGTGGTGGTTCCCCTCTAGTAACCTCAGATTTGGAAAATGATTTCAAAAGTACCAAAGTAGTCCACACATAAAGAATTGTACATCGAGTAAGGAAAGAACAATATTCCCCTTGTTTTTAGTGTTTGGAAGTTGTGGCTTCACCTCCCAAAGACATTTTCATGTATTATAGCTATCTATTCCACACTTGTATAATTTACCACTCCCAAGGAGGCAGTTCCATGAATTCTACATTCTACATTAATTACACATCAGACGTTGCACTTGCTTGCCTCCTCTCCCCTGATCAAATGTCTTCCTTAAGCTGGTTCCATCTATATCTTCTTTTTTATATATTAATGAGAACATTGCTTCTCAACAACATCCAACATGAATTTCATCACAATCCACACAATCTCATCATATCTATTATATTCTATGTTGTCTATATTCATCCTCAAATGATTTCTTAGTCCACCGACAGATCTATCAACCTTAAATTTTGGATCCATGAAAAAGCAAGAGGTTTAACACGAATACCTTGTGAAGTTCATCTTTTACCATACGACGGATTCACTATCCTTCTGCTTTAGCTCGAGAAACTCTTTCTTCCTTCTTATTATTATGGAAAGAGGGAAATACTTACTAAAGAAGATCCCTCTGAACTCTTACCAATCCATAGAATCAACATCCACTCTCTTCCTAATGTTTTTAATCAGTTCCCACTACTGATAAACTTATCGTTCTAAGAAATAGACAACCATGGTGAACATCTCTTTCTCTGAATAGAATAGCAGAGAAAATATCTTCTTGATATAGCTAATCTATTGTTCTACAATTAGTGGGTCAGTCGAGCCATTATATTATGGTGGTTATTGAATCATAAAGGACTCCACATAATGTTGTTCCCTTCACGGTGAGATCAGAATCACAGCTTGATTCAAGTTATTTCCCATAACTTGTGCATTATGGTTTATCATTCGCATAAAATATTCTATTATAGCTTTCATCGGAGGGATGTCAGTGCATGGTCCATTGCGATCACCATTTGTACTGTTCCTCCTATTTCCCACCATTTTATAAAATAATAAAACCTTTGTGAGAATATTATTTCATTTATGAATCATTTAACTATAAACGCTATTATGTCTTAAAACCTTTTCTTTATACAATTTCATTTTTCTATAAATCATTCATAATGATCCATAATATGTTTATGATTAACCAAACACATCCCCTAAGATTTTCATTAAAAAAAGTGCAGCAAGGACCATTGTTGTGTAACAGGATACCCTAGTTTAAGAATTAAAATCCTTTTCATAGTTTTCATTCTAACGTACATATGTGCCAGAGAAGCGTATACCTACTCGTATCCAGATAGGGAAGTATTTGTTTGATAAACCATTTACTCAAAACACACCAAAATAAAAGAAAGTATTCCTATATTTATAATTTTCTATCGGGTTATTCATAATGTTTTCATATCATAATATCCATAAAAAATTATAATGTCCTTTGAAACCAACTATGGAAACCCTCCTTTTTATTACATAACCTTTCATTGTATTTTACGAACAGAGGATCTTTTAATTCTAGTGTCCTAGAAATCCGAAACATAAAACATGAAAAAAAATTATTTTAAACCACTTTTAATTATTTATAACTGGATAATACTATGTAAAATTAATACATCTCATGTCTTGGAGATGTATATCAAATGAAAAGGTTACCCGAAGTCCTTGCAAGGGTAAACAAATTAATCAGTTTACTTGTGTAATCAATAAGAACTTGATAAAAACACAATGACCGGAGAAATGGAAGTATATGCATTTCATAATTTAGAGAACTTGAAACATAACATGAATATGTGCAAAATACTTTTTATTTATACATTCCTGAACATATCACTAAATTTCATTCCAGTGTGTCATAAAAATTTACCATGGTTATTCACCAAGGTATCGTGAAACATGTCATCCCTAGAGATTAAAATCTTAACCTAGTGCATTGGAGCACTATAAGGTTGAACCCTTAATATGTATTTATTTTCATGTGATTCATATATATCATAATCAAACACTTCATAAATAACACATGGAGAATAATAGAAATGGGTTTTATTTCAAAGTCGTGACGTAAGTTCTTTAAAACTAGATCATTATGTCATTTATAACCGACGGAAGGAGAGTGATAGTTATATATATATATATATGTCAATTCCAGAATCAAATATATCATTTTTTATATTTATGAATACTGGGGAAAACTAAATTCGTATGGATATTCAAATAATTAAAAATTAGAAATTCTTAAGAGAAAGAGAGAGAAATTTTGAGATGAAATTTTTGCGGCATAACGCCTATATAAAACAGTTTTAGAAATTATTGAAAATAGAGGGGAAAAGAGTCACCTAATAATAAATAACTCGTTATATTGTAGGGGTATATAATAAAATTAAATACGATCATTTTATAGATATTAGGTGTAAATACCATTTTAAAATGAAACTCAAAGGAAAAGAGAATATGTGATTTCATTTACGAAAATTATATAGTCTATCGACGTCACTTAAAAATTCAGAAAATAAAATTATGTCAGATGAAAGGGACTCTCATAATTTTTAAATGAAATAGAATGTGAGAAGAATATATAAGATCATGCATGCAAATAAAAATATGGACACTAGAAGGAATAACATAAAGGAAATCATGACTAAAAGCAGACGGTGAATGTTTCCATAACATTGAAGAGAAAAATCAAAAGAATGAAGGTTGGGACCTGGGGAGTCTTGAGAAACACTTGGGAGGCCTCCTTAGGCCGTTCAAAGACTAAAATATCATTGAGGAGGATTTTTTAATGAAATGAATGAGGTAATGGATTGGTATTTATAACAAAAAAGTTTAAATGTTTAATTAATTCCAAAGGGACACAGCATCCGTGGTATTAGCAAAACAATGTACTTTACCAAGGTATTTACCCATCGTATTGGAAGCATGGGACACCTCCTAACATATCATACTATTAACAAGTCTACTATATTTATAACATCATGATTACATATTCAGTGATTTCATTAAACACTCGAAACTCAAAACAATATATTTACTATTCACCTGAAAATCAATTGTTTCGGAAGATTCAAAAATTCACTCTAACCTAATATCAATGCTCTAAATTAAAAAATGAACTCCATTTTATAAAAATTATTTCCTAAATAATTTTAATTTAAGTTAAAAAATCATTATTTATTCCAAAAATACAACTTTAAAACTATAACTCATTTTTTAACACCTTAAGAAACTAATCCAGTTACCATAAATTTATCGTATATCCATAAATCAATAATGTAACAATATATGATTACATTTTATAAAAATAAATGTTCATTTTTAATTATTATATTAATTATAAAATTATAAATATAATATCCTAACATTCAAAAATACCAAAACATATACTATGATAGTTTTTTCACTATTAAGATGTAAAAAATGTATTTATACATTCATGGATAAAGTTTAATTTATTTGGTCGATTAACTATTCATAACTATTCATATTAGTACGTTACTATTCATACTTAATTATTCACTAAAAACTATGTTGATCTTATTAGTACCTAAATTTATTACCAAACACAACTATAGAAGACCATTTTTTGAAAATCAATTCACATTATTAATTATTTAAAGACTAAAAAATGTTTTAAAATAACCCATTATTCCAAATTTATTAATAATATGAGTCTTCTCTAAATTCATCCTATATTTATCCAGACACTTGAGATTCAAAAATTTAACCATAATAAAAAGATAAAAAAAATTTATACAAAAAGAATACAACAGGTAAATTTTTCTTCACTGCATAGCCTCTTATAACACAAGGATATGACCTAAGTGTAAGTTTTTCTATGGTGAGATAATATGGGGGGGGGGGGGGGGCTCGAACACCATTGGTAGAGTGGTGATTACTATCAGCTTGAACATATCCCTTATCCTGTTATGTTCAAGATTCATATGTTGTAGTTTGGCTTTGGCTTGGTCCAGAGGAAAGCCCAATGATGCTACCTACTTCCCAAGCTCCGATATATGGGCTTCATAAGGCCTGAGCCTACTAGATGATTCCATCGACCCTTATTTTTGTATTAATTAAACAAGACCATATGAATTTATAAAAAATAATTTCAACATTAAGAGTTATTTTTCCAATGGTACTATTGACCAATGGTCATATAACAGTCAAAACCCAACGATATCACTTCCTCAATTATAGGATATAGTTTGTGGAGTATAAAATTAAATAACACATATGTTTTTGAAAAAATATTATTCAAAAGTTTGGGGTTTTTTAGTATGAGTATTGAAGCTATAAGAAGCCAAAGTATTATGTAATTTTTGCCTCATCTTGCTAGGACCCACCTTCTCCTTTGCCAACTCATCAACAATTTAAGCGTTGATCGGTCCAGTCTCTCTGGGATCCAACAGATCCCGATCCACCATGGTCTCTATCGAAGCATCGATCATCTTCACATGACCTGACATGCATGGGTGGGGCCCGTGTAGAGATGAGTAACACAAAACTCAGTAGGGACCCTAAAACAAAAAAGAATGAATTCCCAATAATATTCAAAATAATGCATGAAGTACAAGACATCTCACTCCATGTATACATTTAGGGTAGTGATAGAATAATCATGAGTCACATCATCAAACAATATGGCTGTAGGATAATTCCACTTCTTTTGAGTAATGTGGTACTACCAGGTCACCCAATATCTATTTCCTACTATCCTTGGACTGTTGTGGTACTCATCCTTGAGAAGTACCATGTGTATGTTGGCTCACAAAGAGAAACTCCCCATAGTGTGCCTTCCTGGTCAAACAAAGCTTCTTTCCCCCTTAGACATACTAATGTACCCATTCTGTCTAATACCATGGATATGTCGAGTTACATAGAGCATCTCCCCAAAGTGGGCATGTTGGGTCACTCAGAGCCACTTACAAATGGGCTGTCGCCAAGTAGTCATCATGGCTTAGTCAACTGCAGGGTTTAGTACATACATCAATTGGAAGAACTAATCCTTAAGTAATTCATAACATCTATAAGATAAACATTATCATTACTGTCTGAACACTACAAACAGATCTTCAATTAGACATGTGATTTGCAAGATACATGTGTTTTATTAAACATGGGACCAATTGCGATAAGGCACAGCTTGACCAAGTCAGACCGACTTGACCAACCAAATATGGTGTTTCCACATACCCTGGTTTAATTAGAAAGAATATACATGACATGTTTCGAGTCATTTTCTGTCTGGTCAGGCCTGGAAAGTGGGCCAGTCCCAATAGGTCTCACCGAACCCATCCCAGTTTGGTCGCAGTTCCAGACAGTCGGTCACTCGTTAACACAGTATAGGTTGGCCCAGCCCAATGGGTGTGGGTCTAGAATGCTGTCATGGGTCCATACATCAGGGCTCGGGGCGTGGCCCTCCTTCCCTAGTATGGTTGGCCAGGGGCAGACTAATGGTGCACCGCCTAGGCAGGATGCGGCTATCGGCTGCATCCAGCCTCTGCTAGGCGTATGGACACTAAGCCCTATCTCCTACCATGGTTGAAGACTGCATCTACCAGTTCATGGGTGGCCAAGAATCTAGACACCCCCTTCATCCTCCAGTGTGGCTAGTGAGGGTCGGACACATTCACTATTTTTGTTATGATGGTTGGCACCTCCAAATTCATGTAGTTGTTAGTCATCGGTGCTGCCGCGTTGGTGGTGTCATGGAAGTGGCACCTTCCGTGGGCCACCAGAGTTTCTCTGGTGGTCCAATTTCTGATTCGTTGGAACATATGGGCCACTTGGGTCGCCAGCATCCTTGCTCAGTCCCCATATTTCAATTTCTTCCACTTCAATAATGTGGCCGCCAAGAACGCACGAGAGGAGGTGTTTGGGCCTTAATTGTTTCAGCCTTTGCCCAACGTGAAAAAGGATTAAATCATGGGGTTAGGGGATTGTAGTTCAGTCATTTCATTCAAGGATCGAATCCCTATTAATAAATCGCTATAAAAATTCTCCCTACCGTATAAACAAAAAAATCACGGATCAACATGTTCATGGGTAGATTCATGTCCTTCTCCTAATGAAAAAGAACAGTGGGGAAGAACATCGAAAAAAATCAATCCCATGCATCATTGAAATTCAATGTCATTGCATTCATCCTTGAGGATTATTGATGTCGACATATTCACTTCCAGCTCCGTTCTTCAAGGTGTGTCGAAAACGATGAAGATCCATCGGAGTTCGTTTCTCTTCGTTGGAGAAGATATTTGCCATAGTTTTTTCAATGAATCCATGTAGTTTAATTCCCCATTGTCTCCAATGAGTCAACAATAAAAAGGAATAAATGTCATAGAATTTTGGTTACACTGTGACATTGTTTCTTTATACTGTTTCATTTATGTAACACCGTCACGGTTACACTCCCATTATTACATCGCCACACTATGTGATACTGGTAATTAATGAGTCTCATTAATGTGCCACCTTGCTTCTTCGTCACTGTACCACATCATCACAATTTAAATATAAGGCTCCGGCATTAAACCTTACTTAATATTGAATTAAATGAATAATTCACATTGAGGATATTTTCAGGTTTATAGTTTTAGAGAATTAGAACATAACTATTACATCTCAAAAGATTACAAAGTAGACACTTCGACTAAGTTTCCATAGAATAACAAAATCACAAAAATAAACATGTCTAGTTACATGTTTTATATAGAATGACCTTAACTTGATCCCATACTTGACCATATTCCACATTAAGTCCTGTGAAAAACATTTAAAAAAACTTGGTGTGAGCATAAAAAGCTCAGTAAGGTATACACAAAGAATGAAAACAGTTAGTTTATCAAAACAACAAGTAAACTATGTATACTTTATCAAAGTAATACTTTTCACCTTTATGAAGTAGTAAAAACTCTTTACTAAAATAAAAGATCATTACATACCCTTTTGTAACCAAAAGATTATCATAAAACCCATATAAAGATTACATAACAAATAAATGTAACATGTGACATAATCAAACTTATGTGTAATAACCATACGGTCGACTTCCACAAATATCTCTTAATAGAATAGCCATACAGCCAACTTCCATACATACTTAATGGAATAGCAATACGGCCGACTTCCATACCCAATGAATTGGAGGTTATAACGTAACCACCAGTCCTGGTATTCACGACACCACCCATCATATGGTTTATCACGTAACCCCCAATCAAATGTCCAAGTACCATTATAAAAATCATAATACATAAATCAAATATAATGAATTGAAAACAATTCCACACGTTGATCACAATATATCACATAAATAAATTGACATAAAAAATCCATTATAAAAACCATTTTCAATACCAAAATACATAAAAGAGTATATGGTATTTATTTCATTTTAAACAAACATTAAGGCTTGTTCAGGAATCCAAAGACCAAATAATACTTGCGGCGGCGGAAAAGGTCGTTGTCACCACGTACATTAACAGAAACATTCCTTTTTGTTGTTTTTTAAAATGCTTCATAGAAAAAGATTCCTTTTGAATAAAAGAAAAATAAAAAGGGGTTTATACACCGTATAAAATAATGTTGTGTATAAAACGAAATATGTCTTAATGAAAGGATATTGAGACGAAGTCCCTTACCTCGGGTTTGACTTGGCTCGATCGTTCTTTAACGTCCTGAATAATAAACATGAGTTAATTTATATTTTGATTAAGAACCTTTTTCAAGTTCATTATTCCTTTTATATCACTTATTTCCATGTTATAAACAATATGTAATCATAACAGTTAATAATGTTTGTTTTGTCGATATTTGGTTCTTAAGTCGAAAGTGGGCTTCTTACAATTACATGTTGTTCATGTGGTCAAAGGTTCTTTATATCCATAACGACATTCCTGATTTGGATATCATATTTATCATATATATCCATCATATACATGTATTTATAATTTTACATAATCATTTAGAGGTATGAAATGAAATGCACCGTTCATGGAGACGATAAGCCGTACGTACGCATGAACGCTACTTTCATTTTTTGTCATATTAATGGGATTAAAAATAAATGAGACGTATGTATATTTTAATTCCAGAATTATATTCATCATTTTTATGTATCATTTATCATATATATCCATTATATACATGTACTTTTAATAGTACATTACATTTGGGGATCAGAAATGAAATGCACCGTTCATGGAGACGGTAAGCCGTACGTACGCATGAACACTACTTTCATTTCTATCTTACACTTTAATGGAAAGAAATAATAATTATATAGAGGTATATTATAATTAAATTATAAAATCATATATAATAACTTTAAATCCATCCTTTATACATCCCACATATGGCATTAATGAATCAAATCACTTTGAGGGGGCGGTAGTCCGCACTTCCTTAAATGAAGATATCACGTTTACCCATAATGGAAACCATAAAGGTATGACCAAAATGGAAAATACAGAATCTTAAAGAAAACATAAACATATTATATATCATATATAAATATAGTGTCATCTTAATGTCCACATTTGAACATGTTAAATGAATGTTGAACAATCATCATTCCGGGAGATAGAAATTCGCCATCCACGGAAACTGTATGTTCGTTAACCATTAGATGTTGGTGTGTGTAAGTGTAGCTCGAATATGTATTATAACAACATTCTAGTATATTGAGGATACTAGAGTTGTTACAAAATAAAATAATAAAAAGAGTTTAGGAGGTTGGAGAAGCAAAATAAAACAAAAAGACTAAAGTGAAGATATTACCTTAAAATCGGGTAACTCCCTTTGGATTGTGCTCAATGGCTTCCTTGGGAAGAATTATTCCCAAAGTGAGGCTTCAAGGAGTAATAGAGGGAAGTGTAGAGACAAAGTGTGAAATTTTTGGCTGAGCCAAACGCTTTGGTAGTGTGGGTAAGGTGGTAGAGGTGTGGGCCTTTTATAAGAGGAGAGGAGGGGCACTTTTGGAAGGTAATGAAAAGTAACTTTATTTTAAAATGATATTCGGATTTAAGATGTCCCACATTGATATAATTCAATTATAAGGTGATAAGGGTTCTAAATACACTCATCCAATAGGTTTTGGACATTTTTAGGTCTTATATATTTCATTATCTTTCCATTTTTTTAAATCGTTAAATAATGAGGTCATCACTGCATCATCATGATGTCATAAATAATTTAATTTATTTATTGTATAAATATTATAAAAAAACACTATGATGTAGGAAATATTTTTATATTTCCAATGAATATTTATAGTCAAAAATATGACTTGTATAACCCCATGTAAAAATTGTTTTAGTAAAACATTACATGTTTGTGTCATTTTTTACTTTAACATTAAATAAAAGGTATTTATGTCATTTTCCAACCAAAGTGGCTCCATGGGGTCCCCAAGTTGACCCATGGATTTTCTTGGTCGTCCAGGACACATCCAATGAGTGTAGGACATGTTTCTAGGTCATTTCATTTTATTAAAACATTATTATTACCTTAAACTACACTAATTACCTCTAATTTGGATTAATAACTTAAGAGTTACTATTCACCAAAAAATTATTTTAATCTCATTGAACCACATTTTACTTCTTAATGAAAACCATGTATGTCAGATTTTTTATATTCAAAACACAGATGTGGTAAAAATTCATTTAAATGAAAAATCAGTTTTTATAAGTACCACTTAGTGGTTTCAGTATACATCAAAAATTGATGTTTTTCAGAAAAATACCAAAAATTCACCCTAAGCTATATTTGATATTCCGAATTCAAAAATGATGTCTATTTTAAAAAATTCATAACATATAAGTCACATTAATTAATTTAATAATTAATTCCCACTGTCATGACAAATAGCGTGTTTTTATGAAACAATAAGTATCAAAAGATTGACACTAGTTTAAGTCCGATTTCAAAGTGAAATTAATTCCAACGACCATGATTGGATTTAATGGTAAAAATATTTTCTAATTTCACTTTAAAACCAATTGAAATGATAATCTAATCATATAAATAAATTATATTAAAAAGAGGTTTTGAATTAAAATACAACATTTTGCACTATTCATTAAAAATGAACTTTATCAGAAAGATACCAAAAATTTACACAATGTAAATTTTGATGTCCCGATTATAAAGAAGAGTTATATTTGGTCCAATAGAATTTATAAGATTGATCAAAACTATATTTAATGACGGTTCTCCGTCAAAAGGTGATAAGTGAACCCTTAGTGAAAATTAGTGTATAAATGCCTAAAATTGAATTCTTTCCGTATTTTAAGCCTTTATATTTTATTGGATAAATGAAAAAACATTTAAAAACATATATAATCATATTTTAGTTATTTCTATCCATTCCCTCCAATACAATGGCTATGTGTTAACTACCATTTAAAATAATATTATTTTATTACTAGTGTGCAATGTAAAATTTCAAAGAAACTCTTTGTTGCGTATTGGGTATGCTATCGAACATATAAAACCCTTTTAAAGTAAAATTAATATTTAATTTGTAAATATTAATATATACGAAAATATTTTATTCCTTATTTACCTGGGATGTTACATCCTTCCCCCCTTTTGGGAATTTCTTCCTCGCAATTTTATTCACTTATCAAAATAAGTGGGGGTATTTATCCCTCATAGAATTTTCATATTCCCACGTTGCCTCTTCAACCATATGGTTTTTTCAGAAAACCTTTACCTGGTGGATTACATTATTTCGCAACAATTTATCTCTTCGATCAAGAATCTGGACTGGTTGTTCTTCAAAAGATAGGTTCTCCTTCAGCTGAACTACCTCTAGACTCAAAACATGAGATGGATCTGGCATATACATTCTCAGCATCGAAACATGAAAAACATTGTGTACTTGAGATAAACACGGAGGTAAAGCCACTCTGTATGAAACTGATCCAACTCTCTCCAGAATTTCATATGGCCCAATGAACCATGGACTCAGCATTCATTTCTTACCGAATCACATCACACTTTTCCATGGAGAAACCTTGAGAAATACATGATCACCTACCTTGAAAGATAGATCCTTCCTCAGGTTATCCGCATAACTCTTCTGCCTGCTTTGAGCTGTTCTCATGTGTTTTTGAATCAACTAAACTTTTTCTGCCATCTCTTTTACCAATTGTGGTCCCATGAGCTTCCTTTCACCCACCTCATCCCAAAATGCTGGAGTTTAACACCGCTTCCCATATAATGCCTCCAATGGTGCATCTGTATAATGGAATGAAAACTGTTATTATAAGAAAACTCAACCAATAAAAGATGTTGGTCCCAAATTCCCTGATAATCCATCGAACAAGCTCGTAGCATATTATCCATGGCCTGAATTGTTCGTTCTGACTGCCCATCTGATTGAGGATGAAAAGCTATACTAAAATTTAATTCAGTACCCAATAGCTTCTAGAGGCCTTTCCAAAAGTTAGAAGTGAACCTAGGATCACGATCGGACACAATGGAGATAGGAAATCCATGTAACCTGACTATATCCTTAAGATACAAACGGGAAAGTTGATCTAGGGAAAAAGCATCTCGTATAGGAAGGAAATGAGCAGATTTATTCAAGCGATCAACAATAACCCAAATTGAATTATTATCTCTAGATGTCTTCGGTAATCCCATGATAAAGTCCGTGGATATATTCTCCCATTTCCACTCTGGCACTGGTAGAGGCTGAAGCATCCCTTTCGGTAACTGCCGCTCTACTTTAACATTCTGACAAGTCAAACACTTCATAGTAAAATCAGTAATATCTTTTTTTATTCCATCCCACCAGTAATACTCCCACATATCTTTGTACATCTTAGTACTGCCAGGATGAACTGAAAACGGATAACTATGAGATTCACATAACAACTCTCTCTTCAACTGTGAATCACATGGCACACACAATCTCTTCCCAAATCTAAAAAAACAATCACTATCATTGTTGAATTCATGCAACTTACCTTTCTAAACTAGCTCTACCTTTTTCTACAACTCATTGTCTTGCTTTTGTGCGTGCTCGATTCTGTCTGATAGATAATATCTCACTGATACCTAAAACAAAAAACAAGGACATACTGCACCAATAACATTTATTCCAGATTTAATCAAATCCTTATCCAATGGATCAAGTTCCAAATGCATCATCATTAATGAAGCATTACATTTTCGACCTAAAGCATTAGAAACTTTATTGGATTTTCCAGGATGGTAATGAATTGTACAATAATAATTCTCGATTACTTCCAACCATCTCCTCTGTCTCATGTTCAATTCTTTCTGAGTTAATATATACTTTAAACTTTTGTGATCAGTATATATTTCACAATTTACTCCATAAAAATGATGCCTCCAAATTTTTAAAGCAAAAATAGATGTAGCTAATTTCAAATCATGTGTAGGGTAATTTACCTCATGAGTTTTCAACTGACATGAAGCATAAGAAATTACCTGATCATTCTGCAATAGGACACAACCAATTCCTTTCAACGAAGCATCACTGTATATAACAAACTCCCCATTCTTGGAAGGTAGTGCCAAAACTGGAGCATTCACCAATCTTTTTTTCAGTTCCTAAAAGCAATCATCACATTCCTTTGTCCAGATAAACTTAACACCCTTTCAAGTTAGCTTCGTTATTGGACTAGATAACCGGGAAAATTTTATAACAATCCTTCACTAATATCCTGCAAAACCAAGGAATCTACGAATCTCATTTAGATTTTTGGTTCTTGGCCATTCCTCAATAACCTTTGTTTTTGTATGATCAACAGTTATCCCATCTATAGAAACAATGTGACCAAGGAATGAAATTTGTTGCAACCAAAACTCACACATGCTAAATTTCACATAAAATTTCTTTTCTTTTAAGGTTTTCAAAATAACCCTTAAAAGTCTTTCATGATCCTATTTACTTTTAGAAAACACCAAAATATCATCAATAAAAACAACCAACATTTTTCACCTGATTCAACTGAGCCATCACTGCAACAAACTGTTTAGTTCCGATTCTGACCATCTCAGGATACTGATTTGAAAGGTCATTTCCCTCTGTATGCCTTCCCAGAAAAGATGTTCTATTTCCTCTATGAAAAACCATTCTTAACAAAAATGTCTCAGATGAAGGAACATGGTAATCTTCAAATGCTATATCATTTCAAAAAAATATTTTTGGATAATCATTTAATGGAATTCTAACTCCTAAAGTTGTCTAAGCCTCCCTCTGATACCAACTATAATGCCCTGGACGTAAACCCTACATAATATTGAATTAAATGAATAATTCACATTGGGGATCTTTTCAGGATTAGAGTTTTAGAGAATTAGAATATAACTATTACATCTAAAAAGATTACAAAGTAGACACTTCGACTAAGTTTCCATAGAAAAAAAAAACTCCTAAAAAGAAACATGTCTAGTTCAATGTTTTATATAGCATGACATTCCACTGATCCCATCCTTGACCATATTCAACATTAAGTCCTGTGAAAAACATTTCAAAAAAACTTGGGGTGAGGATAAAATGCCATGTAAGGGATACACAAATAATGAAAATAGTTAGTTTATCAAAACAACAAGTAAACTATGTATACTTTATCAAAGTAATACTTTTCACCTTTATGAAGTCGTAAATACTCTTCACTAAAATAAAAGATCATTACATAACCTTTTTTAACCAAAATATTACAATAAAACCCATATAAAGATCACATAACATATAAAGGTAACTTGGGACATAAACATACTTAACTAGAATAACCATACGGTCGACTTCCACACATATCTCTTAATGGAATAGCCATATGGCCAACTTCCATACATACTTAATGGAATATCCATATTGCTGAATTCCATATCCAATTCATTGGAGGATATAACGTAACCACCTGTCCTGGTATTCACAACACCACCCGTCATATGGTTTATCACGTAACCACCCGTCAAATGTCCATGTACCATTATAAAAAACATGAGACATAAAACAAATATAATGTAAATAAAACAATTCCACACTTTGATCACAATATATCACTTAAATATAATGACATAGCAAATACATTATAAAAACCATTTTCAATACCAAAATACATAAAAGAGTATATGGTATTTATTTCATTTTTAAAAAAACATTACGGCTTGTTCAGGAAGCCAAAGACCAAATAATACTCGCGGCGGCGGAAAAGGTCGTTTTCACTACGTACGTTAAAAGAAAGATTTCTTTTTGTCATTTTGTAAAATGATTCGTAGAAAAAGATTCCTTTTGTATAAAAGTAAAAGTCAAAGGGGATTATACACTGTATAAAAGAATGTTGTGTATAAAACGGAATATGCCTCAATGAAAGGAGATTCAGACGAAGTCCTTTACCTCGGGTCCGACTTGACTCGATCGTTCTTTAACATTCCTAAATAATAAACTTGAGTTAATTTCTATTTTCTTAAGAATTTTCTTCGAGTTCATTATTAATTTTATATCACTTATTTCCATGTTATAAAAATTATGTAATTATTTAAGTTAATAATGCTTGTTTTGTCGATATTTGCTTCTTAAGTCGAAAGTGGACTTCTTACAATTACATGTTGTTCATGTGGTCAAATGTTCTTTATATCCATAATGAAATTCCTGATATGGATATCATATATATAATATATATCCATAATATACATGTATTTATAGTATTACATAATCATTTAGAGGTAAGAAATGAAATTCACCGTTCATGGAGACGGTAAGCCATACGTACGCATGAACTCTACATTCATTTCTTTGTCATATTAATTGAATTAAAACTACATGAGAGGTATGTATATTTTAATTCCCGAATTATATTCATCATTTAGATGTATCATTCATCATATATATCCATTATATACATGTACTTTTAATAGTACATTACATTTAGGGATAAGAAATGAAATGCACCGTTCATGGAGACGGTAAGTCGTACGTACGCATGAACGCTACTTTCATTTCTATATCATACTTTAATGGAATGAAATAATAATATATAGAGGTGTATTATAATTCCATTATAAAATCATATATAATAACATTAAATCCATCATTTATACGTCCCACATATGGCATTAACGAATCAAATCACTTTGAGTGGGCGGTAGTCCGCACTTCCTTAAATGAAGATATCACGTTTACCCATAATGGAAACCATAAAGGTATGCCAAAAATGAAAAATACAGAATCTTAAGGAAAACATAAACATATTATATATGATATATAAATATAGTTTCATATTAATGTCCACCATTGAAGGTGTTAAAAGAATGTTTAACAATCATCGTTTCGGGAGGTAGAAATTCGCCATCCACGGAAAGTCTATGTTCTTTAACAATTATATGTAGGTGTGTGTAAGTGTAGCTCGAATAATTCTTATAAAAACATACTAGTATACTGAGGATATTTTATTTGTTACAAAAGAAAAGAATAAAAATAGTTTAGGGGGTTGGAGAAGCAAAATAAAACAAAAGGACTCAAGTGAAGATATTACCTTAAAATCGGGTAACTCCCTTTGGTTTGAGCTCAAAGGCTTACTTGGGAAGACTTATGCACAACGTGAGGATTCAAGGAGTAAGAGGGGGAATTGGAGAGAAAAATTGGGTAGATTTTGGCTGAGTCAATGGATTTGGGAGTGTGGGTAAGGTGGTAGAGGTGGGGGCCTTTTATAAGGGGAGAGGAGGGGCACTCTTGGAATGTAAGGAAAAGTAACTTTATTTAGAAATGATATTCGGATTTAAGAGGTCCCACATTGATATAATTCGAGGATAAGGTGATAAGGGTCCGAAATACACTCATACAATAGGTTTTGGACATGTTTAGGTCTTAGATATTACATTATCATTCCATTTTATTTAAATCATTAAATAATGAGGTCATCGTTGCGTCATCATGATGTCATAAATAATTTAATTTATTTAATGTCTAAAAATTATAAAAAAAAACTATGATGTAGGAAATCTTTTTACCTTTACAAATACTTTTTATAGTAAAAACTATGACTTTTATAACCCCATGTAAAATTATTTTTAGTAAAACATTTCATGTTTGTGTCATTTTTTACTTTAACATTAAATAAAAGGTATTTATGTCATTTTCCAACCAAAGTGGATCCATGGGGTCCCCAAGTTTACCCATGGATTATTTTGGTCGGCCATGACACATACAATGAGGGTAGGACATGTTTCTAGGTCATTTCATTTTATTAAATCATTATTCTTACCTTAAACTACACTAATTACCTCTAATTGCGATTAAGATCTTAAGAGTTATTATTCACCAAAAAATTATTTTAATCTCATTGAACCACGTTTTACTTCTTAATGACAACCATGTATGTCGTATTTTTGAAATTCAAAACACAGAAGTGGTAAAATTTCATTTAAACGAAAAATCAGTTTTTATAAGTACCACTTAGTGGTTTCACAATTCATCAAAAATTGATGTTTTTCCGAAATATACCAAAAATTCACGCTAAGATATATTTGATATTCCGAATTCAAAATTGAAGTATATTTTAAAAAATTCAAAAAATGTAAGTCACATTAATTAATTTAATAATTAATTCCCGCTTTCATGACAAATAGCGTGTTTTTATGAAACAATAAGTATCAAAAGATTGACACTAGTTTAAGTCCGATTTCAAATTCAAATTAATTCCAACGACCAATATTGGATTTAATGGTAAAAATATTTTCTAATTTCACTTTAAAACCAATTCAAATTATAAGCTAATAATATAAATAAATTATATTAAAAAGAGTTTTTGAATTAAAATACAACATTTTATACTATTAATTTAAAAATGAACTTTATCGGAAAGATACCAAAAATTTACACAAAGTAAATTTTGATGTCCCGATTCTAAAGAAGAGTTATATTTTGTCCAATAGAATTTATAATATTGATCAAAACTATATTTAATGACAGTTCTTCTTCAAAAGGTGATAGGTGAACCCTTAGTGAAAATTAGGGTATAAATTCCTAAAATTGAATTCATTCTGTATTTTAATCCTTTATCATTTATTGGATAAATGTAAAATCATTTAAAAAACATATATAATCATATTTTAGTTATTTCTATCCATTCCCGCCAATACAACGACTATGTGTTAACTACCATTTAAAATAATATTATTTTATTACTAGTGTGCAACATAAGATTTCAAAGAAACTCTTTGTTGCGAATCGGGTACGCTATCGAACATAGAAAACCCTTTTAAAGTAAAATTAATATTTATTTCATAAATATTAATAAATACAAAATTTTTTATTCATTATTTACCAGGGATATTACATTAGCTTCTATTCAGATGACAAAAAAATAGAATATCTTTTTAATGTTTTCATATTATTTTTTGAATTTTCCAAAAATAAATTTTTAAATTTTCCCTTTTCCAGCAGATATTAAGTTCATTCTATGTGAATCCCAGCATTCTGATTTCAACATGGTCCTAAAATTTTGGATCTGAACACTAGTTAAAATGTTAGAAAAAACCCATAAGGGTGTTTACTGAACATACCAAAAAAAATATATACCTTTAATTTTGGGCTCTCTGTGCCTCCGAATCACGTGACGTTAGAGTGTGTGGTCTCAGAATAATTTCATAAAGAAAATTTTACATGGAAATTCTGTGACATTACATTCACCCAACCTTGGGGATTTACTTCTCTGAATACAATAAAATTTAGACAAACTAATGGCAGTACTGATCAATAATCTGAGTCAACTGCTCCCATATGCACTTTTGGATATTCCCAAGATACCAGCAAACACACTGCAGAGGAATCAACCGTCCATGTAGGAACCTCTTTAATCGGTCCTCTATCTCCATGGGAACTCCGCAAACTTTTTCCCATTGTGAATGTCCAACTCCCACATTTTTGATGTCTTGTGATGCGTCATGAACTTTTCATCTCATCTGTGACACATAGAAACCATCTTGCTCACTTGGAATCTATGGGGGAGAGCTAGGTGGTACACCACCTTGACAACTCTTCTTAGGATCTGAAAAGGTCTATTAATCCTCAGATCTAGCTTGGCGCCCTTTACCAATATCAATAACACTTGTAGGGGTGAGACTTGAATGTACACATGGCCACCCTCCTCAAACTCCAAGGGTATTCATCTCGTATCGGTATAAAAATTATTCTTTCTCCGTGCAGTCCTCATCTGCTCCTAGATGATCTATACCTTCTCAGTGGTTGTCTGTACCAACTACGGACCCATGAGTGCCAACTCCCTAGGGTTTTTCCAACATATGTGTGATCTACAAGGACTCCCATACAAGGACTCAAATGGTGACATGTTGATGGTGGAGTGATATCTATTGTTGAAAACGAACTCCACCAAAGGAAGGTGGTCCTCCAAGAAATGAAAAAAGTTAAGGACACAAAGAAAAATCATTTTCTTTTAGGGTATGTATGGTCCACTCTACTTGATCATCCATTTGTGGATGAAAAGCTATGCTCAATAATAGTTGAGTCTTGAATGCCTCCTGCAATCCCTTCTATAGCTGAGATGTAAAACATGCATCCATGAATAAGATTATAACTTTAGGAAGACTAAGGAGTTGCACTATCTTCTGGATGTAGAGGCATCCCAAGACCTCTAACTATCCCTGAATCACGGACAGGAAGGAAGTGAGCCAATTTTTTGACTCGAACAATGATCACCCAGATAGGGTTGTTTCCCATGATGTATCTGGAAACCATGTCACAATGTCGCCTAATATACCTTCCAATTTCCACTCTGCTTCTTCGATTGGTTTGGAAAATTCGGCTGGAACCTGATGCTCGACCTTCTCTTGTGTATAAGTGAGGCTTCGTGAAACGAACTCAGCCACAAGATTTCTTCATCCCCCGCTACTATTACTGACGTCAGAGGTCCTGGTAAATTTTCTCTACTATAGGATATACCTCCATGGGGGATGTATGGAACTCCTTACACACCTCCTCCCACAACATCACTTTAACTCGAGTGCACCGTCAGAAAAATACAATCTTCTTGCCACCAATCAAAAATCCATCAGGAGATCATCTTGAGGATAAATAAGTACTCTAGGCCTCAGATTCAACATCAACCTAATGTGCCTTATTTATTCTTTGTAACAATGGGGGAGTAATAGTCATCGACTACAGTTAAGAATCTCCACTTTCATCCACGAAGTATATATGTATTTTTCCCAACTACTATGTTTCCACACTTAGCTACTGCAAACTGGTCCTCCTTCTAAGCACATCTTCCACCACGTTACCTTTTCTATGAGTATTGACTATCTCATATTTATATCCATGGAGGACCTCAATCCATCGACATTGTCTCGGGTTTGGGTTCATCCACGAGAATTTATACCTTAGATTCTTGTGGTTGGAGTAAACCATAATCCATCAACAATCAAGTAGTTATGCCACTTCTTCATGGAAAAAATAGTAATGCTAACTACATGAAGTGGGTTGGTTTTGCTAATGCTTCCACAACTGGAAAAAGAAATTGGTGATCACTACTAGATCATGCATCAAGACAGAACCTAGTCTAGTCCCTGATGTGTTGTAGTAAACCACATATCCAACGCCCACCCCAGGTAGTATCAAGATGGGTGCACTAGTCAATCTCTATATTAGCTCCTAGAAACTATACTTACATTTCTCAATACATAGGAAGGTCTCATCCTTCCATGACAAAGCAGATAAGGGTGTTGCTACTCTGGATAAAATAGGCATGAACCTACGATAGTAACCATCCATCCACAAGATCCTATGCACCTTAGTCACACTCTAGGGAGGTTCCCAAGAAAGCACCACCTCTATTTTCACTGGATCCACCGAATCACTATCCTATGAGATGATTTGTCCATAAAATATGACATTATGAATCCCAAAATAAAACTTCAAGAGATTCTCAAAATGATTGTTCTCTGAGAGTGTATCTTGGACTATCAATAGGTGTGTAGCATGCTCCTCTTCTGATGCTATGTACACTAGGATGTCATCGATTTTGACCACAATTAACTAGTCGAGGAATGTTAGGACGATCCTATTCATGAGGACCATGAACACTACTAGGGTATTGGTATGCCAAAAGGCATCATCAAGAACTCATACTATCCATACCAACACATAATGGCTATCTTCAGTACATCCTCATCCAATACCTAAATATATAGATAGCCTAATGTGAGTTTTATCTTTGAGAACAACTTTCCTCCCATCAGTTGGTATATGGGGTCATCAATTCTAGGAAGTGGATAAAAAATTTCATGGTCACCTGGATCAGTCACTGGATGTACACACACAACCACAAAGTTAGGAATGCTTTTTTTGGAAAAAATCACCATGGCAGACCATGAAAACATGCAGGGCCTTACAAACCCCTAATACTAAAAGTCCATTAGATGTATCCTTAGAGTTCAAAGCTGATAGAGAGACATATGATATGATAGTGTGGATTTCATTATCGTACCGCGGCACAAGTTGATCCAAAATTCAAACTCGGTGTGAAGAGGATCTCTAAGAACATCCTTAAGAAATACAACATTATACACATCCACCACTATAGATATGATTAGACTCCTGTCATCCACTAAACTGAATGTGTGGCCAGACAACTAGGTAGTGGTAGACAACACCCTCCTCTGAGAAACTATGTCCGATGTGGTAAGGTTCTCCTTTTCATCCTTGAAGAAAAACCTAGTCCCATATCTATAGGCACACCACACAGTATTCCAAAAACAGTCGATATAAGCATGGACTGTGGATAACCGGTCTATAATCAAGATAAAATTTTAAATCCTCAATGTTGCTACTAGGAGATCCCAACCGAGGCTCTAACCTGATTGAGTATGCTCACACTACCATCACATGTGTGTAATTATCGAATCATCTCATGTAAAATTCTATATAATTAAGGATCATGCCAATGGCTCCACCATATTCTCTGAGATCCGATCGATATTCATGTCAATGAAAGAGTGACTAGCCCCTATGTCTACAATAATAAGAGCTAGGGTGGAGATTAAATAGATCATACATCAGATAATCTATTGAATGTTGTGGTAAAAATCGTCCCTTTTTAGGAGGTTAGATCGTTCTTGTTTAGGAAACCCCTAAGGATGAGGTGGACCACATGGATTTGTGGATGAATCACCTCAAACTGATGCCCATAGCATGCCACATAGCCAGCACCCCTACCACATCTGCTCCCATACATACCTCCTTTGTCAAACTGTTTCCTCTTCCTTAGAGGTCCCTCAATCATCTACCTGCCATTTTTATGGTAGGTGAGGCAGTTACATTCCATGTGTCCATGCCCTTCACATGCAAAGAAATTCTTGGAAGCCAACTAGATCCCACTAGACTGGGAGCCCCACACTTTCGACCCTGAGTCCTGTGGTTGGAATCAATATGACCTATCCTGCTTGGGCCCACATGTGTGATGTTTTTTATCTTCTGAACACTCCACCGTCTATTGTTTGTGGGTGACTCTAGCTGTCGGTGCCTACTACTGAAAGAATATCTCCGCTCAATGGGCTCTCTCCAGCACCTCGTTCTGGGTGGGAATGCTGAGAGACAAAAAAATTACCTTGATCTCCCACATGAGTACATGATCAAAGTTTCAGGCCCTAAAGAAATGTTTTCATACCATGTCTGTATATTAAAGAATTTTCTTGGTGAACCTCACTATGTAACCATCAACCGTCATGCTACATTGCTGAAGGTGAAGTAGCTTCTGAATGTGCACAGAGTGCAAGATCTTGGAGAAAAACACTTCCTAGAAAATCCTCTCAAAGTCTGGCCAGGCGAGGGTTGCCACATTTTTTATCTAGGTGTCCAATATCTACCATCTACCTACTGATCCTTGCAGAATTATCATTGAAAATATCTCCACATGGTTAAGTTGTGTCCTTACTAAGTGGAAGAAACACATCACAACCTCTATCCAATCCTTAGAAACCTAAGGATCTATCTCACCAATTAACCTGGGAGGTCTTTATCTCTAAAACATGTTTAGGGAATTGAGATTTGGAACATCTTGTGCCAAAACAAATGGAAATAATGGAAGTCGATGCAGACCATTGAGTGTTGGTAGCACAGGTACACCACCTGATAGGGCCATATCATGCACTGGTCTATCAATATATGAACCTTTTCTGGGAAATCTGTCCTCACAGCCATGTAACAGGATCCCGATTGGTCATCCACATGGAGGAATCCTAAAATAGATAATGATGTAACATAGTCTGAAGGTTACACTTGATGATCTAAATTTTATATAAATGAAACTAAAGAGATACTTAGGCGACAAATGTTTTCATGTATTGATATGAAAAAAATAATTCAAGGTCCTAGTTTATGTTTGCAATAGGCCATACACCAACCCTAGACTCCCCAAATCTGATTGTTGTACTCGAAACACATTACCCTATTTCCCCAAAACAAAACAAAGAAACTTGTTCATTGTGGTATGTTTTTCCATCCTCTAACCAATTTTTCACCACCCGCGCCCCCAGGGCCTGTGTTGGGACATCCCCAATTAGGCCTCTCGAAGGCCAGGTTTCAGTGACTCACACTAAAGAAGTCAACCTGCAAGTGTGAGGCATTTTTCAGAGAACATGTATGCAAACACAAGACAATCCGAATCATAATAAAATGAAAGGGGAAAAACAAGTATACTAAAACATGACTCTGTACAATGTACAAGTGAAAGCAAGTGGGCTAGAATTAAAATCCATAAAAAATAATTGAATCACAAATGTTTGAAAAAGAGAACAGATGGACATCCACAAAAAACCCCACACGATCGTAAGAGTATTGAAGCTACTGGGAGGATAAGTAAAATGTCATGTCCTCTAGGTATTACTGGGACCCACCTAGTCCTAGGCCATTCGGTCCACCATCTAAGTGTCAATCAGCCATGTCTCATTGGGCTCATTGGGTCTCATTCCACCAAGGACACAATAAAAGTGTAGATTGTCATCATGAGACATGACACAGATGGGCGAGTCATGTGCAGTGGTGAGTAACATGAAACTCAGTAGGGATCCAGAAACAATAATGAATTTCTGCCAAAAAATCCTCAATGTATAGCACGAAGAACAATTCAACTCATATCATGTATACATTTCGGGTAGTGATAGAAGATTCATCAGTCAAATCATCAAACACATCAACTATTGGAGAATTCCTCCACTTTCAAATAATGTTGATATGCCTTATCACAAAAAAGACTCGTCTCACTAACCTAGTACTATTTTGGTACTCATCCCTTGTGAGTACCATGGGTTTGTTGGTTCACATAGAGCTACCCCCAACCATGGGAATATGGGGTCACACAAGGCCACATTCCACCATAGCTGAACTGAGGTACTCATCCTGATGAGTAAAGTGGGTCTTCCGGGTCACACATAGCCAATTCCCACTATAGACATGTCAGGTCATATTAAGAAACTTCCCACACGGTCATTGTCGAGTAGTCTTTAGGTCTCAGTCGACCGTAGGATTTTGTATGTAGCGCTCATAGGAGAACTGAACATCAATCCATTCATTGCATCTCATCGTCCATGAAAGTCACCACAATTCATACCAAAAGATATGCCTGATCAAGAGGTTCCCATTGCCGTAAAATTATCTTCAATAGTACACGTTTTTTTCATGTTACATGTGTTTTAGTAAACAAGCGTCTGGTTGTGACAAGGCCCAGACCGACATGACCAACTCGGCCTCGGGGTCACATATAGCCCAGTTTAACTAGATAGACTAAAACTGATCTGGTTCAGGCTATGATCAGATTGGTCTGTCCTGACCAATGTGACAGGCCTAATAGGCCTCACCTGATCTGGCCAGGTTTGGGTGATGGTCGAGCCCTCTAGGTCGCCCAGCGACCTTGTCTAGTATGTCGTGTCCCGATGGGCAGAACACAAAGGACGAGGCTCCATCCTAATGGCAATGGTCTGGCCTATCAATCCATGGGTCCGGTCCGTTGGGCTACAGGTCTGGCCCATTTGGCCACAGTGACTGCCCAACATGCTGGGTTGGGTGTGTGGCCAGTAAACCCTAGCCCGATCTGCTTGGGGCAGACAGGAGGGGCGCTGCCGGCCGGGATGCGGCAACCTACCATGTTCCGCATCTGCATGCCCCACGGACGCGGGGATTTGACTCTTGCCATAGATGATGACCGCGGATTCTAGTGCCTAAGTGACCAGGAAGTGGATCACCCCCCCCCCCCCCCCCCCATACGCCATGCTCACCTGGCGTCGCGTTACCCTGTAGCTATCACAGACTTCTTGCTACGACCTCCGTCTACCGTGGTGCACCTACATGAATGCCACTGACTTCCTACACATCTAGAAAGGGAACGAGGACTCTGATAATGCCGTAGTTCCGGTTTGATCCACCCATTTACTCGGTCGTCTTTCGTTGTTGCTGCATAGATAGGGGTGTTCTAGAGAAAACACATTATGTAGGCCACCAGAGTTGCTCTTGTTGAGTCAATAAGGTTTTCCTTATGACTTTTCCATTCCTTTTGTTTTGAAAATCACAAACACCTTATCTTTAAGAAAATTGCTTTTATAAGGAAAATTGCTTTTATAAGGAAAATTGTTTTTATAAGGAAAATTGCTTTCTTAAGGAAAATCGCTTTTATAAGAAAAATTATCCTTATCATATTTTCATCCATATTTTTCTTAAGTATGAGATTCAGATTCATTTTCTCGGAATCGTTGAAACTTTGATATAAAGCATTCTGTTTTAGGATTTGGATTCTGGACAAGAACTATAAGGAAGTTTCATTCCGAATTCCGGATATGAACTCTGACTAAGTTCTATTCCAGATTCAGTATATGAATTCTGAAGAAGAATTCTCATTACGAATTCTAATGAATAAATCCCATTCCGAATTCTCATTACGAATTCTGAAGAAGAATTCTTATTCAAAATTCTAATGAAGAAATCCTATTCCGAATTCTCATTACGAATTCTGAAGAAGAATTCTTATTACGAATTCTAATGAAGAAATCTCATTCAGAATTCTCATAACGAATTCTGTAGAAGAATTCTCATTATGAATTCTAATGAAGAAATCCCATTTCGAATTCTCATTACGAATTCTGATGATGAATTCTCATTACGAATTCAGATGAAGAATTCTCATTCCGAATTCACCTATTAAACCGAATCTGATTATCTTTGTTTTATACACTCTGAATTTATTCACTCCGAACCTTCACTCCGAAGTTTTCATACCGAACTTTTATGATAAGAATTAAAACGATGTCGTACATTCTGTTACACTTGTTTGTTATAAAATGATGTCGTCTGTTTTGTTAAAAACTAACCGTTGTCTAAGTGACACGTGTACAGGTCCCTCCGATCTTTAAGGAAAATATGACCGTTGGAGAAGGAGCCGACCTTACCTATAAATAGGAGCTCATTTGAAAGAGCTCGGGGCTGATAGCTGATGAAAGTGATGAAAGGATGAAAAATTTGCTTGAAGTGATTTCTAGAGAGAGAGGCTCTTATTAACTCTCAAAGCTTCGTGCGACTCCGAATGTTAGTGATTATATTCGAGGGCTTCCGGGGATAGGAAGACAGAGGTTTCCAACTACCTTAATGTTCGAGGGCTTTCTTGCTGAGGAAGACAGAGGTTGCCGACTACCTTAAAGTTTGAGGGCTTTCTTGCTGAGGAAGACAGAGGTTGCCAACTACCTTGAAGTTGAGGGCTTGCGGGGATAGCAAGACAAAGACTCCGATCTTCGTATAGAGGGCTTACCCTAGTGTGGGTAAGACAGACTTGCTTGAAAGTATTAATCAAGGGACCATTATCCAAGGTTGTTGGATACCCTTCTATTTGGGTTAAAAGACTTATATTTTGTTACTAGTAGTTCTAATACTTGTTTTTATTTCCGCTGCATTTTGTATTATAAGGAATGTATAACTTTCTTATACTTCCTTATTTTTACTCTGATTCATTTAGATTCTATACTCTTTAAGGTAGAATCTCATATTGTAATTGTTTGTTAAGTTTCAATCTCTGGAACCATATTTCCAGAACCTACTTTTGGAATCACTTTCCAAGTTTAGTTCGGTATTAGAGGTGTTGTGAATTAGCTTAGTTTAACTTTGTTAAACTTAGACTTTTCCTTTACTTAAGGAAACTATAGTTATTCATAACTAACATTAAAGGTTCCAAATGAATTTTTAAAGTATACAATTCACCCCCCTCTTGTATATTGAGCATCTCATACTATATTTCGATCCTATAATTGGTATCAGAGGTTGGAAACCTCTTACTCTATTCCAATCTTACATTTGGTATCAGAGCAGGTTACTGAAATACTTGTACTCCCATACATGTTTTTCTTTCTCACTTTATCCTTCCGAACTTTTTCATTCCGAATTTGTCCTTTCCGAACTTTTCCCATTCCAAACTTTGTTATTACGAATCTTTTGCTACTAACAAGTTTGTGTGCAATGTTATTTTTAGTATGGCAGGAATTAATGTTGGATCTATTGAAAATCTAAATCCTACAAGACCACCTATATTTGATGGTATTGACTATGAATACTGGAGAGATCGTATGAAGACATTTGTTATCAATACTAGACTAGACAACTTTGTCATACTTACTGGTGATTATAAAATTCCTGATAAGGAAGTCAGAACCATTACTAACCAGGAAAAGCAAGAATATCAACTCAACTATAAGGTACGCAATACTTTACTATGTTCAATGACCAGAAATATATATATCCAAATTTCTTCTTGTGAAGCAGCTAACTGTATATGGAAGAAGTTAGAGGTTACACACTTTGGGACTTCTAAAGTTATTGAGACTAGAAGAGCTATGCTGAGAGCTGAATATCATGGATTCAATATTCCTTATGGAGAACCTATCTGTAATGTTCAGCAAAGATTTATGACTATCATCAACAGTCTACAATCTATGGGAGAGAAAGGTTTAGATGATGAAGTTCTTCTGGAAAAGATAATTGATATTATACCCAATGAGTGGGAATCCAAGAGAACATCTATAGGTGAGAACATGAAGGTCACTCAAATTACTCTTGATGAATAATTTGGAACTCTTCTACAACATTAAACAAGACTGAAGAGAGATGCTGACAACATCAAGAAGAAGAATGGAAATGGTACTGTTGCTTTTACTACAACGTCGAATCAGATGAAAGATAAGACTCATGAGAGAGTAACCAGATCCAAGTCTAAGAAAGTCATTTTCAATCCGAATCTAGTGAGAGTGAAGTCTCAGAAAATGAATTAGCCAATCTTGCTCGAAGGATGAACCAGATAGCTGGGCAGAGAAACTTTCAATCCAAGTATAAGAAAAAGGACAGGAAAGATAAGAAAGATGGATAAGTTACTTGTTATGAATGTAAAAGAGCTGGACATATTAGACCAGATTGCCCTATGCTCAAAAAGAAAGAAAGGATGGAAAGACATTCAGACAGGAACAGAAAGAAGTATTATAAAGCTAAAGCTAAGAAAGTTCTGAAATCTAATGACACCTGGAGTGCCAATTGTGGTGACTCTTCAGATGAATCTTCTGATTATGAATCTTCAGGACAGAAGAATCTTGGTCTTATAACCAGATTACCTATTGATAATCATTGTCTTATGGCTATGGTACGAAATGCTGAATAATTGACCAATGTTTCTTTAAATCCTAATGATAGTAAGTATTATAACTCTTCTGATGAAGAATCATCTTCTGATGAGGAAAATACTTTACCTACTTATGAAGAAGTCTCTAGGTTTGCTTAACTTCTTGAGATTGAGAATTCCAAACTCAACAAGAAACATGATAAGGCAAATTCTAGGAATTCTATTCTTACAAAAGAGATATCAGATCTTTCTAAAGATCTTGATAAGAAAAATGCTGATTTTGAAAATATTTCAAAAAATCTTGAGGAAGTACGTTCTAAGAAGAACAAACCTTCTAAAGAGTTAGAAAATGTAATTTCTAATAAAAATGTTTTCGAGCCTAACTCTATTTCAAAAACTAATGATTTTGAGGATAAAAACATGGTTTTAAAACTCAAGTCCGAAATTTTTTCCTTAAAGAAGTGTTTATCAAACTTTACCCATGGTAAGGAAAATTTTGATAAGATGTATTCCCAAATACGACCTTTAAGAAATAAATCCGGATATGGTTATACCCATGAAAAACCAGTTTTCAGTAACAATTATTTTGTTCCTCAAAGTGCCCCATTTTGTACTAAATGTCAATGTGGAGGTCACTGGGCAAAAATTTGTTCCTTAAATAAAACCCAATCTCGAGGTTTTCACAAAGCTTACTTTTCTAAGAAAATATGGATACCTAAAATTTTATTGTCTGGAAATCTCGGATCCAAACAAGTTTGGATTCCGAAAGTCTAATTTTCTTCTTGATTTCAGGATAATAAAGAAAGTACCATCAATAATACATGGTACATGGATAGTGGATGCTCCCGGCACATGACTGGTAACAAAAGATTTTTTGAAAAGATTATCAAAACGAAAGGAGGAAAGGTATCTTTCGGAGACAATGCTAAGGGAGAGATTGTTGGTATTGGTAATATTGTTCTTTTATGTAAAACCTTGATTTCAAATGTTCTTTTTGTTAAAGGTCTTAAGAACAACCTCATTAGCATAAGTCAGTTATGTGATGAAGGTTACCTTGTGAATTTTAGGAATGATAAATGCTTAGTTCACAATTCCAAGGAAGAATTTATTCTCTCAGCCAATAGGCAAGAGAATGTCTACACTTTGAATCTAGAAGACCTCAAGAGCCAAGATTTACCTTGCCTAAGTGCAATGGAAGATCATTCTTGGTTATGGCATAGAAGAATAGGACACTGTAATATGAGAAACCTATGTAAAATCTCTAAGAAGAAACTAGTTAAGGATCTACCGGAGCTTAGATTTGATTCTTCTAAAGTTTGTGATCCTTGTCAATATGGATAGCAACATAAATCTAGTTTTAAGTCAATCGGTGAAGTCTCAACAACCGATGCATTACAGTTAGTGCACATGGATCTTTTTGCTCCAACACAAACTGGAAGTATTAGAGGCAAATACTATGTGTTTGTTCTAGTTGATGATTACACTAGATTTACTTGGGTCAATTTTCTTGCAAAGAAATCTGAAGCTTTTTCTTATTTCAAAAGTTTTAGAGCTCAAGTTAAAAATGAGAAAAACCTTCCATTGAAAACTATTCATAGTGATCATGGAGGAGAATTTCAAAATTCTGATTTTGAAACTTTTTGTAGTAAGAAAGGTATTACTCACAATTTTTCAGCACCTAGAACTCCTCAACAGAATGGTGTAGTTGAAAGAAGAAATAGAATTCCTCAAGAGATAACTAGAACCAGGTTGAGTGAATATTCTATTGCTAGAAATTTCTGGGATGAAGTTGTAAGTACTGCTTGTTATACTATAAATCAAGTTTTGATTAGACCTTTTCTTAATAAAACTCCTTATGAGTTATGGAATGGTAGAAAACCAAGACATTCCTACTTCAAGGTTTTTGGTTGCAATGTATTCATTTTGAATACTAAAGATAACTTACATAAATTCGCACCAAAATCAGATTAAGGGATTTTCTTAGGTTATTCCACAACCTCTAAGTCTTATAGAGTTTTTAATAAAAATACTTGTACTATTGAGGAAACAGTGCATGTGAAATTTGATGAGTCTGATCCTTTTGTTTTTAAACCATATCAACTTACATCTTCAGATGTGTTTTTAAAAACTGATTATCAACCTTTCATAGAAGAACCTTCTGATAAGGAAATTATTCAAGAAGATACTTCTGAAACATTTACCCCAGAATACTTTCTACCCTATGTTGATGAACAGGTTTTACAAAACCAAAATCAGGTGTTTCTTAAGAATCATCCCAGTGATAGTATCATTGGTGATGTAAATCAACCTGTAAGGACTAGAAGTTCCTTAAGAAATGAAGTAGAACATCTAGCATTTCTTTCCCAATTAGAACCTAAAAGCACAGATGAAGCTTTAGGTGATGATGATTGGATCAAAGCAATGCAAGATGAACTAAATGAATTCGAAAGGAATAAAGTCTGGACCTTGGTTGAAAGACCTAAGGAAACTTCTGTTATTGGAGTAAAATGGGTTTGCAGAAATAAATGTGATGAAAATGGAGTCATTGTTAGAAATAAAGCTAGACTTGTTGCTAAAGGCTATAATCAGCAAGAAGGAATAGACTATGAAGAAACCTATGCTCCAGTAGCTAGACATGAATCTATCCGTATTCTACTTGCTTTTGCAGCATTCTTTAATTTCAAAATTTATCAAATGGATGTGAAATGTGATTTTCTTAATGGTTATGTTCAAGAGGAAGTTTTTGTTGAACAACCTCCTGGCTTTGAAGATACAAAACATCTGGATCATGTTTTTAGACTTACCAAAGCTTTGTATGGCCTTAAACAAGCCCCACGAGCATGGTATGATAGACTCACTGGATTTTTGCTTCAAAATAACTATCTTAAGGGAAATTCAGATCCAACCCTTTTTATAAATAAAGATAAGAAAAATGTTTTGATTGTTCAAATTTATGTTTATGACATTATATTTGGTTCAACTCAGCAATCTTTGACTGACACTTTTGCTAGTCTAATGAAATCTGAGTTTGAAATGAGTATGATGGGTGAGTTAACATTTTTCCATGGTTTTCAAATTTCTCAAAAACCAGAAGGAACCTACATATCTCAACATAAGTATATTAAAGATCTTATTAAAAAGTATTGTTATGACAACACTAAAAGTATAAGTACTCCCATTGTTACCTCAAACACTTTAGACCTTGATGAAGCTGGGAAACCAGTAGATCAAACATCTTTTAGAGGTATGATAGGATGTATACTTTACTTAACAACTAGTCGACCAGACGTAATGTTTTCAGTATGCTTATGTGCAAGATATCAATCCAATCCTAAGGAATCTCACTTAAAGGCAATAAAAATAATTTTTCGATACCTTAAGGGAATCATGGATCTAGGATTATTTTATACTTCTAGAAATGATTTTGTTCTAAAAATCTATTCTGATTCTGACTTTGGTGGATGTAGAATGGATAGAATGAGTACATCCGGAACTTGTCATTTCTTAGGAGATTCTTTAGTTTCTTGGTCCTGCAAGAAGCAACATTCTGTAGCACTTTCCACTGCAGAAGCTGAATATGTAGCAGCTGGAAGTTGTTGTGCACAAGTGTTGTGGATGCAACACACACTCACAGACTATGGCTTGAGTTTTACTAAAACTCAAATATTGTGTGATAACACAAGTGCCATTGCCCTATGTAAAAACCCTGCACATCACTCTCGTGCAAAACACATAGACATTAGGCATCACTTTCTTAGGGATCACACACTTAAAGGAGATATTATTCTTCAGTTTATCGAAACGCAAGATCAACTAGCTGATATTTTCACAAAATCTTTGCCTTCTGATAGACTTGAATATATTAAACAGATGTTAGGAAAGATAACCGCAAGGTAATCTTTCTTAATTAACTTTCTGTTGAAAATTTCTCCTTATAGTAATAAACTCCTTTTCATAGGGGGAGTACATTTGATTGTTTGTTTAACAATGTTTTTCAAAATTTGTTTTCAAACTTTTCGGAATGAATATTCCCGGAATGGAACTTCTGGAACTAAAATTTTCCAAATTGGACATTCTCGTACAAAACACTTCTAGAATGGAAGTATTCGTATTGGAAATTTCCAGAATGAAAATTTACGTACTGGCAGTTTCATAACCAGATATTTTTGTTTTTCGTACTAACATTTTTCGTAATGTATTTTTTTTCGTACTAAGTTCTTCGTACTGTTTTTCTTCTTAAGTTTGTTTTTCGTACTACGTTTTTCGTAATCAGTTTTTCGTACTATGTTTATTTTTCATAGTTATATTTTTGAGAAATCTGCCATTACGAATAATCCTCCTAAGCCAATCCGAAAGGTATGGTTACCCTACTCAAGTCTTCATAGTCATATTTTATTTGCTGAAATTTTCTTGTATTATGATTTTGGATTATAGTTTTCTTAACTCTTTGTTTTAATAAAATCCTCAAAAAGATCGGATTCAAGCTTCAAACCGTCAGATCTCATCTCATCTCATTCCAACCGTTAGATTAACCATGGAAGGTGAACCGTCATCTCGTTGCCTATATAAAGGGGACCCAAATACTCGTCCCACATCGATCTCAAAGCTCTCGCATCCCGAATCTCTGCCTCTATGATTTAAGGTCGTTCCGAACTTCAGTCTTCTCCGTTCCGAACTTCTCAGAGAACTTCAGATCCGAATGTCTGCGGAGTTAGCATCTCAAGAAATGTCATCTACTAAGCCTATTTCTCAGTGGTTAGTTTACAGAGAAAGGTTAGTTCATCCGGTTTTCTTTAACAACTATGATTCCCTTATCTCAAAGAACATCAAGTTGAATATCTGGGAAGATGTTGCGGTATCAAAAACCAGGAATCAAGATGAAGTATATTCATACTTACTTATCGAGTTTTATGAGACAGTTTCATTCTTCAAGGAAGATAATAGGGAGAAGTTCTCTTTTAAGTCTTATGGCAAGACTTACACACTTTCTCACACCAAGGCCGCAAGCCTGGTAGGATTGTCTTATGAAGGAGAAGCAGAATTTATTTCCCATGTTTTACCGGAATCTAAGGGTAGCTTCGACAAGGAAAAAGCCTTAGAAACTCTCGGACTTGCTGATGACAAGTCTCCAAAGATTGCAAGTCTATCTACAAATTTCCGGATTCTGGAGTTATGGGTACAAGGACTTATCGTACCGAGGAAAGGTGATAAAGACAGATTGAAGAAGAGTGAGATCTTTATCTTATATTTCCTGATAAATCTAAGGAAGTTTAACTTGATGAAGCATATTCTTCTTACTCTTGAAAATTTGAAGAAAGGAAATCTGAGAGCTCAGATTATTATGTATCCAGTAATCATCTCCAAGTTAATTGTTCGGTGCCTTGAGTCTTTCAAGGAGGCTTGAAAATATAAGCCGAGGGTTTGCAAGATCATACTGGTTAGCGATGGCACTATTAAAAGAATGAATGTAGCTATTGACAAGAAGTCTGGAAAGTTTATTGATCTACCTGTTCAAGAAGAAGTGGCTCCGAAAGTTGTTGATCCGGAATCATCTAAGCCAGTAAGGAAGATAAAGTGAAATAAGTGGAAGTACAAGCAGATAATCCTAAGTCTAAGGAAGTCCACTCCGCACCACCAAAGCCAAAGAAGAAAAAAACCTATCCTGATGAGGTTGTTACAAAGTGGAGAACTGATAAAGAGAAAAGGAAAGAAGGGGATCCGCATTTCGGATTGGACCCTGCGGAGGGTAAGGCTTTGAAGGAGAGAACTGCTGATGAGCTTGAAAGACAAGCAAAACAAAATAAGCTCAAGAAGAAGATGTCTGAGGCTGATGTAGCTCAGGCCTTGTTAAAATTCAATGAAATGGTTTCAACAACTATTCCAGTTCCGAGATCTTTCTCCCTGCAATCTCTTCCTGAGACTCCATGAAGGAATTTCACTGCTCCGGAAGAGGCTGTTGCTAACAATTCTGAGGAAGTTGAGCAAGTGGAACAAATAGAGGAGGGTGCTGAAGGAAGTGCTGAAACCGGAGATGTGCTGAAACAAGTAGATGATTACAATGGAACACCTTCGGAACACTTATCACTGCGGACTTCAGAAGCTGAATCTTCGAAGTTAGTTACTCCTGCAATAGAAGAAGAGAAAGGAGAAGAAGAAGTTGCTTATCATGGAGAAGAAGAAGAACTTTTACATGATATTGCTCAGATGAAAAATGCAGAGGTTGGTGTTCAAGAAGTTGCTGATGAGGAAGATTTTGTTGTTCAAGTTTCTGATAGTGAGAAGAAAACTCCAGAAGAGGATTCTATTCCGAAAAAAGATAAGGGGAAACAAATTCTTGCTGATACTCCGAGTTCACTAGAGAGGAAGAGAAAGGAAGCTGGTAGTTCTTCAAAGAGAAAGTTGGAGCTTATTGAGGAAGAAAACTCTCCAAGAAAGATTTCAGATTCGGAGTCATCCTCGTTGGGGCATGACTTTGTTGTTCAGTCCTTAAAGAAGTTGGTGGGAACCATTCCGACCATCTCAAGTATTGATTCAAGATGAGAAATGCTCCAACATGCCTTAAATCAGAAAACCGACTCCGTATCTATGGTTATGGATAAGTGCGTTGAGATTGAGGCTCAGTTCAAAACCTTTTTTGTTGGTTACGAAGCCCATAAAAGATCTTGCAAAAGGATGACAAGCTGGTCGAAGAAGAATGTGGAAGAAATGAGGTTGCTTGATGATTTTCAAGAAAATGTTAAAGATGCCTTTGAGACAAGGGACAAGAAGATAAACGAGCTGACTTCCTCCTTTGAAGAAAAGCTGACTGAAGAAAAGAACATCCGAATTCAAGAAGTCAGGGATCTGAATGGGAAACTAAATTTTGTTTCTCAGAATTGGAAATTTGAAAGAGATCATCGAATCGATTTTGAAGAAAGGATGAAGACTCAGGAAGAAAAGATCCAAGCTCAGGAAGAAAAGCTGAAAGCCCAGGAAGAAAAAATTGAAACTCAATCTGAAAGAATAGTTGCCTTAGAAAAGCAAGCTGAAGAAGATCATAAATACCTGAAGAAGATCAAGACTATTCTTAAGGGGCTCATGTCGAAGGAGAAAGATCCGAAATAACCAAATCCGATCTTTTTGTTGTATTTCTTTGTTGCTGAGATTCCAAATCTAATGAAAATTGTGTATCTCGTTTTCATTATTGTCATTACTAATCTTTCAGGTACTTTGTTTTTTTTCCATTCCCTCCAATTATTTTTGAAAATCACAAAGGGTGAGAAGGAAAAGATCCTTAAGAAAAAGAAGAACTCTAATAAGAGTTTATCAAAGGGGGAGAAAGAAAAAATACCCAAGGAAAAAGAACTCTAATAAGAGTCTGCCTAAGGGGGAGTTTTTCTTAAAAGAAGACCTTCTTATGAAACATCACTCTGGAAATATGAATACGATCCTTAGAGTTTCAAAGCCTAAGGGGGAGTTAGTCATATTCATCTATATCCTTAAAACAAGGGAGATAAGCATTAATTTGTTTCTTTCTTCTTAGAATTTTTTTTCTTTCGTAAGGATGTTTGTGCTTTCCAAAAAGGGGGAGATTGTTGAGTCAATAAGGTTTTCCTTATGACTTTTCCATTCCTTATTATTTTGAAAATCACAAAAACCTTATCTTTAAGAAAATTGCTTTTATAAGGAAAATTTCTTTTATAAGGAAAATTGTTTTTATAAGGAAAATTTATTTCTTAAGGAAAATCGCTTTTATAAGAAAAATTATCCTTATCATATTTTCATCCATATTTTTCTTAAGTATGAGATTCGGATTCATTTTCTCTGAATCGTTGAAACTTTGATATAAAGAATTCTGTTTTAGGATTCGGATTCTGGACAAGATTTATAAGGAAGTTTCATTCCGAATTCCGGATATGAACTCTGACTAAGTTCTATTCCAGATTCAGGATATGAATTCTGAAAAAGAATTATCATTACGAATTCTAATGAAGAAATCCCATTCCGAATTCTCATTACGAATTCTGAAGAAGAATTCTTATTACGAATTCTAATGAAGAAATCCCATTTCGAATTCTCATTACGAATTCTGAAGAATAATTCTTATTACGAATTATAATGAAGAAATCCCATTCCGAATTCTCATTACGAATTCTGTAGAAGAATTCTCATTATTAATTCTAATGAAGAAATCCCATTTCGAATTCTCATTACGAATTCTGATGATGAATTCTCATTACGAATTCAGACGACGAATTCTCATTCCAAATTCACCAATTAAACAAAATCTGATTATATTTATTTTATACACTCTGAATTTATTCACTCCGAACCTTCACTCCGAAGTTTTCATACCGAACTTTTATGTTAAGAATTAAAACGATGTCGTACATTCTGTTACACTTGTTTTGTTATAAAACGATGTCGTCTGTTTTGTTAAAAACTAACCGTTGTCTAAGTGACACGTGTACAGGTCCCTCCGATCTTTAAGGAAAATATGACCGTTGGAGAAGGAGCCGACCTTACCTATAAATAGGATCTCATTTGAAAGAGCTCGGGGCTGATAGGTGATGAAAGTGCTGAAAGGCTGAAAATTTGCTTGAAGTGATTTCTAGAGAGAGAGGCTCTTATTAACTCTCAAATCTTCGTGCAACTCCGAATGTTAGTGATTACATTCGAGGGCTTCCGGGGATAGGAAGACAGAGGTTTCCGACTACCTTAAAGTTTGAGGGCTTTATTGCTGAGGAAGACAGAGGTTTCCGACTACCTTAAAGTTCGAGGGCTTTCTTGCTGAGGAAGACAGAGGTTGCCAACTACCTTGAAGTTGAGGGCATGCGGGGATAGCAAGATAGAGACTCCGATCTTCGTATCGAGGGCTTACCCTGGTGTGG
Organism: Viscum album; assembly: GCA_963277665.1. Taxonomy (NCBI): domain Eukaryota; kingdom Viridiplantae; phylum Streptophyta; class Magnoliopsida; order Santalales; family Viscaceae; genus Viscum; species Viscum album. The sequence continues at coordinate 1,915,708,430 of OY728140.1, read as the reverse complement.
GTAAGATAAACATGCTTGAAAGTATAAATCAAGGGACCTTTATCCAAGGTTTTTGGATACCCTTCTCTTTGGGTTAAAAGACTTATATTTTGTTACTAGTAGTTCTATTACTTGTTTTTATTTCCGCTGCATTTTGTATTATAAGGAAAGTATAACTTTTTTATATACTTCCTTATTTGTACTCTGATTCATTTAGATTCTATACGCTTTAAGGTATAATCTCATATTGTAATTGTTTGTTAAGTTTAAATCTCCGGAACCATATTTCAGGAACCTACTTTTGGAATCACTTTCCAAGTTTAGATCGGTAATAGAGGTGTTGTGAATTAGCTTAGTTTAACTTTGTTAAACTTAGCCTTTTCCTTTACATAAGGAAACTATAGTTATTCATAACTAACTTTAAAGGTTCCAAAGGAATTTTTAAAGTATACAATTCACCCCCCTCTTGTATATGGAGCATCTCATACTATATTTCGATCCTACAGCTCTGTTGGTCCGTCATCTGATATCTCAGAACGTATGGGACTCTTTGGTCGCCGCCATTACTTCTCAAACCCCATAACTGAACATCAGCCAAATCAAGAATGTAAAAACCATGAAAACATGAGCAAAGGATATCAGTGCCTATTCGTTTTGGCCCGCGCCATCCATGGAATACGTTTAAATCGAGGGGAGGTTCTGGGATTGAAGTTCAATCATTTCATAAAAGGTTTGAATCATGATTAGTAAATGCCCTAGAAAAGTCACACTCTCACATAAACACATGAATCGTGAATAAAATTGTTCACTAGTTGATCCATTTTCACCATTTCTCGAATAAGAAGAGAAAAGATGAACATTAAAATAAAAATCAAACCCAACCTCATTGACGTTCGATGTCTTATCATTTTTCCTCACAGATTCAATATGTCGATGTTTGTCAGATTTGGATCAGTTCTTCAAGAATCATCGAAGATTATGAATATCTCCCGGTGTTTTTTGTTCTTCATTGGAGAAGAGATTCATCAGAGTATTGCCAGAGAATCCCCACAGTCTAATTCCCCATTGACACCAATGTATCAAAAATTAATAGTAATATATGTTTCAGTGTTTCGGTTACATTGAGACGTCAAGTCTTTACGCTATTTCATTTATGAAACAACGTTGTTGTTATACTTGCTTTATTTCATTGTTTTTAGGGTGATACGGGTCATTATTATGTCTCATTAGTGTCCTCTATCACTACCTTATAATTTCACTTCAGAATCATCATGTCGTGCTCATTGGATGACGAAATAAAATAAAATATCCTTTTAATGTTATTTTAATATTTTTAAAAAGACTAAAAATAAACATTTCTATTCATCCCATATCGACCAAAGTTATGTTCATTCTAGGAGAATCTCGGAATTCCGCGTTCAACAATTTCCTCATATATTTGATCTGATTGCCATTTTAAAAAGATAGAATATCCTGCTCACGTGTTTACTAAATATACCTTAGAAATGATCAACATTCCATTCTGTGACCTCTGGTCCTTGGAATCACATGTCGTCAGAGCACACAGTCTCAGAATAATTTCTTATAAAAAAATTACATGAAAATTATGAGACATTACATTAAACATTAAAAATATAAAAATCATATCATTACCATGTTTTTACTCATTAATTTTCATTACATAATTTCTTGATATATATATATATATATATCATCTTTATTGGATTATTTGATCATTTATCGATTTTTGGTGGATGTGTAAATTTTGAAGTATAATATTTCTTTTATTATCATATAGAGGTATAATATGATGACCAAATGTTTTATCTTTTATTTTAGAAATAATTTTACAATCAATAATTTCATTGGTATATTCCATATAATCCTTTTAGGTTTACTGTCTTCTAATCTATCTTCCTAATACAGGATGTTTATGTAATAACATTAAACAATTTTTTTAATCCAATAAAATGGATATGTTATAATACCATAATAGGAAAAATCACATTAAACGAGTTATTATGAATATGAATCAAAATTAATGTGTGGAAATTATTTCCATTAATTGGGAAAATTAATTAAAAGGAAAATATGTGTTGATCATGGACCAATACTAACGTAGAATATAAGTCCATGGTCAAATTTATGAGAGGAATTATAATAAATTTCTACCAAAACACATAAATGAATCATTAATAATTATATAACCAGTTTTCATCAAGAATGTATTGTAACTAATATGACCCATTATATTCATCATGGTATCATAAAACACTACAAATTCAATTGGTCTAGGGATCCTAAATATGTAACATATGGCGATTAATTATTTATAGAATGAAATGGATTTCTATTAGGGAACCATTTTTATATTCATAAATTTATGTGTCCCACATCCATTGTTTTTCATAAAATATTATTTTATCTACAACCCATGATGAATAAAATATAATATTAAAATAAATTTATTCGGTTTATAAGGGTTTAATGGAAAGATATTTTATTTATTTTTAACCGATTAGTATAGAATATGGATTATAGAAATCAAAATAACATATAAAATAATTGTAGTTATATCTATATGAATTCCATTTTATAATAATATTTTTACATATGGAAAACCCAAATGTATTACATAGAAAATTGATGAATGATTTTGGAAGCATAAAAGGTAAAGCAAATAAATCATGGAACTGGGTTAGGATAAGGAATGATGGTGTCATATTAAAAAAATTCTGAAGTAATGGAATTATTATAAATACCTGATAAAGTATTTTTTGAATTGAAATAATTACTATAGAGTATATACTTGAATGATAAGTTTTTAGGATAAAAAGAACCCAATACTTCATGTACATATTCTTGAGAAAGATGGGAGATTTTTTTAGTGATCACAGTCATAAAATATAGATAAGATGTTGTATTAAATTATTAAGTTGAATGAACATGATCATGTTGTTGAATTAATTGGTAGTTTATAAAATTGTACTTATGAAAAAAAGAAGGCATTATTTTTAAAATTTTCCAAATATCACCAATAATATAATTGTTTTATAAAAATAAATTTTCCATGGATTACACCTAGTATAGAATATTTTTTGTGACATTAATATCATGATATACAATATGTTAAAATTTAAAAATATAATTATTATTCTATCTTCTAATTTGACATCAAAAATATTAATTATTGTTTAAAAATCATTTTTGAATTCAAAAATTATTTTTTAAATTAAAAAATTTCATTATATCAATTTAAGAAATGATTGAATTTTATATATAGTGAAATAAAACAAATTTTAGGTCAGGGTAAACATAATATATCATATAAAATCATTTTTACAAATTTATGAATTCCTAAAATATTCTTAAGTCCAAATTTTGAAATAATAATTTAAAAATATTTTCATATAAAATATAAAGAAATTTATTATTATAACCTAATTTTGATATTCAGATTTAAAAAAAATTATAGTAATTTTATTAAAATAAATTTATATGTATTATAAATAACTATTTAATATAAATAACAATTTATTTCCTATACAATAATATTTTCAAAAGGGAATATTATATTTAATCATTATAAATACTTCCATGTTTTATAATATCATATATATTTAGACATAAATTATATTCAAACATATAATAAAATATTTTTAATTTAATATTATATATAATATTTTTAAATATATATTTAATGAAATATTTTAATAGTCTATTGGATACTTTTATTAATTAATCATTAATATATTGTCCATATTTAAATGTTCATGTAATGATACTTAAACTGTCAAATTATAATAGTCAAATCGGGATTTAAATCCTTTATATAATCCACTACTCTAAGACATCATCGTTCATGAATTCAAAAAAAAGGCTATACACATCCATATAAAATGTATATTGTACTCTTGATATTCCTTTTTTATTTTAATAATAATTATGACCAGGGTGACATTCAAGGGATAAATCGAGTCTATTGAGTTTACCATTATGATTATATTATTCATCTATGTTTATATCCATCTATTATTCCAAGTTTTTGTATGGATTATTATTTCATGATGTGAAATGTACATATGAAATATAGTTTAGTTTCTATGTTATTCTATTAAAAATAAAAAAAATCCAACGTAACTTATTTTGTTATTAATATAACGAATTTTATTGATATTTTATTCCTCTCATGTTAAAAATTAATTTAAAAATATGTGAATTCATTATAATAAATGTCGTTATTTTTCCTAAATTAATTCCAAAGGATCTCAGTCCACTTATTCAAACAAGTGATTTATCCTCAAGTCATTGGCAAGTATTTTTTATTTTTCCTCAATTAACATTGTCTTTCATCTATATTTGTGATCACTAATTTGTCATATTACTAGTTATGTTCCAATTGCATACCATTTATTTCATGAATATATTCTTGGTTTTATATGTAAATTATTAATATTAGAATGTGGATAATATCATGGAAAATTAAATTATATATATATCGTGATAAACAATAAGAATCCACATTGACACAATATATTATCTCTGATAATACATTGTAAATTGGAATTAGTTTCCACTTAATTTGAAATATAAAGACTCTTTCCATATTTATATTTTTTGGAGTATATAATTCAAAATGAGGATTTCTATGTTAACCCATCTATTTATAACAAAATTATATTTTTGAATTTTAAATCATCGCTATTTTTTTGGATCACTAGTATATCCCACCTTAAATCCCTCAAAATTTATTTTCCCAGTAATTTTTCATATGTATCTTCGTCAGAAGTTATTGGATTAATATTTAATTTAACATATTTATTCCTAATAATACATTTCAATACTCATGTGGAATATATTATTATTTTAGAATTAATTTAATGGAAATTATAATTGTTACTCTCTATAAAATAAAATGATCTATCAATTAACATGTCATCCAAATTTCAAATATTCTTTTATGAAATCCCATCAGTTTGAGCATGAAATATTATTCTTATGATTAATTCCATATCAATTTAATTATTAATGTTTCATTATAAATTATAAGATGACCGTGGATATTGGCTAAAAATAGTTTATTAATATTTTAAATGAAGTCTCACCACATCATGAATATACATATGATCAGGGAAATAAATAATAAAATCCTCTCTTAAACCTATAAATTATGGATACATTGTTAATCTAATCATGATTCTCATATATCATATTTTTATTTTTTTTTTCATATTATGTATATTAGAGAAAATTTATATTTTTTTCCATAGCATATAATTATATATAGATATTTAATGTAGTACTTAATTATGGTGTTCTAACATTTCCATTAATTTTATTTATATGAAAATTTTTTATAGTATAATATGAAGTAACCCTTCAATATATTTTCCCAGAAATAATCATCTTGTAGAACTATATATGATTATTTGTTTTATAGATGTATAGATAATGTATTGTTGTTGTATTCATTCATGAAAATTTTATTTGAAATCATAATAGTTAGGATATATGGACTTAAATAAACCAATAAAATATATATTAATCAGAATTATGATCATTAAGAAATCAATTTTTCCTAACATATATCTTTTTTTATATCATAGGATCATTTATTCCTTATTAATTTATTTTCCCAATTAATTGTGTCTAATTAATTATTTTCAATATAATTGTTAATTTTCATTCCCTTATATGATCCATGTAAATATTTTACATGTTCATGGTAAAAGAATTTCTTTATATCATTATAATTACTATAATAGTAGGTATATTCCTTAATAATGCCTTAATAGATAGTTTTTTATTCCTGGGTGATACAAAATTAAATAAAAATGTCCATTAAATACTACCAGTATCTTATTTGACTCATATTTATTTCATCTTGTGTGAATATTAAATTTATAAAATGTTGTTCAATTAATATATTACAATTATCTTCATAAAGATAATGATTGTATATCAAAAATTATGAAATATTGATATGTAAATATTAATAAATATTGGATTATTCTTCTCATATGGATTCATCAATTGAGATTCATGAGAAATAAAAGTATTATATTCCATTAGTATAATTCCAAAAAATAATTGATTTATTAATATATGTATAAATGCATCTCTATTATAGGATAATGTTGTCACTTGTTCAAAATTGGTCTCTTTTTCATTTATTGAATAATATCATCCCAAAATTCTCTCCAAATGATTGTAAATCCCTTTTTACAGAAAATATGATATTTGATTAGAAATTCATGCATTTATTTTATAAAACATTTCTACTATCTAGATAGAATAAAAAGTATTTTAATATTACTTGTTTTTAAATGATATTTTTAAACATTTTAATAACTATAACAACTGATATTCATATACAAATGTTTTTTCTATGAATTATAATTAATTAAACCATACCACATATTTTATAACATTAAAAATTTTCCATTTTTTAGTAAAAGTAATGTTAACATTATATGATCCTAATATTCCTCATGGTTTTTTAAATATATTATAAAATAATTGAAAAATAAAATTAGATATTAATGTATATAGATCATGATGATTATATTAATAACATTTAAAATATAGTTTTCTAATTAGTCAAGAAAAAGGCTCCAGAATAAAACTCATGAAGTATATATATATGAAAAAATTATATAAAATTTCTTATTTATTCACTTTTTATATATTTAATCTTAGATCAATGGTTTATTTTGTAGACGATTTTAGCTCCATGATGATGGTCTAAGAAACCCTAATCAATTTAAGTAAGTATTTTTTTACTTCTAATGATCCCATTAATTTCATAGTAATAGCTTTATTAATTCATCCTATTTCATAATACTCAAAATATATTATCCCCCTTAAGATAGATATTAATAATTTAAAAAAATATCATAATCAATTTTCAGTCAATATGAAATTATTTTAAATTGTAATATTTTGTTCTATATGAGATCATTAATATTTTTTCTGTTCAATGTATTAGATTAATATAGAATTCTACATAACATTTTAGGTATGTTGTATGTAGTTATTTATGAAATATAATAAAATTTCGTCTATAATGTGTACATTTACAATATTCTGAACATTCACTTCATTCACCTTTTTAAAAAATACATTTTTTGAAGACTAAAATTATTGTTTATCCATAAAAAACACATTCATGGATATTTTTTCTTTGAATTCAGTTTTATGTTGTTTCTTTATCAAAAATAAAATATTTTTTACATCAATAATTTATTATATGATTATACATATAGGTAACACCCATATCTAGTGTTATGTAAGTATTTAATACTTAAAGGAAGACGTTGATATAAATAAAATGACATAGATTAATTTAAATTAGATAACATCTATATAACTATAATAGTTGAGATAAAACTATAATGTTTCTAAATAATAAAATAAATAATAGAAAGTTTTATGATCAATTCAATTCCCCATAACAAATTATATAAATAATATTATGTGATGCACATGATTAAAATAATATACATTATAGAATATATCATTTAATGAGAAAAAACATAAATTTTTTTAAAGTGTCATATATGACCATAATGTCAAAAAAATCATTAGCATACTCCTTTGGAATCTGTAGGGTTATGGGTGGTATCTGTATATTATCATATAATATTGAAATTGGTATTAAAAATTACCATTATCTAAAACCATGATTAATTTAACAAAATGAAATTAAATTAATATATTTCCATTTTGAATTACATTCCAATGTTATAGATTTATTCCTAAATAATAAAAACGAGCTATATAGATATCCTTATTATTAATCTACCGCGTTCCATTTCTAGGCAAAAAATTCCCCAATTCTTTTTTCTGTGATTTTTTACATGGTTATTTGTTGTTCAGAACCTTCTATATACTATTTGAAATTACTCAAAAGAGTTGACGCCAACATTCAATAAATATTGTTAAGCACCTTCTATGTACTACTTGAAATTTCATTTTGTGTTTTAGATCAGTTTAAAAAATTTATAAGATTATCCCTCTAAGATATATAATAATAAATAAACATAATATCAATTAAATAAAAGTATTATAGAAATTAAGTTTTAATATTTTTAATGAATTTTTATATGATCAGTGGAACATATGTTACTCAAAATGAAGGTTTTCGTTTACACTTGAAGGATTCAACTGAAAGTTGTTCCATTATTGGTGAATCCATAAACATCAAGTGGTATTGCTTAAATTACAAACCTATGACAAATGATTTGGAATCATAATGACGTTTTCTACTCCATCATCCACAATATTTGGATGGTTTTTATTTAATATAATGTCAAATGTTATATTTATATGGGTCCTTCTATTTCATTCCATTTTTATATTTCAAATAATATGATGAAAAATATAATAGAAATGTTAATCATAATATTTTATAAAAATTTATTTCAGGATCATGCACTTAATTATATTGCCTATATATGAATAATAATGGTTTCTAATGACCATAGGAACAACCAAATAATATCGACTAGGATTTATAAAATTAGGAATTCAGTTAGGGAAATATGTTGTATACTGAATTAATATTGAGTTAATACACTTCCAACCCTTTTTTGGTTATTTCCCATAGGTTCATCATTCGAATAGCACTCATCTACATGTAATATACTATTAGAGATGTTACTTCATGGGATCCAAAATTTAAAACCAATATTTAAATTTTGGGATATTTTCCTATATTTAAAAGTATCACTCGTGTATTCACTTATTTAATCTAATAATAATTTCAATAAATAACAGAAAATTTATTTGAAATTAAAACAAATGGACACCATACTTTTTGGGAATTTTTTTAACAAGAATGATTTATAATAATATTTTGTTTAAATATTACATAGTATATTTTGAGTTTTAGTGTCTTAAAAGCATGGTACACATGACATGAGAAATATTTATGAGAAAGAAACATAAATTTTTTTAATCCTCCAAGAATAATATTTATAATTACATTCCAATTCACATCACATAATATTATTTCTAATTGAAATAAATCAAAATTACTATGTTGTCAACATGACCAGTAAAAACCCATATAAAGGAGACTAATTTTATGTGATCATTACTGATAATTCATTAAGCATAAGAACCTGATCATAAGTTACTGATGAAAAAAATAAAAAAATTATAAAAATGAAAAATAATACATTCATAAAAATATTCTATTGATTACTCAATAAGATTTCATAAAACATATTACCATGGTTATTTTCCAATGAATATTTAAACATTTCTATGGCTTCTTTTCATGTAAAAAAAATATGTCCTCATAGGATATTAATTCAATTCCAAATTACATTTAATTTTATCAAGGATAAAACTTCATATTCAAAAAATTATGTTTTCTACATATCTATAACAACATAAGAATCCTTTTCATCAATAACTTTGGGATAATAAATAATTTGTTTCATAATAAATCATTTCATTTGAAATATTTTCAAGACACTTATTTTTAAAATATATAACCATTGAAATGAGAATGTGGAGTTCCTATATTTTTATTATTAATGGATGGATGGTAATTGAATCTATATACATACTCTTGAATGAAAACTGGTCCAGGTTTTCAAAATATAAATTTTTAACATAAAAAATAAAATAATGATTTTGATTGAATAAATTCATAATTGAATATATCATGGAATTATATTATTGGGAGACAATTCATGCCTCTTATTAATAGACGATAATATTTATATTATTGGAATTATTTCAAATATATTCAGAAATGATAACATGAGAATTAATACTTTGTACAATTAAAGTATATGAATTAAACAATTGATAGAATAAGATAACCCTTTACTTTATGAACCTCTACATACACTTGGAGAGAACATTCCAGAATAAATTGGGGTCATATCCAATTAAAATGATAGAAGAAAAAGAGTTGGTAATAAATTATAATGATTATTTATATAAAAATAATGGGGTGGAGTGGTGGTTTTTTATTTCAAAATGAAGAGATATATTTATTTTTAAAATATGTACTTCAAGAATATAGATTTTAGAAAATTCAATCCCTATTGGCCACTAAAGATTTTTTATCATGGATTATGACACATAAAATATTTTTGTTTCAGACAAGACTTTCAAACAATAAATCATATTACTTATATTAAATTGACTATAAAAGGATCATATATTTATTACAAATTCATTTTAATAATAATTTTTGTAATATAGAATTTATTTATAGATTTTTGAAAAATAATATTAATACTGATAAGATAATGAAAATTGTATAATGTAATGTAAACAATGATAAATTTTATACTGTTATTATATTATATTTATGAATTATTTAAATGAATTGAAAATCAAAATAGTATTTTTATTATTCAAATAAAAATATGTTTTCTTAAAAAATAATATAAAACACAAAACTATTATTGAAATTATAATTTTAAATATCAAATTTATATTTTTAAAATAATATATTATTTTTGATAAATATTTATTTTTATTAAAAATGCATATGGTTTCAATAAATTTCTATTTTATTATGTATTAAAATATTTTTTTACTGATTTTTTTTTCATAATATCAAACATATTTATTTTATATGATAATATGGACTTATAATAACATATTTATATTTTTTAATAATTTATATTACTATTTAATATTCATTAAAATTTTTAACTCCATATTTTGTTGGGTGTTTTATTATTATAGAGTTCATATAATGCTATCATTGCAATTTTCATGTAACATTAATTGAAATTTCAGGTCTTAATTTCTACATATTACATTACATCCTATATATAATAAACAATTATTATTCTTCATCATTAACTATATCTCATACTATAGTTCTATACTTCCCTTGAAAACATCTACATTATTTTTAATTATTCCTATTCATATGAATTTCATTGTTGTAGGAGTGATATTCATAGATGAATATAATCATATGGGTTTTAACGGTATAATTTTATTATTATTTAGTGTTTATCTATACATACAAAACATTTTTGTGAATATTATTTCAAGATGAGTAATGCTAATATTATATGTAATAGTCATTCATAATAATTTATTTTTTAATAAAATAATATAATTATTACTAAATATGAGTTCTTTTTACCAATAATATAATGAAATTTATGTCTATCACATCCATGCATTTTAATTCCAAAATTTTTGGTTTTATTACAATACTCATTTTTGTTAATATGGAAAGATTATTAAAATCTAAATCTAGAGGCACCATGTTTTCTATTGATGGGTCATAATTTATTTAATAGTTATAGTCCTTGATAAAATTTAATAATATATATTATTAAAATTTAACATTTTCTCTCTTAATATATATAATTATCTCTTTTGATTGGCATATATATCATATTTTATTACATAGAGATTGTACAATTATATAATTAACTCTAATATTAACACTACACTCTCTGAATAATTGGTAGGGTAATTTCATTCATGGAACAAAATTTCCGTGAAACATAATTGAATACATTCTCATTTGTCAAAAGAACTCGAGGTTTACCGTTTATTATTAGATATATGTTAATTTTCAAAACATTCTATAATATAAGGTATTTTGATTACATTTATAATGATTTTTCACCTATTTACCTCCTTATAAATATCATCAAAATCATCTATATATATGTCATTTAATTATTTTTGAGTAAATTTTGTATGTGTATTTGATAATACTGGTAAATTTCTCCAAATTATTCAATAATAGTTATTTATTCTATAAAAACAATAAATATTTATTATATTTTATCTTAAGGAACTATATTTAGTCTATTATTTCATTGAAGGATCCATATTTGTACCCTTTATTGGGAACTGAAAACCCAATAATGGTACATATTGTAACTAGAAATCACGCAAAAAACATTGTATATAATATCAACATTCGCTATTAATTAATCACAATATTCATATAATCATCATGCTCTTCCCTTTTTCTTTAATATTTGAAAATATCATCTACGGATGAAACCAAAAATTGAATAATGTAATCAGTAACGGCCCGAACCTCTCAGTTCCATTACATTGTGAGAATGGTTTGTTGGAGGTGTTCTGGGAGGTCAAGGTGACTTATCCCCAACCCATAGCCAAATTTCCAGTTCTGTGAATAGTGTTTCCATTTTTATGAACAGTATCGATAGGTGAACAGTGTTTCTATCGGTGAGGTTCAGTGAACAGTGTTTCAATCGGTGAGGTTCTATCGGTGGACTTCTATCGGTAGACTTGAACCATGTTTCCAGAACCGTAACCTTCGGTCGGTGACCTTCTAACAGTAGACTTGAATAGTGTTTCCAGAACGGTAACCTTCTATCGGTGACCTTCTAACGGTAGACATGAACAGTGTTTCCAGAATGGTAACCTTCTATCGGTGACCTTATAACGGTAGACTTGAATAGTGTTTCCAGAATGGTAACCTTCTATCGGTGACCTTCTAATGGTAGACTTGAACAGTGTTTCCAGAATGGTAACCTTCTAACGGTGACCTTCAAACGGTGGACTTGAACAGTGTTTCCAGCTTCCTACAGTTTCACCCCTTTGATGATTCCTTTGACGTAAAATACATTTAATGCCTTATTTTAAATAATATTAAGGATGATTAAAATTCCATAAATCCTATTTTAATTATCCTGATAGCTCGGGATGTTTTTACTTGGTCAAACTGCGTGGGTTAATGCGATCCGTTTTTAATGGAGAATTAAGCAGATCTTAATCTATCGCCTCATTAAATCTTCAAAAAGGAACCAGATATCATTCTCCCATGTTCCTCCTCTTTGTTCTCGGATAAGAGACACTATAACTATTCAATCATTCCCATAGGAGTTTCACAATCAAACCCTAATCCTCTGACTGGTTCCGCTCTATATTGGATGCAACCGAGCTCTGTCAGTCAATCATCCCTATAAGGTGTGTTTTATCGTCGTTCCTTTGGGGATCATCTTATAATGTTTCTCCCTTCAATATTATATCATGTAATTTCCAGGCTTTTAATGGGTTTTTCTTGGGGTTGGTTGGTATTGTCGTACCATGGCATCCTCTAGTGGATGCAGTTGTCGTGAGAGGAGGATTGTAACCATTGTGTAGATAAAGGACGTCAAGAACTTTTCGAGGTAGGGGATTCGTGGATTCTCTAATGTTATATATGCAATTGTAGAATTAGAATTATTTATCCCTTTGGATCACAATGGAATTGGCCTAATTATATTTTTGAACCAAATTAAAAGAATTATTTGATCGTATGTTGTTGCTCTGTACCGTGATAACATTTTGCCTCATGTTTTGCTAGATAGAGTGATATCTATGGTTTCTTGATTTGTTTTTATCTCTTGATGGAAATTGATAATGAATGTAAAGCTGGAATTACTTTTTAATTAGTTGGCTAAAGATAAAGAGGCATGTAAATGAATCTGGTTGTTGTCGTTGTTTTAATTGACTTAGTTTGAGGTTAATCAAATTAGGGCAATAAGAATGGATATTTAATTGTGATAGCTTACTAATTAGGTCTCCCGTAATTGGATCCTACGAATAAAAAATATGCTAATTCAGTATGGATTATAGAAGAGATTGTGTGAGAATTTCTTAAAGGGTTCTGAGTTACCCTCTTGATTGTTAAAGGTTAAAAAGCCCATTAATGTGATGTTGTGTTTTCTTGCTGCTTGTGCTGTGAGCCTGGATGGCTGTTGTGATATGTGGAGGCAGGGAGGCCTTGTGGTTGTGGTAGAACATGACACCTAGAGTGGCGAGATGCATCGGTTTATGCATGTGGGTGTCAGGGAGGACACCAGGGATGATGTAATGGGAAGGATGTGGTTATTGGATGTTTGGTGGTTTGATTGGTTGTTTATCTGCTTTACTCTTCCCCACTCCACAATGCAGCTAGTTTTTCTTACCCTTCTACCGAAAGAGGCGAAGACACGCGGGGTATTCCACATGCTTTCCATGATTAGCCTCTTGAGAGTGAATGGGTCTATGCTCTTGCTATAGGCGGTAAAGAATCAATGGGTAGTATAAATACTCACCTTGTTGAGACCAATTGTGTTTAGTAGAATTAGTTTTTTTCTAGAATGTCTGGGAATATGGGAAGGTAATTTTGTAATGAATAATTGAATAAATGATGTTAACTCAAGGGGTTGGAGTTGCTGAAACATAATGACAAGGATACAATTTTGATGGTACAGTGGATATTGGGTGTGATGCTAATGAAGTATATTATAAAATTATTAATGGTTAAATATTGTCTAATGAATTAATTAACAGACAGTGGAATTGATAAAAAGGGAATGAAGTAATCTAATAAACCTCTTAAAATGGTTGTGTGCTATAGGATACCTTGTCATTGAAGTAGAAGCCCAGAGTCTGAGAGACGTTAGATACAATTGTGTCTAAGACTAGGTAATTCCCATAGTGTGGTTGTGAAATATAATATATTCTGTAGTTTTTCTGTTTCTATATGCTACTCCACCCTGTCAGTAAGGGAAACTGACACTGCGGGGATTCTGAGCCCTGGGGGGTTTTTTCCCCACCATTCTGGTGGGAGGACGAATGGCGGACTACCCCCTTTGGCCCCACTCTCTTCTCTTGGTAGATACATGTGCCAACAGGAACAACGGTTAGTTTCCCTATATATGTGTGTAGAGGGATGTAATGGCTTATGGTTATTTCAAACACATATATTCTATATATAGTATCCTATGGAATACTATAGGTGTAACGTGTATAGGCTGTGATGGCTTGAGGATCCCTACTCGGTGTAAGGGATATAATGGCTTGAGGTATAATACCCAATGTATGATACACGTTATGCATGTTTTGGTGGCTCCCGAAACATACCTGGTTACTTTTGGTTGTGATGATGGTGTGGTGCTTCGCCCAGGTGTATGTGGGCAAGCCTTTGTGGTGCACAAGGTGCAGATTTTGGAGCTTAGCCAAGGTGTCTGCGGGAAAGCATTTAGCGAGAGATGCACAATACGTATGTCATTGGGAAAAAGAGGAAAACCAGTGGGGAATTAGTAGCGGGGTACCCTTTATATTTTTCATTATATTCCATATTCTTGTATGCATTACTTGGAGAGAGTGGCCATAGTGAGGTTGCGAACATAGTATACATGTTTATGTGATGAGTTAGGTTAACATGTTGTTTACTGGGCTTTAGCATGATTTCTTTACTTTTGCATGAGAGGCTTGGGGAGGATCCTACTAAGTATATTGTTATACTCACCCTATGTATATATAAATTTTTTTTCAGGTCACTTGGAGCAGGATGGAGATCAAGCTGGTTACTACTAGCTTGTGGTTGGAGCAGCTGTTTGGGTGTGTGGTCGCTGTCGTTTTACTTTCTTTTGGGTACTTTTAGTTTTCCCTTTCAGTTGTAGTAATTTTCCATGGAATTTCATATATATACATGGGTTCCTTGTATATTTCATTTCTGAGTTGGAGTTGGTTTGTGTCTATCTTATCTCTCACTTCTGCATGTGTTCTCTTAGAGGGTAATGCCTCCCATTTGTGTGTTTATTATACCCTCTGTGCTAGTCACCATCCCGGGGCCTACTGGAGGCGGGACTCGGGGGTCACTATCTATCTTATCACATTGAAAACCTAGGAGGGGTACACTTTTTGGGGAGGGGGTCATGACAGAGTGGTATTATAGGGAGGTTGAGGGATAGGATGGAGTTTGGAGTTAGGAACACGTGAGATTGCATGGGTTGGTAGGGTAATAGTGTCATTCATGTTTATCAAGTGAGGTATACACTGGAGACAGGTTGAGACATAGGCATTTAGGGCCTCCTATGATCTGACGTGCGGACCTTTATGTTTACAATGGCTACAAAAAAAAGTGATACTGGTTTCAGGGTAGAGACCTAAGAAATGATGATGCATCATTCTTCCTTGTGGCTGTGTTTGAATGGGTAGACCATGGGATATGTTAACCTAAAATTAATAAAAGAAAAAAATTAATTAATTAATGTTTAGTCTTCCATATTCCAGGATTAGGAGCTTTAACAGTTGTTATTTTATAGGTATGGCACCTTGTCGACGCCCTCTTCAGGTTTGCATAGAAGATGTACAACAGGCTGTTCCAGCAGATCACTGCCGGGTAGAGGTTGGTGATGATGAAACTTGGAGGAATACACTTCGAGAGTTTTAGCACCATATTATACAGAAGTACGAGGGATTCGTTTTAGATGTAGTCACAGAATACTTGATGGAGGAGGTCGAGATAGGCTTCAGATCGATTAGTTCTTGGAAGGAACACTGGGTGTCCTTGGTTGTGACGATGCTATGTGGAGCAGCGAGGTAGTGGTGGTTCTTGTTCCTTAGGGATGGTGAGGAGTCAGTGATCTCATGAGAGGAGTTTCGAGACAGGTTTAGAGTCAAGTTTCTTTCTTCTACTACAAAGTTGTCTAGTTTCCAGGAGCTTCTTACCCTTTGACAGGGGAGCTCAGTGTTTGAGATTTTGGATTCCTATTCATGAACCTTCTATGATATGCTTCAGACCTGTTAGAAGATGAGGAGCCCATGGTGAGGCATTTTGAGGAGGCTTTTCATCCAGATATCCAGCGCCAGGTCACCCCATATATGCTGAAGACATATCTTGAGGTGCTGGAGAGGGAATAAGTTGTTGAGAGGACATGGCTATGATCAGATCATCATGATTCCTCACAAAGGAACAATGTGGTCCGGGGATCCCGGTTTTCAGGGCAGAAGAGTTTCCATTCACCTGGGGGTAGTTCCCATCCCTTCCCATCTCGTTTCTCTGAAGGTAGCAACTCTCAGGCCTATGCCATGGGATCATGCACTTGTTTTTCTTGTGGTGGTCGTGGTCATCATCAGTGATAGTGCCCGACTTTTCAGAGCAATCATCGTGAACCAGGCACTCCGCTTCAGGTTCCTCTGTTGAGGCAGTTCCAGCTGAGGTTGCAGCAGCAGGTTTCACCATTTTTAGATCACTAGAGGGTAGATGGAGCAGGCAGAGGACAGGCCCATGATGCTCCTCTCCCTCATAGAGAAGAGCATGGCCGTGGTGCTGGTCGTCATCAAGGTTAGAGAGGTCAAGGAAGAGGTCATGGTCAGCTTCATGCTCTAGCATTTCCAGCCCCAGGTGAGCCAGATGTCGTTCAAGGTACCCATTGATTGTTTTCCACCTTGGTGTATGCCTTGTTTGATTCAGGAGAAACACACTCCTTCATATCACCTACCCTTGTCCATGCTTTGGGACTTGAGGTAGAGAGGCTTCCAGTGCCCTTGGCATTGACTACGCCAGTTGGAGGTCGAACCAACTTGTTTGAAGTATGTAGAGACTATGAGCTAGTGTTGGGGAAACACCGCCCTTGGGTAGATTTCCTATATTTACGAATACAACCATATGATGTCATCCTCGGCATGTATTGGTTGTATTCCGTCTAGTCTATTGTGGATTTCTACAGGAAGAAGGTCATTTTCTTTGATGCAGATGGAGAGAAAGTGGTGTTTGTTGGTGAGAGAGATTCTCGGATGGGTCATAGACAAGTTCCATCCTTATCATCCATGATGGCTGAGATGATGCTGAGTTATTCAGAGGTTCACCAGTTGGTGTTTCCTAGGGCCGTAGAGGAGTACCCTGATGTCTTTCTTGAAGAGGTTGTAGCGTTACCCCCTCGACAAGAGATCGAGTTTGGGATTGAGCTATAGCCAGGAGCGTCTCCTATCTCTATTCCTTTGTATAGGATGGCCCCATATGAGTTAAAAGAGCTACGTATACAAGTTGATGGTCTGTTGCAGTGCGGTTTTGTTCAGCCAAGTGTGTCACCGTGGGGTGCGCCAGTTTTGTTTGTGAAAAAGGATGACAATAGTTTGCGTTTGTGTGTCGATTATCGTCGATTAAACAAAGTGAAAATAAAGAAGCGCTATCCTCTACTGCGGATTGATGGCTTATTCAATCAACTGAAGGGTACAAGTCGGTTTTAAATGATCGACTTGAGGTCAGGTTATCATCAGATGCGTGTAAAGGATGAGGATATCCCGAAGACTGCTTTCTGTTGTTGTCATGGGCATTATGAGTTTGTTTTAATTCCATTCGGTGTGATGAATGCTCCAACTATTTTGATGGGGTTGATGAATGATGTGTTATGTGAATTCCTAGACAAGTTTGTTGTGGTTTTCATCGAAGACATCCTTGTGTACTCCACATCTGAAGAGGAGCATGCAGAGGATCTACGATCTGTTTTGGGAGTTCTTCGATAACATCAATTGTTTGGGAATTTATCGAAGTGTGAGTTTTGGGCTTGATAAGTTCGTTTCATCGGGAATGTTGTGTCCCAACAGGTAGTAGCTATAGATCTGTCATAGATAAGAGTAGTGGTGTCTTGGGCAGCACCCAATACTGTGTCATAGGTGTGAAGTTTCTATAGTCTCGCAGGCTATTGTAGGAGTTTTGTAGACAATTTCACCCGAGTTGAGACTCCTTTGACAGCTTTGACCAGGAAGTATCATAAGTTCATATGGACTAATCAATGTCAGACATCTTTAGAGTATATAAAATAAAAGTTGGTAAGTGCTCCAGTCCTTTGTCTTCCAGCGGAGGGAGTCTAGTTTGATGTTTTCTGTGATGCTTCACATCTGGGGCTATGCTGTGTTCTCATGCAGCAGAGGTCATTTGTTTCTTATGTGTCTCAGAAGTTGTGTCCCCATGAATGCAACTATGCCACCCATGATCTTGAGTTGACAGCCATAATTATTGCTCTGAAGTTGTGGATACATTACCTAATTGGTGAGCACTTTGTGGTTTTCACCGATCATAAGTGTTTGAGGTATGTTTTCTCCCAACACGACTTTAACTTGCAGAAGCATCGGTGGATGGAGTTCTTGCAAGAATAAAACTTTGAAATATCATAAACACATAGAAAAGGGAATGTTGTAGCTGATGAACTGAGCGGAAAGTCACGTAATGATGCTTTGCGCGAATCTGGTGATTCCAGGAGAGTAATAGAGGAACTGTCAGCTTTGCATCTTGATATAAGAGAAGTTGGGGGTAGAGGTTGTCTTTTTCAGAAGATGGTGTAGTTTTCCCTGATGCAGAAGGTGGAAGAGTCTCAGTTGGGTGATCTAGAAGCGAAATTTTGGAGATACAATGTTTTTTGTGGTGAGGCCCCTAATGGTTGGTCAGAGGATGAACAACACCGAGTGTTGTATCATGGCATGATTTTGGTTCCCTTGGCGATGTGTGAGACGGTTCTCCGAGAGTTCCATAGTTTTCCCATGACTGTACATCCTGGTGGGACGAAGATGTACCAATCCTTGAGGAGTCGGTTTTGGTGGCTTGGACTGAAGCGTGCGGTTGCAGAGTGTGTGTCTC
Source organism: Viscum album (assembly GCA_963277665.1). Classification (NCBI taxonomy): domain Eukaryota; kingdom Viridiplantae; phylum Streptophyta; class Magnoliopsida; order Santalales; family Viscaceae; genus Viscum; species Viscum album. The sequence goes on along the minus strand of OY728140.1, from coordinate 1,915,689,085 downwards.
GATGTTTAGTCTGCCAGAAAGTGATGGTCGGACACCGTGTTCCTGGAGGTCTTCTCCAGCAATTAGATAATCCTCAGTGGAAGTGGGAGGACATCTCAGTGGTCTTTGTTATAGGTTTACCTCGAGCTCTATGAGGACATGATGCTCTATGGGTGTTAGTGGATTGTTTAACAAAATCAGACCACTTCATAGTGATCAGGGAGTCAAGCTTAGTGGATGTTTTATTGAGGTAGTATCTAGAGGAGGTGGTGAGACTTCATGGAGTACCTAGGATTATCATTTCTGATCTAGGTCCTCGTTTTACCTCCAGGGTGTGGAGAGGTATCCAGCATTCTTTTGGCTCTCAACTGTGCCTTAGCACTGCTTTTCATCCACAATCAGATAGTCAGACAGAGCGAACCATCCAGACCCTTGAATACATGTTGCTCTCTTGCGTTCTTGATTTTGGAGGTTCATGGATGAATCACTTACCCTTGGTAGAGTTCTCTTACAATAATAGTTTTCACTCTACCATTGGTATGGTGCCATATGAAGCCTTGTATGGATGGCCATGCCATTCTCCGTTGTGCTGGAATGGGGTCAGAGAGTCAGCAATTCTCGGACCAAAACTAGTGCAGAATACAACAGAGATGGTTTAGGTGATTCGTGAGATGATGAAGACAGCGCAAGACCATAAAAAATCATATGATGATCAAATATGAAGACCCTTAGAGTTTAATTTAGGGGATCATGTGTTTCTGAAGGTGACTCCCCATCGTGGGCAGCGAAGGTTTGGACATGGATGTAAGCTTTCTCTCCAGTTTTTTGGGCCTTTAGAGGTGTTAGCTCGTGTTGGAGCTATAGCGTATCGAGTATCACTTCCCCCTCATGTGAGTCGGATACATGATTTTTTCCATGTATCATAGCTCCATCATTATCTTCATGATGAATCTCATGTTATCAATTGTAAAGAGATCGATATTGATGATTATGCAACCTTCGAGGAGCGACCTATGGAAATCCAAGACCGCAAGGAGAAGTTGTTGCGTGGGAATTCTATCCCCTTAGTTCATGTCTTGTGGCGACATTGTGGCATGGAGGAGAGTACCTGGGAGCGTGACTCACAGATACGTGCTCAGTACCCAGAGTTGTTTAATGTTTAACTCTTTTCATGTAATGATTTTTCCTTTGTGGATAGACCTTTCATGTTTTATTTATTAACTTCTTTTGTTCCTTTTTATGGCTTGCTCTATTTGGAAAGGTATCTCGATGGGTGGTTGTTCGGGCCCCATTTTTTCTCTTTATGATGGGTTTGAATTATTGAGGATGAGAATGTTCTGAGAGGTATCTGATGTAATGGCCCGGACCTCTCCGTTCCATTACCTTGTGAAAATGTGGTGTTGGAGGTGTTCCGGGATGTCAAGGTGACTTATCCCCAACACTTAGCCAAATTTCTAGTTCTACGAACAGTTTTTCCAGTTTTACGAATAGTATCGGTATGTGAACAGTGTTTCTATCAGTTAGGTTCAGTGAACATTGCTTCTATCAGTGAGGTTCTATCGGTGGACATATATTGGTATTCTTGAACAGTGTTTCCAGAATGGTAACCTTTTGTCGGTGACCATATAATGGTAGAATTGAACAGTGTTTCCTGAACGGTAACCTTCTATCGGGGACCTTCTAATGGTAGACCTGAAGAGTGTTTCAAGAATGGTAACCTTCTAACAGTGACCTTATAATTTTTTACATGAACAACATTTCCAGAATGGTAACCTTCTAACGGTGACCATATAATGGTAGACTTGAATAGTGTTTCCAGAATGGTAACCTTCTAACAGTGACCTTCTAACGGTTGACTTGAACAGTGTTTCCGGCTTCTTACAGTTTCGCCCCTTTGAAATTTCCTTTGATGTAAAATACATTTAAATCCTTATTTTAAGGACTCTTAAGGCCGATTCAAATGCCATGAATCCTATATTAATTATCCCTATAGCTCGGGATGTTTTTACTTGGTCAAACTGCGTGGGTTAATGCAATCCGTTTGTAATGGATAAATAGCCTGATCTTAAACCGTCTCCTAATTATATCTTTAAAAAAGAACCAGATATCATTATCCTTTCTTCTTCCTCTTTGTTCTCATCTAACAGACATTATAACCATCCAATCATTCCTACAAGAGTTTCACAATCAAACCCTAATCCACTTATTGGTTCTGCTCTATTTTGGATGCAACTGAGTTGTGTCGGTCAATCTTCCATATAAGGTGTGTTTTATCATCGTTCCTTTGGGGATCATCTTATAATGTTTCTCCCTTCCATATTATACCATGTAATTTCGATGATTATAATGGGTTTTTCTTGTGGTTGGTTGGTACTCTCGTACTATGGCATCCTCTGGTGGATGCAGTTGACATGAGAGGAGGATTGTGACTATTGTGTGGATAAAGGATGTCAAGAACTCTTCAAGGTAGGGGATTCATGGTTTCCCTAATTGTATATTTGCAATTGTATAATTATCATGACTCATCCCTTTGGATCACAATGGAATTGACCTATTTAAATACTTGAACCGGATTAAAAGAATTGGTTGATCACATGTTATTTCTTTGTACAATGATAATAGTTTGCCACATGTTTTTCTAGATAGAGTGATATCTATGGTATCATGATTTGTTTTTTGTTCTTGATGGAAATTGATAATGAACATAAAGCCAAAATTAATTGTTAATTAATTGGCTAATGATAAAGAGGCATGCAAATGAATCTGGTTGTTGTCGTTGTTGTAGTAGTTCTAATTTGAGGTTAATCAAATTAGTGCAGTAAGCATGGTTATTAAATTGTGATAGCTTACGGATTAGGTCTCCCATAATTGGATCCTACGAATAAAAAATCTTCTAATTCAGTATGGATTAAAGAACAGATTTTGGGAGAATTTCATATAGGGTTTTGAGTTACCCTCTTGATTGTTAAAGGGTCAAGAGCCCATTGATGTGATGTTGTGTTTTCTTACTGCTTGTTTTGTGAGACTGGATGGATGTTGTGATATGTGGAGGTAGGGAGGCCTTGTGGTTGTGGAAGAATCTGATGCCTAGTGTGGCGAGATGCATCGGTTAATGCATGTGGGTTTCAAGGAGGACACCCGGGATGATAGAATGGAATGGATGTGGTTGTTGGATGTTTGGTGGTTTGATTGGTTGTTTATCTGCTTTACTTTTCCCCACTACACAAGGCAGCTGGTTTTGCTTACCCTTCTTCCAAAAGAGGCGAAGACACACGAGGTATGCCACATTCTTTCTGTGGTTAGCCTGTTGAGGGAGACTAGGTCTACGCTCCTGCTATAGGCGGCAAAGACTCTATGGGTAGTATAACTACTCACCGTGTTGAGCCCCCTTGAATTCAGTAGCATAGGTTGTTTTTTTAGAATTCTTGGGAATGTGGGAAGGTAATACTGTAATGAATAATTGAATAAATTATGTTAACTCATGGGGATGGATTTGTTGAAACATAATGACAAGCTTGTAATTTCGAAGGTATAGTGGATATTGGGTGTGATGATAATGAAGTTTAATGTTCAATTATTCAGGGATAATTATTGATTAAATAATTAATTAACGTGCAATGGAATTGATAAAAAGGGAATGAAGTAATCTAATAAACCTCTTAAAATGGTTGTGTGTTATTTGATACCTTGCCTTAGAAGTAGCAGCCCGGAGTTTGAGAGACGTTAGACGCAGTTGTGTCTAAGACTAGGTATCGCCAATAGTGTGGTTGTGAAATATAATATATTCTATACTTTTTGTGTTTCTATACACTAATCCACACTATCAGTAAGGGAAACTGACACCCTGGGGATTCTGATCCCTGAGGGGGGTGTTTTCCCCAACATTCCGGTGGGAGGACGATTGGATGACTACCCCCTTTGGCCCCGCTCTCTTCTCTTGGTAGATACATGTGCCAACATGCACAATGGTTAGTTTCCCCATATATGTGTGTAGAGGGATGTAATGGATTGTAGTTATTTCACACACATATATTATGGATATATTATCCTATGGACTGCTATAGGGGTAATGTGTATAGGTTGTGATGGCTTGAGGATCCATAATCGTTGTATGCCCTATATTGGCTTGAGGTATAATACCCGATGTATGATACATGTTATGCGGGATGTGGTGGATAACTGAACTTACCTGGTTACTTTTGGTTGTGAGGATGGTGTGGTGCTTTGCCCAGGTGTCTGCAGGCAAGCCTTTGTGGTGCACGAGGTGCAGATTGTGGAGCATAGCCCAGGTGACTGCGGGCAAGCCTTTAGAGAGAGATGCACAGGACGTATGTCGTTGGGGAAAAGCGGAAAACCATTGGGGAAGTAGTAGTGGGGTACCCTTGATATTTTTCATTATATGCCATATTTTTGTATGAATTACTTGGTGATAGTGGACATGGTGATGTTGGGAATATAGTATACCTGTTTAGGTGACGAGTTAGTTTCACTTGTTGTTCACTGGGCTTTAGCATGCTTTCATTACTTTTCACGGGATGCTTGGGGAGGATCCTACTGAGTATATTTTTATACTCACTCTATGTATATATAAACATTTTTTCAGGTCACTTAGAGCTGGTTGTAGATCAAGATGGTTACTACTAGCTTGTGGTTGGAGGAGCTGTTCGGACTTGTGTTCGCTGCCGTTTTACTTTATTTGGGGTACTTTTATTTTCCCCTTTCAGTTGAAGTACTTTTTCATGGGATTTCATATATGTACATGGGTTCCTTTTATATTTCTTTTTTGAGTTGGAGTTGGTTGGTGTCTATCTTATCTCTATCTTCTGCATGTGTTCTCTAAGAGGGTAATGTCTCCCATTTGTGTATTTATTATACCCTCGGTGCTAGTTGCCAACCCGGGGCCCACTGAAGGCGGGACATCAGGTTCATTCTCTCTCTTCTCACATTGTCGGCCCAGGAGGGGTACACTTTGTGGGGAGGGGGTCGTTACATAATAATTAAATTCTATTTATAAATTCCATGAATATAAGAAATGAATTTTTTGGATTTAATTGAATCTCGTTGATTGAATAATTTCCAAATATTATATGAATGTCTATCAATGGTATATCCTCTCTCTTCACCCTATGGTGATGATAAACTTATCCATGATTCAATGATCTAGACCTTATCTTGAGTTATTTCAGGCATAATTCTATGTACTCTTTTGGTTAATTATTATAACATTTTTTTTACAATATAACCCTGTGTGTATTAGGTCAAATTTGAGAAAATGGAAGAAAATGGGTTTTCCACAGTTGGTAGATGGATAGATCAAAACATCAACCCATGTACCGAAAAACATGTGTGGAAATTAATTTATACCATCTAGTAATTCTAAAATTTCCTCAACCCCCCGAATTTACTTTTAATTAACACTCATTAATCCTTCTATACACATTCACATTTTCAAATCTCTATAGATTACTTTATTCCCCTCACAACCTCTGTTCACTACAAATAGAATCCCGGATTGGTGGTCACTTCTCTCCTGTTTAGTGAATTTTTTCCCATTATTCCCTTATTCTTCCATTATCAATTCATCATTCTTTATGGGGCATATTACTCTATTTTAGAAAGATCTATATCTATTTTTGGAAGATGTATACATATATATATATATATATTATTAATGTAGATGTTATAATGGATGATATTGATTTTCTTTAATATTGATTTTTTGTTTTTGATATTCTGATGAAAATCTACATGTTCTACCACTCAACATTCAAGGATTTTCATTGTGTGGTAATTCTTCGAAAAATTTAGTTTGGTGGTATAATAAAAAATTCTCATAGTCATGATATTGATATGTTTATGAATGCATTGGTATTCTATCATTCATTAAAAATTCATATTGATTAATTATATTATTTTATGTAGCTAATTGATTAATTTTTTTATTTATTAAATTAATGATCAATTGGGGAGTTAATCATGGGACTAAGGTGCTTTCTTTTTGGATTTTTTATTGGGTAATTAATTATTATCTTTAGATTCATCCCATATTAGATATTTAATGGGGACATTACTTATGATATTTAGGGAATTATGATTTAAAAAATGCACAGTTGATTTATTGGAATAAATGTTGTAATAAAGTAATCATTCTGGATTTGATTATGATATAAAGGAGATGAAAAATTTGATAGTTATCAAGGTAATTAATTATGATATGTAGGATCTTCCCATACATGATAATTAAATTGGGCATTAATTATGAGATTTATGTATTTGGGATTTAGATTAATAAAAAGGGGAATAATTATGAGATGTTGAGATAATTTGTTTGATATAATTAATTAAGGAATTTATTTTGAAATGTTAAGATATATGATTTGAGATAATTAATGGTATATTAGTTAAGTAATATTTATTTCATGACATGAGATAATTCATGGTTGTTTAGTTAAGAAATTTTAAAATTGTGAGTATGATTAATTAATTAATGAATTAATTAATGGATGATGAGATATGTGTAATTTTTTAGACTGTGAATATTATTTATTATTAAATGATTAATGGAAACATGGTCATTTCACAATGTATAATTAATGGTAAAATTATCATTTAATTATGTATTATTAAATGATCAATAGAAACAAGGAAATTCATCCATGTATTTTGAATGGTAACATACTCATTCAATTATGCGTTATCAAATGGTGAATGGTAACATATAAAATAAATAAAGTATTTAATAATGGAAACATGGAAATTGAAAAAAAAATATTTATGAATAGTCACAAGGACATTAGATTGTGACTTCCCTTTGGGATAAAATTGATTTTCGTATAGTCTGAAATAGGAAGTGAGGTTTTTGGTGTTCACAGAAACATGTGGGTTTATGTTATTATATAGAGAATATTTTATTATTATATAAACTATTTATCACTGAATTATATTTATTTTGTATATAATTGCATAAAATATTTTTAAAAAAAATTATTTTAGACAATAATCGTGGTGCCATATTGAGTCATACACACACCTAACTGTGGTCAAATGATCCGTACCCAAATATATATTTTTATTATAGAATATGACAAGGGAAAATTCCCTAGGATATATGGATAATATGGGTTTATATATTGGATAAGATAATATGTTGTGATTTAGGACGCTCTTTGGAGTTGTCAGTTTCTATTTTTACTTTTTATTTCAGACACTGGATAATTACAATATCATTGAATGTCTTCTATTCAGTTGAATAATGTATTTTATACTATGATTATTTTTATTTATTTTAACTTCATAAAGTTATACATACTTAAACATATTCTTATGTATTTATTATGGTGTATTAATCCAAAATTATAGCGTTTATTCTCCCAAAAATTGACTTACTAGACCCTAACTGAAAGTTGGCAGCCCCTATACTAAGTGGATGTGTGCATGAGGTAATGCAACTGACCGATGTGAGGCACTGTTGTGTGGAACTTAGGATAGGATGTTACAAATAGGTATGATGGGAATATTTTTTAGGTTTTTCATATTGTATGGAAATGTAATATCAGATACATGGAAGTGTCGGGTCATTGTAACGAGCATGTGAATGAGAGCTTAAACCCAATGTATGGTGTAAAACCCATGAAATTGGGGTGTGATTGTTGTTATTGTTGTTTGTTGGTAGAGTTGAATGACATTTCACATTTAGTGACATAATGTTTATGTGAGAATGGTATTGTTTTTTATATTTTATGAGAGTTGACTTATAACACTAATTGGGATGATAGTTGAGTCTGCATGCATCATTCTAGGAACTCATGATTATTTTGTAACATGCATTATTTTTTTAACGAATGAGAAAATGATTTTTTGGTAAGTGGATATACATAACGAAATTTCATTACATAACAAATTGAATGGAAAATGGTTCCGATTATGAAATTAGAAGTGTTATGATTATGGAATAATGAGAATAAATTTGTTTCTTAATGAGAATCATGAAAAATGATAGTGCCCTTAGATAACCAAGATGTTGGTGTATGATTTTTTATGTTAGTGTGAGATCCTCTATTTCAACCATGTACTGGTGTTTTGGGAAATGACATGTAGTGATTATTCCTCTTATATATATCAAATACATAATATTGTGTTATGTGTCCTAATATATGTATTTGGATTGTAGAGTTGTATTAGAATGTATGGTTTACTTATTATCCTTAAAGCGGATTTTTAGGAAAAAGAAAAAAATCGATTTGGATTGTAGAGTTGTTCTTCTGTGATGAAACATATTGAAACGAAGATAAGAGGATATGGCTGGAGATGATATTCTAGTAGACTATCCTAAGGCACTAATTTTGTTGGGACAGGAGGATGGGGATATGTTTTTTGATAACTTCACTCAATTTAGGCAATTTATGGAATGTAATATATAAGAGGTTGATAATTTAATTTCTTACCTAAGGAAGGAGATTAATATGTAGAAATATTCAACTTTTACATGGGAGGGTGTACATGAAAAAGCTAAGTTATGGGTTGAGTCTATCTAGACAATGCATGAAAATTTAGAGACCCAAAATAAGAGGATGTTTATGTTGACCACATATATGTTGTAAGAATCTGCAAAGTGCAATTGGGAAATTCATGCATGAAATTTTCAAGAATGTGGCATTTTATGTAAGGTCTTTTTCGATAGGAATTTTCTACACTTATATAAAGATATTACAATATATGATAGCGCAATAGATTTCATGAAACTAAATTAGGAGATCATGTTTTTGATATAATTTTTGGGATTCTATACTGATCTATTATGCTTGGATCATGCATTAGTAGGAGATCATATATCTTTGGAAATATGATTTTAGGATCGGATTAAGTGTGAGATATAATATCAAGTCAACATATTCTTATAAAAGATGATTGCTGAGGTGGTGGATCAGACCCTCATTACTATGAGCTACCTATGGGAGGCATCTAGTGCATGATATGTGTTTTGATCTTGGCAATCAGGGGTACGAATTCCTAGAGAATGATGTGATGTTATGACAAAATTATCCAACGAGGTGGAAAACATAGTGTTCAGGGGGTAAGTGAGTTACAACTGATTATTATATAGTGAGTTTACACCGATGTGGTAGGACAATCCCTTATCATTGAAACATTCACAACAAGTAGGGTATTTCAGATCTTGTGGAAATATGGGGATTTTAAAGAAATTTTGTCGGTCTCACCGATATACTGTTAGTGATGGTAGAACAACACATAACCAGAGTTTGGGGAAGGGAAATTTAAAACCATTTTAGTTGAAAATATATAGTTCTTCTAGTTAATGAAAGAGAGGAGGTATACATGGTTCTTCTGGTAATGATCACCCTTATCAGCATAGTGGTGAAACAAAGGGGAGTTAGACTGCATCACATGGAAAAGGGGAAGGACAAAAATATGTAGTGAAATCTACACTTATGGATAGTGCAGTTAAACCATTGACAATAAGAGTTAATATTCTTGTAGCTCCAATAGTATAAAATGAATTATTTGATACTGATGCCTCTCATTCCTTCATATCTACTAAATTTTTTAACAGTTTTAACCTGGATGTGGAAATTGTGAGTGATATAAAAAATATACATACACCATTGGATGTACCATTTGGAAATGTCTAATTTTGAAAAGGATTCTCTCTAAAGATCATGAATTAAAATTTTCTATGAAATATCTATATTTTTTTATGTTTTATGATTTTAACTAATTATGGGTTTGGATTAGCATGTCACATTTTGAGCCTACATTGATTAATACCATAAGAGAGTCTCTTTTACATCTTTTATGTGTGAAAATTAATTCCTTATTGGGGATTGGGACATCCATGCAGTATAAGTGGTGCCAAATAATCAACCACTAGGAGAGATAATTGTCCATGTTTCTTTCATTTTTTTTGAATTATGGAGCTATAAAGCATAATAACTTTCCACCCATAGTCGAAATATTTTTGGTTGATTTTCATGAAGAATTCTTGTGTTTCCACCTAATAGATTTGTGGAATTCAATATTGAAATCATAACAGGGGATGAAGCAGTTTTTATTCCACCATACAAAATGGCATTAATAGAGCATCAAGAGCTAAAGACTCGGTTGAAGGAGTTATAAGATTAGGGGTTCACCTATCCGAGTATGTCACCATGGGGTTCTCTAGTTTTTTTTCGAATGATGTATGATGATACACTACATTATTTTTTTTACCGAATATTGAACAAAATGACTATAAAGAACACATATCCTCTTCTGTGTATCAATGACCTACCTGACTAGTCAATATGATGATTCATATTGTTGAAGATCAGCATGACGTTAGTATATCATCATGTGAGAGTTATATCATCTAATTTACCAATTAATTCCTTTAGATGTTGGTATAGTCTACATGAATTCATAGAAATACCATTTGGGATAATGAACTGTCCAGATTATTTAATTTCCTTGATGAAAAGAATATTCCGTCCATACCTGGATCATTTTTTTGTATTATTAAGTGATGAAATCATGGAGTACTCTAAGGCCCATTATGATCATGCCCAAAATCCTGACATCATCATGAGTACACATAGAGATATTTTTCAATAGACCAATATATCTAAGTATAAATTTTGGATTTATTAGGTAAATTTCTAGGGAAACATCATATCATATGAAGCTATGTTAGTGGACTTAAATAAGATTCATGTTGGGGTTTCATAGGGGGACACTATTAACATATTTGATATCCATATCTTTATGTTATTATCAATATATTATTGGAGGTTAATCCATGACTTTTCCCTAATGAAAGAACCTCATTCTAACATGTTCAATAAGAGGAAGATTTTTGATTGGTTGGAAGAAATTGAGTCGGAGTACCCAAAGATTAAAATGCACTAGACATAAGAACTGATATTGATCCTTCCAAATCCATTTTTGTAGTAAAAAATGTATTTTGAAACATATTTTATTATACATGGAACATCATAGATGATGTGAGATCAATTATTGTCATATGGTTCTCGGATGCATAGGCCACATCAGTGGAACTAACATATACATGGCCATGAGGAGGAAGTAGTGGTTTCTTCTTTGATTTTTTGGTGTTATTATCATATGGGATAGAATTTTATGGTTCTTACTTATCACATGATTTTAAGATATATCTTCTCAAATTGGAATTTGAATAATCATAGGTAGAGGTGGTTGAAGAATATGCTATCATTTTATTTTGTGCTTTGATATACACCCAAGAAAATAAATAGTTTGGATGACACATTGAGTAAGAAAACATAGGCATGTGTAGTTTATGAGTCTAGTTTTGAGTGGAAGATAATGATGATGTGATTTGAGATATATATGGTGGTTTAGGAAAATCAAGAGCAGATGATAGCCATATCAGAATCATTTGAATCACCACATTTGATAAGGATCCAATATAGACAGTAGAGTGATCCCTAATGATTGACCCTAATGGAATATCTTAATGTAGGGGATTTACCTTTAGATTTATGCATAGATAAGAACAATATCATTTATGTCATGAATCTATTTTAGGTTCATATAACTAGGTGAGTGGAGATCATGTATGTAATTAAAGCCTCAGAGGGGGATGAACATCAAGGGGTGACCAAAATCTATAGTGACCTATGTTGATAATTTTTTTGACTATGCATGAAATATACGATAGTTGGATTCATGAAACAATTATACAAATATTAGTTGGTGAAGTCAAAGCATCGACAACACAAGGGATTGTTGCAGCTGTATCACATTACATAATGGAAGAGGGATAATGTGAAAATGGGTTTTGTGGTAGGTCTCCCAAATACACATATGAATAATAAAGGTCATTCTGTGTGTAAAATACATGTACATAGGGGTATGCTGATAGCATGTGTTCTCGACCTTGGAAGGTCTCAAGAGAAGAACTTGTATTTAGTGGAGTTTTACTCTGAAAATTATTTTCATGAAACTATATAGATGGAACCATATTTGGATATTTATGGTAGGTCTTCCAGATCACCACTATGAAAGATAGAGATGTGTGAGTTAGGGTTGTTGGGATTGAGTATCATATAGGAGATGTCAGAACTGGTGCAGCTGATTTAGAAATGTAAGGCACCAACTTTGAGTATGTACATGTCATATGATAATAGATGTCAATGAACCCTAGACATCACATAGGGTGATCATGTATTCCCCTATTTTTCTCTTAGCCTGCGTCACCATAGGACACAAAAGTAGGAAATGTATGATCCTATGTTATTTTGGAAATATTAGTTTTGGGAGAGAATCGAGCTGGTGGCATACTGATTGTCTCTTACACAAAAGTACAATGCTCTTAATGTTTTATTCCATGTTTCAAAACATTGGTAGTATAACCCATACCATTATCACGTGATCGATGTGGAAAATTTTCATCCTGATATAGATGCATCCTTTGAGGAGATTTAGAAAAAAAGTGTTGGATCGTAGCGAGAAACTGGTTTGGGGAAAGTCATTGTCGATTGTTTGTGTATTGTGGAAACATGGGTTGTATAGTACGAGACTGTGGAATGAGAAGTGGATATATGGGAACAAATAAAAAATATTTTTAACTCTTAATCATGTTGAATCTTGGATGTACAACATTGTGATGAGTTGTCAAAGGTGGGAGACTGTAAGACCATGACCTTTTCTGGAGTTATTTCGGCCTTAATTCTAGGTACGTTATTATTTAATTTTGAGGGATTTTTTGGGTTATAACATGGTATTTTTTGGATGAAATTTGAAAATTTTTAATAAAAATGGGTTGTGCACAGTTTGCACATGGATAGAGAAATTGGGAACCCCTATTCAAGAAAACATGTTTGAGAATTAAATAAGCACGGAAATTAAATCTAAAATTTTATGAACACCCTAATAAACCACAAATCAATAAAAATTATCTATAGGTCCTTATTAACTTTTATTGGAGCTCTATAAAAGAATTTAAGCACACCCAACCCCCTTTATTCAAAAAACAATGCCTGGATCGATGGTCTCTTCTTCACTAGTATGTGATTTGTTCTTCCTTTTTACCCTCCTTCTTCATCATCCCTTTACGCATTCTTTTAGTGATGAAATCCACTATATTTGATATATATATATATATTATGTTATATATATATATATATATATAATCTTCAATTATCTTTATTTTCTTAAATTTGGATTTATGTTTTTTGAGATTTGGATCTACGTCTACATCGTGGTGTCGATCATCTTTCATGGATTTCTATTGGATGATTTTTATTTGAAAAGTAGAGTTAGGTGGTATAATATTAATTTCAAATAGTCATGATATTGATATAGGTATTCATGTATCTGGATTCATAGCATTCTACAACAGTTCAAATTGATAAATTATTTTATTTTATGCTGGAAATTGATTTATTGCTTTATTATTGAAATTGATGATTAATTGGGGACTTGTTCATTGGACTAGTGGGATTCATTTTAAGATAGTTAATTATGGAATTAATTATTATGTTCAAGTGATTACCATATGATTTAATTAATTGGGGGTATTAGTTATGATATTAATTGAATTATGATTTATTTAATGGCCAATTGAATAATTGGATAAATTGTTGAAATACATGAATCATTGTAGAGTCGGTTAAGATATTAATTGGATTCTTATTTAGATTGTTAATTTTGGAATTTATTATTAGGCTTAGAATCTACCCAAATTAGATAATTTATTGCGGGATTTATTTTGTTATTTTAGGATATGATATTGAAATAGTAATGAAGGTATTAATTGTTGGATGTTGAGATAATTGTTTTGAGATAATTAATTAATGAATTAATTATAAAATATAAAGATATATGATGTTAAATAAGTAGTTATAGATTAATGATGTCATATTGATGTCATGAGATGAGATAAAAAATGGTATATTAATTTTAAAATACTTCAATTTTGAGTATGATTAATTAATTGATGAATAAAATAATGGTGGATGTGAAAAGTGTATTATTGTTATGTCACTTATTATGGGCCATTGAAGAGTAGATGGTAACATGGTCATTTCAAAAAAAATTTAGAGGGGTAAAATGATAATTCAATTATGGGTTATTAAATGGTGAATGGCAACATGGATATTTATCCATGTGTTCGTAATGGTAATATGGTCTATCAGTTTTTCATTATTAAATGGTGAATGATAACATATACATTATGCAATGTATTTAAGAATAGAAACATTAAGATTCAGAAAACTATTTAAGAATGGTAACATGGACATTCAATTGTTATAATACTCTAGGATAGAATGGAATCTTGCATGGATGAATCAGGTTGTTAGGTTGGGAGATTGTCAAGAACCTTATCGTTTCCTTGATTTAATAGAGAATATTTTATAATGTGATAAACTATCAATTTATGCATAATATTTATTTCATATATAATTTCATAATCTGTTATCAATTAGAATTATTTTATATTCTATTGGTGGTGTCCTACTATGTTATACTCACACCCTAATTAAGAAATATGATTGGCACCCAAATAGAATTTATTACTATAGGAATGGTTAAGGGCAACGACACTGGGTTAGATGTACGATCTTCAGGTGGAGAATTTATGAGGGAAAATGATGTGTTTTGGGCCCCATGGGGTGTCATATATGTATTTATTTTCATTAACCATTTTAAAAACATGAGAATTGTATTAACATGGCATGCTTCCTTTTCGATTGAATAATGTATTTCAGGCTTTGATTACTATTAGTTATTGTAATTTTTTAATACATACTTATTTATTTATTATTTACTTCTGCAAGTGTATTAATCTGATAAAAGTGGATATAGTCTTCCCATTATTGAATTTCTAGAGCCTCCATCCTAGTAAAAAACCTCTAGAATATGGGGTGTCATGCTTGCGGTCATGTGACAGACCATCTCAGATCACCGTTTAGTGGTATCAGGGTCGTGAAATTACACATGTCCTTCATAATGATGCATAGATCCCATTATTTTTATTAAGAAAACTGTTATTTTGTGTAAGGGGCTATTTTTTTCATGATAATGGTTTTTATATAATGAATATTATCAACGAAATTAACAATTGATCCATCCATTCTCAATAAAGATGAATAGGGTGACCTATGGTGAATAACATGGGAATATGAATTCCCTATCAAAATTTTATTTTATTTCTTCAATTTTATTATTTAAATTAAATTAGAATTATTATATAAGGAGTCCATGATATTATTTTATATCCATGAATCAGTTTAATTGAATACACAACCACATGATCTTGGGATGTCACTGAAAATATTTAGAAATTCAACTATATATTCATTTTTTATTTCAATGTTTGTAACATTGAGATTCCCTCGAATAATTTGAGCCATATAACACTAATTATATTGTATCAAGAAAACTTAAAGTTAATAAGCCACAATATGGTGTTTATATTTATCCTAATACTGATAGATGATCATGAGTTGATTTTGGATATGAAATTTTATTTAACATACAACAAATTAATTTTGGATATTTTGGGAGAGATAAAATGAATGCCAAAAATTTCATAAAATTATAATTATATAGAGAATATTATGATTTGTGGGAAGCTTAATCACATAAACATGAATTAAAGTATAGTTTTAGACATTATATGCACCCATTTCCCCACTAGTTGTATTTAGAATAATTTAATATCTTATTTATGGGATATTAGAAAATATTATAAATATTATAGAAGGAATATTACTATAAATTTAAAAAATTAAATTGAATCATATATAATATGTGGTTATATTTATATTTTATTTATTTTATAATAATTTACTAAAACCAAAATCATTATTGTGAGTATTAAATAAAAATATATACGTTGAAAATCATATGATAATGAAAATTTACCAGGTGAATACATACTGTTTGAGAAATTATTTTAAAATTATAAAAAATTAGGTTCAACATATATCATTTAATATAAAATATATCTCAGTAAATCTAAATATAAACTATGATTAATATAATATTATCATTTTATTCTTCATAACCGATTCAAAAAGATCAAACATTATTTCTAATTGATATAAATCCACCAAAATAAACATATATAATAAATCATTTTACATGGATATTCCTTAAATCATAGAGTAAATAAAACCTCCAAAACAAATATGAATAGTTTATTTACAGTCAAATACATTAATTACATATTTTAAATCAATGCGAATATTTTCATAATTTCACCACACGATAAAGAATTCTAGGAATCTCATATGTCGCACATGTATTCATTATATAATGAATGTGAATATAATAAAGTCTCATGATATATTAGATTTAAAAAGTGAATTGTATGGATATAAACATTATGGAAAACAGATCATGTAATAATAAACCATAAATACTAGTTCAACATAAACTTGAACACATTCATAAATAATTCATTTCATAAATTTAATATTGGAAAAAACTTATTTCATAAGCACTTCCATAAGAAATATGTAAATAATCCAGAAAATAAAACATTAATATTTAGTTAAAACATATCCCCTTTTAGTTATAAAAACAATAACAGTTTTTAGAATCGAAAATTATAAAAAGCATTTGGAGGATGATAAAATGTACGTATAGAAAATGAGAAATAATCCTCAACATTTTCATCATTTTTATATAAAATTAAAAAATATATTTGAATGGTTTTATATTAGAAAAAAAGGGTTATAAAAATATTTATGAAATAATGTTTGATTATGAAATGATGAAAGGGTATTTTCTTAAATAATTTATAGAAATATATGAAAAGAAAGCTATGATGCAAAAAATTCAAAAAAAAAAGAGTTTGAAAGATTTCTTTTATGAATGTGAAAATAAGGTATTGTTAATATAAATTGACCTATATAACCATAATAAACTATATTCCAACATCCACTAAAAAATATTAAATATATGCATATAGTGGAAACATATTTCCAAAAACAATTATAGATATAAATACAATTATCTTTATAATTAACATTTCTGGTGAAATATGAATCTATTAATGATTAAATATTAAGAATAAATCACAATCATTAAATAATAAATAGTGTTGAGAATGGGTGGAGTTAAAGCATAAAAAATTATTTTATTTTCCCTACTAGAAATTTAGATAGTGATAATCTCAATTTCAAAGAGATATTAGAATATAACCAATACAATTACATATAACTCTTCTAAATGTTCTATGTATGACTATATTATAAGAATAACAATATTAATTAATTATTTACAAACATTCAACATATCTAATTATTTTTATAATATAAATTAATATTAATTTACCATATATAAATATATTTTTTGTATTGTTTTTTAATCAATAACTTTTAGTAGAGTAAAATTTCTTCTACATGATCAAAAATATCAATATTGAGGCCCATTATAGGATACAAAATTAGTAATTTAAAAAAATTAATTACATGGAGAAATATTATTATAATGATTATGGATTTCATACATTAATTATATAAATGATATCGGCTTAGTTTTTATGAATGTAATTTATGTTGTACAAGATACAACTAAATTATCTACTGTTATTGATTTTCCTTATAAAAATCAATCAATTTTTGTTTCACCATTACGCAGGTGGTTCAATTGGCCCATTGTAGATTGTTTAGTAACTATAACTGAGTATGAATATTGAGTAATTTTATTTAAATTTATTTCATAACTAATAATATTATAATATAACATAATTTGTTTAGTGATCTATATTTTATAAAAGTGTTTATTATAAGTTAATTAAAAAATATATCTATATGAATGATACATTCATTGATGAATTCGAAAGTTGAATGGGTTTCCACTAGAATAATTTATTTACCACTCCGTCCTTGAAAGAGTGGAAACTAAACTTAAGGATATTTACAAACGTGGTGTTTTTAAATTTAATATAAAATTTGTGGAAAATTTAAGTTATGTATTGGAATTATAGTTTTCCTTTCAAAGATAAATTTTTATGAAAATTCCTTGAAATATTGATTGAGATGGGGTGTAATGATGGAATAACATTGGAGTTAGATTATTTATGAGAGGAAATAATTTTTTAATTTTGACATATTATTTATAACAATATAATTGGTATGTAGACACGTTTTTGATCATTTTATTATAAATAATCTCGATCTGTCAAGGTTCTAAAGTCATATGATACAAACTCTGAATGAGAGTCATCTTCTGTAGAGGATGTTCCTTGTTATGGATGTGGCAAGGAGTATTAATACTATGATATGTAGCTAATCTTTTCTAGTTGGTACTAATATTTGGATGTGTATGCATGGTATGCCTGTACTCTTTATCCTTTTCTCCTGTAATTTTATTTTATTTAAATAAAGGGTTAGAGGCCTCCCTCTAACTAAGCGTTTCTGGTAAAATATACCATCTTATCTATTTTCTAAATGATGATTCTAAGTTATGTCCCGCTTTAATATTGTATTTATTTTAATTATAAAAAATTAAACATTTAAATAAAAATATATAATATGTAGAGTAATATTTTTTGATGAAATATATCTATTTAAATATTATATATTCAAATTACAATTAGATATCAATTTATTATCGTTAGAATCATGTTGGTAAATATTTTAATATTTAGAAATTTAGTTTTATTAAAATTATACGTTAACCATTATATGAAGGTATATATTGATAAAAGTATGTATAATATATAATTTATATATTATTAGAAACTATATTTTTATCATATATGTGATTTCTTTCATAATATAAAATAGTTAATTGTAGTTTAATATATATTATTATAATTAAATTTAAAGAATATAGTATTAAATTATATTTTATACTCCAAATATTTGAAATTGAAATTTAGAATAAAGAAATATGTTACAAAAAAATAAAAATTTCATTTGTAATATTATTTATTGAAAATATACCATTAGAAATCAGTATAACTCCATTTAAAAAAACAATTTATTTAGTCTTGTAATCATTACATAAATTTTTTCAATCCATTGTAAAATTATTTAAATGTACTAATTTTTTTAAAAAAATATTTCAAAACCAATTTATTGGTCATATAATATAAATTTTCAATAGTATTCTTATAATGTGTTTTAGTTAAATAACGAATAAATGTTTTTATCAAATTTTAAAGGACCATTTTATTATTATTATGTCATCAGTATGGCTCTTCAAAATTTGTATATTTATTGACTACATCATCATATTAAATTCATATATATGAAATTACATGAATCATTAAAATAACATCATCATAATTGTTCATTTCATTCCATAAATGGATATTATATTTATATACTTCCACCTTGGATCCATAGTAATAATTTATTATATAATCATTAGAAAAACCATGCAGATGAATATTTTTCATTCAGAATCTCTTAATTATCTTTTGTCTTTATATGGAATTTAATTTTTATAATTTAGTTTCATATTTCATTTTAATTATGTTTTATTACAAATATACTATTGTATTATCGAATATTAATAAAATAATAAATTTCATCATTTTTATTTTGTGTAGAATAGGGGACACAATATCAAACATGATCAAATAATAAAACTATTTAATATTATAAATAATGAATGAAAGTTATATTTTTATAATTTCTCTTAATCATACTATTCATAATGTCACATCAAAATCCTTTCCTTCAAATATGGTCACAGACAAATGAAGACCCCCAACCTGGATTGGGTTGGAGCATGCTGGATTTTCCAAAAACTGTTTCTCCTATCTTGTGCATAGAAAAGTACCTGAATGCCACTGATGACTTTATAACTATTGATAGGATCATCAAAAAAATTGTTCCACAGACTTGCAATCAAAAGGGGAATTGGTGCTCAGAATGGACTGTCAATAGGACGTCAGTCTTGAAGTCTCCTAAGAATGACAATGCCCAAAGAATGAAAGACAAACTTTTTGTAAAGGCATGTACTCGTAATTCTTTTGATCTTCTTGTGTCAGGTAATAGAAAGGAAGAGGTTCAAAGTGATGTTCATTTATGTGGATTATATGAGATGGTGGATTCTAACGATTCTGAATTTCCTTATGAGGGAGGGGGATCATGGATGCGGGCCAAAACTGGGAGAAGAGGGTAGCATCCTCGTGGGCATGGTGGATCATACTCTAATCACAATATGAACAATTTTTCTAAAATGGACTAAATGTGTTCTTTCATTCTTTTATCTCTATATTTAATTACTTTTGTATCTTTATACCTTCATTTGATTCAATAAAGTGGCCTTTGTGCCCCAACAATTAAAAAAATTACTTTTTTTTCAAAATTCACATGTTCATTTAATGATTTCACATCTAATGAAACCTGTTTTATATGTGGCCATATAATAAATATTTGATCTTAAACAATTCAATATGATGATGTTTATAAAGATATTATTTGATTAAAGTTAAATTTAGTATAGAAAATTATTATTTTCATAAAAAAATGTTATATTTATTTATTTCTCCCACATTCCCTTCATAAACAAAAATATTTCTAATAATTCTATATGACATCCTATATTCATCCACCTATAATACAGTGTGATGAGTTGAAATAAATGTCAATAATAAATGTTGGGGAGACTGTACCATCAATATTAGAAGTATACATGGATAATGTAGTAACATATAAATAATTTAAACATCTATAAATAGTGTAGAAATGTACATATATAAAATTTTATAGTATTTACCAAACCATGCATAAATTCTATAGTTTCATATATAAAAATATATATATTCCTTAACATGAATTGTTTTAATTAAAATGAATTTTTTTTGGAGGGAAAATCATATATATAATGCTTACAAAAGAACCAAAATCAATAAAAGGATACAGTGAAAAACAAAAAAACATGAATTACTTTGTGATCATATCCATAACATTAGTTATATGTTATAATTTAATAACATGTATAATAATCCTCTATATAACCTTTAGGAAAAATATAAGTTTTATCAAACCAACAAGATACATGTGTATGGTTGTCTGTAAAATTAAATATGGTAACACAAATATGGATTCTAAGACATACCTCACTACTACTATGAGTTCATTAATACAGTAGTATTAAATATAGTGAGAATAACATATAATTTGTTATAATCACCTCCATCAATTATTTTATAATGAAGAAACCAATATAGTTACTCCTTTTTCTTATATAAATGATTCTAAAATGTGATCACCATGAACAATGTATTTTATTAAGCACTACTAATCTTATAGAATATCTAATATGATTTATTAAATATAGATTAATTCCCTATGTATAATGACTAATTAAACATCTGATGAAATTTAAATTAATAAGTGGAATTTGTCCCTTGGACACATCAGTTATCCCATGACACTCAAATAAATATAGAAAAATAACCAAAAACGGGGAACCATTACACATATATTAGACCATTATACTCAAATAAGTTATTATAGACAACACTACCTATAACTCCTTGATAATTGATGGTATATTTTTTTAAAATAAATTTAACTTATTTCAATAGTGTGTGTCACACGCTATACTGTGTTTTAATGAATAATTGTATATAATTAATTTTATAATCTAAACATGATCATTATAATATAGTCATCAAATTGTGGTCTATCAATAGGAATAAAATTATTTTCAATTTTATATATATTTGTTAAAGATAATGAAAATATACATTTTAATATGTTTGTAATTTTTATTATGGTAATTTTATTCTTTTAAAATACATTTACAGTAAACATGATTTTTATTACTTTTCGAAATGTTTAATATTAATAGTTTTTAAACAAATGAGACTAATTATTCGATAAACTAACATCATTTATAGCATTAAAATTTTAAATTTATCATAGTGTGAGATTTTAATAATTTTCATAAAAGTTTTATTTTCTTGTGATTAGGGAGAAATATTTATTTCTATTACAAAATCACTTTTAAATTAGATAATATAAAAAGATAATTGTATATTAAAAAACATTTACATGTGAACATAAGAAATTTATTTTATTAGTTAAAAATATCATTATTTTTATTACATTTAAAATTTTCAATTTATATATAAACCTTCAATTCAAATGGAAACATTCTATTTTGAATCCTTCTTGTTCATAGTGTTTTTAAGTATTATTTAAAATTATCATTTTCAACTATTTTGATTAGTATTTTGTAAAATTGATATGATATTTGGAATCAAATTAATTATAGATATAAAATATTGTAAACCAAATTTTTGGCATATTTTAATAGTAGACCTAGTACAAATTAATTACCATGTTTATGTTTAATAAGTGTTTATCAGAAGTTGTACTAATAATATATGTAGTATGTGGCTTAGTTTTTCCCCCAAATAATATTATATAGAAATATTTCAACAAAAAACCATCTAAATTCCATGAATGACCCATTTATATCCTCTTTTAATGTTTAAAATGAGGTTATAATTTCCTCATTATAAAAATACCAACCGGTTCCTCTACATCACATATAAAAGGTGAGTACCACTCCCCTCTTATTCACACATTCCAATGAATTTTTTTCAAAGATTCATTTAATTAACACCCATCCTTATAGAACTAATTTTTTTGGAATTGTATTTTTTTTAAAAAAACTCATTCTAATGATTTGGGTATAATCTTAAAGGGGTTCTCTAAGAAGAGGTAAAATTTGCACAAAAAAGTTTTTTATTTCTTATTCCACATGATTTATATATTATAAACATTAATGATATAATAAATCTATTTTATAAAATATAATAATATGATTTTATGTTAATTTAATGAAATATATCATACTTATCTTGTATGTCATGTTTTATTAAATCCATGACTATTTGTATGGAGGAATAAAACTTTGCAAACTGATGTGCTTCATTTTTCATCACCTAATCTCACTAGTACATATAATTAAGTATTAAAACTATATGTATTATATATATAAATATTTTTTCATGAAATATAATATTAAATATATTTTATTTATTTTCCTTCCATCTAGATATAAAATATATTTATATCATATTATTGGTTCAATAGTGTATGAAGGATGTCCACAATTTTTGTAAGGAATTTTGAATATTTTTTATTCGTATAAGAAAAGGAAATTTAGACATGTTTTATATTTAATGTGTTATATAGAATACTAATTATTTTTTTCTATGATTCATATCATGATTATATTTGTATATACATATCCAAATATTTTTTTAATTTCACTTTTATTCTGATTAATAAGATTCCAAAGTGGTATCAAATTTATGTTACAACAAATTTGATTATAATGATTTTTATGATTATAATTCTAATGATGAGATCTTATTATCTACCTCTCATGAAACATATAAAAATTATTCCCATCTTTTTTTTAATTAAAAGTCACTTTTCCCATTTTTTCGACTCATTATGTAATCATTTGTCCAAAAAAGTTGTTTCTAAGGAGGCCTAACTTTATTTGACTCTTACTTAAAGAATAATTTTCATTCCTTCAAATGTTTTTTAAAAATGTTTTAGAGATATTTTTCAGTAATGTCTAAAAATTTATTAATTTAATTTTCATACAGTTAAGAAATCATCTTTTTATAAGGAAAGTGGATTTTATTGATTTTTTTGAACAATGTACTTTTTGATATTTTATAATATATATAAAAGGAATATTTTTATTAAATTGTACAAAATTAATAGAATTTTCCTCCCACATAACAATAAATAATTTTATTGATTAGTTTTTTAAATTATAATATTTTTATAAAAGAAAATTATTTCGATTCTGTTATATGTCTATACTGTTTATGAATGGTTATTCTAAAAGTGCATATATAATTATCCACAATAAATGTTTTATGATATCATTTAAAATAATATTACATATAAATATGACATTTTATGATGTTTTTTAGGCTAAAAATTGGATATATTACAATGAAAAAATCTTTATTTCTTCGTAGGATGACCTATTTTTATAATGAAATTATTTTTATGAAACACATTGTATTCACTTGTGTTATGAAATTATAAAAAGTGTATAAATCCCATTTCATTTATTAGGTTCTAATACAGTGAAATATTTATAATGTTTTGGAACATATATTTGTGGATATCATTAATAGATTGTGGTTATGTAATAACTATGTACATCATTTACTTTATAACCAAGGACAATGGTTATTTTTACATAGGGATGGGTGAAACATTTATCTCCATTCAAATAGTTGAGTAATGATTGATATTTAGGGAGATATATAGGTTAATAATATAGATTGAACCAAGTTAAATACTAGATTTCATCACTAGGATATTAATTTGAATTAACCTTGACTTCAATGATAGTTTTTGGTGTTAAGCCACTCTACTGTGATTTTATTGGAAATGATACTTTGTTAATTTGGAAATGATTTTTCATGCTTATATGAAATACAAAAATCAATGTCTCATTCTAATGTTATTATATCATTACTCATTTTATATATTTTTTATGTCTTATGAACAAACATAATTTATTCCATAACTCATGTTAGTGATATGTCATATCAGGTTTTATGTTTTTCAAATATTAATATGTTGTTTTCATATACTTATGCTAATGATTGGTTGATATGGCTGTTATTTTAATTTACTGATCACCTTATATATCGTTTTTATATTCCCATTATATATGTTCTAAATAATTTTATTATGTATGACCTTTCAAATTGGGATGATAGTTATGATGAACTTAGTATATTATGATGTGGTTCACCGATGAACAAATTTTTAATGTGAATAATTTTCAAAGTGCACTATCCCTATATGTTTTTTTTCTTGTATAAATATGTTAAGAAAAGAAAACCAATATTTTATGATTGAATATATATGTTTTGGAAGTGTGGTTCTTTACTCTTCGTATCATAGTTTGGATTAGTAAAAAAAATTAAACTAGGATGAGAAAACAATATTTAGAACTGTAAGGTTATGTTCGAGTATTAGAATATATCATTGATGTTTTTTTTATTGAGTGAGTGTTTTCTGGGAAGTTACATTCCATTATATATAATATATGTGAATGCAGATATACAATAATTTTACATTATTTTAATACCTCTGAAAATATTATATAGATATTCAACTAATAATCTCTTTGTCACCACAATGTGTCTTATTACACACCATATTTGACACTCCCATGGCATTTTCATTCAAATTCAAAGATTCATTATGGAAAATCAGGAGGGATTTGAAAAATATTCCTGAATGATCCTGATTTTTCCTAATGAATTATATATTAAAAATAATATATCATTATTTATAAATCTTATAAGTCCATTTTTATGATTATGTAGTTCCCTACTATGATTTTTTCACAGACTTTGATATTTAGTATTAGTCAATGGATAGAACCTTAAGGAACAATGTTAATGTTCCATGCGAAAAACAAAAAAATTATTTTCCTCCTAACCATAAAAACTTTATGTGAGGAGTAATAAACAATATAATTTCTTTTCTCAAAAAACATAGTAAATTGATGAATCGTGATAAACAACCAATTGAAAAAAAGGGAAATATTTTATTGAGTTTTCCATGAGGCAATATACACCTTCTTTTAGTTGTTCTTATGATCCAATATTTTTTGAGGTTTGGATAGCTACCATAATAATGTATTTTTTAAATATCCATTGATTAATGAATTAGAATTATGTTTTTTATATCTATCTCATTGTTTTTGAAGTGGAATAATAGTTTAATCAAATAAAGAATATTATTAAGAAACATTAAATTTACTTCCTAAAAAATTTTGAGTTCAAGAAATAATTTTTCAATAAATATTTTTCTCTATATATTTTCTAAAATTGAATCAGCAATTCCTTGAATTAAATATGAATGATGATGAAAAAACTTGTACCAGTTGGGAAAATATATTTAGGAATGAGTTGTATGCATTTTGAATTCTCATGAAACCTATATTAAATGAACATCAATTCATTAGTGAAAAGAAAACAAGAATTATAGGCTATTGGCTATAGGGGAATTTGATAGCATTAATGAAACCATTTTTTCATTGTTATAGTTGAAATGCATATTGATGTTACCGATATTATTCAAATTATTGATTTAAAATTAAATATTTAATCTATAGGAAACACTAAAAACCATGTATAAAGGAATATTATCTTTTATTTGACCTGAATATGTGTAAATAACGACGAATGAAATTATGTTAAGAGGATATGCAAATTTTTTATGTGAGGTTTGAATGGCCACAATGAAATAAATTTCTTATGTGATAGAAGTAAGTTGGATACTAATGTGAATATAAATATTGTTACATATATAGAACCACTCACCCCATAGTTTTCATATGAAAGGAGTGTGAAAATAATTAAAACTAGTTCCCATATCTAAAGGTTAACCGAGATGATCAACAATAGAATTTTCTTCTGATCAGATAAAAATGAAAAAAATATGATATTTTTTTATATAATGATTGTGATTACAAAATTGTTAAAGGTACACAAACCATCCACTCTATAACTAATAATATCTTATTTGAGTATGAATCTTCAAACTCTTTTATATCAAATGCGTTTTCCCAATGTAAAAAAATAAATCCCAAATAATAAAACATTAATTTAGTAATGAATAACCATATTAGAATTTTACCACTTTTAATTTATGTGAATAAACTCCATTTGATGTTTTTTTGGAATGTAATTCCATCAGTTTTCCCCTCTAGTTTAATTTGGTGTTATCATTCACATGGATTTAAATTAACTAAATAAATACCAAATATATTATCATTTAAGGAAAGTTATATATTATATTCCCAACTGGAACATGATCATCTATTTTTTGGATGATAAATAATATCTTCTGAAGGGTATCACATTTATTAAAAGGGTATTAATTCTCAGTTGATAGGGGTTTTTTCTCAGATGGTTGGGATGAAACAAGATATCAATGATATAATAATTGTATAGGAGTTTTTTATGTTTCCAAAAAATAGTTTCACATTCATACAATGAATCCAAAAGATTAATTTTCAATAGATCTCATAACTTGTTCCACACAAATTTCAATGAATCCAGATATATTAGCCTACATTTGATATTAAGGAATTGAATAAGAAACTCTAACAGAATCATGATAATGGTTTATTTCAACAACATATGTTTCCATGAGGTGCTCGAGTTGTTTCTTATATGATGAAATATAGATCGTTGAATCTCTGCATTGATTATTGAAATTTGAATATGATCAAAATTAAGAACAATAATACTTTACATCGAATTGATTGCATTTGTTACCTACTACATGGACATTAAAACATTTCCATGATAGACCATCTTTTGGGAAATCATCAATAAATGTTCAAGAATGTCGATATATCTATGGAATAATTATATAAAATGTATGGACACCTTGATTATATTGTTTTTCATTTTGGAAATAATAATCACCCTACTATATTCATGGAATTAATGAATATTGTACTTAGAGATTACCTTGATTAGTTTTTCATAAACATTGTATTTGATATTCACATTAAATTAAAGTGAAAGGATGTAAAGACCTAGAGCCATGATTCTTATAGTTGTGGCTATATATTAATACATTGGAATTATTATAAGAATGTCACATCCCAAACGAATGAAAAGTTGGTTTTTTTTTTTGAAAAAGAAGATACAAACATAAGATTAACATTACCACTTGAAATGAAATACATAATATCAATTCCATAGGAAATATATATGTCTCAAAGGTAATCCCTAAATATAATCCATAATATTAATCTTCAAAAATTGGGGAAAATAAAACATAAAAAAGGGGTTAAATCATATTCTCATTCAGGATATGTAATACTGTAGGATTTATCATAAACATAAACACTAGTCATACTGAAAAACTAAAAAACATTTTAAAAATATACTGAGTATAATATGGAAATAATGAAATATGATTAAATAATTCCATATAAATGTTCATGAGAATATAAAACATGACCATTGATATGACACTAGTATAATAATCAAATGATTTATCAATTTGTCATACCATATTTGGGGAATGCATAATGTCGTGAATCTGAAACATATAGTCAAGGCCTCGACCAAGACGTTTAAAGATAATTGGTTAAGGTATAAAAAAACCCAACTCTATTTTGTCTCATCAATTCTACAAATGAATCATGGTGCTATTTAATTCCAGACCTATCAATTTTTATTTCCAATTCATTCGTTATATAAATGGGAGAAAACATAAACAACATGAACATATGAAATAACCTTCACCAATATGTATAATTAAACACTAACTATTCTAAGTAGTATGGTTAGTGGTATCATTGTATTACATCAATAGTAAAAATGATCATAAAACATTTAATAAAATATGGTCAATGAAAAACATAATATTTTAAACATAATATAATATAATGTTTATCAAATGTGTTGAAATAATCAAAAATAGTCTAATAAAATCATTGAGAATTTTTTGAGAGATGTATGCTTTTACATTGTAAAGAACTGTTCCATTGGAAGAGTATTTTCATAAAACCAAAAATTAAATATGGTATTATTTAAATGATGAAATGAATGTTTTTAGAAATAATATTTTATCGTAAAAGAGCTTATAGAGTGAAAATGAAATAGTTAAATATTTGATAAGTTCCCTTGAATTGGTCTTGTTTATCGGGAGGTATTGTGAAAAATATTTATAAACATATTAACACCATGTAAAATAGTGAACGATTATGATTTGTACACACATATGTATATTTTTCACATAATTTATGAGGATTACATATGAAGAACTAATTATTAAATCATCATTAAGAGATACAATGTGTAACCCCAAATAAAGTGGATGTGTGAGTAGAAAACCCTTAATTTATTATTGAACACATTCTGAACATGATACTAACATCTTGGATAATCAAATTAAATCCATTAATTAATTAATTTATAACCTTTTGAAACACCCCAAGATTTCATAGTATGTTATCTCTTTAGTGTAATTCAATAACGTGTGTTACATGCAACAACGAGTTCGAGCGTGACACAACTGACAAAACTAGCCATTCAAAAAGAGATTATGAATAGTATTAACTGCATTTTGAATCTTATATACTCTATATAATTTTAACACCCATATAATGTGTTTCTTAGAAAAAATGATGGATCAAATTCATTTTTTTATAAAAGAAGTATTTTTCAATAAAATGCAATTTTACCCCTTTTTAATAGAGAACCCTTTTTTAATTCAAGTATTTGACACATTTATATTTTCAATTTGGAAAAATAATTCTCATATTTATAATTGATACATAAAAATTTATTTTCAAATTTTTTTGGTGTTTTTTTAATAAAATTCATATTTAGGTGAATAGTGAAAAATACTAAATTTTTTTTGAAAACAACATTTATATTTAAAATAGTTTATATTGTTCTATTATAAAATTGAATGGTGTAGATGTATAATTAGACTATATTTTTATCATTTTATAAAATGTATATCATTATAAGAAATTTCACATTTAATTTTTTTAAACACATGTTATTGTTTGGATTGTTTTTACTTTTTAAAAACCCAATTTTTTGTTATGAAAACAGGAAATAATTTTAAATTATTAAATTAAACTTCTATGTTTTGAATTCTGTAAAATTGACTTTATTTTAGAATTTATAATATCAAAATTATCTTAGGGTGATTTTTTGGTATTTTTCGAAAAACATTCAATTTTTGATGAATACTAAAAATCATTGTGTCATTATTTTAAACTAAATTTTTATTTAAAGAAATATTTATTTTATTTAAATTTATTTTATGTAAAAATAGATATATAATCCCTATATAATTTAAATTTTTTTTGGAGTCCTTTTATTATAATATTAGATATATATAATTTTATAGAACTACATAACCTTTTTTACCCACCTCCTACGTGCATTTGTAAATTTGCATAAAACCTAATTTTACCGCTTCATAGAGTTGAATTTATAAAATCGTAGAGACATAGATGACATAAGTATATAAAATTTTGTTCAATTAGATGAAATTAATTTTTGGTGAATAGTATCTTTTGACTTTTACTAAACACGGTTAAAAGTAAATAGGGTAATTATGTGTAAAAATGATATTATAATTATCCTAACACTTTTCATATGTCTATTGAATAAGTGTAATTCAACAATAACCATCCTTAGGAATGAAATGTGATCCCCATTGGTCCATTATGATTAGATTAGGTAATTTATTATTATTTTATTTAAAGAAGAGTTAAAAGTGTTAAATTCAGAGTTTTATAACTAACCCATTTTTAATATAGGGTTACAAAAAATATAAATTATACTATAAATATTCATTATAATTCTAAAAACATTTCCAAAATAATGGAATTTTATTTAGAATTTTTATATGTTAAATAATTTGATTTATTTATGGCACAATGATGATGCAGTAATTACCTTATTAATGAACTAATAAAATAACAGATATAATAAATATCAAAATAAATGTAAATTTATACTTTTGATTTATTACAATAATTTTATAGGATAATATTACATTTTAGGGATTACTAGATACATTTTTTCGAATTGATATGGTCTTTATGAATTTTACACAAACAAAATACCAACTACTGTCAAAATTGACATAAATTAATTATTAAAAAAATACTATATTATTGGTTGGTATAATATATCAAAAAATCTATGTTTCATCCAAAATGCATAAATAATATTATATATTCCATTAATTATCCCCATTATATTGTCTTAGAAGTTTTATGGTATGTTTATTTACCATAATTTATAAGAATACCAAAAGACACTTTAAAAGTTAATCTATTTAACTAAAAGTAAAATTTAGAATATGTGGTTAAAATGGTAACCTGAACATGTATAAAACATATTGGATAAGAGGATATAGTCCCATAACAACATTAGTCTCTAAATAATTTCATTTCGATCCATTATAAACCGAATATTATTGTATAATAAATTAATATTTAAATCATTCTCTAAAGTGGCTCTCACCCCTCTTATAAAAGTGCACTTCCCCTTCTCTCAAAATCACACCTTCAACGCAATCTTGCTCAGAAAAACCGTACCCAAATATCCTCCCAACTTCTATCACATAATCATAGAGTACATAATTTCATCAAAACTTTATCTTAA
This sequence comes from Viscum album, assembly GCA_963277665.1. Lineage (NCBI taxonomy): Eukaryota > Viridiplantae > Streptophyta > Magnoliopsida > Santalales > Viscaceae > Viscum > Viscum album. The sequence continues at coordinate 1,915,657,938 of OY728140.1, read as the reverse complement.
TAAGTGCTTTTGATCAACACAAAAGGAAACACCTTAAGAAGATATAGTAATTTCACCACACTTTTTCTAGATCTTTTCTTCATCCACATCCCCTTTATTTGTTGTGTCCATACCAAAATAATAAAACCAGTAACACCTACATAATGTCATGTTATTATATATATTTTTACAACATTATTCGATATTCATTCCATCCTCTAAATGAAAAAGTCACCATACGTGCATATGTACGACATACAGTCTCCACGTTGTGGTGTAGTTTGTTATTTAAACACTTTATTATAATGGATGGGTAAAATAATGAGTATAACTGATGTAAATAATAAATATATCATGTCAATTATTCATTATATATTATATACCATCCAATTACATATGATATCACCATCAATATAATGATATCGTCGCTCGTGTGTACATACAAATTATCGTCTTCACGATGCGATGAGATTCATTTCCAGATTCACTATTCAAAAATGATTATAAAAATATATATGATTAATAAGAACGTATTATATGACATAATTATTCTACTGAATATATACATATATATATATATTTATTTACTTACATATATTCTAGTTTCATACTTCCGTTCAATACGATATGAAAATAGGTACTCCGTTTATGCATACATATAGCCTATCATCTATAGAAACGGTGTTTTGCATTTCATATATCTACCCATTATACATATTTATATTATAAATAAAATTGATATATATCATGTTTTATATTCCTGAAGTATGTAAATCCTGATCGAAATGATACGATCAAGAATAACATGTTAAAACACGTACGATAAAGAAAGCCATTATTACCTGAAATGATAATTTATCATGGAAATAATTATTAAATGAAATGTATAAAGTAATAAATAAATCATGTATGATATAATAAATATGATTATGTTTCTGATATAATTTAATAACATACTATTTCATTATACAAAAGGTTATATTTACACTCATAGAATAGAATGTGCAAGGATATGGTTATTTCCTCAATATCATTATTATCTGAGATTTTTTATTTATAAGTATTTACCGGGACATATTTATCATAAATACCCTTAATTCATAAAAATGTTTTCAAATGGAATCTAATAAGGATTTCTGGGAGGATCTATTTAACAAGATAATATTCTGAAATGTTTTAAATATTTTCCTTTCAAAATACATTTAATTAATGTCCATGTTTACAAAAAGATTATAAGGATTTATTTATAAGGACATGAATGTTTTAAAATGATAATACTTTTCAAAATTTTCAAAGTGTTATGGGACACATTGATTCAAATATTTCTTTTAAATTAATTCCATAATAAATGTGGGGCTTTTAAATTATTTCACAAAAAGGTACATTTCTCTTAAAAGGTTTTACTGGTCATTTTAAACATTGTCAACATCCATTACCAAATATTATTCTTGATTGAGGCAGATTTATTATAATACAATCTTCCATATTGTGTTGAATGATTTATGATATTTATTTATTGTGAATGCTCTATTTTAATACCATTCATGGTTTATGGTAGATGTATTGAAATTTCATATTCTAGTTTTAATAGAAATGTTAATGTTAGGTTGCAACTTTCCATATGAGGAAGACAGTAGACATAGAAAGTGATGGGTGGAGCCTGATATAGCTATTTGATACATCAATAGGTCTCATGAGAAAAACTAGTGTCTTGGAAAAAGGATTTGACAAAAAAAATTATATTTATTAATGGAACAAAGCCTTGATTATGTGGTAATAATGTATGTCATTAGACATTACCTCATTATGAAATAAGTTATTACATGTGATTGTTGGACTAGTAGAATATCCATTTGCATGTTTAAATGGTGATATATGATTTATTTTTTCTATGTTATGTTCAAGGTTACGTTTAAAATAGATATTATTATTGATACACAGGTTTCTATAATGGTTTATAGCTTCCTCTAAATTATTTACTCTTACTAAGCATTTGAGCTCACCCCCTTTCTTATGTTTGATTTTCCCAATATTCGAAGAAGTGTAATATGAATGATATATAGGGTTTAGATAAATGGAATACTGGTGTTCTCAAAGATATATCTATGTTGTATTTTATGTTTGATATTGTAATGTAATGTTTATGTATGTAATCAATTTTCTAATACTACTAAACTGATCGGTGCTTCAGGACATGATTCCTTGTAATAACGCCAATTTATTAAAATAATGCACCATCTTCGAGCTTCTGAGGTCAGGGTGTTACTGTTGGTATCATAGGAAGTTTAGTACATACCTTGGAAACTATATTTAGAAAAACTGTGATTAGAGAACATAACCCTTAGATAGAATTTAAGGTTTTGTATATAAGAACATCCTAGAATTTTGATAATGTAGAGTTTTTTTGTATTATCTAAGAAAATATATCGCTGTCTGGATACAAGAAGGTAGTATATTATTTGGTACAGATTAACCTAGGAGTGAAAACTTCTACCAGGAGTTTCGGGCCTGACTTGTCGTATCCCGGTACAAGACAACGGGCCTTCAAACACTATTGTCGCGACACTACCGGGGGATATGCTTAGGATAATTAAAATCTTATTTACAATCCATTATGAAGGATTTAAGAGTAAATAATTTCTTGAAGAAAACATTTTATATGATTATATATTATATGAATAATATTTTCAATTTACGTTAGGTATTTTACATGTTTGGAATTAAGCAGTGTTATTCATAAAGCTAACCTTGTGTATTACATTATTTGTCAAATGGAACCCATTAGATGGAATGATAAATCAAATAATACTCATGGTCCAAAGAGTAAGAAGATTCATATATTTAGTGGTATTAAGAAAACATTTAAAAAAAATTGTATCCCATGTGTTATAATCATATGAATAAATAGTATCATGTGTTAATAAGATAATTTAATAATTTTTTGAGTCCAATGGCTATGAAGGGAAGCCTGAAAAGAAATGGATGGTTGAGATAAAGATGGATAAAGGGAACAAGGGAAAGAAGGATATTCCCATATGTGATAACTATGGAAAGAAACATCTTGAAGGAAATGGGAGTTTTTTTATAAGTTTAGGGAAAAAGGACACCATGAATGTGATTGGAAGGGTATGAAAATGATTTTAAATGTACAATGCTTCATCTTCAAGGAGTTGGAGCACTACATAAATCAATTTCCAAATCATTAGAGAATATCCCACATGTTGCTATTGGATAATAATCAAGTTACGATTATACCACAGATGAAGATGAATGACTAATGTTATTATGTTTTTATTTAATAATTATTTCATTTGAGTGTTGTATAAATGATGTACTGTTTATATGTATTATTAAAATAAATAAGGATTTCACTACAATAATATTTCATTGAGGATTTGATATAGTATGGTATCAAGTAAAGTGACATAATTTTAGGTCAAACATTTTACAAAATTCATTTTTGAAGGAAAGGTAAAACCTAATATGGTCCTGATACTGAGGTAGTGATTTTGTAATAAGATACAGTTGATTTGGATAAATTATATTGTATATTCTTGACTACATTGGAACAAATTAATGTTTTGTTTTTTCCATCATTGTTGTAATATTCAAATTTTTTGGATATAAGTAATATATCTAGTATTTTATAAGGAATAGGGGAGCATGAATGTAATCAATAAGGTTTTATTGTAATTTATGGTGTTACCATGTTTTTAAAGAATACATGATTAAGGTATTCATATGTTATTACGTGGAAAAATAGATCATCATTTTATTTTCCTTCCTTAAATATTTTGGACTGTGAGTTTGGATAAAAGTATTTAGGATAATTATAAATGTAGGAATGAAATAATTTGGACATTGGATACTATTTTTTAAGATTAAAAAATTTATGACTATTTTTTTGGATTGTTATAAAAAGGAAAACCTGGAGGTCGAGAGACAACCTGTTGCTTCTGGCAAGGCTGGGAGACATGAACCCACAACTTAAGGGTGACAAGGGTGCATCACCAACCACTGGCCTACGTGATGTCCTGAATTTTAGAATTTAGTTTTTTTAAATTTTTTTACAAATGAATTATAAATTCATTATTTTTGGAATCATATCCGATTAGGATATATAGAATATTTTGGAATCTTATTATCTTTTGGAGTGAAAGGTGAGTTTGTGGTAGGAATTAGTTGAATAATGAAACTCTACAAATCATGTATGTTTTTTCCTCTTATTCTATCAATAAATAAATTCTTAAACATTAAAGAAAGGATATTAAGACCAAAAAAGTTGTTATCCTAATACCTTATGTTTTTTTGAACTAATGATATTTTAAATAATCATAGATTGATCACTTTGAGGACCTTAATTTTACACATGTTTTTGATTTAATACCTCAATCACTCACTAAAAATATTTATTTTTTACCTATAATTATGTGTCTATAATTTCCCCCAATATTCTCTTAATCGATATCATAATTTGCTTTTGTCATTTTCATTTCCCTTTCCTTCTTATTTAAAATAAATTTTATTAAACCGATTTCCAATGTGTTTTTTCCACAAAAGAATTTTTCTATTTTATAACTTTTATTTTCAAAGAAAAATTACAAATTTCAAGGACACAATTTATTGAAAGAGGGGAGAATGTAACACCACAAGATTTCATATTATGTAATCTCTTCAAAGTAATTCAATAACTTGTGAATCATGAAACAACAAGTTCGAGCGCACAACAACTTACCAAACTAGCTGTTCAAAAAGTAGATTTGAATATTATTATCTAAATTTTGAATCTTATATACTATATATATTTTTAACAAAAATATTATGTGTTTATTAGACCTAATATGATAACAAATTCAGTATTTCAGATTAATGATGTATTTTTCAAAAATAAAATTTTACCGCCTTTTAATAGAGAACACTTTTTAATTCCAATATTTGGAACATATATATATTAAATATGAAAAAATAAAATTATTCTTTATAATTTTTACATAAAACATTAGTTTTGATAATTTATTTTTGTTTTTCTATTAACTTTCATATTTTCATGACTAGAAAAAATTACTAAATTTTAACTGAAAACTACTTTTTTAACCAAAATAGTTTATAATTTTCAATTATACATTTGAATGATTTTTAAGTATAATTAGATTAAATTTTTATCATTTAATACAATGTAGGTCATTATAAGTAATTTCACATTTAAATTTGATATAAACACATGCCAATCTTTTGAATGTTTAACTTTTTTAAAACTCACCTTTTGGTTTGGACAATGGGAATTAATTTTAAATTAATAAATGATACTTATATGTTATAAATTTTGTAAAATAGACTTCATTTTGGAATTCATAATATCTAAATTATCTTAGGGTTAATTTTTGATATTTTTTCTGCAAACATTCATTTTTTGATGAATGGTGAAAACACTGCATTATTATTTAAAACCGAAATTTTATTTAAATAATTAATTATTTTATTTCCATTTATTTTATGTCATAATATATATATATATAATAAATATATAAGTTCAATGTAATTCATTGGAGTCATTTTATAAGAAAATTAGATGTATAATATTTTATTGTGATTTTTAATGTTTTTTTACACATCACCTAGGTGTATTTGAAAATTTTCCTAAAACATAATATTACTGCTTCTGTGTGTTGAATTTCAAAAATCAGAGAGACACGGTTGACATCAGTAAGTAAAATTTGTCTCAATAAGATGATTTTTTTGTGAATAGTAACATTTGACTTTTATTTACCACAGTTAAATGTAAATAGGGTAATTATGGGTAGAAATGATATTATAATTATCTTAACACATGTCATAACTATATTTGATAAGTTTAAATCAACCAAAAACAACGTTCGGAATTTAATATGACCCTATTTGGTCTACTTGAATTAGATTAGGACATTTTTTATTAATTTATTTAAAGAAGAGTTTAATGTGTTAAATTTAGTATTTAATAACTAATCCATTTTTAAAATAGGTAACACAGAATATAAATTCTACTATAAATATTCTCTAGAAAGATAAAATGATTTCATACATAATGGTATTTTATTTATAATATTTATACATTAAATAATTTAATTTATTTATAACACAATATCAAATGCAGTAATTACCTTATTAATGAAATAATAAAATAATTGATTTTATAAATATCAAAATAAATGTAAATTGATACTTTTTTTGCATTAAAATAATTTAATATTTTAATAATACATGTTATGGTAGATTAGGAAAAAAACGAATTGATAAGGTTTTTATTATTTTCACAAAAATGAAATTCCAAAGAGTGTCAAAATTGAAATAAATTAATTTTTAAAACAATTAATATATTTTTGGTTGATATATTATTCATAAAAAGCAATGGATCAACCAATGGTTTTAAATAATATTACATATGTCATTAATTAAAAACTTGAGGTTCTCATTGATGTTTAAAGTATGTTTATTAACCATATAGTATATGAATACAAGAACACACTATAAAAGTTAAACTATTTAACTAAGAGTTAAATCTAAAATATAATGCTAAAATGTTATTAAAAACTTATCTAATAACTATTGGATGAATGGATTTCTAGCTATAACCACCTTAGGCTCGAAATAACTTCATTTTGAGCCATTATAAACCGAATATGATTGTATAATAAATTAATATTTTAATCTTTTCTTAAAGTTACGCTCACCATTATTATAAAAGGGCACTTTCCATTCTCTAAAAATAAATCCTCCATCACCATTTTTCTCATCCAACCCCTACCCAAATATCCTATCAAATTCAATCAAATCAACCAAGAGTCCTTAGTTTTATCATCAATCTATCTTATAGTGTACTTTGGTCAACTAAAAAGGAAACACCGGAAGAAGAGATAATAATTTCACCTCCCTCATTCATTTTCTATTCTTCTTCCACTTATTTTTCATTTATGTTTACTTCAAAAATTAATAACTCCAGTAAATCCAATATAATGTATTGTAATTATAAATATTTTACAACCAGATGCATTATTCTATCCATCCTATAAATAAAAAATTGAATATACGTGCGTACGTAGGGTTTACCGTCTACACGTCGTGGGGTAGTTTGTTATTCAAACAATTCATTGTTTGGATCAGTATAATAATGAGTATAAATGATGTAAATAATAAATATAACATGTTAATTATTCTGTATATATGATATATAATCCCATTACATACTATTTCATCACCAACATAATGATATTTTCGCTCGTGCGTACGTACGAATTACCATCTCCACGACGCGATGAGATTCATTTCCACATTCACCATTCAACAATGATTATAAAAAAATAAATTATAAATAGGTATGAAATATATGATATAATAATGATAATTAACAGATATATATATATATATATATATATATATATATTTACTTAAAAATATCTTATTCACTTACATCCATTCAATACGACATTAAAATAGAAACAACATTTATTAATACATATGGCCTACCGTCTCCATAAACGGTGTTTTCCATTTCATATATCTATCTGTTATATATTTTAATATATTATAAATATATATGATCTAAAACTCATATGTTATATTATTGAAATATTTAAATCAATATCTAAATGATAATATCGTGAATAACAACTTCAAACGTGTACGATAAAGAAAGAAATTATTACACGAAATGTTAATTTAACATTGAAATCATTATTAAATGGGTATTATAAGGTAATAAATGTATCATGTATGATTTAATAAATATAAATATGCTTCTGGTATAATTTAATAACATAATATATTCATTATATTAGAGATTAAACAAACCCTCGACCAAAGGAAAGTGCTATGAAATGGTTATTTCCTCAATGTAATTATTATCTGAGATTGTTTATGGGTAATTATTTAGTGGGAATTATTTATCATCGATAGCCACATTTCATAAAAAAGTTTTCAAAATTTATTTTTTAGGGTTTAATGGGAGGGTCTATTGAACTAGATAATCATTTTAAATGTTTTAATGATTTATACTTTTAAATCCATTTTAATTAATGTCGATTGTTTCAAAATGATTTTAAGGATTTATTTATATGGACATGAATGTTTTAAAATTAAACTTCTATTCAAAAGTTTCAATGTTTTATGTGAAACTTTGATTATAAAACTCATTTTTAATTACATCCTTTATAAATGTGTGACTTTTTAATGATTTCACAAAAATGGATATTTCTCTCCAAAGATTTTACTGATCATTTTCAACTATGTCAGGATCCTTTACTGCATATTATTCTTGACTAAGGCTTATTTTTTTATAATAAAATCTTCCATATTGTATTGAATTATTTATGATATTTTTGACTGTGAATTTTATTTTGTTATACCATTCATTTTTTTGGTTAATTTATTGACATTTCATATGCTACTTTTAATAAGAATATTTATTTTATGTTTTAATATTTTTATATGAAGAATGTAGTGGAATTACTATGTGACGGGTGGAGACTGCTAAAGATAATCGACACATAGGTAGGTCACATTAGAAAAACTAGTGTCTTGGAACAAGTAAATCAGAAAAATTTTATTTGTAGTCTTGGCACAATGCCTTGAATATGTGGTAATGATGTCTTGCATTAGGCATTCCATTATTATGAAATTAGTTATTTCATGTGATTATTCGACTAGTAAAATATCCATGTGCATGTTTATATGGTGATGTTTGATTTATTTTTTCCATATTATGTTCAAAGTTATTTTTAATAAGGATATTATTTTTATAACACATCATTCCGTAAAATATTATAGCTTCTACTAGATTATTTACCCTTACCAAGTATATGATATCACCCCCTTTCTTCTGTTTTATCTTCCCAGGATTCCAAGAAGTGTATTTAGATTGATATGAAAAGTTAAGCTAAAGGGAATAATGGTGTTCTTAATGAACTATATATGCTGTATTTTATGTTTGAAATTTTAATGTAACCTTCATGTATGTAATCTATTTTCCTAGACTATTGAACTATTTGGGACTTCGGGACTTGATTCCTTGTAATCATGCCAATGTTTTAAAATAATACACCGACTTTGGTATTTTGGGTTCAGGTCATTACACCTCTCCTATAATTAATTAATATTTTTTGAATTTTATTAATATCATTTATAGTATTTTTGAAGAGTTATGAGATACAATATTATCACTTGGGAACATTTCATTCTTTTATTTTCATGATAATTATACTTGTATATGTTTATTGGTGTTAATGTGGAATCTGTATAATTCACCATAATTCAATTTATATGGTAATACTGAATATATTTAAGATTTAAATAGTAACATAATAAATTTTTTATAAGGTATGAGGAGGATTTATTAGATATAACATTATCGATAATCATTTAAATTATTTTGGAGATATTTTGAATATTATAAACTAGTTTTGTTTAATGAATTACTCTTATTAATATATACATGTTTCAAAAAAAATTATAGTTTATAATAAATAAATTAGAGTGTTTTACAACTGAAAAAATGGTTTCATGATCAGTCATAAAGGATAAATTGAAGAACGATGGTTTCTCGTCCATGAAGGATGTAAATGAGCACCTCCCGGATGATGCTTTCATATTTAAAACAAAAGAGAGAGAGATAGAGATAGATAGATGGTAGTTTGTAGAAGTATATTCCACTAACATTTTATCATTACAGTATATAGATTTTTCTAGAGTTATCATGATTATTTAGGTAGAGGAGGTGAGGGGAAATTAAGAACAAAAAATAAATTGAAGTGCTATTAAAAGAAAAAGGAAGAGGGTTTACTTCTTGAAATATCATTCAATAGAACCTAATTAAGGGAATGGTTTTTGAATTTGGGAATTAACAAGAGTTCTTAAATGTGGGGAGCGACCATGGAAACATATTATGGAAAAACATTGAGAAACATAATGGCATAGTGGAGTGAGATGAAGAGAGACTGAGGGGTGGTTTTTATATTGGAGGATAGGGGTAATGTTTTAATATACTATTAATTATTTTATTATTTTCTCAAAACAACCAATAATATTGATTCAAGTGCCAATAATATTAAAATTTTCATGTGAGCTAGAACTAGGTGTGATTACATCAGTGAAGACTGTTGTAATAGTGTATTTTTCATCTAATGTATTCATAGCATAAATTTCTATTTTTTACTATTGACTAAAAATTAATGCATTTAAAAAAGTCCCAAAAGCTCTCCCTATCCATTTTACAACATGTATAATAAAAATTTGTCTCAATTTTATCAAAATTATTTTTTAAATAATTGATATTTAATTCTTATGTAAAATCATAATTTAGATTAACAATAAGGGTTTTAAATATATAATTTATTTCATAATACTTTCAAATATTAAATGTGGTCTGAAAACATTATCCTAATTTTATATGAGAAAAAATTTATTTATTTTAGAATAAATTTTTGTCAAATAAATTTTAATTTATATGAGTTTATTAATTTAAAATTTTATTTAAATATTTATTACTCCAAAAATATCAAACACTTAATTATTATTTTTGAAAATATTCACTCCCATTTATAAGGCCCTTAAATTTTATTTTTACCTACATGGATGATGTTACTATTAAAAAGGGTACATTATTGATCATAAAAAAGGAATGTTGATCCTATCATACTATAAATATCATACTGATCAAAACTGTGTATTCCCAATTTTTTTAATTCAAATCACCAAGGGAATGAAATTATGTTTAATGAATATTTTATTATAACAATGTCTTTTCTCAAAGAGACACAATGTTTCATGGACTAAATTTTATTTTAGACATATTTGTAAAAACATGTCGTGTTTCATTATTTTCTTTTTATAAAAATTTCTTCCTCAAATATTCCAAAATCTTATCTAATAGAATTATTTGGGTGGGTCTTCATAATATGTTCCTCAATCTCCCATGATGGATCTTCAGTTTATAGTTTATTAATTTTCCATTAACAAGCCATGTTGGCCAATTTTATAACACATTTTCTTTGGTTTCTTGAATCTATATAGTATATTCAATGTCAGATAAGTCTTGTTCACATTCTGTACTTTTAGATGTGAGAAAATGTGTTGTGTATGGCATGTATATTCTCAACAATGAGACATGGAAAACATTGTGCACCTTAGAAAGGCTAAGCTGAATTTACATACAATATTCCATAACTCCAAATATCTCTATACTTTTGAAATGGAACAATATACATGGGGCTCTGTTTCTCTTTCTTCCAAAATTTCAAAACACCCTTCCATGGAGAAAAATTCTAGAAATCATGACCTCCCCATTGGAATTAAAAATACATCCTCTTATTATCAACATATATCATTTTCCTATTTTGAGCAACTTTGATATTTGTTTGAATATAATTTTCCTTCGTTGTTGTCACCTCTATAAGACCTGGGCCTATAAGCCTCCTTTCACAAGCTTCATCCGAACATGTTGATGTATGGCATATCTTTCTGAGAAATGCATCATATAGAGATATTTGAATACATAAATATAAACTGTGATTGTTAGAGAAATACACCAATGTAAATAATGATCCCAAATACCTTTATAGTCATTTGAACATGATATCAACAGGTCTTATAATGTTTTTATCGTCATTTCAAATTACCCATCAGTTTGAGGGAGATAAGCAGTACTCAATCGAAGATCAGTATCTAAATATTTTTGAATTATTTTAATGAATTTCTAATTAATGCATGGATCATGATTAGACATAATTGAGAGAGGATATACATTAATTCTTAAAACAGCATTGATATACAGACATGCATGACACCCTAGTGTAAAATCATAACTTATAGTGAGGAAAGGATCATATTTGGTAAGACAATCACCAATTACCCATATTACCTTATTCCTTCTTGTAGTTTTTGTTAATAATGATAAATTATCCATGGTGATGCCAACCAATTTCCATATATTAATAGGTAGAGGATGCATGAAACCTCTACGATTATTTCATTTAGCCTTCACTTATTTATAAACTTATCATCTTGATACATAATCATCCATTTCCTGATTCATGTTGTCTAATAAGAAAATTTGTTTCAAATATCTAGACATCATAGTGACACTACAGTTTATAGTGAAATGTGAACTATGGGAATCATCCAATTACACTTTTTATAGCTCTTTTATAGAGGAAACATATAGCCTTCTCCCAAATTTCATAACTCCATCATCATACAAGAAGTCCAAAAATATCCCAACATTTACAGTATAAATTCTTATGTCAGTATTCTCATCATCAGATTGATAACATTTAATTCCTTCTGATAAAGATGGTTATTCCACCAATTAAAAAAGTATCAATGGTTCAATATCATTGATAATTCCCATATCCAACCATGCTAGATCTATGTACATATTATCCTTGTTAATCTTGATTTTGTTATGAAATTCATGATCATTCATCATCAATGCATCTTCCACCTTATTTCTCGTACCTGGATGGTAGTTTATGAAACAATCAAATTATTTGGATAGAAAATTTCATATCCTTTTCCTCATGTTGAGTGATTTTTATGAGAAGACATATTTCAAGATCTATTGATCAGTATATATCTCCCATATTTCACCATTGAGATATTTTATACATATATTCAGCGTAATAATTACAACTACTAACTCAAGATAATGATTTGTATAACTCCGTTATTAAAATTTTAACTTCCTTAAATCATAGGAAATAACTCAATTTTTTCTTAAGGACACAACAATGTCCTTTCATTGATTCATTACTATGAATCACAAATACCCTATTTCTTGATGGTATAGTCATGGTGAGAGAATTCACTAACCTCTTCTTAAACTATTCAAAACATTACTAACATTATTTTTTCCATATTAACATAACCCCTTTAAGAGTAATCTTGGTTAATGGTTTCTATAATCAATAAATAATCTAAATAAAACCTCAATAATAACCTTATAATCCAATAAGACTACATACCTCAGTTATGTTCATTGGAGTTAGTGATCCCTGAACTGCATTTTTCTTCACAAGATCAACTGTGATTCCATCCTTAGAGACATTATCGCCATGAAAGGAAACTGTCTGTATCCGGAGTTCACATATAATAAACATCATATACATCTCATTTCTCTTAAGTGTCTTATTAGTAATGTGAGAGTGATTCTAGTTATCTTCGTAGGTTCTGAAGTATACCAAGTTATAATCCTCACATACCACATGGAATTCATCTAGATATTCGTTGAAGACTCTATTCATTATACCCATGAATATAGAGGGTGCATTTTTCATTTCAAAAGGCATTACTATAAACTCTTAATGTCCATACAAATTTATAAATTTTTTCATAAGAATATATTATTTCCTCACATGAAACTAATGATACCATGATCGATGGTCAATCATTGAAAAATATTGGTAATTGTGAAGTTGATAAAATAAATCATCAATGTGAGGAAGGGGATATTTTTTCTTTATCGTTATAGAATTGATATCTCTATAGTCAATTCATATCCTCATGGAGCCATCATTCGTTTGACATAGTGAACATGGGATCTCCATGGAGACACACGTGGGTAGATAAATCTTTTATCTCTCAAGTCCTCTCAATTTTTATTATATTTATATAATTCTACCCTGACCATTATATACAGGGTAATTGATATAGGTATCGAACTAGGAATTGAATCAATAGTTAACTCATCTTCCAACTCTGGAGGATGTCTAGGTGATTCCTCTAGAAATAGATCATCGTATTATAGAAAAATTGTTATACCATCAATTTGAATAATTATTAACACATCCATAGTTATTTTATTCTATTTATCCAAAAAAATTGAATTCAGTAGTGCTAATAGGGTGGATCTAGAAATGAATCATATGAAGATGTTCTAGGCATAATGATAATGGATTGTAACCATTCCACAGAAATCCCAATTTCCTTCTTTTTACAGTAGATATTTTAATCATATTTTGTATTCCAATACCTTATAAGGATTTTTTTAATTTCGACCATAGGTTTGAGGATAAAATCATCATATAAATCACATTAATATTCCATAATGAGGACTTCATGACCCATCATTTTAAAAATTTGAATTCAATTAGGGCTTTTTATAGGAAACTCCCTTGTCAAGGACAATTGGAAATATCAAATTTTTAAAAGATAACTAGGACGATATATTGGAATGAGATGATATAGAATCCAAAAAAGAATTGTATGTGTTTTAATAAATGATTATAGTATATTCCACCATATCATTATGAACATTAACATTAGCAGTTTTGATCACATAATTTTGGCCACTCTCTCTAGGTCTTCTATGGGGAATGTTTCATTGATTATTAGGAAAATCGTTGCAAAAATGTCCCATATTATTCCTTTTTTATAGTCGAAAATTTGTAGCTTCTTTCATTACTTTGTGATCTTTAAATTAGTGGCCTTTTCAAAATAATTGTAATGGAATGTTTTTCCTTTTAAGAAGGATCATAATTTTTTCATTCTCCATGATTAACTTGGAGGAAAACTCTCTTTTTTTTTATTACCGCCTTGATCAGTTATTTCCTATTCCACCCTCTTCTTATATTTCATTCCCATAATGGTTTAAGTCATAGATAATTCATTGTATGACTTGATAGAAAAATATATTGTAACATCATATTATGAGAATGTTTGGGAGATGAGTTACCTATGGAGGAATGGGTTTAAAACATCCATGAATCGATCAATCTATCTCCTTGGATTATGTATTAATCTATATAAGGCCTCGCTAACCTTGTAAAATTGGATACATAATACTCATCTTATTTATCATCTTATTTTCATAAATTAGGACATACCTACCATATTTGCATGTTGCACTTGGGGAAAATATTTTTCTAAGAATGTTTTCTTTATGTCCCCCCCCATTACATTACTCTTATTTATTCCTCCTTATTAATGTTTTGAATTAATGACCACCCCTAATTTACATCTCCCAATAGACGATGAATTGCATGGATTTATTCTCCCTTTCATTACATCCAAAAGATAGAAATATATTTTCTAATGAAAATTTATCCATTACATCACTACAAATGGGTTCATAGTCCCATTCGATGAAGGGGGATGTTGACACATAAAGAAATAAAATATTTTCCTCCACATTTTAGATTATGAAGCTTCATATGGATATGGTAAATACCTATAACCTATGTATGTGGTCATAGAATAGTTATAATCTACTTATCCCCAACAACAACTCTAGTAGTTGTGTCCTTTTCTAGCATATAATGAAAATCCCAAAATGGGATATGCGAATTCATGCGTGTTCTGGTCCTTCCACTATGCACAATTTCAAAACAATAGAATACACTAAATTAGGTTATGAGTCATACTGTATAATTGTAAACAAGAAAAACATGAAACATAAATTTAAATTCCATTCATGTATAATCTTATAAGAATAAATATGGTTACATAGATGACATATTTACATATTATTACTTAAAAATGTTTTATATACAAAATGTGAATTATTTAAGAATATCCCCTTGGAATTTTAAACCAAATTCACATTAAGGCCTATTTTCGTATACCAAGTTACCCCAATTTAATCTTGAAACACCTTGTTAGAGTTGAAAATCCAAGGTAAATCTGTGTGAGAACCATGTCCACTTGTAATATGAAAACAATGATTTATTTTATAGAATGATCCACATAATCTATACATTGCCAAAATTAAAGGATATTATTGTATACAAATCCTCAAAATAAATATTTTTTCCATAATATGTGTTTTTTAATCAGGAATCCATGATTTTATGTAAACTTCATCTGATACCAACTGTAAAAACCTGGAACACTATTGAATAGAGTCGGTTCCAAATATTAACACATTGGAATGATTATAATAATGTCATACCATGATCTGATAAATATTTATGTATATTTGGAAAAATGTACACACATGTGTTCAACCATAAAACTTTAAATGAAATACATAATAGCAATTCCGTTGTAATCATCTATGAATACTACGTTATCCTTGCAATTCATTCATATTATTCATCTACACAGCTTGGGAGAAATAAAATATAAGAAAGTGGTGAGAACAGATTCACATTAAGGGTAAATAATACAAAATAGGTTATCATTAACATAAAAACTATGCATTTGGAATTGATAAAAAATACATTCTATTAAAAATATAAATGATCCTAATATGGAAAGAATTAAAGCTGATTAAATATGGTCATATAAATGACCATTCAATAATAAAACATAACAATCGATGTTATACTACTCTAATAATGAAATGGTTTATCAATTTCTAATATCATAATGCGGGAATTCCTAATTCTAGACATCTGATACATAATGGCATGTCCTCAGCTAAGATTTCTACAAATACAAGGGTAAGGTCTCAACCATAACCTAATTCATTTTTTATCTTTAGACCAATTGATGCATCAAGGGGATAGAGAAGGCCCCACCCAGCAGTTCCTATGTCGAATTTTTCCCTCATATGAAAGTTGATAAACAACAACAATATGAACATATGAAATAGAATTCCCCAATATGTGTGAAAAAACACAAACCATTCGGAGTAGAATAGTGAAATATACCAAGATAGAACATCTACCTTAAAAATGGCCATAAAATAATTAATAAAATATGGTATATGATAAAGATATGTTATTAACATTAATAAGGAATAAATTTATTTAGAGGTTTTTAAATAGAGAAAAATACACTAATAAAATCATCGGGTAATTTTTTAGATAAATTCACTTATACATTGATTATAAGTGTTTATATGCAAGAATCATTGTATCAATATCCAAAAGAAATAAGGTAGTTTTTTCATGATAAAATGAGTGGTCTTAAAAAAACAATAATTTCTTAAAATATATTTTTTATTGAACATGATAATATGTAAGAATTAGAGATGTTCCCTAGAATCAAGCTTATTTATCAGGAATAATTGGGAAACCTCTTTGTAAAACATCATACTCCCAATAAAATATAGCACGATTTTGAATAGTACCTATATATAAAACATTCATATATAATTTATGAGATTTAAATAATAAAAACTAATAATTTAATTCCGATTAAGTTATATAGTTATAACCTAAATGAAAGTTGTGGATTGGGTAGAAACCCCTTACATTATGTCAGAACGTGTTCTATAATTCTCCATAACATCATAAATAATGAAATTAAATACAATAGTTAATTTATTTAAAACATATTTTTAGTGTATTATATTTAGTAAAATATTATTATCCTCATTTATCACCTTTTTTATGGGTTATATGATAAAAAAATCTCTTCGGAGCATTCGATTCATTGGTTTTCATGATTTGTATATCTGTATATGAGTATGGATGTTCAAGTGAAATTGGTAAATTAATCGTTATTGAATTAATATGATACTACTAAAATTACAGAATATTAAATAGTGATAAAATTAAATTCGTTAGATGGTATGAGGATGAGTTATCAGATAGTACATTACTGATAATCATTTATATTATTTTTGTGATATTTTGATTATTATGAAATTTTTTTATCGTATGAATTATTTTAATGTATATATATTGGTTCTAGAACATTTAATGGATTATAAAACACATATTATAGTTTATTTATGCTGAATAAATGTTTTAATGTCTATCCATGAATGATAAATTTTTTACTGAAGGTTCATCATCCATTAAGGTGGTAAATCAGCACCTCCCGGATGTTGATTTTGTTTTCTAAAAAATTGGACAATGGTTTGAGGCATAATATTATATTGTCATGATATTGTAGTATTTCTTTTATTATAATATTTTAATTATGATCATTTGTATATGGATATTTATGAGATGATAATAAAGTACAATAAAATGAAAATGAAATTAAAATAACAAGAGGGGTTACCTTTGAAATATCATACTTGAAAACCTATATAATGGACGAGATTTGGTCTTATGGAAATACCAAGAGATAGAATATTTGGGGGATAGATTAGGAATGAGTATTTGAGATTGATTTTTATAATATTCATGGTTTAGAGGATTGAGGAGAAGAAGGGCGGGATGGTTATTGTAGTGGATGAGAGGGATGGTTTTTTTTAAATCTTATACATTATTTAAATATTTTATTCATTATTTTATGATTATTATAAAAGAAAACAATAGCGTTGATTATTGTGACCAAATATAGTAATAAAAAACACTGATTTCGAACCAAGTGTACTTACATTAGATATAAATAATTGAATATAATATTTAGCTTCTATTGTATTTATACAGTTAATTATTTTATTTTACTATTTCTGAGAAATTCATGTATTTCCTAAGAATCGAAAAAAAATCACCCTAACTATTTTTTAACATGTAGAATTGAAAAAATGAACCGCATTTTATCTAAATTAGTTTATAAATATGTGTAATCTAATTTTAAAATAAAATAATTATGTAATTGAAATATAGATATTTAAACATTAAAACATATTTTACAATAAATTCAAAAATAAACTATGACATAATAAATTTTTTGGAATTCATAGAAAAACAAAATATTTATTTCGGAATAAAAATTCAGAAAACTAATTTTATTATAAATCAATTTGATAATTTAAAATTGGAATTAAATATTTATTACTGACAAATATTATAACACATAATTATTAATATTTTAAATATCCTAACAAATATATATGGAGCCATAATTTTATTTATACATACCTGGGGTGAGGATAATATTAATTGGGTTACATTAATTTTTTAAGGGTTAGGTTACTATTAAAAAAATGTATGTTGATCATATTTGACTCTAAATATCTTATTGATCACAATTGTGTATGTCTATTTTTTGAAATTTAAAACATAAAGTAGAAAAAATTAGGTTTATCAGCTCGGTTAGAATGAAAATGGTTTGTTTCATAGAGACTCAGTTTTTCATGCATTACATTGTATATTAATATTATTGGTAAATCATTGTGGTGTTATAAAGGAAGATCATGAATATCAATTGAGAATTGTTCTGAAGATCCTATATAAAAAAACTATAAAGATATTTTCAAATATATAAATTTTTTATATAAATTGAACCATTATAGTGTTAAAAAATAACTAGAGAGGACATATCGATAGATCCATCAATGAATGAGGATATTAGTCATTATACTAGAACAATCACTATAAATGAGATATTATGTTTTCATTATTTGGATTATATTATCAAACGTTTCCCGATAATTTTTCAAGTCTGTATAATCATCCAAATATTATAACCTAAAAGGCGTAGAAGATACTCATGATTGATGAATGTGTGGGAGGATTAATGGATTTTATGGTAATATTAGCCAATGAAAATTTTATTATATAACCCTAAAATAAATAATTATTTTAATATATATTGATGCATTGAAGAATGGATCGGGATGTGATGTAAATAACAATTGCATTGTTATAGATTATACATTATGAAAATTGTATATTTATTACTAATAATTTTGAATAAATTATTTTGAGTAATGTGTGTATATTTTTTCAGGAATAAAAAAGATGAATTATCCATATAGATAAATTTTTGATATATATTCTAATAATAAGATTTTAAATTATATATTCAAACATAAGGTTTTGAACATGAGAATAAGAATATGGTGGGAGATTATTAATGATAATTACTTCTCAATACACTAACTTCTTGAGAATTAAAAATGTGATTAATTCTATTTGTGAAAGTATCCTGAATAATTTTTTATGATGGGGATCACAACACATCCAATATATTTTTATATTAAAAGGATTGGTCATGAAATATTGAATAGATGGGTGAAATCATATATTTTTAAAATAAGTGTTCAAATTTATATTTATGTCATTATTATGGAATCACGAATGGAAGATGTAGATCTACAGACGAAGGTGGAAAATGTTCTGGTGTTTCACCTTTATTGGGATGAAATTATATGTTTAAAATACGAATAATGTCATTTATCTATAAATTAGTTTAGGAAAGAGTAATTTAAAATCTCACATATATTCAATACCTATTCATCGAGGATGTAAATATATATACATAGAAATAGATGTGAATTTTTGGTGGGATGTATTAAGAAGATATATTGGATAGTTTTTCTATCTGTGTTGGGTATGTCAGAAAGTTAGGGATAAAATAAAAATTTCAAAGGGGATGTTACTATAATTACATATAACATAATCAAAAAGGGATAACATCACAATGGACATTGATTATGGACACCGAAAAAAAATAAATGAAATCATAATATATGGGTTGAAGTTGATCACCTTACAAAATCATCTCACCTTTTTAATATTAGAGAAGGTTTATCATTGGATCAACATAACATTGTATACCAGAATATTTATGATCAATGTTGTAAGATCCCAGATCTTCTTTTTCAGGTATGGATACTATTTTTGAGTGTTTTGGGAGAGAGGTGAGATTTTGTAAAATTATAGGGTACACACAATATACATAGGATTTGAAACAGTGAATCTAGTTTTCACAGGTAGCCGTGTACTGGCAGTGTAATGGATGAGTACATGGTTGTCTGACTACATAATGTGGGGTCCGGTTAACGCATGTACATTAGATGAACAAGGGGTTTAATTTTTATTTTTTTGTTAAATCAGACCGAGGTCACGTCTAATCAACCGAAACACCTTCTTCTAGACCTTTGTTGCCCAGGAGTTATGGGGATCACAGAATCATATCTGAGTCATCGATCAATCGTCAAATATTCGAATAAGACATCATATATTATGTTTGAATACTTAGAGTGGGTTCATCCTTCTTCTGGAGCCTCTCCTCTTGAAATATCCTATTTCTACCGTTATTCAAGGTTGCAATTTCTTTGATGTTTATGTTGATCAACAACGTTCTATGTTAATTCAAATGCTGCTGCTCAACTCCATAAATTTTTCAATTTCAAGGTAGGTGGTTTGTGCCTTCCGATAGTTGTCTTGGGATTTTATTTTAATACATTGTTGAATACCGTGGTTTGGGGTATTGCGTGTTTTTAATTTTAACATGGTTGATACATTTTATACCATATATTATTGTGAAAGGGATTTTTATTATGAATATGGTTTGTAACATTGCCTATGGATGTGTTTTCCCATGTTTTCTTGATATTGTCAATTGGGTCTAGAACAGTCAGTTTGATATATTTTTTTTCCATGTGTGTTTCTATTAGGATAGAGTTGATCCTATAAGACTTGCATCAGATATGAATTGTATTTACATAGCCTTATCGTATTTGAGATTGATTTAGTGTAACACCAGAGACTTTTATGAGAAATATTTTATTATGTTATATAAATCATCAAAGAAATATTTCACTACACACAACACTAGCTTGGCTTTCTTTACATGCAATCATGACCTTCCTCTATAGCATGCGTTGTACGCAATACCGAGTTTCACTAAACAACTATTGCTATTAAATTATTATTAAAACTAGCCGTTATGAATAGTAATAACCACTTTTTTAAATTCTGTAATTTTTATCTTTCAAAACAGACTTCATTTTTTGATTCGGAATATCGAAATTTACCTAGGGTGAAATTTTGGTATTTTTCTGAAAAGTCTAAATTTTTGATGAATGGTGAAAACACTGTGATACTATTTAAAAACCGACTTTTTATTTAAATAATTATTTATTTTATTTAATTTTTTTAGGTCAAAATTATTACATAATAACTATATATGTACAATGCAATTCATTAGAGTCATTTTATAATAATTTTAGATATATAAAAAGTTTATTGAACTTCTCACCGCCTTTTACCCACCTCCTAGGAGAATTTCCAAATTCACATAAAAGATAATTTTACCGCTTTTGTGAGTAGAATTTCGAAAATCATAGAGACACGGTTAATATCAAATACTATAATGTGGTTCAATGAGATGAAAATAATCTGTGGTGACTATTATCCTTTTACTTGTTTTTACCACGGTTAAAAGTAAATAGGTTAATTAAGGGTACAAAGGATTTTATTATTACCATAACACATGTCCTAATTCGATTGGATAAGTGTAAATCGACCGAAAAAAACCTTAGGAATAAAATATGACCATTTAGACCCACTTGGATTAGATTAGGACATTTATTATTAATTTATTTAAAGAATGGTTAAAATAGTTAAAATCAATGTTTTTTAACTAAATCATTTTTAATATAGGGTTATACATAAGATATATTCGACTATAAATATTATTTAGAAATAGAGAAATATTTCCTACATAATGGTATTTTATTTGTAATTTTTATACATTAAATAATTTAATTTATTTATTACACAATGATGATGCAGTAATTATCTTATTAATGAAATATTGACATAATTGATGTTATAAATACCCAAATAAATGTAATATGAGACTTTTTCTGAATTAAAATAATTTTATAGGTTAATATTACAAATTAGTACTGATTTAATTAACTCTTTTCAAAATAATCATTCTTTTATGATTTTCACAAAAATCAGTTACCAAATAGTGTCAAAGTAGACATAAAATAATTTTTTAAAAAATATTCTATTATTAATTGTTATTTTATTCATAAAAATATTAGGTTTCGAAAAATTACGTAGATAAGGTTATATATATTAATAACAAACAACTTGGGGTTTTTTTGTCTTGTTATAGTATGTTTATTAACCTTGCAGTGTAAGAAAACAAGAAGACATAGTAAAAGATAGATTATCTACCGTAAAATTAAATCTAAATGATAAGGTCAAAATAGAAAAATAAACTTGTCTAAATTCTATTGGATTAGAGGATTTCGACCCATCCCCACCTTATCATAGAAATAAATCAATTTGGAGCTATTAAAAACAGAATATGACTTTATAATAAAATAATATTTTTAGTTTTTTCAAAGGTGCTCCTCTCCTCCCTTTTAAAACGGCACCTCATCCCTCTCTTCATCACACAACTTTGAGCCTTAAAGCTCGGACAAACCCTGAAAAATTCTATTCTCCGCTTCCCTAGAAACATCCTAGAGTTCATGGTCTTCTTCAAAGACCAATTTTAGTGCCCTAAGAGGAGTTCTCAAAGAGGCGCTTCAAAGAAGAGGTAATGTCCGTTACCGATTCTTTCAACTTTATTTCTTATTCCACTAATTATTATTTAGTTATATCATTATGAAGTAATAACATAAGTATCACTCATGTAAGGATAAGTAATTATAAGTATGAAACAACCATATTTCACCATCAATCCATCCTACGGAAAACAAAATCACCGTGCGTGCGTACGTACAGAATACCGTCTCCATGCCGTGGTGCAATCTATTTTACACCACCACCTTACTTGGATGGGTATAATGGTGTAAATAATAAATATATATTATTATTGTAAAGTGATATTGATTTTGAAATTGTATACATACACTCCAATACAATTGCATGATCATGGGAATGATATCATCGCTCGTGCGTACGTACGGAATACCGTCTCCACAATGTGATGTGACTCGTTCTACATGATCATAATTGCATAATTATTATATAAAGTAATTTAATGAATAAATATGATATATATTACACTAATACCATTCTTTAAATGAGGTATCTATAACCTAAAGTGAAGAATAATAATTTATTTGACAAAACACACATAAGAACAAAAAGTAATAAACACCTGAATAACAAGTAGCAATGAAATATTACTAATAAGAAGCAAAGAATATAACCATATATGATATCGTAATAGTTGGTATGTTTCTTGAATAATTCAATGACATTATTTAAATCATTATACAGGAGGTTGAGACACTTATGAAGCAAATCAGACCTAAGGTAAGGGAAAATCTCACAATCTCAATTTTTATCGGAGATTGTTTATTCTTAGGTATTTACAGAGGCATATTTATGATCCACATCTATGTTTCTTCAATATGTAATATTATTTCTATCCTCATAAAATTCTTTAAATCCAATTTTACCCTTTGGTGTTTTTTATTAAAATATATGAAATGAGTCTTTTGTCGTTTTTCGTACGAGGTACATTTTGACTTTTCCCGCCAAAGTACAGGAAGAATGTTATTTTAACATATACGGCCTGAATGGATTTTAGAAAATTACTTCCATGAATCTTCCTTTACATGTTTTCAAGTTTATTTTTAATCAACTTCTTTTCTTTTAAAATTGCATGACATGTTATGAAAAGAAAAAATGTTTTTGAAGTAGAAAGGATATTTTCCTCAAGAATGGAGTTCCAGTGTTTTATCAAAATTATTGTCCATATAAGATAATATAATGTTCTGTTTCTATCCCTATTAATAAATTGATTTGATTTTGTTGTGATGGAATTATTTTTATGAATTCCATTATCTTATATGAATTGTTTTATGATGACACGAAGTTTAAGAATCCCATTTTTATTACTTGGGTTATGCAATGATGTATGATTTTTGATTTTTGCCACACATAAGAATGGTATAATTATGAGATGGGTGGGGCCTATATCTACCTCCAATGCATTGGGTAATTATTTATATCTCATGAGATAGACATGGCTGGAAGGGCAGGTTAATTCGGATTAGTTAAACAGGACTGAAATGAGGAGTGAACTCTTTTCAGAAATGGACTTTTTCCGCTAAGATAGTCTTGGAAATGAGTATTGACTACTAAGAAAGGATTATACATGATTATGTGTATATTCTATAAAGTTTCATGTTTTATTATATGATTATTGGGATTACATTTCACTACTATGTTTTATCCAATGATTATGAAATTATGATCTCTTTTTCAGGTTATGATTTCCAAAATGTTATGTTCTTATGAATATGATGTAATTGATATTTATTTTGTTTACCCTTAATATGAATTTGATCTCACCGTTTTGTATGTTTTATTTTCCCCTATTCAGGAAGAAGGATATTAAGTATTATATTCCAAAAATAGACTCTAGATGTGATGAAATAAATGGGAGACAACGTAGATGATTTTATGAACTAGTTCTTCATGTTTCCCAGTTTCTAAAGACAATATACCTATACTATCCTTTCATGGTTTTGTTATATGTTGTAATATGTGTACATCAATTTTTAAGTAATAAAAATGTATGTAAAGTATGGTTCATTATATTTTGTATAAGAGGAAAGGTATAGTCATCATTTGGAAACTAGGATGTGAAAGCCTATGTAAGAACCCTAAGGGTATGTATAAGCATAGAACACAATATTAGTGTTTTATAAATGGCCATGGATAACCTATGATATGACCTTAAGTGTAAAATTTTATTCTTGATTATGTGGTTTTCCTATTATAATTAGTGTTACTCACACTATTCTTCATGGTTTTAGTCAATGGCTGGAACCCGAAGGAACCGTGTTAATGCAGAATGCTACAGGAAATGCAATGATTGTTCCCATGAGCAACCCAACGTTATGGGAGATGGAATGAAAAATATTGTAGCCCTGATCACAAAAATTTATCAAGCTATGAATCATGCAGGACATCCAAACGAGAAAAGGAAGGAGCAAAATTCTATTGAATCCTTCATGAGGCAGCGTCCACCTTCATTAAGTGGGTCTTCTGATTCATTAGTGGCTAAACAATAGACCAGTACCACTGAAAAGATATTTTCAGTTCATCAATGTTCTGAACATGATAAATTCATCATATAAGTGTATCGTTTGGAAGGATATGATGACCAATGGTGGAATCTTATCAAGAATATGAGTCAAAGATATGAAATTGAGTCCATGGAATGGGACGGGTTGAAGAACTTACTTTTCAATAAGTACTGCCCCCATATTTTTGAACAAAGATGGAGAAGGAGTTTCTTGAACTGAAGCAAAAAGATGATGAATCTGTTGGTACCTATGAAGAAAATTATACAACACGTGCAAGGTACACTTTTGGTATTATTATCCAACCAGAGAGTAAGATCGGTCGATTCTTTAGTGGCTTAAACCCATGTCTTCAAAGGGCGTTAGCCATAAGGGACTTCAATAGATATGAGTAAATTATTCTATGTGCTCTCAATGTTGAGATAGAGATTGGTGTAACCCATCAGTCACATGGGTATGATAAGAATAGGAAAATGGAATTCAAAGGAAAATCTAAACACCACACTGAAAAGAAGATGAGTTTTCCCTTATGCTCAAAGCGTAGAAAGAAACATGGAGGGAGTTGTCTTAAAGAGACAAGTAGATGTTTCAATTGTGTAAAAGTAGGCCATCGGGCATTTGAATGCCACAATGATGGGAAGAAGATGTCTAGTGATGAGAACAATGAAAAGGATACACAAAGTGCACCTCCTACACTTCAATGTTATATGTGTAAGGAAATGGGGAATTATGCCAATCAATGCCCTAATCCAAGGGTTGTTGATGATGATCGATGCCAACAAACTCTTAAGGATAACGACAAAGGAATATCACATGCAGTTTCTATCATTGATGTGGAGTATGATAACAAAGTGGTAAAAGGTACACTTACCATCCACTCTAAAGTAGAAAATGTTTTATTTGATTCTGGATTCAACCACTCTTTTATTTATGAATAATTCTCTAAGGGTATCACCTTATTACCTCAACAATTGGATGTTGAGTTATCTATGACAAGACCTAATGGCACAACAGTCACATCAAATGTTTATAATTCTTCTCCGATTGAAGTTTGTGGGAATGTGCTTCCTGCAAATCTTGTGATCCTTCTTATAGTGGAAATTTATGTGACTCTTGGCATGGATTTTATTTCTCTATATGGAGATCATATCAATTTCCAAATAAGGGATGTCGTATTTCATATTCCAGATCAATCTATGATCGTCTATCGATGCAAGGATGAACATAACCTTCCTGTGGAAATTTCATCCATATTATGTGTCTTGCTTCCACTAAATGAAGGTTATTTATCTCAAATAGTTTGTGAGAAACTCACAATTAATAATATGCCCATTGTACGGGAGTTTGATGATGTATTTCCAGAGGAATTGTTGGGTCTTCCACCAAATTGTGAAGTTGAGTTTTCAATAGAACTCGTACCGGGGGCTTTTCTTGTTTCAAAGACACCTTATAGAACAGCCCCAATTAGTTGTAGGAATTGAAGAAGAAACTCCATGAGACTATTGATAAGGGATTAATACGCTGTTTCGCATGGAATCCAGGGATGACCTCCTGGACGGGAGATTCAAACGTTCTGATCGGTTTCTAACGGGTTTGTTCGTAGAACCAGAAACATCCAATGATTCCACATCCATTTGGACCTACTTTCCAAAGGCAGGCGCTCATTAGCTTGAGGACTAATGAGGCTTAAGAATTTGCATTGGTCGAGAGGATGGGAGGTCGGACTCATCACACCTTTTTGAGGGGGATTATTGTCTACTCCGGGACTCTCTTTATAGATTTAAGTTATGTTCGTGAATCCTTACTATATTACCAAGTATAAAATGAGCTTTCCTTTAGTTTTAACAATCAAAAATATGCAAGACATTTAGAGAATATTTTATATGTATTCGAGGTTCTTCATTAATAGAGAATCATCTATATCTATTTAGATATTCTTGGTCAATGGTATCCTTCAGAAACATTTATATAAAAGTCTCTTGGTCATTATGATGGCCAGGCTGGTTTTAAAGCCACTCAGTGGGGCACTTGAAGTTTATCGTCATTCGGAAGGACATATATTATTTCAAAGTTGGGATCGAACCCATAAATGGGCTACCTACGTATCCTTTGTTTTGGAAAAGGAATCAAAACCCACGTAGTTCGAGAAATGGAGTATGATGTTTATGATTGATGGCTCAAAGATGAATGTCATAATTACTTTTACACTCTAAGCTCACGTGAGTCATGCTCGGTGTGAGAAACAAGAGGTATTAGTAAAATTTAGACAATTGTGCCATGAAAGATGCAATCATAAGAATTTGTTTGGGGCTTATGTATGGATGACTGCCCAAATAGATGAAGGATTAGGATTTACTTTTTGGGAGAAAATCCATGAACATGGTCCATAAAGTTATATATGCTTCATGGAGATTTGAATACTCTAATCTTGGGGCTTACTCCTAAGGAGGATGCCCAAGTTAGGAGGGAACTTATGATGGGGTTTTACTCCTGAAAAGGAAACCCAAATCAAAGGTAAATTATGACTGGTTAAGAGAAATTTAAGGGGACTTGGGGCTTACTCCTGAAAAGGAAGCCCAAGGTTATGACTGAGTCTTATTCCTGAAAAAGGAGACCAAGGTTAGGGACTAAGGTTTGGGGCTTACTCCTGAGGAGGATGCCCATATTTTAGATTGTGGCTTATTCTTAAGAAAAGATGCCCAAGATTAAAGGACTTGATTGGGGCTTACTCCTGAGGAGGATGCCCAAGATTGGGAACTTTAAGGATTTAGGGCTTACTCCTGAGGAAGATGCCCAGACTAAAGGTTTTATAACTGGAAATTATTCCTAAAAAGGAGACCCAGGTTAGGATTCTATCATCTTAAAGGATGTGGTTGAATGAATGGACTCTCCATATTTTAGTGACATAAGGATATTTAAATTACTAGACTTTGAGAGAGATTCCACAGAATTCCTTTCAGATAAGAAAGTAAAATCAAGAAATCATGCCATAAATGGCTTTGAAGAGTGTCTTGAAGACTGAATCTTGAAAAGGATAGGTGAAAAGGCTTAAGAGGGGTAAAAATGGGCAAGATGGGCACCCAAAAATATAGGGGCGCGCAAGTCTTGCAAGGCGCGCAAGTCTTCCGTGGGCGCGCAAGTATTGGTCGCGCAGGTATACCTGCGCGACACATAGTGTACTTGCGCGATTTTCAACCAGCATTGAAATACTTGAGCGACTCTTTTTTAAACCCTTTAGAATGTTCTCGAGGTTCTTCCAGAAAATGGACGCGCAAGTTATATTGAAGGAAATAAGTCGGCGCGCATGTGTTTGATAAATTTCAACACTTAGGCCTTCCTTCTTCTCTTTAGATCTTCCGTTCTAGGTAAGAAATTACCCTAGAAGTGTTCCGGAAGCTTTGAGAAGAGACTTCGACGTCGGGAGCTTCAATCCGAGTTTCTGGAAAAAGATCTCTCAAATGGGGGGCCCACAGGGTCTATTTATAGGCAAAAGAAGACCCAGGGTGGTTACCGGGTGGTTACCAATTAGGTCGTGCAAGTCACCTGCGCGACCAAGGGTGGCGCGCAAGTGTACTTGCGCGGCAATGGTATAACTTGCGCGGTGGATTTTTTGTTGATCCTTTGTTCATGCCTTTGTCGATTTTTTATGTTTTCTTCAAAGGATGAATCACTTTCAGCTTAGATATTCCCTTTTTCGATCTTTAGATTCTGTGAAGAAAGGAGCGTCAACAAAAGTCCCCCCTCAGAGTTGGATCCAGAGAGAAATGAGGATTTGACTCTGAGGAAATCGAATCCCTCCAAAGGAAAAGGGAGGGCGCACAAGTCTTTCAGTTCAAAAAGGGCGGCGCGCAAGTCTGCGTCGCGCAGGCCTTAAGCCCTCTGGGTGTGGCGCGCAGGTAGGCTTCCTGGCCTATAAATACATGGCCTCACCTCCGTACAAGAATCCGGATTTCCGGACATCATACCTTCTCGAGCTCTCGTCGCGCAGGTCACTTAAGCCGCGCATGTTTCTCTGTTTTCTAGTGTTTTCCTTGATGTCGTGCTACTGTAAAGGTATTTGTACTTGCGCGGTTTATGCTTGCGCGTCAAAAACTAGCGCGACACACGGATACATGCGCGCCATGTTTTAGACATGCGCGTTTTAATGCCTTTGCCATTTTTTTTCTAAATTTCTTCACAAATTTTATGAAAAAATAAACCCATTTAAGAGTTAGTTTATTCATCTCTTGTGCAGATTCAGTGGTTCTCAAGGGAATTGGAACGGCTGATGAACTGGCAAGAAAGCGGATAGATGATATGATGGATATCATTGGCCCTGATTTCTATACTGTCAAAGACAGTACTCTTCCAGATTTGGCTAAGTATTTAAAGAAATATCATCTTAATTTCCCACAGAGCATCTACCTGTCTTTGTGTGGTCATGGTCATCTGCAAGTAGTCAATGTTCCAAATGCAAAAAATTATACACCTGAGATGCAGCTGCACTGCTACTTCTCTATTTCGGTTATGCTGTGCATTAAGAGTAACAACAATGGTGTGAACTTTCAAATTCTTCCTCCATGTCATTCGCTTGCAGATATGAAAATAGAAAACCCATGGACTGAAATGTTTTCCACTAATGGTTGGTGGAGAGAAGACAAAGATGGTATTAGAGCAATATCTGAAAAGAGTACTCTTTCCAAAAGGCTCTTTACTTCCAATGCTCCATTATCAAATCCATGTATCCATCATCCAAGTCTCTTGGACAGAAACAGAGTCACTGTTTGATCAGCAGAAAATTTTCTCAAACCGCACTCAAGAACGTCCTTTTACAATTGTTCCAAGAAGAGCTGGTATCACTGCATCTGTTATTGTATCCAGTTGAATGAATGAATTCTAGGTGGTTGCTGATGAAGCTCGGGATGCCGTAAATCAAATGAAGACTTATGTTGACAATATTTTGTAATTCTTGAAAAAGAGAAGAGATTCCAGTCTGTGGATGTCCTTCTAACTCTTGTGTATCAATGAAAAACACTTTTGTCTTCAATCATTTGTACCTGCATTCTTCCATTACCTGCTTCAAATTTACTTAAGCCAATGGGCTTAGTAATCATAGTTTGATTTTTTACTAGGATTATTACAAATAACCCTACAAACATTGAATCTTTTAACTGCTCAATAATACCTAAATCATACAACAAATGTATATTTAGTGAGCTGGAACTTGACTTTTATTCAGAGTTCCTTTGTCTTTTGTGTGGGCAGTTTAAAGTCATGCACACCAGACATAAAGGGGCTAATGTTTAAGGTCGAAATAGCTTTGACCAAAATGGATAATAATAAAAAAAATGGATTCAATTCCTTGACAATTTATCTGAAAACATATTACCATACTCAAGTATGAGGGGAACAAAATGTAAACTATGGCTTAAGAATATTTGAATCTGAGGAATGATATGAAAAAGAGCTAAAAGGCATTAGAAGAAGTAGTTTCCAAGAATGAAGTTACTATTATTTAACAAAACCCGTTAGGGGGTTGAAATATGCAGGGCCACCTATGGGCATTGGCTGCATAGTCAAATAAAATAGCATCTTTTGGATGACAAGTCTGTTATGTGGACTGTTTATGCAAGGCCACCTATGGGCACGTGCTGCATAGTCAGGAAAAAGAACTCCCAGAAATTTACATTCCTAGTGCTAAAAGCCAGTGAAAGTTTATGGAGATTCAAATTTTCTAAATCATAGAGTTTGTTGTATGGAAAGAGGTACTTGAATATGGAGAAGATATTTCAAAACAAGAATATCAAAAAACTTGATGAATATCACTCCTACGAAGGTCTGACCCAAACGTAGGGAAGAAGAATAAACCATAGACTTGAATACTTTCAGATAATGAAAAAGGATATGGGACAAATATGTTAAGGATAGCTATTTTTTGTGGATCCCTACATATTGTCGTTAAAGACAAATAAGGACAAAAGAGGCATTCTTCCCAAGAATGAAGTTACTATTATTTAACAAAAACCCGTTAGAGGGTTGAAATATGTAGGGCCACCTATGGGCATTGGCTTCATGGTCAAATGAATAGCATCTTTTGGCTGACAAGTCTGTTATGTGGACTGCTTATGCAAGGCCACCGATGGGCACGTGCTGCATAGTCAGGAAAAAGAATTCTCAGAAGTTTGACATTTTTGTGACTAGAAGTCATGAAAAGGGTTATGAAGATCTGAAAATATTTAAGGTTAGGATTATAACACATAAAGATGGGTATTGTCCAATGTATATAGAGATACATAGGTCAATAAAAACCATAATCATGTTGTGGCTGTGTCCTGAATTGAAACTTGGACTTCACTACGTATCTCATAAAAGTGAGAATCAAGCCATACTTAGTTCTTGAAATGCAGTTTAACGTCGTGCAGGACGAAAGTATGAGTGATCTTAGTTTAGGGTCATAGAATTCGGACCATAATAATGAATACACAATGTGTGTTTTCATGAGGACTTTTTAGCCAAGGGACTGAAAGTGAAATTTGGGGTTAGGCCCAAAAGACTTGGGACTGGATTCGAGGGACACTCGAATGTTCCTACGTATCCCATAAGGATGGGAATCAAGTCCACGTAGTTCTAGAATTACCCTTTGTACAAATTTGGTTTGTACATTTGAAGGGTGAAAGGGGACTTTAGTGCAATGATGGTTTTAACCTAAGATAAAAAGTTTAGTCATTACCATGTATGCACATAGTCTTTTGAAATGAAACATGATTAAAAAAAATCAATGTTAATAATGGTTCCTTCTCAAATGAGGGAATCAAAGAATATTGTAGTTTATTGTCGTACCAGACAAAAGTGTTGTATAGTTTAACGTCATATAACAAGGACGAAAGTGAATCAATGTAACGATATTGATTCTAGGGGCGGTTTCACAAATCATCATCATATGAGATTGTGGTGAACCGATGTGAAGAGATTGTTTTTTGGGCTTGAACCCTGGGAGGTTGCCTACATACCCATCCTGGAGGGCAAGGATCAAAGTCTGTGTAGTTTAATTAAAGAATGAATTAATGATCAAGTTGTTCTTGGGGACAATGATCTAATAAAAAAATGTTGTTGGGACTTACACATGGTTAGTGGCCCAAAGGGAGTGTTATGGTTGATGTTCGCTCTAAGCCCACGTGAGTCATACTCGGTGTGAGAAACAAGAGGTAATAACAACCTTAACGATGCACAGTTTTAATGTCATGTAGGACATAAAAAAGGGACTATGCAGTTTAAAGTATTGCAGATATGACTATTGGTGCTGCACAGTTTAGTGTCATGTAGCAGGGAAAAATAACAGTTTAATGTCATGTAGGACATATCAAGGATTTTCTGTACAGTTTAGCGTCATGTAGTTAGGACGATGGGGACAATACAGTTTAACGTCATATTGGACGAAAGGGGGACTGCGTAGTTTAATGTCATGCAGTAAGGACAAAAGAGTGTACCATTTTAACGTCATGTCGGACGAAAGTGCGAATAGTTTAAGGTCATATGCATGGACCATGAATGGTGCAGTTTAATTTCATACTGGACCTTTGAGATTATATAGTTTAACGTCTTTTCGGATGTGAGGGACTTTTATACAGTTTAGCGTCATGTAGTTTAGGACGTCACAGTTTAACGTCTTGCTGGACATAAGGGATTTGCAAATAGTTTATGGTCATATACATGGACCAGGGATGATGCAGTTTAAGGTCATGCTGGACGGTTTAGGGAACTTTTTCACCGTTTAATGTCGTGTGAGACGAAGTTGTAGTTTAAAGTCATACTGGACCATTACTGTACAGTTTAAAGTCATGTAGCTAGGACTAACTGGTGCTTTACAGTTTAAAGTCATGTAGCTAGGACTAAGGTGAACCAATATGAGGATATCAGTTCTGGGGACTTTTTACAGTTTATCGTCATGCTGGACGATGAAAGTGCCACACAGTTTAATGTCAGGTTGCCAGGACAAAATATAGTTTAATGTCATCTCGGACATTGAAGGTGACATAGTTTAACGTCATGCTGGACGAAGTTGCAGTTTAAGGTCATACTAGACCATTGCTGTATGAACCAATTGTAAGAGTCTTGGTTCTGGGAACAATATTTTGTGTTTATACAAAATACTTCTTCAGAAATCTGGCATTAGTTGGAGTCGTAATGTGTTCTCCATCCATTGAGATCAGAGAATACACTCCATTGGAGTAGACCTTATGTATTGAATAAGGCCCTTCCCATTTTGGCTCAAGCTTGGGAGGCTTCTTTCCTGGTATCATTGGTGCTCTGAGAACCAACACCAATTCTCCCTGAATGAATGAACGAAGACGAACTTTTTTGTTAAAAGCTCGTGCTATCCGATTCTGATAGATTTCCAAGTGGTGCAAAGTGCACAATCTTTTCTCATCTAACTGTTCCAATTCATTAAACCGCTTTTGGGATTGCTCATCTATTGATAACTGATCACAAATGGCTATTCTGAGTGAGGGCAATTGAACTTCAATTGGAAAGACTGCTTCTGTTCCATATACCAATGAATATGGAGTAGACCGCGTTGCATTGCGAGTGGTAGTCCGATAAGCCCATAAAGCATGAAAGAGTTTATCAGGCCATGACCTATTATCTTTATCCACCATCTTTTGCAGTATATTTGAAAGAGTCTTGTTGAAGGCCTCTATCTGGCCATTAGCCGCTGCATGATATCGAGATGAATGGTTGGACTTAATGTTGTATTCTGGATACAATTTCTTTACCTCATAAGAACAGAAGTTGGTGCCGTTGTCCGTCAATATGGTATGAGGGACACCAAATCTAGTAATGATGTTAGACTTGATGAAGCTAACAATGCATTTAGAACTGACTTCTTTGAGAGGTACTGCCTCTGCCCATTAGGAAAAGAAATCAGTAGCAGTAAGAATGTACTTAAACTGCTTGGTCGTAGCTGAAGGGTAAGGTCCCACCACATCCATTCCCCATGTGGAAAATGACCATGAGTATTTAGCTGTATGAAGCAACTCTGGAGGTTGATGAATGAAGTTGGCATATACTTGGCATGAATGACCCTTCTTTGTGAAATTAACACAATCTTGTATCATTGAAGGCCAGAAGTATCCAAGCCTTCGAATTTGATCAGACAATCTATGTCCAGATTGGTGGGCACCACAGACTCCTGCATGCACTTCTTTTATGACAGCCATTGTCTCTTCACCATCAATACATCTGAAGAAAACTCCATCAAAACCACGTTTGTAGAGAATTTTCTCGAGGTGGTTTGGACCATCATAAAGAGTAAAATTGACCACACATCTCCGAATTTGTTCTTTCTTGGCTCTATCAGGTGGAAGTGTTCCATTTTGAAGGTATTCCTTGATAGGTGACATCCATCCTGTAGTATGACCATACAGTTCAGGAATGGGACTAATTTAATTAATTTCCTCTGTTCTGACTTGAACATAAGGTGAAATTGCACGACGGTGGGCAATACAGATGGTTGTCTCGTCCCGATTTGGATCTGCTAAAGGTATGGCTATATTAGCCAGTGCATCAGCATGAGCATTTTGTGATCTTGGGACATAAGAAAATGTCGGTTCTGAAGGGAATTCCGACATTAACTCTCTGACGTAATCATACAAAGGGATTAATTCTTCTTTTCTTATGGCATAATCCCCATTGACTTGTTTGATTACCAGGTCTGAATCACCTTTTACCTTTAAGTGATTCACTTGTGCTTGAAGTGCTAACTACAAGCCTGTAATGAGAGCTTGGTATTCAGCTTCATTATTGGTACCACCTTCCCACAACAAAAAGGAATAAGGTAACATTGCCTTATCTGGAGAAATGCGCACAATTCCTAAACCAACTTTGTTGAATTTAGGATTTTCCATTTTCTTCCCTGTTGGACTTCTAGAAGCACCATCAAAATACATTTCCCATGTTTGAGGACTCTCTTGAATAGAGAACACTTCCTCATCAGGGAGTTCGGTATCTGAATACGTGTCTTCCACTGAAGGATGTTCAGCCAGGAAATCAGCCAGAGCTTGGCCCTTAATTGCCTTTTGAGACACATACTGGATGTCGAACTGCTGTAGGATAACCGCCCACCTTGCCAGACGTCCTGTAAGCATTGGAAGACTAAGGATGAATTTGAGTGTATTATTACGAGATACCAATTGGACCTCGTGATGTTGCAGGTAGTGTCTCTGTTTCTGAACTGCAAATATTAATGCTAGGTAGCACTTTTCAATACATGAATACCGGGTTTCTGCTTCAAGCATAGTTCTACTGAGATAGTAGAGACTATTTTCATTCCCAACATCATTCTTTTGAGCGAGAAAGGCACCCAATGATCGCTATAAAGCTGTCACATAGAGGATAAGAGGCCTACCCTCAACAAGTGGCATGAGTATTGGTGGACTCAAGAGGTATTTCTTGAGAACATCAAATGCTTCTTGACATTCTTCAGTCCACTGGTAAGTGACTCCTTTCTTCAATAATTTGGTAAAGGGTAAACTTTTTCCTGCCAAATTGGCGATGAAACGCCGAATATAGGCCAAGTTTCCTTGAATTCCTCTGGATTATTTCAAATTTTGAGGAGGTGACATACCAAGGATTGATTTGGTCTTCTCAGGATCGACTTCAATACCACGATGGCGTACAACAAAGCTGAGGAATTTTCCTGAGGTTACCCCAAAAGCACATTTTAAGGGGTTCATCTTCAAATTATGTTGTCGAAGCTTGTGGAATACGACTTCCAAATCAGCAAAGTGATCAAAACGTTGTTTGGATTTAACCACCAAATCATCTACATAGCATTCAACAAATTTCCCTAGAAAATATTTGAAGATACGATGCATGGCGCGTTGATATGTTGCACCTGCATTCTTTAAACCAAAGGGCATCACCCGGTAACAAAACACACCTTGAGGAGCTCTGAAGGCTGTATATTCCTCATCTTCTGGGGCCATTCGGATCTGATTATATCCAGAATATCCATCCATGAAAGAAAGTACTTCATAGCCAGCCGTCGCATCAATTAAGAGTTTTGTAATCGGAACTGGGAAATCATCTTTAGGACAATACCGATTAAGATCTCTGAAATCGATGCAAACCCTAATTTGTCCGTTCTTCTTCTTTACAGGGACAATATTAGCCAACCACTTGGGATATTGAACTTCTCTGACGAAGTTAGCTTTGATAAGCTTATCCACCTCAGCCTTGATTTTGGAAGCATAGGTTGGGTGTGTTCTTTTCGCGGCTTGCTTGAATCCTCGATGTTCTTTTGGAAAACCCAAATGATGGGTG
This sequence comes from Viscum album, assembly GCA_963277665.1. Lineage (NCBI taxonomy): Eukaryota > Viridiplantae > Streptophyta > Magnoliopsida > Santalales > Viscaceae > Viscum > Viscum album. The sequence continues at coordinate 1,915,621,058 of OY728140.1, read as the reverse complement.
GAAACATCAGGATCAAGGCCAGGCATCTCTGTATAATTCCAAGCAAAAATATCTTTATTTTTCTTTAGAAAAGAAATATACATCTCTTGTTCTTCAAGGGTCATGGCCGCACTAATTAAAGTGGGGCGTGGATCTTTCTCTGTACCCAGATTTACTTCTCTGAGTTCATCCATAGTGGTAGAGATACCCTCTTCAAATGCTGGAGGATCATCTCTAAGATCATCCTCTTCCTCTTCATCATGTGTTATTTCTTCCGTTTCTACTTGCAAAGTAGATGAAAAAACGAAATTATCATGATCATAAGAGATGTCAAAATTTTCACATTTTGAAGAAGAAGCTTCCATTTCTGATCCTACTGATGATAAAGGGTCTTCTTTGGGAAATAAAGAGGAGATGATGGATTGAGAATCGACATCAATATTCACCTCTGGTGTTGCTATATCTTCTTCTGGCCTGATTAGAGAAGTATAGACTTGTTGGATTTCAACAGACGAAATGAAAACGTCACCACTTATGCTTTCATCACTGCTTGGTAAGTTACCAATTTCTCCCATGTTGTCTGGCTCGATTTCCGTAATTGACATTATGGATCTTTCCATAAGAGTATTTTGATTTGGGCCTATTTTGTCAATTTGACTGATAGGTAATACATAATCTGTACTCACATGTGAAAATGGATTTATTGGAATTTTTTCCAAACCATATGGAGCATTAACTTTGGTAATTTCTTTCATTGTAGATTTTTCTCTTCCCTTCATGTGATAAAATTCTGCCTCAATGTATTGAGACTCACATGTCTTGAACGGGGCCTTATCACCACACAATGTTCCAACATGACCATCGAAACAGTATTTGAGACATTGATGGTATGATGACGGAATTGCTGTATGCTGATGTAGCCAGGGTCTTCCAAGAAAGATATTGAAAGCTGAGTCTTGATCAACAATCATGAAATCCGAATTGGAAACAAGATCTCCAAACTGAGTTCTGAGCGTAACTTCTCCCAGTGGTTCTTGTTCATTTTTATCATATCCTTGCAACATCATGGTAGAAGGAGATAAATCAGATTCCGTGAGGCCCAATCGACGAAGTGTGCGAATGGGCATGAGGTTGACTCCTGAACCATTGTCAATGAAAGCTCTTCGAACATCTATACCATTGACTTTGCCAGATAAGTACAAAGGTTTTATGTGCCCATGCACAACATCATCTTCATCTTTATCAGTAAAAGATATCACTGCATGGCATTCTGCAGGATTATTCTCTATGTGATAAATTTCAGCTGCAGCAATTTCAGCTTCAAACTCTTGAGGACTTGACAAAGCTTCGATGAGTGCTTCCCGAAGATCTCTTGATAGATTCAAAGCATCCAAAATTGATAACTTGGCTAGTACTTGGGAAAAGTGTTTCAATATATCATACTTTTGATCTAGAGGTCTGCGTTTCCCTATAGGAATATGCGGTTTAGCAGGTACCTTGGAAGCAGATGCTTTGGAAGCTGATGCATCTTGTATTGAAGTTGGAAACATCTTTGGTTTTGGAAAATTAGACTAATTAGATCCATTTACTTGCTGAGATAAAGAATATGGAACCTTTAATCGGTCTTCCAAAATAACTGTGCCTATGCTCAGTTGGCCATTGGCAGAAGAACTTGCTTCTTCTTTTTGAGCTCGCTGAAGGGCTCTACCACGAGTTTCTGCTTCATATACAGTGCTAGCAGGGTAGAATTAGAGTAGTGGCTTCAGAAAGATCCACATCATCCCCTATATCCTGAACCTCTAGAACTTCCTCGGGTTCCCTTATTTGATACAGGGAATTCATGCTCATAAAGACTGGAATATGAATCTGTTAATTGAATCATATTAACAGAACCAAAGATTAACTCTTCGTCTGATAAAGACTATGCCTGGTTAGCCTGTTTAGGCTGTGCCGTTTGGTGGGACGGTGCCCGTGGCTTCGAAGTAGATGGCATGAAATCTACCAGAGTCAAAGACAATTTAGGCTTTGCTACATACTCATCTTCTCCTGATTCCTCTTTCTTATTTGAATTACGCTGCCCTTTTGAGGATTTGTCTTTTGATGGAGGATTTACAGCAGCTTTTGTAGGAGACACAATTGGATTCTTCAATTGTGTTCGCAAAATGGAATGGGTCCGATTGATTGTCTTTTTGACCATCCAATCATCATATTTTTTCACAGTTTTGCTTTTGACATCCTGCCACTCGCCTCCTTCCTCTGGATCTGTAGCGGTAATACACGCTACATGAGCTGAAGAACCCTTCAATTTGACTTTTCCCAAGTCGACCATCTTTTGCAGGAGGTCTTTAAAGACAAAACACTCCTGGATGGGATTCCCAAACATTTGATGAAAGGGACAACAATTGGGACGGTCTTCATCTCCTTCCTTGTTTGGCCTCTTTGGCACTGGTAATTGAACCAAATTATTTTCCAAAGCTGAAATGAAGTAACCAGGAACATTCTCACTTCGAAAAGAGTATGTTTTACTCTTCATATCCTCAAATTATTTTCTTCGTTGATCTTTTTGATCATTTGGACGAAATAGCCATTGTTGTTGGCATTCAGGAGGTGGAGCCCTTCGAGAAGATGAAGGTTTTGAAGTAGAAATAGGTACAGGTGCCTGTTTAAGCATAACTGTACCAGTTTCTGCTTTACCCATTCTTCTTCCTGGAGCTGATGTAATTACACGAGATTTAACCTTAGCCTGTATAAGGGAATCTTCAATCTGTTAAGCGATTGAAGTAAGGTCTCGAAACCCCCCTGTGTATTTCACAGGGATCAATGGCGTGCGTAATCCGTCACGCAAATTTGCCACACATATTGGCAACAATTTCTCCTAAGGGAGTGCTAAACTCAAGGAATACGTTAATCCCTTCCAACGAGCAATGAAATCAGAGACTCATTCATTATCCCTTTGCTTGAAGTTTGTAAGATCGAAAACTGTCGTTTTTGGAAAAGTTGAGCTAAACTGAAGAAGGAATTTTTGACGAAGATCCTCCCATCCGATGACTGACCGGGATTGCAAGCTTGTATACCAGACAAAGGCTGGTCCTTGCAAGGTTCGCACGAAGAATCTGAGTTTCACTGCTTCTTGCTGCTCTGGAGTTCCCATCATAGTATCACAACAAGACACATAATGCGTCAAATGTTGTTCAGGGTCGCCTGATCTATTGAAAGTAGGGAAAATAGGGTTTCCAAAACTGGATGGAGGAGAAATTGAATCTACCCATTCAGGGTAAACTTTCTTTTCAGGTTGAACTTGCGCACGTTTCCCTTCCATAGTTTCTAACTGAGCTGTTAATGACTCAATAGTAGTTATTAACTTTTGAGAAACGTCAGGTTGAACTTGGTTTTGGGTAGGTGCAATGAATGGAGCTTGGACAGACGTGGTGGTTGGTGCTGCAACTGATGGTAGTGCTGCCAATCGGTGTTGCGTTTGACACGTAAGATTAGACCTCTGTGGGTGTACTGATAAAGGAGGATATTCTTGATTCATCTCAGTAGTTACAACAAATTCCTTCGGCTGTCGGACTTTAGCATTCTTAAGAAGAAGACTACTCTGAAGTAGTTCTGCATTAAACCTTCTTAACTCTTTCATTTCTTCCTCCTGTTGTGAAAACCTTTTCTCTAATGAGAGCGATTGACCTCCTTTAGAGGAAGGGTGAGAAGTAACCTGAATCTTTCCTTTCCCCTTATTGGATCCTTTTCGGAGAGGGGGAAGTGGGTTACTTGAAGGAATACCCAGATTTTGGGTAAGCCTTTGATTACGTGTGCGCACACCTTCTTCATTTAGGTCTGTGTGCGCAACTTCTTGAGCAGGAACCTCTTCGTCTGATCCCTCTGATTGAGGCTTATCTGGTGAATCAGCAGCAACGGAATTGATGACATTAATGTATGCATATTGCATGGAATCCTTTCTATCAGCATTTCTGTGATATTGTCTCCTTCCATGTCCATGATGAGACATGGAATTCCGTTGACTTGATCCCTCAGGAACTTCTTGGAGAACCGTCACTTGGAGAGAATCTCCTGACAGCTTGGCTCTTCGTTCTTCTTGAGGCTTATTCCCTAATCGAGAGAATACTGACTTTCTCTGAGGGAGGGATTGAGGATTTGAAAAAGTCCCCAGTCCGGTGGACTGGGGATGTTCCTGCTGCTTCCGCTCAACTCCTCGAATCCAATTCGTTTATTCTGAGGGTTGGGTTAGAGAAGTCCCCAGTCTGGCAAGCTGGGGTGTCTCTTGACATGCTATGTCTGAGATATTCTTAAAATATCTCTTGATCTTGCGAATCTTAGTTCGGAAATTAGCTGGATGCATTAACCTGTATCCACTTTTATCACCTGGTTCAACGGAACGTTGGATTATTTCCAAAACTTCAGTCATTTGATGACGTGTTTGCTCCAGACGAGAGGCTTGTGCAATATTCTCACCTGCTTGATGTAGGAGAAATTCAACAACTTGTTCTCTATATACTTGATTTTGAGATGAACTAGTTGAAGCTTGTTCTTGAGCAAGCTTTTGATTATGAACAAAGCCCATTGACTGTGGCCGACCATGGGTAATAACATTGCATGAGGCCATTTTTGGAGGGCTTTGCTGACCGGAAAGCACTGTGAAATGTAGTGCTCCGTGAACACCCCATCCTCTGATATGAACATCAAAAGGAGCATTGGAAATTAACTGACGCAATCTTCTTAGTGCGCCAAGGCATGAACGTTGAAGGGTTCTCTGTTTCTTTTCAGCCTTTGGATACCGAGAGACTGATAGAGATGCCAAATCAATATGGGCGTTGTAACCCATCTATTATCTTAAGATGATTTTCATATTCATCGTAAGATAATACCTTCTTCTTTAATTGACAAAGAGTTTTCCATATGTTGAGACGAATATCATGGATTCCATCATCCGTCAACATCTTTGGAATGTCATATTGGGAGTCAGCCAAAGGCCAAAACATGACTGGTACTTCACCTTTTGCCAGTTTTTTCCTCATGTTCAGCATTTACTCTTTATCATTAAATGAAGATTCTTCTACCTGTTTGGACCAGAGTTGGTGTTTTCTTGTTGCTTCATCGGATTCAACAAGATTGGTAGAGAAATCACTATTCATGCTGGAAGATGAATGACCCAGGGAAGGTTCGGAGAATAACCTGAACCCCAGGCTATCTTCTGATGGAGAAAGAGTTTCACCTGCCGATAGTAAAGCATCAGACATGACTGGTTTTACGTTTGCAAGTGCCTCGAGATAGGAGGGCTTTCTCGTCACTACATTGCCTTCTGAAGAATTTTCGAGACAATGTGAATCACTACTGCAGAGAGGACTTTCACAGCGAAGTTCATCACCATGAGGAGGACCGTCATGATGGGTTACAGCAAAAGATGAAATCTCTTGCTCCTTGGTCTTCTGACCACACAGAGGGTTCCTGTGGCTCTCATCTGAAGAAGAAACTTCAAGATTGACCGAATTTTCATGAAGCAAGTCTTCATGAGGAAGTGTCTGTTGAAGACCTTCCGAATTAATGTTCCCGTTATTGGGAACTGAGGGAGTAGAATCCTGAATTCCGACAAATAAATGTCTGAGGGCTTCAAGAACTTCAGCATCGAGCAAGGCCTTGTTGCAGATTGGCCTTTGATCTCCTGACTGTGCTGGGCAGATCTTTTTCTTAGATGCCTTCTTACTCGCTTTAGAAACCACTTGATGATGAAAGTGATTGCTCTGAGCAGGTGTATGTGCCTGATCAGGAAATATGGTCAGGTTAGGCTGACGATCTCTACTCAAATCAGGTGTATGTGCCTGACTTGGTTGTCCGTATGATATGGGGGAATATGCCCTATAACCCTCTTGGACTGGAACAGATGTGTGGGTCTATTCCGGAGTGAATCATTGATGTGTCACTCCATTGCTAGGGATAGATTTATGTGTCTGTCCCTGAGATGATGCTGAAGCTGTTATAATATCCTGGCAAGCATCCAGAATATGAGCAGGAATTTTCTTCTGCTCTTTCACCATTGACAAAATATGTTTGGTGACTTCAGCCGCTGGAACGGGGATATACATCCATTCCGGGCTTGGAGTAGGTGTATGTGCATGCCCCTGTCCTCCTTTTCCTGTCAGTGAATCCTGACAGTACTCAAGTGTGGAGGCAGAGAGTTGAGTCTGCCTCTTGTTTGTCGTCGGGACTTTCCGACTGACTTCTCCGGGCGCTACCAAGCGAGACTGTTGGTAGGCATGTTCAGTATTAGCAGGTGTATGTGCCTGCTGATTACACTTCGCCAAACGCGGTTGACGAGATCCATCATATGTAGTCAGACGAGCCTGCTGACTAACTGGTGATGTATTAGAAGGTGTATGTTCCTGCCTATGGTACTCCGCCAGAATTGCCTGGCGGGATAGGCTTGATGCTGTCAGACGAGTCTGCTGGACAACAGAATTAAAACGAACAGGTGTGTATGCCTGCTCGTTGTTTGCCACCAAGTTTGGTTGGTGGACTTCTCCGGAGATGGCAGGGATGACAACCTGCTTATTGTTAACCGGATTCCGTCTCTGGCGGTTCATGTTGCCTGTTCGGGTTCGAGGAACCTGAGCTGAATGCCTGGAGTCGGTACCATCATCATGTTGAGGACGCACTACCGCACGAGTCTGGCAGCGATTGTCGATGGGATCCATTGAGAAGGACTCCTGTCTTTTTGAATTAAGGTCCTGCGGGACCTGCTCATTCACTTCCTCAGAGTAATGGAGTGAATGGAAATTGCGTTCCGGGGATAACAACCCGAAACGGTTGGAGACGGTAGTCAGCACCGCCTGCTTCTTGATTGCTGGCCGCCATTGCCCGGATGACCAGGTAGAGTTGTTAACTTGAAGGGATTGACGAGCGGCCTCCAGAGTTGGGATAGTACCATTGCGACGGTACACCTTAACCAGTGCATTAGAAACACGGCGTTGAAGACGCTGAGTTGGTGATGTCATCCTCCGAGCGGATGACGTTCCAGCAGGAGTAGCAGCATTGGTTTTCACAGCATCAGACCTCATAGTAGAGGTGTTCACAGCAGCAGTATTCACAGGGGTGAATTTAAGGAAAGCCATTTTTGCAGAAGATCTTTAGAAAAGTGTGCCTGTTCCATGTAACAGACATAATCAAGATGAATTCGGCCACTTCATATTTTGGATGAGCACATGTCAATGATTGCTTTGTTGGCCCAAGGGGCCTAACAAATAAGAAGAACATCACATTAACTTGGTTAAGGATTCATGTTGGGTTCACCATTTTTGTTTCGCACGGAATCCGGGGATGACCTCTTGGACGGGTGATTCAAACGTTCCGATCAGTTTCTAACGGGTTTGTTCGTAGAACCGGAATCATCCAATGATTCCACATCCATTTGGACCTACTTTTCAAAGGAAGGTGCTCATTAGCATGAGGACTAATGAGGCTTAGGAATTTGCATTGGTCGAGAGGATGGGAGGTCGGACTCATCACACCTTTTTGAGGGGAATTATTGTCTACTCCGGGACTCTCTTTATAGATTTAAGTTATGTTCTTGAATCCTTATTATATTACCAAGTATAAAATGAGCTTTCCTTTAGTTTTAACAATAAAAAATATGCAAGACATTTAGAGAATCTTTTATATGTATTCGAGGTTCTTCATCAATAGAGAATCATCTATATCTGTTTCGAGATTCTTGGTCAATGTTATCCTTAAAAAACATTTATATAAAAGTCTCTTGGTCATTATGATGGCCATGCTGGTTTTAAATCCACTCAGTGGGGCACTTGAAGTTTATCGTCATTCAGAAGGACAAAGATTATTTCAAAGTTGGGATCGAACCCATAAATGGGCTACCTACATATCCTTTGTTTTGGAAAAGGAATCAGAACCCATGTAGTTCGAGAAATGGAGTATGATGTTTATGATTGATGGCTCAAAGATGAATGTCATTATTACTTTTACACTCTAAGCTCACGTGAGTCATGCTCGGTGTGAAAAACAAGAGGTATTAGTAAAATTTAGACAATTGTGCCATGAAAGATGCAATCATAAGAATTTGTTTGGGGCTTATGTATGGATGACTGCCCAAATAGATGAAGGTTTAGGATTTACTTTTAGGGAGAAAATCCATGAACATGGTCCATAAAGTTATATGTGCTTCATGGAGATTTGAATACTCTAATCTTGGGGCTTACTACTAAGGAGGATACCCAATTTAGGAGGGAACATATGATTGGGTTTTACTCCTGAAATGGAAACCCAAATCAAAGGTAAATTATGACTGGTTAAGAGAAATTTAAGGGGACTTGGGGCTTACTCCTGAAAAGGAATCCCAAGGTTATGACTGAGTCTTATTCCTGAAAAAGGAGACCCAGGTTAGGGATTAAGGTTTGGGGCTTACTCCTGAGGAGGATGACCATATTTGAGATTGGGGATTATTCATAAGAATAGATTCCCAAGATTAAAGGACTTCATTGGGGCTTACTCCTGAGGAGGATGCCCAAGATTGGGAACTTTAAGGATTTAGGGCTTACTCCTGAGGAAGATGCCCAGATTAAAGGTTTTATAACTGGGGATTATTCCTAAAAAGGAGACCCAGGTTAGGATTCTCTCATCTTAAAGGATGAGGTTGAATGAATGAACTATCCGTAATTTAGTGACATAAGGATATTTAAATCACTAGACTTTGAGAGAGATTCCACAGAATTCCTTTCAGATAAGAAAGTAAAATCAAGAAATCATGCCATAAATGGATTTGAAGAGTGTCTTGAAGACTGAATCTTGAAAAGGAAAGGTGAAATGGCTTAAGAGGGGTAAAAATGGGCAAGATGGGCACCCAAAAAGATAGGGGCGCGCAAGTCTTGCAAGGTGCGCAAGTCTTCCGTGGGCGCACAAGTATTGGTCGCGCAGGTATACCTACGCGACACATAGTGTACTTGCGCGATTTTCAACCAGCATTGAAATACTTGAGCGACTCTTTTTTAAACCCTTTATAATTTTCTCGAGGTTCTTCCAGAAAATGGACGCGGAAGTTATATTGAAGGAAATAATTCGGTGCGCAAGTGTTTGATAAATTTCAACACTTAGGCCTTCCTTTTTCTCTTTAGATCTTCCGTTCTAGGTAAGAAATTACCTTAGAAGTGTTCCAGAAGCTTTGAGAAGAGACTTGGGCATCGGGATCTTCAATCCAAGTTTCTGGAAAATGATCTCTCAAATGGGGGGCCCACAGTTTCTATTTACAGGCAAAAGAAGACCCAGGGCGGTTACCGGGCGGTTACCAATTAGGTCGCGCAAGTCACCTGCGCGACCAAGGGTGGCGCGCAAGTGTACTTGCGCGGCAGTGGTATAACTTGCGCGATGGATTTGATGTTGATCCTTTGTTCATGCCTTTGTCGATTTTTGATGTTTTCTTCATAGGATGAATCACTTTCACCTTAGATATTCCCTTTTCCGATCTTTAGATTCTGTGACGAAAGGAGCGTCAACATACGCCCTAGTGCGTCACCTTGGGGAGCACCTGTTCTGTTTGCTAAGAAGAAAGATGGATCAATGAGACTTTTCATTGATTATCGAGAACTTAACAAGATCACTATCAAGAACAAATATCCTCTCCCGCGCATTGATGACTTATTTTACCAACTATGCGGAGCTCAATACTTTTCCAAGATTGATATTCATTCAGGTTATCATTAATTAAGGGTCAAAAGGGAGGATATACCAAAGATGGCTTTCCGTACATGGTATGGACGCTTTGAATTTATAGTGATTCCATTTGGTCTTACTAATGCTCCTCCTATCTTCATGGATCTGATGAATAGATTCTTTAGAGACTATCTTGATCAGTTTGTGGTAGTCTTTATAGACGATATTCTTGTCTATTCAAAGAGAAATGAATATCTTGAAGATCACTTGAGAATTGAATTGAAGACCCTGAGAAAGGAGAAGCTTTATTCCAAATTTACCAAGTGTGAATTTTGGTTTAAAAAATTTGCATTCTTGGGTCAAATAATCTCAAAATAGGGGATATATGTGGATCTAGCAAAGACCGAGGTTATCAAAAGATGGTCGAGACCAAAAACAGTAACTAAGATCTGAAGTTTTATTGGTTTGGATGGATAGTACAGAGGTTTTGTCAACGATTTTTCAAGGTTATCTAACCCACTCACCAAGTTGACTCGGTAAGGAGTTAAGTTTTTTTGGATGGAGGAATGTGAAGATAATTTCATGGAGTTGAAAATTAGGTTATCCAGTGCACCTGTGCTCACACTTCCTTATAGTGGAGAAAGGTTTGTGATCTACAGTGATGCATCTAAGAAGGGATTGGGGTGTGTTCTCATGGAAAACGATATGGTGATAGCTTATGCCTCACGAAAGTTGAAAATCCATGAGCAGAATTACCCAACTCATGATTTGGAGTTAGCTATGGTAATCTTTGCATTATAGATATTAAGGCATTATCTTTATGAATAAAGGTTTGATATTTATACTGATCATAAATGTTAAAAGTATATTTTCACACAAAAGGAGATGATTATGTTCCAAAGAAGATGGTTGGAGATAATTAAGGATTACGACTGATCAATTCATTACCACCCATGGAAAGAAAAAAAGTTGGAAGATACATTAAGTCGACAAGACCATGCCAGTTTATCCATGATTAGGATAAAAAAAGATCCAATATATATGGATTTACAAAGGATGGATCTTGGAATTATAATGGAAGGGGAAAATCGTATCTTTCTCAAATAAATGTTCAACCATATATACATGTGAAGATTAAAGAGGCCCAAAAAGAATATGTAGAGTTAAAAAAGAAGGTGAGAAATGTTCCAGAATTCAACATTGATTGTGATGGAATAATATGGTTCAGGAATCGGGTCTGTGTTCCTCCTATCCTCTAATTAAAGAAGGAGCTGCTGGATGATGCTCATAGTTCATCATTCTCTATTCATCCTGGAAGCACAATGATTTATAGGGACCTGAAAGAGTACTTCCGGTGGGATGACATTAAAAGAGATGTTGTTGAATATGTCTCTCGATGCATGGTTTGTCTGCAAGATAATGTTGAGAGACAGAATTCTAAGGGGATGTTACATCCATTACCCATACCCGAATAAAAATGGGAAAACATCTTTATGGACTTTGTCACCAGACTTCCTAGAACATCCAAAGGCAATAATGCTATCTGTGTCATATTTGATCGTCTTACAAAGTCGGCACACTTCAATGCTATTAGAGTGGATTTCTATCTAGATCTGCTTTCCATGATATATGTAATGGAAGTTGTAAGATTGCACGGAGTACCACTTTCCATTATATCTGATCGGGATCCGAGGTTTACCTAAAAGTTCTGGCGAATTCTTCAGCATACTCTAAATACAGGGTTGAGTTTCAGAACTTCTTATCATCCTCAGACCGACAGTTAGCCTGAGAGGAAAATTCAAACTCTAGAACATATGTTGAGAGCTTGCTCTATGGATTTCAATGGTGGTTGGGATCAACACCTACCTTTGGTTGAATTTTCTTATAATAATAGATTTCACTCCATTATTCAGATGTCTCCTTCTGAAGCTCTCTATGGAAAGAATTGCAGGACTCCAACATGCTGGGATGATGTTGTGGAAAGAAAGCTATTAGGACCTGATCTTGTTGATGAGATGGTAGAAAGGGTTAGATTATTTCAACAACACATAAGAGAAGCCCAGAGTCGGCAAAAAAGTTATGCCGACAACCGAAGAAAAGACATAGAGTTTGAAGTGGGTGATAAAGTGTTCTAACAAATATCTCCCTGGAAGAGGGTCATGAGATTTGGAAAGAAGGGAAAGTTGAGCCCTAGAAATATCGGTCCTTTCAGAATACTGGATCGTGTTGGGAAGGTAGCTTACCGATTGGTGTTTCCACCGAATCTCTCTCAAGTTCACGATGTGTTCCATGTATCTCTACTGAGAAACTACATACCTGATCCTTCACACGTACTCAGCTCAGATGTTGTACCACTGGAACAAGATCTTTCTTATGAAGAACAACCGATAGAGATTATGGATCGTAGCAAAAATGTCCTACGAAACAAGACCACTCGCTTGGTGAATGTTTTACAGAGGAACCACCAATTAGAAGAAGATACATGGGAGCTTGAGGATATGATGAGGGAGAGGTATCCTCATATGTTTGTTACAAAGTGATGAATTTCGAGGGAAAAATTCATTTTAAGGGTGGTAGAATGTTACACCTAATAATTTTATGAGAAATTTTTTTATATTGTATATAAATCATCAAATTAATCATTCACAACACACAACACTAGCTTGTCTTTCTCTACACATAATCGTGACCTTCCTCGACAGCTTGCGTTGTACGCAATACCGAGTTTCACTGAAAAATGATATGCTATTTAAATATTAATAAAACTAGCCGTTATGAATAGTAATACCCACTTTTTTAAAATTTTTTAATGTTTATTTTTCAAAACTGACTTCATTTTTGGATTTGGAATATCGAAATTATCCTAGGGTAAAATTTTGGTATTTTTCTGAAAACATTCAATTTTTGATGAATAGTGAAATCACTGGGTTACTATTTAAAAACTGACTTTTTATTTAAAGAATTATTTATTTTATTTAAATTTATTTTAGACACTATTGATACATAATACCTATATGAGGTCAAATAAATTCATTGGAGTCATTTTATAATAATTTCAGATATATAAAAATTTTATTGAACTTTTCACCGTCTTTTACCCACCTCCTAGGAGAATTTCAAAATTCACATAAAACTTAATTTTACAACTTTTGTGAGTGGAATTTCTAAAATATGAGAGATAATGTAAATATCATTGACTAAAATGTGGTTTAATGAGATGAAAATAATTTTTGGTGATTAGTAACTTTTCACTTTTTTTACCACGCTTAAAAGTAAATAGGGTAATTAAGGGAAAAATTGATATTAATTTTACCCTAAAACAAGTTATAATTCTATTGGATATGATTAATTAGACCAAAAAAACCTTAGGAATATAATATAACCATTTATACCAACTTGGATTAGATTAGGACATTTATTATTAATTTATTTAAAGTAGGGTTAAAATAGTTAAAATAAAAGTTTAATAACTAAATCATTTTTAATATAGGGTTATAAATAATCTAAATTCTTATATAAATATTCATTAGGAAGATAAAAATAGTTCCTACATAATGTTATTTTATTTGTAATTTTTAGACATTAAATAATTTAATTTATTTATGACACATTGTTGATGCAGTAATTATCTTATTAATGAAATATTGATATAATTGATGTTATAAATAAAAAAATAAATATAATTTGAGACTTTTTATGAATTACAAAAAAAAATGTTAATATTACATATTTTCCTGATTTTATTAACTTTTTTCGAACTAATATTCCTGTTCTGATTTTCAGAAAAATCAATTACTAAATAGTATCAAAATTGACATAAAATAGTTTTTAAAATAAATATTATATTATTAATTGTTATTTTATGCCTAAAAATTTAAGCATCTTACAAATGAATTAGAGAAGGTTATATATATTGATAATAATCAATTTGTGGTTCGTTTGTCTTTGTATTGTATGTTTATTAACCTTATAGTGTAAGAAAAAAAGAAGACACGGTAAAAGTTAAATTATCTAACTTAAAGTTAAATCTAAATGATAAGTTAAAATAGAAACCTAAACTTGTCTAAATTCTATTATATGAGAGGATTTCGACACATCACCACCTTAGATTCTAAATAAATCAATTTGGATATATTAAAAACCGAATATGACTTTATAATAAAATAATATTTTTAGTTTTTTCAAAGGTGCCCCTCCCCTTCCTTTTAGAAGGGCACCTCCTCCCTCTCTTCCTCACACCACATTGAGCCTTAACTCTCGGCCACAACCTGCCAGAATCCTCTTCTCCACTTACCTATAAACATCCTAGAGGTCCTGGTCTTCTTCAAATACCATTTTTAGTTCCCTAAGAGGAGGTCACAAAGAGGCACTTCAAAGAAGAGGGAATGTCTTTTACCGATTCTTTCAACTTTATATCTTCTTCATCTTATTCTTATTTAGTTGTTTCATTATTAAGTAATAACATCAGTATCAATAATTTACTTATATGTCATTATAATTATGAAACAACCATATTTCACCATCTATCTATCCTACGGAAAATGAAATCACCGCACGTGCGTACGTACGGAATACCGTCTCCACGCCGTGGTGTAATCTATTTTGCACCACCAACTTACTTGGATGGGTATAATGGTATAATTAATTACTATATATTATTATTTTAAGTTGATATTGATTCTTAAATAGTATACATACACTCCAATACAATTCCACGATCATGGGAATGATATCATCGCTCGTGCGTACGTACGGAATACCGTTTCCATGATGTGATGCGACTCGTTCTACATGATCTTCATTGAACAATGATTATATAAATGAATTGAATGAATAAATATGATATATAGTGCACTAATAAGTTTCTGGAAATTATGTATCTATAACATAATGATAAGAATACGAATTTATTCGACAAAACACGCATAATAACAAAAAGTAATAAACACCGGAAAAACAAGTAGCAATGAAATATTACTAATAAGAAGCTAAGAATATGACCATATATGATATCATAAAAACGATTATTATTCTGTAATAAGTCAATGACATTATTTAAATCATTATATAGGAGGTTCGGACTCTTACGAAGAAAATCAGACAAAAGGTAAGGGAAAATCTTACAATCTCAATTTTTATCCGAGATGGTTTATTTTTCGGTATTTACTGGGGAATATTTATCATCCACATACATGATTATTCAATATGTAATATTATTTCAATCCTCATACAATTATTTAAATCCAATTTTATCCTTCGGTGAGTTTTTAGTAAAATATATGAATGTAATCTTTTGTCGTTTTTCGTACGAGGTACTTTTTGACTTTTCCAGCCAATGTATAGGAAGAATGTTTTTCTTAACATATATGGCCGAAATGGATTTTAGAACATTACTTCAATGAAGATTCCTTTAAAAGTTTTCAGGTTTATTTTTCGTCAACTTCTTTTAGTTTAAAATTGTATGACATGTTAAGAAAGGAAAAATGTTTTTGAAGTAGAAATGATATTTTCTTCAAGAATGGAGTTTAAGTGTTTTATCAAAATTATTTTCCATTTAAGAAAATATAAGGTTCTGTTTCTATCCCTATTATTACATTGATTTGATTATGTTGGGATGGAATTATTTTTATGAATTCCTATATCTTATATTAATTGTTTTATGATGTCACGATGTTTAAGAATCTCATTTTTATTACATGTGTTATGCAATGATATATGATTTTTGATTTTGTGGAACACATAAGAATGATATCATTATGAGATGTGTGGGAAATATATCTCCCTACAATGCATTGGGTAAAGATTTATATCTCATGAGGTAGACATGGCTGGAATGGCAGGTTAATCTGGTTCACTTAAATAGGACTGAAACGAGGAGTGAACTCGGTTCAGAAATGGACTTTGTCCGTTAAGATATTATTGGCAATGAGTCTTGACTACTAAGAAAAGATTCTCTATGATTATTTGTGTATACCACATTGTTTCATGTTTTATGTTATGATTATTGGGATTACATTTCACTACTATGATTTGTCCCATGATTATGAAATTATGATCACTTTTGCCGGTTAATATTTCCAAAATGTTATGTTTTTCTGAATATAATGTAATTGATATTACTTTTGATTACCCTTAATAAGCATTTGAGCTCACCATTTTTATGTTTTCATTTCACCAGGTATGAAGAAGGATATTATGTATGATATTCTAAAAAGGGACTCTAGATATGATTAAATAAATGGGAGACAACGTAGATGATTTTATGAACCACTTGTTTATGATTCCCAGTTTCTAAAGACACTATACCTAAATGGTCTTTTAATGATTTTTTTATATGTTATATTAAGTGTACATAAATTTTTATGTACTAACAATGTATGTAATTTATGGGTCGTTATATTTAGCTACTAGAAATATTTTTTCACGATTGAATTATACAGGGCTGAGCTAACCTGGTGTAGTGAGTCCATAGAGGAAATTGATTTTGAGGGCTTCCCTAGAGAGTTTGATTTACTTTTCATGTTTCATGACCATTGGTGGGATTGGCATTGAGTGCCCCCTTAGATTATTTGTAGTTTATCATTATGATACCACATGGGGAAATGAAATTGAGTGCATTCTCATAGAGTCTGTAATTTATCTTTAAAAGACCACATAAGGTATTGACTGTGAGTTAATCCTCAGAGATTCTATGATTTCATGAGAAAAAATGGGTTAGACTGTGTCAGCTTTCCCAGAGGTTTGTTATATCATTATTGTTTAAATGATTTTCTATACTTGAGGGGTTAGTCTGTGAAATATTTATCATATGGTTTCTTGTGAATAATTGGTTGAATAGTTGATAAATGTAAAATAATATAGTTATAATAGTACGATGTTTTAATTTTGAGTACTTCCTTGTTTATTACATCATTTTACATATTTAATTATATAAATTCACTGACTATTAGGAACATATCTTTGGGTGGAGCATTTTAGGATTCTTCTCACAGCCTGTTTGGGACATGATTTTGGGCCAAAATATATTATATTGTTGCAGGTATAGATAATGTAAAGCACCCTTCTACTTCAAGAACATGATTTTTGTGGAGATGGAGAGAATGGTACCATGTTGAGTCTTGTGATGCTACTAGATTTTACTTGTTTTTATTTTATACATTGGTTTAGTAATGTTGTTCCAGCATTTTTACTATTGTGGATAATTTCTTAGAAAATGTGAGATACGTCATTTATATATGTGATTCAGTTGTTTATTAATTTCATCCTTTTGTTATTTTCTTATTTTATTATGATACTGCTTATGATGTTGTATATTAATGTTATTACATGGTGTTAATCAACCTATGAGGGCATAGTTTCTTCCACTATTTCACCCAAGCCCCTCGTAGCATGTCAGAAGCCTTTGTGGATTGGGGAAATGCATTTGAGGCCATGTGACTAGCCAGGTACGGGGAACCTTTGTGCAGCACCCGGAATAGGGATGTCACACAGTGGTATCAGAGGGTATTTTTTTCTTCTTTGACATACTATATAGAGCCTCTAGACAGGGATAAAAAGGAATATGTAGTTGGTAATAAGATGTTCCTTGGAGTAGCTAACCTGTGTACTTGGAAAAGAACATATTCCACTAATATTTCAATTTTCATAGTTTTTCAATTATTACAATTGATTTGATTTCACTATTGGATTATTCACATGTTTTGTGTTGTTATCATGGATACAATTGAGGTTCTATTTCTGTTGCAACCCAATTAGATGAGTGTATTCCATCTCATGCATCATAAATTGACAAGCTATAGAGCACATGTCATGCATTCTTGTCATGAATTTTAGGATGCATTACCAATTCCATGATGTAGTGATATGTGTGGTGGTAGATATTCATGTCTATATGATACATTCCATGATAGAATACATACTATGTGATTTAGTATTGGTAATATGTATTGGTTCTTTTTAATGGGCTCCAATCATTGGTCCTTGAGGTGTAATGGGCCCTCATGGATCATAATTTGGTGGATCACGTGATTTATTGCACTGTTATACATTTTGATATAGAAGAATATGATTCCAAGCTTTAATTTTTCGGTAGTATGGGCCCACATGGATCAGAATTTGGCACATTATGGTTTGTTTATGTGTTTTTATGGGGTTTAAGAGTACCTTTTGGGGCATACTAACTTGAAAACCCCGAAAGACACAGTGAGTAATGATGAATACATGCCATGTATTCTACTGTTTGGGAAGGAAATACTTTTATTATGCACACTTCATGTATTGTATGTAAATGATGTGTAGTTCTTGACCATGTGAATGAATGTGTGGGTGGAGACACTGTGTAGGGATTTGTTTGTTAGAATAATCCATGTACAAGGAATACACAACGTGTTATAGGATCATGTATCTAGTCGTGTGACAAACAGCATGGATGGATGAACCCTAGGTTGTACATGTCGTGTCGATCTTGAACAGGTCGTGTGGAGTCGACCGTGTTTTTGGCCGTGTGACCAATGACACGGGTTGGAGAAGTACCTCTTGTACACACTATTTCATCCATAAACACTCCATGTAGTTTTTTCCCAGGGGAACCATGTGGCTTATATGTGTAGAGGAACTCATGCTGGGGGAATCGATTCAAGTACACGTCGTGTCCTTGGGAGGAACATGTCATGTTTATGGGTGTTACACAACCCATTTTGGTAGAATTATAATCCCTTGTTAAGGCATAAAGGAAGAAACTATGTAGGTTTAATACACATCATGTATCCATCTTATAAAAAACTCGAATGCTTTCTTCCACCGGCTCCTTTCATACACATGTATGTTTCAGCCCATGATGATCTAGAACAAAGACATTCACTTTTATTTGCAGATTCATGCCACCGAGACGTCCTCTTGTTTTATGCCAGATACAAGGCAACAATCAGACACCAGACATGGTATATCATATACGACCATCAGATCTTCTCATTGTGCATGTCTTGGGAAAAAACTATAATTCTACATACATGTGTCGATGCATAGTTCTGAGAAGCCTTAAGATGGATTATGCATACCTTCCATGGAGTAACGCATCCTTCCCCATCTATGGAAGAATTGACCTGGGTTTTTCATCAGTAGTATCCACCTACATTCTTAGTGGATGGAGGACCTCAGGATTCAGTGTCATGGTTAGAAACCATTCTATCTATCATCAAGCATCTCGAGAGAGCTCCACAGTGGAGGGTGAAGCTCTCTATGCACATGTTTCAGGATTCCACCAAGAGATGGTGGGATGTGATATCACAAGATGGATGCCAGTATGTTATGGCATGGTATGAGTTCCAGTGGACTATTTATTACAATTTCTACCTCGAGACATTGATGTTCGATCGAGCACGAGATTTCATGAGCTTGAAAAATGGTACTCTCTCTGAGATGGTGTATTCTTCTCATTTCACAGAGCAGTAGTGATTCACACTAATTCGTAGGGGAGATGATTTATTTTTGGAGAGAATTTTTTTGGATGGCCTCAGGCATGACATCTGATCTCAGGTGAACATCTTTATTTTCACTTATATAACTTCTATAGTCAACCATGTGATTATCACCAATTGCAACATAAGGAATTATGATGTTGTAGGACATGGTGGTTCAACATCCACATTGATTACGCTTCTGATAGATAGTAGAAAGCACTATTTGGAGTCTACGAGAGGAGATATGTGTAGGAGAGATACATCGTCAGGTAGCTAGGTGGTATGATACCAGTGCACGAAGAGGGGGCATATGATTCCACATTTCCCAAGAGACTCATTGGTGTTCCAGTATTGTAGTAAGATGGGTCATCTATAGAATTTCTATCAGTTTTTATCACCTGTAGCTAGTTATAGGGGTTCTGTTGTGACTCCAGGTTCAACATCTATACCAATAGCTTCTGATCAGTCTAGGAACTGGAGTTCATAAGACGGTCCAGGCTGAGGTAGTGGCTTGGTCTTTGTAATCGGGCTGCAGGTTTCTAGCAACACCAGGGTGGATCATCTTAGTGTAGTCAAGAATGGTCACAGTGTCACAGTACATGTCAGTATTTTGTGGTGGAGTAGACCCAGTATATGTAGCATCCCAAACCCTTTATTGTTAGAGGTACGATTCTATTTGCCTCAGTTTTAGCTTCTTTACTTTTCGATACAGGGTCTTCCCATTGTTTCAAATCTATTGCTATCGTAGGGATCCTGGGGCTCTGTATCTTCACTTCTGAGTAATTTATGATGTTATACACTCTGTTGGGAACTAGTATGTCTTATTTATGTTAGTGCAAGGAGTGCCCTCATGAGGTTTGTTGTTGTCCCTTCTTATGGGACATTAAATTCGTAGAGATGACATGCTATGATGTCATTATAAAAATGGATTGGTTGGTTCCCTTACAGGTTGTTACCGGCTTCTATCACTGTAGCGTGAGATTCACATCACCAAATGGCATATCATTTCTTCATAAGGGTGAATTGGATGTCTAGGTGAGTAGTGCATTACCCAAGTATCATTTTATAGGAGGAGTTACATCCCATATTACTAGTTTGTATATACATGATTAGTATACTTCATAGATGGACATTCCCCTAGTGTTCTATCATTTTAGGGATTTCATTCATGATGAAATTTTAGGTTTACCATTGGAGGGAGTAGCAGACTATTCAATTGAGTATGTGCTAGGAGCAGCATCAGTGTTCATTCCTCCATATAGGTCGCATTAACCATATTTATAGGATCTCAAGAAGCAGTTGGAGGAGTTATAGGAAATGGGTTTCATCTGACTATGTACTTTTCTGTGGGGTTCTCCAATCCTATTTTTGAAGAAGGAGGATTATAACCACATACTTTGTGTAGATTAATTGAAGCTAAACTAGTTGACGGTCAAGAAAAGATATCTCTTGATGATTATTGATGATCTCTTTGAGAAGATTCTAGGAGATCAGGTGTTATCAAAGATTGACTTGATATCTGATTATAATAAGCTTTGTGTTAAACCATAATATGTAACATTTATTGCATTTTGGGGTAGGTATGGTCTATACGGGTATGTCGTTATTTCATTCAGTCTCACGAATGAGCCTTTAGTTTTTTTGGAACTGATGAACTGAGTGTTCGATACATACTTATATTCCATCATGGTAGTCTTCATAGATGATATCTTGGTGTACTCTCACACTCGACCCGACCATGATACCCATCATGATGTCATTTTTAGTACATAGAAAGAGCATCATTTATATGCTATGCTCTCAAAATAAAACATTTTTATGGACCAACTTAACTTCTTAGGTCATGTTATATCAGAGTCAAGAGTATCTATAGAACCATAAGAATTGAGAGAAGTAGTTTCATGGGAGATCTAAATAACGTCATTGAGGTAAAAAATTTTATAGGGATGTATGGTTGCTAAAGATGATTTATATAGGACTTTTCATGATTATAAGTTCAACTAATGGGTCTGATTAAAAGGGTGTGAAGTACTTGTTGAGAGATTCCTATGATTTATCCTTCTATGAAATGAATGGGATGATGATTTCAACACTAATATTAGTTTTTCTATAGTTTTGAAGGATATACACTGTTTACTATGACACATCAGGTATTAGGCTAGGATTAGTGCTTATGTAGGGGGAATGGGTCATTAAGTATGAGTCTCTCCAGTTGATTCCTCATGATTATAAATACCCAACACAAGATCTTATGTTGGCTATAGTCGGTCATGCTTTGGGTTTTTGTATAAATTACCTTCATGGGGAGAATTTGGTGGTGTAAACTGACCAAAAGAGTCTCAAGTATATCATTACCCAGTGTGACCATAATTTTAGATAGAGAAGGTTGGTAGAGAACCTCCATTCCTTAGACATTGAGCTTGGCTACACACCTGGGAAACAAAACACAATGGATAATGATTTGTGTATGAGGACTCATATATAGTAATTTTAGGAGGCTAGCAGTGATTTGTAGCATTTGGATCAATTTTATGAGAATCATTTGGAGGCTCACAACAAATAGGGGATGTTTTTTATTAATTTTGTAGTTGTTACCTCTACCATACTTGATCAAGTGTGAATGAGGCAGCTATGAGATTACGAAAGCATGGTTCTATTAGAAACTATGTAATGAGAGGACCATATTCATGGATAGACTATAAGTGAGAATGAGATATTTAATTTTCACAGGTGGGTATGTGTATCAGTGGAGATAAGTGATGTGTTGATGTAAGATTTTCATTCCACATTTTGGGAAGTTCATCTTAGTTTCACCATGATGTATCAAAAGAAACACCATCAGTATTGGTGGCTACGTATAAAGACAGTTATTGTAGGTTTTGTGATGAGGTGTTCACATGTCATTAGGTGATTGTGTAGCATCAACGACCAGTAGGGGTTTTTCAACAGTTACCAATTCTTGAGTGTAAGTTGAATGATGTCCTGATGGATTTTGTGGTAGGTTTACCGAGGTCTCCTCGAGGGAAAGATGTAGTTTGGGTTTTCATTGAAAGACTAATAATGGATTCACACTTCATACCGATCAAGGAGAACCTATATGTTGATGAGATGTAAAGATTTTAAATATGAGAAATTGTACTTTTACATGAGGTTTTTCACTCCATCGTTTCAGATAGGGACTCCCGTTTTACATCTCGAGTTTGGAATGGACAGTAGAGGGGTTTGGGAACATATGTACTTCTGAGTATGGATTAACATACCCACATAGATTTCCAGTCCCTATGTATGATACATGTGTTGGAAGACATGATTCGAGCATGTATCCTACATTTTAGAGGTTTTTGGGAGAATCAGACAACTTTGGTGGAGTTTGACTACAATAACAGTTTTCTTGTGACTATTCAAATGGAACCCTATTACGTTTTGTACAGTATGCCATGCCAATAACCACTATGTTTTCTAGAATTAGGAGAGGCAGCAATGTTGGGACCTTGTCTTGTCAAGGAGTCGACACAGTAGGTAGTGTTTATTCAGAAGAGGATGGATTCTACATAGTCATTACTAAAGTCTTATGCTGATAGACAAAGTTGACCAATGATGTTTGAGGTCAGAGATACATTTTTTTACACGTCACATGATGGGTAGGGATCATGAGGATTAGGTTATAGTTAAATCATTAACAGGATTATATTGGGATGTTTGAGGTTTTGGAGAGAGTCGGGACAGTTTCTTATCAGGTGCAGCTACCTCAGAGTTATCTATCCATGCATGACATCTACCATGTTTCTCACCTCTGATGTTACTCATCATACCCATATCATGTTTTTCATCACTATGAGTTTATGTTAGAGGTGGATGCCTCATTCGAAGAGAAACCTATCTAGATCATAGATCAAAGCACAAGGATTCTATGTGGCCGATATATCCCTCTAGTATGGGTGCTATGGAAGTACTGGCGAGTATCAGACAAGACTAGGGTGTGATAGATATATGTGTGATTGTGGTGGATAGAGCTGTTGGAGGATTCTTCTTCATAGCCTTCATAGATACATTTGGGGAATAATTTCAATAGGGGTGGGGGTGTTGGTTAGAACCTATATATTATTTTCAGATATGGATCTTGTTTCCAGGAGTCCTTTTTAAAGAGGGGAGATTTTGGAAAATTAAGGATTACATGTTGTGAAATTAAGAGTACAGAGAGTGAATCCAGTAGCAACTAGTAGTCGTGTACTGGCTATCTAATGTATGAGTACATGGTAATGTGAGGTGACCTGGAGACTTCCAAAAGTAGGGGCTGATTAAAATTGTTATATGGCATGTACATTAAATGAACACATCATGTAATCTTTTTTATTTGTTAAATTGTATTTGCGTCGTGTTTAATTGGTTTAAACACCTTCTTATAGCCCCATCTTGTTGAGTAGCAACGGGAATCACCGAATATTCTATGAGCCTCTGATAAGCCTTCATTTCTCAAAAATCAGACAATGTCTATTGTGTTGGAATCTCCACAATGGGTTCTTTATTCTTGTAGAGCCTCTCCTCTTGATATCTCTACATTCATGAGTTATTAAATTTTGAAAGGTTTTGACATTTTTGTTGATCTACAAAATTCTAGTTCTATTAAAATGCTAAGGTTCAACTATATCAATGGTAAAATTTCAATGTGGGTGGTTTGTGCCATTCCGTAGTTTTCTATGGATTATATTTGCACAATGTGTCGATTACCATAGTTTAGGGAATTGTGTCCTTTAGATTTTAACAATATTAATTCATGTTATGACTTATTTTCTTGATTAAGGGCATGTAGTTATTAATAGTGTTTATTTCCTTGCTTGTGGATTCATTTTCCCATGTTTTTTTGATATTGGCCGTTGGGTTTATAACTGCCTGTTAGGTTGTTTTGTTTTCCATGACTACTGTTGTTTTGTATAGATTTGATTTTATATGACATGCTTCTGATATAAATTTTTGTTTCTTAACCTTGTAATAGATGAGATTATATTGGCTTCCAGATATTTTAGTGCACTTTTGTGTTACACAAGGCTGAGAAAACCTTGTGTAGTGAGGCCAATGGGGGAATTGACCTTGAGGGATTCCCCAGAGTGTCTGTTTTACTTTTCATGAAGAGAGACCATTGGGGGGATTGACATTGAGTTCTCTATCATAGTGTATATAGTTTACCATTACAAGATAGTTGGGGGAATTTAATTTGAGTTCTTCCACATAGAGTCTATAGTTTATCTTTAACATACCATAGGAGGAATTGATGATGGGTGCTTCCTCAGAAAGACTTTATTTTCTTGATACCAAAGGGGTTAAACTGTGTGCACATTCATAGGGGGTTGATTTTTTCATTATTGTTTCAATGATTGGTAATCCAGATGGGTTAGGATGTGAAAATATTCCCAAAGGGTTCCCTCTGAATGATTGGTTGAATTATTGATAAATGTAAATGAATATACTTTAAACTGTAGGATTGTTTCATTTTGAGTAATTCCTTGTGTATTACTTTATTTTTTATATTTACTTCTATATATAGTCATTGATAGTTAGGAACTGATCTTTGGGTGGTTAACTACTGGGATTTGTCTCACACCTTGTTTGGGTCTTGATTTTTCACTCAAACAGGTTATATTATTACGGGTATAGATAATGTAAATATCCATTCTACTTCGGGTACTTGATTTATATGGAGATGGAGAGAATGGGACAATGATGACGCCTGATATGTTTATTGGGTTTTTTTTACATTTCATTAGTACTGTATATCTAGCATTTTGACTTGTTTGTCTACATTCCTAGACATAGGGTACTTGCATCATTTATATATGTCCTCTAGTAGATTATTACTTTCAGTGCTCTGATGTTTTTTTATTGAATGGTTTAACTACTTCTGCTGTTGTATATTATTTTTACTCCCCCGTGTCACATTTCCAATGAGGGAATAGATTTCCCACTATCACACCCAAGCCCCACACAACTAGTTGGTAGCCTCTGGCATTCTGGGAAATGTGCTTGAGGCCGTATGACCAACTGGGTATGAGGCACCATTTGGTGGCACCCGAAATAGTGACATTACAAATATGAACCTAATACTAATTATATTATATTAAAAACGTTAAGTGCAGTGAGTTATTACATAATAGATTTAAAAATTGGGTATGTTAATCACCACGTGATTCATATTCTACCAAATCAAAACATAAAATTGGTAACTGAAAATAACATCTCGAAATGACCTCTATAATAACCCATTTAAAAAGAACATCTACAACCTGATTTACCTCCATTAAAACATGACTTAATACAAGAGATAAAAATTTAGAACGATGAATATAGTAAATCCATGAAGAAATCATTCTCCATGGTATATTCTATGAGTGAAATTTGATAATTTTCACATCAATAGTTGAGTTTGACTCCAACAATAACACACTATAGCTAAAATGCATACCATATTTTATCACCTCGATTGTTTCCCATAAATCATCTTTGATATCATATCCATTTCATGTAATGTAAAAGATACACCATTTAATAATGTGTTGATGAGTAAGAATGATATCTACACATCCCAAGATTCCATGCTCCCCAAATGGCATCCCATCAACATTATCATTTAACCACCCCAGAATCGAGGGTATCCATCAAATGGATCTAACGAACAATGGTTTATTCACCCTGCCAACAAAACCAATTGGCGAATATGAGAAAGGTTGAAATTAATTACGCAACACTCCCATATGGTTATTTTAATCATAGATACATTTTTTATATCATGTGAATACTAGAATGAATAGAAGTGTATTTTCTGTTAATAACTGGATCATTACATGACTTTCAGATGATGGAAATGAGTTTGTACATATCAGCAAGTAGTAAGGAGTGAATATATTCTCTTCAGTTTAACCCATAGTGTGATGCGAGCAGGGAGTCCATGCTCTGAAAATCGAATATGTAGTAAGTCATGGATATGTTTCCAAAGATTAACCATGAAACTATAATAACCAAATAGATGAAAAATATACTCCTCATATTGTAAGATGGAAAATCAAATAGAAGTAAGATAAATCACATTTCACTGAATAATACATTTAGTTGGAAACCAATAACTCTATATTATTAGTATCAAAAGAAAATAAATATGATAAATAAAGAGTTTTCAAAAGCATGATAGCCATATTTGTAATGAGATGGAAGCACCACATAGAAACCTATAGTAGTCCATGGTGTTGAAATGGTTACCCACATTGGGAATCCATATCATAATATCATTGTCTACATACACATACCTATAGTAATATATAAATATTTGGGGATATAAATGATTTTTAATTCCTCAATAAACCTACAAAATATATATTGTAGAATTATTCATATGAGAAGGAATAATAGAATAAAAAAAAGTATTGGACGACCAAGGGGAACTCCAACTGTTTAATTGATAATGCTTGTAGACTACAAATTTTGAGCGGGATATGATATAAAAATAGTTTATCATAATAGTCAACCAAACTGATGACATCCCAAAAATAACATGTCCATTGTACAACTTATTCAAAAATATGGTACTAAGAATATCAATGGAATAGTCAAAACTGCTCAATATTCTTCATGTAATATACATAAGCAAGGTTTCATTAAAGATCATGATATCATTAATTTTTATTCCACCCATGTTAATTGTTTTAATGAATTCCATACATGAAACCTTTACAAGCTTCCTCCAATGAATATTACCAGCACAAAAACATTATGAATCTTGCATTACTTCCCCTTGATAAATGCCCTAGGATATTTATATAATGAAAAGGAATAAACAACAATTGATGTATTAGAAAAATTAACCAAATGAATTCGGATATCTTGGGGATTTTTCATTTATTTTAAGGTTTCCAGTTGACTAAAAATTCAGAAAGATATACAGTTGATGTTAAATTTTTCACCATTCCAAAAAAAAATGTGGCACTCCAAGATAAATGAAAAGAATAGATCCTCTCTTTGCACCATGTCTTTGAGAAACCCTATTATTCTTTGTAGTAAGTAAACCTCCTCCAAACAGGATTAAAGACTTTCAACAGAAAATAATGTAGACAAAAACAAACTTATATATCACAAAAAAAAAATTGTTATAAGATATTATACCTTTTTAGACTTCTAAAAAGAAGAATATCATGAGCTTATAATATGTAAGAATGAAAAAAGAGATACCACTGATTATAATTCTCTCATATAGGATAATATTATCATGATCAGACATACATTGACTCAAATAATTCTCAATGAATTAAATAATAATCCCATATAGAGGATCACCAAGACAACCCCTCAAGAGAAATGAAAGAAACCTCCAAGAGATTCATTGACCAGGATGGAAACCAAGGAATTTTTATGAATAAAACAAACTATACTAATGAATCACTTTGAAAATCGATGTATTTTAAGAACATAAAATATCAAAATTCAATTTTATTATATATATTTCCATAGATATATCAATATTAAGATACATAGTACTATAGTTTACCTTTTTGTCATTATGTTAGCACACTAATATGTCGTAAAGATGTAGTTCAATATATTTCTCTCAGTAAAAAAACAAACTGATTTGGTGAAATAAGATCCTTTAAAATCACCCTAAATCCTTGAGTCTTAATTTTACTGATCACTTACAAAATAGAATTATCATTTCAACCTGCCTAAACACCTTACTATCAAGGGTATTTACTTTTTTTTAATCAAGGCAATAAAACTAGATATCACACCATAAGGTATATATGCATGAGTAAATAATTCCCTCATTGTATTAGAAACTTGAATATGGGAAATATACAAGTAAAACATGAAAAAAAATATTTTTCAATCTATCAGGACCAGAAGTACCATCAATGATTCATGAAAAAATCATTACATGAATTTCTATTGCATTTGGTATCTCAACTAGTTTCCTGTTTTCAGATTCATCAATACAAGGATCCAATATTTTTTCATTTTGTGATTGTTTTCCTCACCATTTTCTGTATTATGATCCTCAAAATAACTAACTACAAAAATTGAGATCTCTCTCATAGAGCTAGAGAATGTCCACTCAACATTTAATGAATTTAGATTTTCCATG
The DNA here is from genome assembly GCA_963277665.1 of Viscum album. NCBI lineage: Eukaryota > Viridiplantae > Streptophyta > Magnoliopsida > Santalales > Viscaceae > Viscum > Viscum album. Next base: position 1,915,592,828 of record OY728140.1, on the reverse strand, counting down.
TATTTTTTTCAGTATGAAAATAATGAATCTAAATTGAATTTATTCCCCCCTCCTTCAACCACAATACAATAAATTGATTCTGAGAAATATTTTCCTCATGGTTTAAATAACTATCTCGATTTTAAAGGGATTAAATATCTTCTTGTGAAGGGAAGATATGGCATGTAGTGTTTTGCTGACAATGATCCAGGAGGGATTCAAAATGCGTGATATCATTATCAAGCTGAGAGAAGGAGGCTTTACAATATTATTTGATTCATTCTTTAATAAGATACAAATATCTATCAAGAATGTGCATAGGACTACCCAAAAGAATATCTTACCAAGAATCCAAAATAATATCACTACAACCAGGAACCACATTCCTTTAATTGTAAAATATAAAATTCAAGAGAGCAAACAATAAATTGTTGTTATGAATATAAACCAGCAATGCTCCATAGTCATAATGAACCATTGGAAGATTGATACCAGATATATGATATGCACTAATCCACTCATCAATTTGAAGAAAAAATCAATCTAATTTAATAGAATAACTCTATTTATTTATCTATCTACACCAGCTAATATAATACTGATCCTTGGGAATCTAATGTTTCATGTATTTACCTATACATGTGGAAAAATCACTTGAAGAAATAATATAGAATTTGCTGTTAGTTTTTTTATCAGCCATAGAATGGAATTAAATTCACAAAAAATTATCCCATTCTATTTCATAGTTATTGATATGGCTCCAATATTTCTCTAAAAATCTCTTAATCTAATATATTGATTGAAGTCATAAATATTGTTGTAATGTGAGTATAACCACTGAAATGAAAAAAAGAGCAATAAACTGAATATCAATGTTGTATGAGTTGATAAGAACATTTTCTTCCATATGTACTTACAAGGTTTCTCAATAAATTTCATATTGATTATGAAAAAAAATAGTAAACTCTAGAGATACACTCTAATGCTTTCTGATTATAAAATGTCATTATATGTTTACCAATACAAATGTTAAATGGTTGGTTGTTCATAACAAGTTGAATCATAGATTTTAACATGGGAGAGTTCCCAAGACCTTGGAAATTCTATAAGATGAATATCATTGTTAATGGGGCATGAGTATTCTATAAGGCCCTTCATAACTTGATTTCCCTTCTTGAATATGATTCACTCATTTATCTCCCACTTCATCCCCTATTGCATCATCCTCAGGAGAACAATAAATTTAGTTTTTTAATTTGGGTGATTCCATGTTACCTTTATCTAATTACATAAACATAAAGAATTTAATTTTATGGAAGATTGCATGAGGAGATGACTAAATCATCCATGTAGCTTCTTCCTAGATGATTAAAAAGTAGACACCTATGAGAATAAACCACCAATATGACCACCATCAATAGAAACCATGAGATAATCCAACCATCCTGACGCAGTTGGACACCTCTTATCTATTGTATGAAGATATTAAGATGATTAATGGATAGAGTCCCTGAATCCAGTGTTCTATTCATATGACTTATCATGAATGGAAACAATAGTAGACATGACAATAATACGTTCATTCCCCGATGCAACTATGATGGTCTGACCATTATCCATAGCTGGATAACTGATAATAGAATCTTTTTTAGGAAATGAATGTACACCATCAATATGAATAATAGCATCTATAAAAGGATCATTACCAAGTAGTTAAGAATGAACCATAAACACTATAGCAGCCTCAATATAATATTTAGTAACGGGGGTACCAAAACCAGAATATTGATTGTCGGGGGAAATAACTGAAACGCTATTAAAGGGAGAAACTGTTATAGGGATATATTGAGAGAAAATAACGATAGAATCTAGATTGTTAGTGGCATAAACATTATCGTTAATGAGACCCCAAGACTCATTGATCATTTAAACAGTGGGGGTGCTAGATCAAAAATAGGTTCAACAGTATTACCATTGGATAGACAAGACATAGTAGGCCTCTCAGTGGATGAATAAAATGAATCCATCCCAACAATCCTCCTTCAAGTGGAATCATCATGCCCCCACATTTATAAGAACTACATAGCTTATTCATGTTTCAATCAGAGACATTATGACCTAAAATTGACAATTTACATATAATATCACTTTTTACTAATAAAATATTTCCATATTCATATTATCATCCAACGTAGTTGAAAAACGTTTCAATTTGTGTATTTGATATATCAACTTCCACAAGGATTCCTGAATATTGATAGAAGCTAGAATAATCTATTTTCTTGTTGAGTCTTATAGAATTACCACTGAATGTGGCAATATTCCAAAGGATTTTAGTATTTCAATAAACCAGTTCAATTAGAATATTCGAATCAAAAAATGGGCATCAGTTCTCGTGAAGCTATTGGTATCAAAATTGTTATCACAATCATGATTTAGAAGAAATCATGGTTTCAACGTGACATAGCGTATATTCTAAACAGACCACTTGAATTCATTTGATGGAAAAACGATTTGACAGGATCTAAGACCCATAGATATCATTTTCAAGGTAGTAAATCACTATATTTCTGTAATTCTATTAACGTGATCATGAAATTTCCATGTATTTAGCTCTTTTGTAGTAAGAAAACAAATAATTATAGGGAATGATTATAGATTCATGAATATTATACCCCAACATGATTTTCAAAAACATGTGTAGTATACCCCTTTATGACAATTCTATATAGAGACAAAAAATATATGTCGAAAAAGAAAGATATCCCTCAGCCTTTTCAATATTTTCAAAGGTCAGCCTTGACCCAGATAATCCACCATGATCATGCCCGGATATTCTAACATTTATTTTTGCACAACGAAAATAAATATCATTATTCCCACTGAGATAAAATCTCTTATTAATAAAATCAACCTTATATCCTTTCACCCGAACATCTTATCTGCCATCACCCACTATAGGTTTTTGAATGATCTCCCTACCTTGGTCTACCATCTCTTCATCAATTATCATGATATACATTAATGAAGTATTATGTTTTCATATTATACAATATTTTATTCCATCTTTTCTGGGTCCTAGATTACCTTGAAATATATAAGATGTTTTATAATGCTCTGTATACACTATTGAGTTTCAGTACTACATAAAATACTAATCATGAAGATTATTTTGAGATAAAAATTAAATTCCTAGTGTATATAATGGGAATTTGTTCTATTAATGTTAATGGGATTTGGAATAAACACATTCCATAATTTATATTTTCTTACAACAACATATTTTACATGATCAAAAGATGTTTCATTGTGAATACCTATATTGAAGGAATTGTAGAACTCTAATTTTTTGGGATGAAGATGGAAATATTATAAAACATTTACTATAGGTAGTGGAATAAATTGTAGATACTCATTGAGCCTTTCATCAACAAATATGGGTGGATAAAAATTGGTAGATAATTTAATTTCATAATCATGACTGTGATCTGGGATTTGATTCTGGTTACATGGTTTTTCAAGAAATTTCCCCATAGAGTAATGTAATGAAATTTAGAATTATTTAAACATTAATAACATGTTATATCAGTCCCAATGAAATTATAGATCATATTGGGATCATAGCTTATTGATTGGAACTTCCAACGAACCTCTCTTAGGTTTACAATTTGTTGCATGTATCTCTCTTGAGGAAGTACATAGATGAACCACCAATAAAACTAACTATGAAGTCATAGTAATGGATAGTGATATATTTTTTCTGGATAAATAGTGGAGACTTATGATTATATAAAAATTTACCACATACTAGGAGCCCAAATAAAAATTTGTTTTTTTGTGAATCCATTATCGTGGGGAAGCATTGTGGGAACCTAAGGAATTAACGAGGTCGATGTATCCTATGTTGTTTTCTCAAAATTTATGGAATTTTGATGTTGAAATTTATTTTTAGGGAGGGATAGAATGTAATACCATGTTATTTTATGATTTTGTTTTAAATAATTTTTTTTCATTGGTATATTGAGTTATATGCAACATGGTGTTTTAACATACATATATATAAAAGAATATTATTTATATTTAAACATAAATATTAAAAATATCAGTGATATATAGATCCATGAAAATGAATATATTTTTAAACATTAGTTATTATTTTTATAAATATGTAAAATACAATTCAATATATGTTCTAAATATTGAATAAATTCTTTTATATTATATAAAAAACACTTAATAAAAAAATAGAATTGTTATTTTTCTGAAGAAATAATTAAATTTATTTTAAACCCTTTTAGAATATATATTGTAAAAATTTAACATTATTTTTTGAAATAAACCCCTGAAAAATAATCTTTGTTTTAAATTTTTATTATTTTGGAAAAAGGATAATTCTTCATTAATCAGTAAAAAAACTTATTTTTATTAAATTTATCCATTATTCTAAATAATTTACAATGTTTGATCATATAAAATAATGGATTAAATGTAAATAATGAACAAATATTTTATAATTAACTCAATGTCAGTAATTTTAATAAAATTTATTTTCTATTTTGATATTAAAACAATATATTCTAATGTAAACAGTCATTTTAGAACCCCTCTTTGTCATTGCGTCTATGGGAATAGAAATAAATTAGAATTTCAGAAATATAAAACTGGAATTTGGGAAAACATATTCCATATTTTTAATCAAAATATATAATATTATATAATCAGATAAACATAATTCTTTTTCAACATTATAAGACAAAATAATAAAAATTAATTATCGATTATTGGGATAAATGTGTTTAGTGGGGGTAATAATAAATATATAAGAGAAACAATGACCTAAAAATATAAAAATCTAATTTTTTGACCATATATTAATTTAATCACCTCTATGGTTCTTTATTGAATTATTTGGGATGAAATTTATTTGCATAAAATGTGGGTACATTTTTTCCTTTTAAAAACATTCAAGTGTTTCATCCCCCCCCCATATTGTTGGGATTCCCCTTTACATTAGACTAAAAAAATCTAAAAACCCTTAGAATAACAAATTAATAACCAAATACATTACTTAACAATTTTAATACATTATATTTCACAAATTTGTACTAGAAACCCTCCTATAATGTATATAGGTATGAACCAAAATAGGTTTTCCAAATTTGAGGTAAAATTTTTAACCATCTGTTTTTTTCTTTTACGACCTCCATGATGTATTTTATAATTATGATAATAATATTAAAATATAATATAACATATAAATATATGTCATTATAATAGTTTTATAACCATAATCCTCCAATTATTCCATCAAATGTTAAACAAGATCACTAATCGTGTGTGTGGCAAAATACTACCCTGTGGACCTATATAACACGTTTTCGATCACCTCCTCCCAATGGTAGATATATTGATGGATTAAAATTATATATATAATACTAATAATATAATTATACATTGGTAATTTAAATATCCTATACACATTTATAATTTCCATTCTAGTGGAATATGATAACATTTCTTGTGTGAATATTAGACTACTATATCGCGATGCGTTGTGGCTCATTTTTTCCCAAATGCATTAAAATAAATGAAATAAGGATATGTTTGATGAAAATATATGATATTTAATACATTTAAATAAAATTTTCATTGTGATATACTATTTATCTTACATACATTCTTTATGTTAGGAAATTAGAAACTATGTTCTGGTGTATATACAACCTATCATCCCTATTAACCATGTAATTCACTTTCTATCTCTAAATCTTATGGACTACCCTAAATACATATATAGTGATTATATATTGTTTTTAAATATTATTTATAATTATAGATAATATTTATCCATAATTAATATAAATTAATACAAAATATGAAATCAAATAATTTAGGAAAAGAAATGTTTTTTTTACCTGAAACATAATTTTAACAAAAAAATTTTTATAATAAATTAATTGATGGTAACAACTATATAATATATTGTATTATATTTATATTTATATTTCAATTTTATATTTATAATATTGTTAAATTTATATTAGTTGATTTTCAAACATGTATAATTGAAATTGAGACATAAGGTTGGGGATATTTGTCTCACTTTTAATTTTGTGGTACATAATCCTCATCCACAACTTTTTTTATATTTTGTGGTGTATATAATTAAAAATAATATATTTTATTATTATTATAATGAAAATTTGGTGATGTACATATCCATTTAATTTTATTTCTTTCATGTCATTTACGATTTTAAATATTCAAAAGTCGTAATGACTTAAAGTTAAAATCTATTTGTTTATCAAGATTATTTAATATTGTTATTCATATGATCGTATCCTATAAAATGAATTTCATGAAAAACTATATTTGGATTCTCTATTAGTTATTTATTGAAATTAAATTTTTTTCATTTCATTTTCCTCTTTTTATATACTCTAGGGTCTAAATGAATTTTTAGGAAAACTAGCATTATTGAGCTATTTGGTCAAAAATAATTTTTCATTAATATACATGTTTTCTAAAAGAAATTAATTAATAAATTTATGAATATAAAATGATTTATTTAATCCATTATTAACAATTTTTAAATTTATAAAAATGGTTTTCAAGTAATTTTCGTTTCATTTTAGGATATATGTACCTTTTTTATATTAATCAAAAATGTGAAAGGAATATTTATGTTGACATGTAAAACATTAATCAAAATTTTATACATCATGAAAAATCAATTGATTAAATTTTCTATTATATTTTTCAAATATTATGTTCAAAAAAAATATTTCCATAATCTTTAGTTATATTCTACTATTTAATATGTGATTTTCAAAATGGAAATGTAATTACCCCCACGAAATATTAAAAATGACATTTAAAAATAATTTTTCTTCGTAATAAAAAATTATTTTATGTAACATAAAATTTAATGGGGATATATTCCAATGATACTATACATATTCATTCAGTAGATGGTTTTTTGGTGATTACAACAAGATTTGGATCTATATTCCATTCCCACGGGTTATTCTATAATGGAATGGTTATAAAAAATAATTTAATGGATTTCTAGTTGTTTAATGTATTATGAAATTGGATTATTAATATGAATGTTATTAATTCTTTGATGTTGGTAGGGTTACAATAATAGATAGTGGTTATGTCTAATCCAAGGATGTGGGAGACCACAATTTTCCGCTAATGAATTTCTTAATGATTGATATCTCATGTGATATATATTACTATACATTAGATTAAACCCAATTCAGTATGTAAATTTTTCCAATATGATAATCATGAGAGTGAACTATGAATACTATTATGGTTTTTGTAGTAAAACTATTCTACTTTGATAATATTTTCAACTTTCATGGACTACTGATGAAATTAAATTTTATTCTATTATGGAACTGAAAACATTATGTCTTGTTCCAATGTTAATCATTCATGGATCATGTTATTTATTATTATTATCTTATGAATTTAAAATATATAGTCCATTACTCATTTTATGATCTATGATATGGAAGATTTGGTTTTAATTTTTTTTCTCTTGTTACAATTCCTTATGATACATTTTTTTTGATATATTCTTTATTTTTACTTATTGAAAATCCTCGGTCACCCATTAATATGTTTTTATCACCTAGGTAATTATGAAAATTATTTGTAGGATATTTCTAAGAATATATCTCATTATGGAAAACATATTTGGAGATGATGTTGTTCACAAATTAAATTATTATTTTTGCATCCATGTTTCCAATTGGACAGTGCCTATACGAATCTAGCAAGTATTTTAATGTTATTTAATAAATATAAATTTATTAATATGAGAGAGAGATATATATATATATATATATTAATATGTGTGGTTCTTAAAACCACTTTAAAAAAGAATCACATGTCATCTATATACATTTAATTTAATATTAAAAAAAATCATGTAAATATAGCATCAATTAGTGTTATTATTATAGAAAATAAAATAATTATTATGAAATCACTTAACACACTATAAACCTTCAATGAGTAAAAAATATATTCCATGATCTGATCTATTTTAAAAATAACTACTTCATTATAATTCATGAATTGTTAAAGTTTCCCATTAAATGATGATTGATTATACTAGAACCACATTGATTTATTAATAATCGCAAATATCAAAGTCTATATACCTTCAAATTAATACACAATTAATTGTCATTAAGATATAACATCAAATTATATAATTCATATAAAATATAATGAACCATTCCCAACCTATATGGACTAAAATAATCACCCCCTAATTAATAAAATTTCAAATATAAAACACTATTGTAAATCAGTAACAATATTTACTAAAATTCAATATATGAGTTAACAAAAATGAGAACCCATTTCCTTATGTACAACAATAATTACATTCAATGGAAATAACAGCACTTATTATATAAATCCTTTAATGATATTTTATAAAAAAAAATTATTCCCATGATCCCATTACCACTTTTAAGGACTACTCTATAGTTGATAGAAACAGTAGTCTCTGTCTAAAAATAATCCACATAAAAATTTTTCCCTAAAATGACCACTAAAATATATAAGTACCCAAGAGATATGTATTCTAAAAAAATAAATTGAAAACATTGATATTCCTCATTTATCTCATGGGATAGGAAAATTAAAAATCCCAGTCATTATTGTTTTTAGGTTTAACAAGATGATGTGTTCAAGTGATGATCCTAAATTTCATAACCTACATTGTTAGGTTAACTTTAAGAGAAAATGGAACCACAAATTCAATGCTTATATTTTGAACCATATTTGTCTCGAATTATACATCCTTTTCATAAATGGTTATTATATTATACCACACCATATGAAAATCATAGAAAATATTATATAATATATAATGGAGAACTTAACATGGTTCAGTTTTAGTTTTCTATTCACTACAAATACCATTATTCATACTCATTTTATAATTAAAGGAATTTGTAAAATGGTTTAAAATAAGTGGTTTCCACTTTCTTACACATGACCAGATAGAATAATATGTATTATATGATTATGATTAAATTATCACTGACACATTGAATTTGTTACCACTTTCATATCATTATATGAATAGGGGATGAATCTCCATAATGAGAAACATAAATATAGAGAAGAAGAAAAATCAAATGTAGGGTGTGCTCTGCAGTATGGGTGAAAATGATGTGGTGAGGAAAATTAATTGAAAAAACATTATGTTAGAGATGAATTTTTTTACCAACATGATGATAGTTATCAACAACACCTATGAACCTAGATTTTCTCCACCAAGACTCTTTTAGGACAATAGACATAAAATGAAATTCCACTAGGAAAATGATATAATATAAGTTTTTATATTTCCTTATCCAACCCCAAAATCATGTTAATGGAACACGACCAATTATCTTGCAGGGTTTTATGTAACTCCCCGACCCCAGTTACCAAAAGTCTGTGAATTATTTTAATACATTGACTTGATTACAAAGTATCAAGTCCCAATGGACTAATCAGTTTTGTAGTCATGGAAAATAGATTACATACATGAATGTTACATTACAATTTATAACATACAACACAACATAAATAATTATTTATGATCGTAATTATTCCATTACCATAACCCTACATGTCAATCACAATACACTTATTGGAATCCTAGGGAAAATAAAACATTGAAAGGGTTGAGTTCAAACTCTTAGTAAGGATACAAAAAACAGTGGAAGATAACATAAATATTAAAAATGGTGAATAATTTAAACCACATTCCTTTAACAATAATAAATATGAATACGTTTATGGAAGGAATATGATCAGAGTAAATAATTCCATAATAAAACATAATCAGGGGTATAATACTAGTTGAATGACCACATGAACCATCAATATTATTTTCATAATGAGGGAATGTATAATACCAGACTTTAATATCTATGTCAAGGCCTCTTGCCACGAGCTATGGGCTAACTATGACCGGACCCAAACCCGGAGAACCTCTGTAACCAGACTCCAACCGGAGAGCCTCGGTAACCGGACTCCATCCTAGAGAACCACTATAACCGGACTCCAACCTAGAGGGTCTGCTGTATAAAGAACCCAACCCAAAGGGATTACTTTTATCGGTCCCCAACCTGGAACATACTTGTCTTATACATTCATCATAATAAAATATTTAAATATAACATAAACATTCATATTAAAACTAGCATATGAAATGTCAATAATTTAACCATAAATAATGAATGGTATACAAATAGCACATACATAGTAAAACATATAAAAATACCTTAAATACAATATATATGTTCTATATCATAAAAAACAACTTCAAATAAACTTAAAATCCATCAATGGATGTTGACATAGATGAAAAAGAACAGTAATTTTTTTAGAGAAATACCACTTTTTCATGAAATCATTTAAAATAATCACAATTTATAAAGGTATTAATTTAAAAGGTATTTTAGAATAAATGTGTCCCATACCACTTTGAAACTTTTTAAATTAGTTATCATTTCAAAACATTCATGTCTATATAAACAAATCCTTAAAATCATTTTAAAAACATGGACATTAATTACAAGGGTTTAGAAAGATAAATCTTTAAAACATTTAAAATGGTGATCTAGTTAAATAGACCCTCCCATAAAACCTTAAATGATTCCTTTTGAAATAATTTTTATAAAATATGGGTATCTAGGATAATAATGTCCTAGAAAATACATTCACATGAACAATCTCGGATAATAATGAAATTGAGAAAATAAACCCTTACATCATTGTAATCAATCAAGTCATATGAAAAATAGTCAATAACCACAAAATGAATCACAGAATAACATGAATATAATTATAATCATGATAATATATATCAAATTTCAGTAAAAAAATACACCACATGCAATAAATAGGTGGTGAACAATTGAAATCTCACAGAATTAAAAGTTAGATAAGAAACCCCTTACCTCGTGTACGACTTTACCCATTCATTCTCTAATATCCTGAATAATAAACTAAATTTAATTTAAACTTTCTTAATAACATTTTCAAGTTAATTATTCCTTTTATATCACTTATTAACATGTTATAAACATGATGAAATAATGTAAGTTAATGACGTTCGTTTTGACGATATTTGGCACTTGAGTAAAAAATGAACACCTTATAGTTACATGTTGTTCACATGGTCAAAAGTTCATTATCTCCAGAATTAAATTCATGATTTAGATATAATATTTATTATATTTGTCTAGTATATAAATATATTTTTAGTAGTACATGTCATTATTGTGTAAGAAATGAAATGCATCGTTCATCGAGACGGTAAGTCGTACGTATGCATGAACACTACTTTTATTTCAATTTCTTATTTTAATCGAATTATTACATAATGATGCATAGGTATATTTTATTTAGAGTATTATATCATATATAATATCATTACCTCCATCATTTATATGTCCCACATATGGTATTAACGAGTCATATCATTTTGAGGGGCAGTAGTCCGCACTTCCTCAAATGAAATTATCACGTTTACCCATAATGGAAACCATTAAGGTATGCTATAAAAGAAAAATATAGAAGCATGAAGAAAATATAAACATAATATATATCATATATAAATTCAGTTCCATTATAATTTCCAACATGAGAGGCAGTAGGAGGTAATTGAACAATCCTCATTTCATGAGGCGTTAGTTTGCAATCCACTAAAACATTATGTTCTTCACCCATTAAGTAGAGGTGCTTTTAAGTGTAGTTTGAATACTTATAATAACAAAATCATAGTATATTGAAGATAATTTTGATGTTATAAAATAAAGGAATAAAAAGATTTTAGTGGTTGGATAAGTAAAATTAAAGAAATGAAGTTAAGAGAAACTGTTACCTTTAATTCATGTAACTACCTTCAGTTTGATCCAAAAGGACTTCTTGAAGTGACTTCTGCCTAAGGTAATCCTTCTAGTAGGAGGAGAGGGATGTAGGGAGCTTAATGTTTCAGTGTTTGGACGAGCCTAGAGGCTTGAGAGGTGCGAGGAATTTGATATAAGTGGTATCCATTTATAAGTGGGAGGAGGGGCTCTTTAGGAATGTGTGAAAATATTATTTTATTATATAATGATATTCGGTTTATAAAGGTCCAAAAACCATTAGGGTCGATGGTAAGATGACTTATGGTCGAAATAAAAACTTCCAAAAATAATTGAACATGCTTTGGATATTATTTTAGTATTTATAAGCTAATTTATTTAAATCATTTATTATTGAGGTAAATATTACATCATTATTTTGTCATAAATAATTTAATTTATTTGATGTAAAAAAATTAAAAAAACATTATGTAGGAAATATTTTTAGATTTCTAATGAATATTTATAGTAAAAAGGATTCCTTATATAACACCATATAAAAATTCATTACTAAAATATTTTTGTTTATGTCAATTTTTCTTGTACATTAAATAAATTAATCTATAGTGTCATTATCATTCATAAGTGGCTCCATGGGGTCCCAAAATAGACCCATGGATAAACATGGTCGGGAAATACTCAGAAAATAAGTTTAGATAATGTGTTGAGGTAATATTGAATCATTAGAATATTCTTTTTACCTTGAATTACCCTATTTACCATTAACTGCAGTAAATAAAAGTCAAAAGGTAGAATTCATTGAAACAAAATTCATCTAATTGATCTAAATTTTACTTAATAAGGTTATCCATGTCTCTCGGATTTTTAAATTCAACTTAGATAAGTGGTATAATTATGTTCTATGCAAATTTTCTAATACTCCTAGGAGGTGGGTAAAAGGCGGTAAAAAGCTCAATAAAATTTATATATATATATATAAACTTATTATAAAATTACTCCAATTAATTATTTTGAACATATATATGTATTATATATATATTTTGACCAAAAATAAATTTATATAAAATAAATAATTATTTAAATAGGAAGTCGGTTTTAACCAATAACTCAGTGTTTTTCACTATTCAGCAATAATTGATGTTTCTCGGAAAAATACAAAAAATTCAGAAAAAGCTATATTTTATATTACAAATTAAAAAATTATGTCTATTTTACCAAATTTCAAACATATAATTTTCATTAATTAATTTAAAATTAATTCATGTTACCAAAATAAATAGCTTTTTTTTAAGCAACAATATCTATCAAAAGACTGAGACTTGTTTATGTCCAATTTCAAAATGAAATCAATTATAATGAAATAAATTTTATTAAATGATAAAAATATAATTTAATTATAAATAAAAACCACTCAAATGTATAATTTAATTATATAAATTATTTCAACTTAAAAAGTTGTTTTTAATTAAAATTTAGTATTTTTCACTATTTACCAAAATATGAATGTTTTCCGAAAATTACCAAAAATTTATAAAAAACTAAATGTTTATCTCTCGATTCTAAATAAGATGTTTATTTTGTCAAATTTCATACATAATAGTTTCAAATATTGTATTTAAAAAGGGTTTTCCCTCAAAAGGTGGTAAAATATCATTTTTTGAAAAATAAATCCTTTATCTCAAAAATTGAATTTGTTCTTATATTATGTTAAGAAACACATAATATGTATGTTTAAATTATATGGAGTATATAAATTCATAATTTATTTAATACTATTCATAACCTCTTTTGAACGGCTAGATTGGTAAGTCGTAGTGCGCTTGAACTCGGTGTTGCGTATAGTGAAAATTATTGAATGACATTGAAGAAAAAAATAGTATGATATTTTGGGGTGTTACATTTTTCCTTACATCAATAAATTGCATCCTCACAATTTGAAATGTTATTCAAAAATAGAAGGTTGATAATATAAAATACCTTTATGGGAAAACCGACATCGTAAATTAGGTTAATAAAATTTAGTATTAATAAGAGGAAAAGGGGAATAAAAAATTCACCACCAAATTATGATCTCAATTAGGAGAACATTGGTGGAAATTAGAGACACATTATTGGAGGGAAAAAATATATATTTATACGGATTTATTGAGGTAATAAATCAGAAACAGTTGTAGAATTCAGGGACTCAAAGACTTCAATTTATGATGATTTAAAATATCACCGGCTCATCAAAACATAAGTTACTATGATAGCACATTTATAGTTTTAAGGTCCCTTAACTAAATTTTAAGATTTAATTTCATCATTGAAAAAGATATTAAGAAAAAAAAAATACTTGACAAGTATATTTCCATCCTTTAACTATTTTCTACCTCAAACTCATCTTTCACTCTAAAAGATAATAGAACTTAAAATAGTATTCTATTTATCCAATTCGTATAGGGTTCAAAAAATAAGAATTCATAATTTCCCTATCAGAGCCTTTTAAAAAATAAACTTAATTATATAATCTAGGGACTTCACATTGTCCAGTGGTAAGCGATAAATCCCAATATCACTATGGTTGTGGGTTCGATTCTCGCTGAATTTTCTGACGTGACGGGTTGTCACACGGTCTGTGCATTGTACTTTTTATAAAAATCTAAAAAGAACCTTAATAATAGTATCTTAATCCATTCCAACTATTAGAATTAACCAAAATATATCTATCCAAACTCACAGTCCAAAATTTATAATTAAGTTAAACACAATGAAGATATTATTTTCCACATAATAACATGTGAACAACTTCATCATGTATTATTTTAAAACTTGGTAACACCATGATTTACCATAAAACCTTATTGATTACATTAATGATCCCTTATCATTTTTATAATACTTATTATATTCCTTATATCTATAATTATTTATTATTCCATCAATGATGAAATAAACAAACAATTAATCTGTTCCATGGAACTCAAGAATATCCATTATAATTTATCCAAATCAACCATCTCTTATTCGAAAATCACTACCTCGGTATCAGAACGATATTTTGGTTTATCTTTCTCTCAACCATATATTTTCCAAAAATATATACTACAATTGAGTCACATTTCATGGTTCTACACAATCTCTAGTCCTTAATTAAATAGCACTGAAGTACAATCCTTATATACTTTATAACTCTTAAAACATGTACATCATTAATACAATACTAAAATGACACTGTACATTAAAAACCACATAAAAAATATAATCATTCCTCTTCATCTTCATTAGTTTCATATCTTTTTTATTATCCAAAAGCAGTATTTGGGGTATACTCTGATGATTTGGATATTGATTCACGTAGAGTCCCAACTCTTTATAGATAAAGCATTGTACTTTGGATACTTTTTTCTTACTGTTGCAATCACATATTTGGTGTCCATTTTCTCCAAAATTATTACACACTCGCATTCCCTTCATGCATTTACCAAGGTGATTCATTCCACAGTTATCACATATGGGAAAATCCTTCTTTTCCCTCTTCCATTTATCAATATTTCTCACTACCATCCTTGTCTTCTCTTAAATCCCTTCAAATCCATATGTCTCAGAGAATTATTTACTTATCTTATTGACACATGATACAATTTCTTAATATGTTGAGAATAAATGGGTGATTGTTTCCCTTATAATTGTTGGCTTAATACGGTGAAATATGTGATCCTTAATACTATATGTATCGTACGTCTTACTGGATTTCACATTCCTTCTACTAGGAACCATTTCTATACAGTGACATAAACAAGATTAGTTTATGAATTTTATACAAAAATACAAATTTGTAAAACACTTAACATAAATTCAACAGTTTATGGATATAATCTATAATCATAAAAATGTTTTCATTAATTAAGTATATACTCATAAACCCTTCATAATGATTTTTAAAGAAAATGAGAATTATCCTAAGCATATCCCCTGGGAGTTTCATAAACAAGAGTGCAGCAAGGCCTATTGTTGTGCACCAGTTCCCATTCGAGTCTAGCTCAAAGCGGTGTTTTCGGGTTTTACCCCTAGGAAATCTGTGCCAGAGCCACCTCTACCTGCTTATATGCAGACATGGATGTATTGTTTGGAAAACCCAAATAATATCTACAGTACTAAAATTCTGGGAAGTAATTCTATAATAATCCTAAACGTTTTTCTTAGGGTAATATTATCTAATCAGAGATTATCAAAATCTATTTCCAAGGTTGTTTCTAAACATTAAATGATAATAATTGTAACGCCCCAACCCTAGTTACCCAAAGTTGGTGCATTATTTTAATACATTGGAATGATTAAAAGGAATAAAGTCGTGAAAGAAAAATTGGTTTAGCAGTATTGGAAAATAGATTACATACATGAATGTTACATTACACTTTATAACAAACAACACAACATAAATACTCATTTATGAATGCCACTATTCCCTTAGTTTAACCCTGCATATCAATTACAGTACACTTCTTGGATTCATGGAAAAAATAAAACATAGAAAGGGGTGAGCTCAAACGCTCAGCAAGTTTAAGCAATACTGTGAATGAAAACCTAAATATTAAGCATGGTGGATAATTGAAACCTCATTCCTTTACCAATAATAAACATTAATACTTTTACAACATGAATATGAGTTATGTAAATAATCCAAAAATAAAACATAATCAGGGGTATTCTACTAGTTGAATGACCACATAATCCATAAATAATATTTTCATAATGAGGGAACGTATAATACCAGACATTAATTTCTGTTTCTAGGCCTCGTTCTAGGACCAATGGGCTAACTATAACCGGACACAAACCAAGAGAGCCTCCATCACCATACTTCATCCCAGAGAGCCTCTATAACTAGACTCCAGCCCAGCGAGCCTCTATAACCGGACTCCATCCCGGAGAGCCTCTCAAACCGAACTCCAACCCGGAGGGTCCGGCGTAACTCGACCCCAACTCGAAGGGCATACTTTTGTCGGTCCCAAACCTAGAACTTACTAGTAAAAAAATCATCATAATAAAAGGATGAAATATAATATAATCATTCGTTTTAAAACTAGCATACTGAATGTTATTACATTAAACATAAACCATGAATGGTATACGAATAGCACATCCATAGTCAAACATATCACAACACCTTCAATATAAATATGGATGTTTTTTATCATAATAAATAAACTTCAAATAAACATAAAATCCATCAAAGGATGTTGACATAGATGAAAATGATCAGAAAAATACTCTGAGAGAAATAACCATTTTCATGAAATCATTTAAAATTATCACAATTTATAGAGGTAGTAGTTTAAAATGGATATTTTAATCAATGTATCCCATAACAACTTTGAATCTTTTAAAAATAGTTATCATTTCAAAACAGTCATGTTGATATAAATAAATCCTTATAATCATTTTGAAAAAATTGACATTAATTAAATGGGTTTAGAAAGATAAATCTTTAAAACATTTAAAATGTTGATCTAGAAACATTGACCCTCCCATGAAACCATATAATATTCCTTATTAATTAATTTTTATATAACATCGGTATCTATGATATGTATGTCCCAGAAAATACTTACACATGATTAATCTCGGATAATAATGAGATTGAGAAAATAAACCATTACCTCATTGTAATCAATCATGTCGTATGAACAGTAGTCAATAACCACCTAGTGAATCACAGAATATCACGAATATAAATATAATAATGATAATATATATCAAATGAGAGTTCAAAATAAACCACATTCAATAAATAAGTAGTGAACAATGTAAATCTCACAGAATTAAAATTGAGATAAGAAACCCCTTACCTCATGTCTGACATGAACCATTCATTCTTTAATGGCCAGAATAATAAACTAAAGTTAATTTATAATTTCATAAGAAAAAAAATTCAAGTTTATTATTACTTTTATTTAACATATTACCATGTTATAAACATTATGTAATCATTTAAATTAATAACATTCATTTTGTTGTTATTTGGCACTTGATTCAAAAATGAACACCTTATAGTTACAAGTTGTTCAGATGGTCAAAATTTCATTACATCTAGAATGATATAAATGATTTCAATATCATATATATCCAATATATACATGTATTTATAATAGTACATATCTTTTTGGGGTAAGAAATGAAATGCACCGTTCATCAAGACGGTAAGTCGTACGTACGCCTGAATGCTACATTCATTTCTATTTATTATTTTAATGTAATTAAAACATAATGATACATAGGTATTTTATAATTCCATTTTAATATCATATATAATATCCTTAACTCCATCCTCTATATGTCCCACATATGGTATTAACGAGTCATATCACTTGAGGGGGCGGTAGTCTGTACTTCCTCAAATGAAATTATCACCTTTAAACATAATGGAATCCATTAAGGTATTCTATAAATGAGAACTACAGAAGCATGAAAAAAACATAAACATAATATATATCATATATAAATACAGTGACATCATAATGGCCACCATTAGAGGTGGTTGATGGTAATTAAACAATCATCGATTCATGAGGCGTTAGTTTTCCATCCACAGATACATTAAGTTCTTCACCCATTATGTGGAGGTGTGTTTAAGTGTATTTTGAATCCCTCTCATAAAAAAAATCCTTGTATATTTAGGATACTATTTTTGTTATAATAGAAAGGAATAAAAGGAGTTTATTGGTTGGTGAAGTAAAATAAAAGAAAATAAGTTATGAAAAAATGTTACCTTTATTTTGGGTAACTTCTTTTAGATTGATAAAAACTGACTTATTAAAGTGCCTTCTGCCTAAAGTAAGTCTTCTAGGAGGAGGAGAGGGATTTAAAGAGATTATGTTTTTAGAGGTTGGATGAGACTAAATTCTTAATAGGTGTGAGTAATTGGTTGGAAGTGTTTTTCTTTTATAACGTGGAGGATGGGCTCTTTAAAAAAGTGTTAAAATATTATTTTATTATATAATGATATTCAGTTTATAAAGGACCCAGAACCATTAGGGTTGAAGATAATATGAAAAATGGTCGAAATTAAATCATCTAACAAGAACTGGACATGTTTTGGCAATTAGTTTAATATTTATAAGCTAATTTATTTAAATCAATTATTAATGAGCTAATACTACATCATCATTGTGTAATAAATATTTTAATTTATTCGATGTCTAAAAATTATAAAAAAACAACCATGATGTAGGATATCATTTTATATTTCCAATGATTATTTATAGTCTAAATTTATATATATATAACACCATATAAAAATTAATTACTAAAATATTTTTGTTTATGGCAATTTTGCCTTTATATAAAATTAATTAAACTAAAGTGTCAATATCATTATTATGTGGCTTTATGGGTTCCCCAAATAGACCCAAGGATTTCCATGGTCGTCCATTAATCATAAAATAAAGTTATGAAATGTTTTAAGATAATATTTAATTATTACAATATTGTTTTTACATTGAAGTACCCAATTTACCTTTAAATGTGGTAAATAAAAGTCAAAAGTTACTATTGACCATATATAATTTTCATCTTATTGAACCACATTCTTTTTACTAACATTAACAAAGTATCTATGATTTATTAAATTCATCTCACAGAAGCGGTAAAATTAGGTTTTGTGCAAATTTTCAATTACTCCAAGGAGGTGGGTAAAAGATGGTAAAAAGTTCAATAAAATTATATATATCTAAACTTATTATAAAATGACTCTAATGAATTACATTGCACATATATAGGTATTATATATCTATTTTTACTTAAAATATATTTATTTAAAAAATAATTATTTAAATAAAATGTCGTTTTTAACCAATAACTTAGTGTTTCTCACTATTCATCAAAATTTGATTAATTTCAAAAAAATATCAAAACATCAGACTAAGATATATTTGATATTATGAATTCAAAAATGATTTATATTTTACCAAATTAAAAACATATAAGTTTCATTCATTAATTAAAAATTAATTCTCGTTGTCAAAATAAATAGCGTGTTTTTAAGCAACAATGTCTATCAAATGATTGACACTTGTTTATGTCCAATTTCAAAGTGAAATTAATTATAATGAACTAAATTGTATTAAATGATAAAATTATAATTTTTTATACATAAATACCAATCAAATTAATATTCTAGCATTATAAATTATTTTGATTAAAAAAGATGTTTTAAATTAAAATCTAGTTTTTCTCACTATTTACCAAAATATGAAATTTATCAGAAAAATACCAAAAATTAATCAAAACTAAATTTTTATCTCCCGATTTTAAATATGACGTTTATTTAGTCAAATTTCATACATAAAAGTGTCATATATAGGATTTAAAAATGGTTCTCCTTAAAAGGTGGTAGAATTACATTTTCTGAAAAATACTTCTTTTATCTAAAAAATTGAATTTGTTCATATATTATTTCTAGGAAACACATAATATGGATGTTAAAATTATATGGAGTATATAAAATTTAAAATGTAGTTAATACTATTTATATCCTCTTTTGAATGGCTAGATTGGTTAATCGTGGTGCGCTTGAACTGGGTGTTGCGTGTAGTGAATGTTATTGAATTACTTTGAAGAAATAACATTTTATGAAATCTTGGGGTGTTACATTCTTCCCTATATCAATAAATTTCATCCTCACAATTTGAAATTTTTGATCAAATATAATGTGTTGAAAATATAAAATACTTTTGTCGGAAAACCCTTATCGGAAATTGGGTTAATAAAATTTTGTCTTAATAAGAGGAAAAGTGGAATGAAAAAGTTACTACCAAATTATGATCTCGATTAGGAAAACATTTGATGAAATTAGAGAAACATAATTGAATGCAAAACGTAAATATTTATAGGGAGTTGTTGAGGACTTCAGTCACAGACAGTTTTAGAATTGAGGGCCTCAAAGCCATCAAACATTAATGATTTAAAATATCATCGGTTCAAAAAAAAATAAGGTATTAGGAGAACACATTTTTTGTTTTATGACCCCTTACCTATTTTTTAATAATTAATTTCATTATATAATAAGAGAAGAAGAAAAAAAATATATACTTGAGAAGTAGAGTTCCATCCTTTAACTATTTTCTACCACAAACTCATCTTTCACTCTAAAAAATAATAGAATTTAAAAATAATTATTTTTTTATCCTATCCATATAGGGTTAAAAAATATGAATTTATAATTCACCTATTAGACCCTTTATAAAAAGAAACTACATTATACATTCCTGGGACTTCATGTAGTCTAGTGGTAGGCGATAAATCCCAATTGCACTATGGTTGTTTGTTCGATTCCCACAGTTTTGTCCAACGTGACGGGTCCTCACACGGTCTATGCATTTTCCTTTTTATAAAAATCCAAATATAACATTAATAATAATGTCATTGTCCATTCCATCCATTAGACATACCAAAAATTAATCTATCCAAACTCTTCATCCAAAATGTGTAAGGAAGTTAAACACAATGAATATCTTTTTTCCGTGTAATAACATGTGAACACCTTCATCACGTATTATTTTAAAACATGGTAACACCATGAATTACCATAAAAAATTATTGATTACATTCATTCTACATTAACCTTTATAGAATACTGGACATATACCTAATATCCATAAATATTGAATATTCTAACAAAAATGAAATAAACAAACTGTTAATCAATTCCATGGAAGTAATGAATATCCAATATAATTTATTCAAATCAACCAACTCTTATTCCAAAATCAATACCTCGGTATCAGAACCATATTATTGTTTATCTTTCTAGGATGTTCTTCTATAATAATCCTCTAATTCTATCTTAGGGTAATGTTCTCTACTCAGAGTTTAACTAAATCTATTTCCATGTTTGTTGAAAAACATCTTCTGACACCAACTTTAATGCCTCGACCCATGTTACCCAAATTCGATGGATTATTTTAATTAATTGGCATGATTACAAGTAATCAAGTCCAGAAGGACCAATCAGTTTAGCATTCTTGGAAAATATAATACATACATGAATGTTAAGTTAAACATTTTAACATACAACACAACATTAATAATCCATTATGAATTCCATTATTCCCATAGCATAACCCTGCATATCAATCACAATACACTTCTTGGAATCCTGTGAAATATAAAACATAGAAAGGGGTGAGATCAGACGCTCAGTAAGGGTAAGCAATATAGTGGAAGATAACATGAATATAAAGAATGATGAATAATTGAAACCTCATTCCTTTACCAATAATAAACATGAATATATTTATGGATGGAATATGAGATAAGTAAATAATGACATAATAAAACATAATCATGGGAATTCTACTACTCGAATGACCACATGATCCATCAATATTATTTTCATAATGAGGGAATGTATAATACCATACTTTAATTTCTGTGTCAAGGCCTCATGCCAGAACCTATGGGCTAATAGTAACTGGACCAAAACCCGAAGATCGTCTGTAACTGGACTCCATCCCGAAGAGCCTCTGTAAACAGACTCCAACCCGGAGAGCCTCTTTTACTGGACACCATCCCAGAGATCCTCTATAACCAAACTCCATCCCAGAGGGTCTGCTGTAACTGGACCCCAACTCGGAGGGCTTACTTTTACCCATCCCCAACCCAGAACATACTAGACAAATACATTCATCTTAATAAAAGGTTGAAATATTACATAAACATTCGTACTAATACTAGTATATGAAATGTCATTACTTTAACAATAAATCAAGAATGGTATACGAATAGAACATCCATAGTCAAACATATCACAAATCCATGAATACAATATTGAATTTTTGTATCGTATTAAATCAACTTCAAATAAACTTAAAATCCATAAATGGATATTGACATAGATGAAAATTATTAGTAAAATTCTTTGATATAAATACACCTTTCCATGAAATCAGTTAAAATTATCACAATTTATAAAGGTAAAAATTTATATTGGATTTTTTAAACCAAGTCTCCCATACCACATTGAAATCTTTTTAAATAATTATCATTTCAAAACAATCATGTCCATATAAATAAATCCTTAAAATCATTTTGAAAACATGGAAATTAATTAAAAGGGATTAGAAAGATAAATCTTTAAAAAATTTAAAATAATGATCTAGTTAAATAGACCCTCCCAAAAAACAATAAAGTATTTTTTTTGAAATCATTTTTATAATATATTGGTATCTATGACAAGTATGTCCCAAAAAATACTTACACATGATCAATCTTAGATATTAATGATATTGAGGAAATAAACCCTAACCTCGTTGAAATCAATCAAGTCGTATGAACAATAGTCAATAACCACCTAATGAATCAAAATATATCATGAATATTAAGAGAATCTGGATAATATATATCAAATGTAAGTAAAAAAATACACCACATGCAATAAATAAGTGGTGAAGCATGGAAATCAAACTGAATTAAAAGGGAGATAAGAAACCCCTTACCTCATATCCTACTAGACACGTTAGTTCATTAATATCCTAAATAATAAAATAAATTTAATTTCTACACGCTTAAGAACCTTTTTCATGTTTATTATTCTATTTATATCACTTATTACCTAGTTATAAACATTATGTTATCATTTAAGTAATAACGTTAGTTTTGTCGATATTTGGCACTTGAGTCAAAAATAAACACCTTATAGTTACAAGATGTTCAAATGGTCAAAATATCATTATATCAAGAATGATATTCATGATTTATATATCATATTTATCATATATATATATACAGTATATACATATATTTATAATAGTACATATCATTTTGGGGTAAGAAATGAAATGCACCATAAATTGAGATAGTAAGTCATACGTACGCATGGACACTACTTTCATTTCTATTTCTTATTTTAATTCAATTAAAACATAATGATACATAGTTACATTATAATTAAAATATAATATTATATATAATATCATTAAATCCATCCTTTATACTTCCAACATTTGGTATTAATGATTCATATCAGATTGAGGGGTCGGTATTTCGTACTTCCTCAAATAAAATTATCGTGTTTACCCAAAATGGAATCCATTAAGGTATGCTATAAAATAAAAATACATATGTATGACGAAAACGTAAACATAATATATATTATATATAAATATAGTTCCATCATAATGGCCACCATGAGAGGTAGTAGGAGGTAATTGAACAATCATCGTTTCATGAGGCGTTAGTTTTACATCCAAAGAAACATTATGTTCTTCGCCCATTAGATAGAGGTGTGTGTAGGTGTAGTTCAAATACTTTTCATAAAAACATCCAAGAATATTGAGGATACTATTTTTGTTATAAAAGAATGGAATAAAAAGGGTTAAGGGGATGGAGAAGTAAAAAAATAATTTATGATAAACTATTGCCTTTAATTTGGGTAACTTCATTTGATTTGATCCAAAATGGCATCTACAAGTGCCATCTACCTATGTTAAGGCTTCTCGATTGAGGAGGGGATCTTTAGGAAAGTGGGAAAATATTATTTCATTATATAATTATATTAGGTTTCTAAAAGTCCAACAACCATTAGGGTCGAAGGTAAGATGACTCATGGTTGAAATAGAATCAGCCAAAAAGAACTAGACATGTTTTGGATATTATTTTAATATTTATAAGCTAATTTATTTAAATCATTTATTAATGAGGTAAACACTACATCATTATTGTGTCATAAATAATTTAATTTATTCGATGTCTAAAAATTATAAAAAAATACCATGATGTAGAAAATATATTTAGCTTTCCAATGAATATTTATAGTAAAAAATAGTGCTTATATAACACCATATAAAAATTAATTACTAAATGAGTTTTGTTTTTGTCAATTTTCCTTTACTATATACTAATTAAAATATATTGTCATTATCATTCATAAGTGGATCCATGGGGTCCCAAAATTGACCCAAGGATGCCCATGGGCGTCCATTACCCATCAAATACGGTTAGGAAATGTGTTATGGAAATATTGATTTATTACAATATTCTTTTTACCTTGAATTATCTTATTTACCTTTAATCGTGGTAAATAAAAGTCAAAAGTTAATATTCAACAAAAATTATTTTCATCTTATTGAACCAAATTGTTCTTACTAAGGTTACCAATTTCTCTTGGATTTATGAAATTCAACTCACAAAAGTGGTAAAATTATGTTTTATGCAAATTTTCAAATACTCTTAGGAGGTGGGTAAAAGACGGTAAAAAGTTAAATAAAATTTTTATATATCTAAATATATTATAAATAAAATAAAATGAATTATTTATAGCATATATAGATATTATAAATCTATTTTGACATAAAATATATTTAAATAAAATAAAGAATTATTTAAATAAAAAGTTGGTTTTAACTAATAACTTAGTGTTTTTCACTATTCATAAAAAATTGATGATTCTCAGAAAAATAACAAAAATTCAAACTAAGATATATTTGATATTTAGAATTAAAAAATGATGACTATTTAACCAAATTAAAAACATTTAATTTGCATTAATTAATTTTAAATTATTTCTTGTTTTCAAATTAAATAGTGTGTTTTTAAGCAACAATATATATCAAAAGATTGACACTTGTTTATGTCCAATTTCAAAGTGAAATTATTTATAATGACCTAAATTGTATTAAAATATAAAAATATAATCTAATTATACATCAAAATCAATGAAATTCATAATTTAACATATAAATTATTTCTATTAAATTTTTTTTAATTAATATTTATTATTATTCACTATTTAACAAAATATGAAAGTTATCAGAAAAATAATAAAAATTTATCAAAACAAAAAAATAATCCTACGATTATAATGAAGAATTTTATTTTTTCAAATTTCATACACAAAAGTGTCAGATATCGGATTTAAAAAGGGTTTTCCCTTAATAATGATAAAATAGCATTTTTTAAAAAATACATCATTTATTTAAAAAATAGAATTTGTTCTTATATTATGACTACGAAAAAGATATCATGGATGTTAAAATTATATGAAGTATATAAAATTAAAATTGTAGTTAATACTATTCATAACCTCTTTTGAACGGCTAGATTGGTATGTCGTGGTCCGCTTGGACTTGGTGTTACGTGTAGTGAAAGTTGTTAAATTACTTTGAAGAAATAATGTATTATGAAATCCAGGGTTGTTACATTATTCCCTACATCAATTAATTGCATCCTTGAAATATCAAATTGTTATTTAAATATAGAATGATTAAAATATAAAATACCTTTGTGGGAAATACCACATTGGAAATTGGGTTAATAAAATTAAATCTTAATAAGAGGAAAGGGGGAATGAAAAAGTCACCACCAAATTATGATCTCGATTAGGATACAATTGGTTGTATTTTGAAACACATATTTGGAATAAAACATAAATATTTATAAGTAGTGATTGAGGTCATCAGTCACAAAGAGTTGTAGAATTGAGGTCCTCAACGCCATCAATATATAATGATTTAAAATAACTTCGGTTCAACAAAACATAAGGTATTAGGATAAAAAAATTAGTTTTAATATCCATTACCTAATCTTTAAGAATTAATTTCTTTATCGAATACGATAAGAAGAAAAATATATACATGGCAAGTAGATTTCCTTCCTTTAACTAATTTCTACCACATACTCATCATTCACTCTAAAATATAATATAACATAAAAAATATATTCTATTTATCCTATTCATATAGGGTTCAAAAAATATTAACTTATAATTCACATATCTGAATATTTAATAAAAATAAACTACATTATACAATCCAGGGACTTCACATAGTCAAGTGGTAGGGGTTAAATCCCAATCACACTATGGTTGTGGGTTCGATTCTTAATGATTATTCTAACATGACCAGTTATGACACAGTCTGCACATTTTCTTTTTTATAAAAATACAAAAATAACCATAACAATAGTAACTTAATCCATTCAATCCTTTAGACTTATCCAAAATAAATCTATCCAAACTCATTGTCCAAAATTTATAAGAAAGTTAAACACAATGAAGATCTTTTTTCCACATAATAACATATGAACACCTTCATCACGTAGTATTTTAAAACATAGTAACACCATTAATTTCCATAAAACCTTATTGATTACATTCATTCTCCCTTAACCATTTTGGTTATACTCTAATGATTTAGACATTGATTCGTGTAGTGTCTCAACTCCTTGTAGATGAAGCATTGTACATTGGAAACATTTTCCTTACCCTTGAAATCATGTACATTGATTCAATTTTGTCCAAACTTATAAAAAACTCTCATTCCATTCAAGAATTTACCAAGTTGATTCTTTCCACAGTTATCACTTATGGGAATAATCTTCTTTTCCCTCATCCCTATTTCCATCATTCTCTCTTCCATCCTTTTCTTCTCTTTCTTTTTTTAAAAGCCATATGACTCAGAGAATTCTTTACATATCTTATTAACACATGATATTATTTCATCATATGTTTATAATATATGGGAGAATATTTCCCTTATAAATGTTGTCTTAATATCGTGAAAGATATGATTCTTCTTACTCTTCGTATCAAAAGTGTTGTTGGAGTTCACATTCCTTCAACTGGGCCCCATATCTATACAATGACATAAACTAGATTAGGTTATGAATCAAAATACATAATTCAAAACTTTTAAAACACTAAACATAAATTGAACATTTTATTGATTTAATCCATAATCATAAAAATTTTTTCTTTGAAGAAGAATATACTCATAAACCCTTCATAATGATCTGTAAAGAAAATGAGAATTATCCTAAGAATATCCCCTCAGAGTGTCATAACAAGGAGTACAGTAAGGCCCATTGTCATGCACCAATTCCCATTCAAGTCTATCTCAAAGCGGTGTTTTCGGGTTTTACACCTAGGTACAACAATGCCAGATCCACCTCTTCCTGCTCGTATCCAGACAGGGATGTATTTCATGGAAAACTCATAGAATCTCTATAGTAACAAAATTCTGGGAAGTTATTCTATAATAATCCTCAAATTCTATTTTAGGGTAATTTTCTCTAATTAGAGTGTAACTAAATCTATTTCCAACTTTGTAGCTAAAAATATTCTGATACCAACTATAATGCCCACACACCAGTTACCCAAAGTTGGTTCATTATTTTATAACATTGGTAGGATTATAAATAATGAAGTCCCAATGGACCGATCAGTTTAGCAGTCTTGGAAAATAGATTACCTACATGAATGTTACATTACACTTTATAACATACAACACAACATAAATACTCTTTTATGATCTCCATTATTCCCTTAGCATAACCCTGCATATCATTCACAATACACTTCTTGGAATCATAGAAAAAATAAAACATAGAAAAGGGTGAGATAAAATGCTCAACAAGGGTATGTAATATAGTAGAAGATAACATAGATATTAAGCATGGTGAATAATTGAATGCTCATTCCTATACTAATAATAAACAATACAACTTTTATATAAGGAATATGAGTTGTGTAAATAATTCCATAATAACACATAATCACGGGTATTCTACTAGTCGAATGACAACATGAACCATCAATATTAATTTCATAATGATGGAATGTATATTACCAGACATTAATTTCTGTGTCCAGGCCTTGTGTTAGGACCTATGGCCTAACTGTAACGGGACCCAATACCGGCGAGCCTCTGTAACCAGACTCCATTGCGGACAGCCTCAATAACCAGACTCTAACCCGGATATCCTCTATAACCAGACTCCATATCAGGGAGCCTCTGTAACCGGACTCTAACCCGAAGGGTATACTATAACTGGAGCCCATCCTTGATGGCTTACTTTTACTGGTCCCCACCCCAGAATAGACTAGTCCAATACATTCATTATATGAAAAGGATGAAATATAACATAAACATTCATATTAAAACTATAATAGGAAATGTCAATACTTTAACCATAAACCATTAATGGTAAACTAATAGCACAACCATAGTCGAATTTATCACAAAACCTTCAATACAATTTGAACGTTTTGTATCATAATAAAGCAGCTTCGAATAAACCTAAAATCCTTCAAAGAATGTTGACATAGATGAAAATGATAAGTAAAATACATTGATATAAATACATCCTTTTCATGAAATCATTTAAAATTATCACAATATATAAATGTAGTAATTTAAAATGGATTTTTGAAACAATGTGACCCATAGCACATTGAATTTTTGTTTAAATAATTATCATTTCAAAACAATCATGTCCATATAAATAAATCCTTCAAATCATTTTGTAAACATTGACATTAATTAAAAGGATTTATAAAGATAAATCATTAAAACATTTAAAATGATGATATAGTTAAATAGGACATCCCATAAAACCTTATATGATTCGTTTGAAATTTTTTTTATAAAATATGGGTATCTATGATAATTATGTTCCATAATATACTTACACATGAACAATCACAGATAATAATGAGATTGAGGAAATAAACCCTTAACTCATTGTAATAAATCAAGTCGAATGAAGAATATTCGATAACCAACAAATGAATCACATAATATCATTAATATAAATAAAATCATGGTAATATATATCAACTGGTAGTAAATAACACACCACATGCAATAAATAGATGGTGAATAATGGAAATCTTACTAAATTAAAAGTGAGACAAGAAACCCCTTACCTCGTGTCGGACTAGACCCGTTCGTTCATTAATATCCTGAATAATAAACTAAAGTTAATTTATACTTTCTAAGAACCTTTTTCATGTTTATAATTCATTTTATATCACTTAATACCATGTTATAAACATTATATATCCATTTAAGTTAATAACGTTTGTTTTGTCGATATTTGGCACTTGAGTTAAAAATGATCACCTTATAGTTAAAATTTGTTCACATGGTCAAATGTTTATTATATCCAGATGTATATTCATGATTTAGATGTCATTAATATCATATATATTCATTATATATATGTATTTATAACATTACATATCACATTGGGGGAAGAAATGAAATTCACTGTTAATCGAGACGGTATGTTGTACGTACGCATGAATGCTACATTCATTTCTATTTATTATTTTAATGGAATTAAAACATAATGATACATGGGTATATTATAATTCCAGTATAATATCATATATAATATCATTAACACCATCATTTATAATTCCCATATTTGTTATTAACGAGTCATATCACATTGAGGGGGAAGTAGTCCGCACTTTCTCAAATGAAATTATCGCGTTAACCCATAATGGAAACAATTAAGGAATGATATAAAATAAAAATAAAGAAGTATGAAGAAAACAAAAACATAATATATATCATATATAAATTCAATTACATCATAATGGACACCATGAGAGGCGGTATAAGGTAATTGAACAATCATCATTTCGTGAGGCGTTTGTTTTCCATCGACAAGAACATTATGTTCTTCACTCATTAGATGGAGGTGTTTTTATGTGTAGATATAATCCTTATCATAAAACCATCTTAGTATATTTAGGATATTGTTGTTGTTATAAAATAAAGGAATTAAAAGAGTTTAGAGGTTGGAGATATAAAATAAAATAAAAGAGGTTAAGAGAAATGGTTACCTTTAATATTGGTAACTTCCTTTGGATTGATCCAAAAGGACTTCTTGAAGTGCCTTCTGCCTAAGTTAAGGCTTCTAATAGGAGGATAGAGAAGTAGGAAGATTTATTTGGCAGAGTTTGGATAAGCCTAAAGGCTTGAGAGGTGTGAGAAATTGGTTAGAAATGGTCTCTTTTTATAAGAAGGTGTATGGGGTATTTAGGAAAGTGTGAATATATTATTTTCTTATATAATGATATTTGGTTTATAAATGCCCAAAAACCATTAGGGTAGAAGATAAGATTAATCATGCTCGAAATGAAATCATCCAATAAGAACTGGACATGTTTTGGATATTATTTTAATATTTATAATCTAATTTATTTAAATAATTTATTAATGAGGTAAATACTACATCATTATTGTGTCATAAATAATTTATTTTATTAGATGTATGAAAATTTAAAAAATATAACCTGATGTAGGAAATATTTTTATCATTACATTTAATATTATAGTAAAAAATATTACTTATATAACACCATATAAAAATTAATTATTAAAATATATTTGTTTCTCTCAATTTTGCCTTTACTTTAAATTAATTAATCTTATGTGTCATTATCATTCATATGTTGCTCAATGGGGTCCCAAAATCTCTCCAAGGATGCCCATGGTAGGACATTACTCATAAAATAAGGTTAAGAAATGTGGTAAGGTAATATTGAATTATTAAAATATTATTTTTACCTTGAATTAACCTATTTACCTTTAACCATGGTAAATAAAAGTCAAAAGTTACTATTCACCAAAAAATATCTCCATATTATTCTACCAAATATATCTTACTAAGGATAACCATGTCTCTCGTATTTTT
This sequence comes from Viscum album, assembly GCA_963277665.1. NCBI lineage: Eukaryota > Viridiplantae > Streptophyta > Magnoliopsida > Santalales > Viscaceae > Viscum > Viscum album. Next base: position 1,915,561,491 of record OY728140.1, on the reverse strand, counting down.
GATATTCAACTCACAGAATTTTTAAAATTATGTTTAATGTAAATTTGCAAATACTCCTAGGAGGTGGGTAAAAGACAGTTAAAAAGTTCAATTAACATTTTATATATCTAACCTTATTATAAAATGACTCCAATGAATTATTTTGAACATCTATAGGTATTATGTATCTATTTTGAAATAATATATATTTAAATAAAATAAATATTTATTAAAAAAAGTCGGTTTTAACCAATTACATAGTGATTTTCACTATTCATAAAAAATTGATGATTCTCATAAAAATACCAAAAAATCATAATAAGCTATATTTTATATTAAAAATTCAAATATTATGTCTATTTTAGCAAATTAAAACATATAAGTTGAATTAATTAATTTAAAATTAATTCTCATTGTCAAAATAAATAGCATGTTTTTATGTAACAATATCAATCAAAAGATTGACACTATTTTATGTCCAATTTCAATGAGAAATTAATTATAATGACATAAATTGTTTTAAATGAATAAACTATAATCTATTTATACTTAAAAACCAATCAAAGGCCTAATTTAACAATATAAATTATTTTGATTAAAAAAGTTGTTTGTAATTAAAATTTAGTATTTTTCACTATTTACCAAAATATTAATGTTACCATAAAAATTACAAAAATTTATCAAAACTAATTTTTTATCTCTCAATTCTAAAGAATATATTTATTTTTTCAAATTGGAAACATAAAAGTGTCAAATATTTTATTTGAAAAGGGTTCGCCCTCCAATGGCGGTAATATTATATTTTTTGAAAAATAATTCCTTTATCTAAAAATTTGAATTTGTTCTTATATTTTGTCTAAGAAACACATAATATGGAGGTTAAAATTATATCGAGTATATAAAATTCAAAATTCATTTAATAATATTCATAACTTCTTCTAAACGTCTAGATTGGTAAGTCATAGTGTTCTTGATCTTGGTTTTGTGTGTAGTGAATGTTATTGAATTACTTTGAAGAAATAGCGTATTATGAAATCCTAGGGTGTTATATTCTTCCCTACTTAAATTAATTGCTCCCTCATAATTTGAAATTGTTATTAGAAAATAGAATGTTGAAAATATATATACCTTTGTGGGAAACCCTACATGGAAAATTGGGTTAATAAAATTTTATCTTAATAAGAGGAAAAGGGGGATGAAAAAGTCACCACCAAATTATGATCTCAAATTAGAGAACGTTGGTGTAAATTAGAGACACATATTTAGAGGAAAAACGTAAATATTTATACGGAGTCATTGAGGACATCAGTCACAAACAATTGTAGAATTTAGGGTCTCAAAGCCATCAATACATGATGATTTAAAATATCCCCAGTTCAACAAAACATAAGGTATTAAGATAACACATTTTTAGTTTTAAGATCCATTACCTAATGTTTAAGAATTAATTTCTTCATATAATAAGATAATAAGAAAAAAATATATACATGACAGGTAGAGTTCCATCCTTTAACTAATTTCTACAACAAACTCGTCTTTCACTCTAAATTATAATATAACATAAAAAATATTAAATTTATCATATTCATATAGGGTTAAAAAAATTAGAATTTTTAATACACCTATCAGACCCTTTAAAAAAATAAACTACATTACACAATCAAGGGACTTCACATAGTCCATTGGTAGGTGATAAATTCCAATCGCACAGTGGTTGTGGGTTTGATTCCTGCACCTTTGTCTGACGCGATGGGTTGTCACACGTTATACACATTGTCCTCTTTATAATAATAAAAAAATAACCTTAAAATTTTTATCTTAATCCATTATATCCTTTAGACTTATCCAAAACAAATCTATCCAAACACACAGTCCAAAATTTATAAGGATGTAAACCAAAATGATGATCATTTTTCCACGTAATAACATTTGAACACTTTCTTCATGTATTATTTTAAGACATGGTAACAGTGTGAATTACCATAAAACCTTATTTATTACATTCATTCTCCCTTATCATTTATATAATACAGGATATATTCCTTATATCTATAAATATTGAATATTTTTACAATAATGAAGTAAAAAAACTGTTAATCAGTTCCATGGAAGTCAAAAATATCCAATATAATTTATTAAAATCAAGTAGATCTTATTCCAAAATCACTAACTCGGTAATAGAACCATATTATGGTTTATCGTTCTCTCAACCATATATTTTCCAAAATATTTAACACGAAATTGATTAAAATTTATTTGTTCCACACAATCTCATGTCCTTAATGAAATAGTACTGCTGTACAATCATTATATACTCTATAATTCATATAACATGTATATATTTAATAAAATACTCTAATGAGAAAATAATTTAAGAAAAACGTAAGAAATATAATCATTCCTCTTTATTTTTGGTAGTATCATAAATTTATTAATATCCAATAGGAACATTTGGGGTATATTCTGATGATCTGGACATTGATTCGTGTAGTGTCCCAACTCATTGCAGATGAAGCTTTGTAAATTGGAATCATTTTTGTTACCCTTGCAATCACGTACTTGGTTTCCATTTTCTCCACACATATAATAAACTCCCATTCTCTTCAATAATTTACCAAGATGATTTTTCCACAATTATCACATATGGGAAAAATCTTCTTTTCTCACTTCCCTTTATCTATCATTCTCTCTTTCGTCCTTTTCTTCTCTTGATTCCCTTCAAAGGCATATGTCTCATAGAACTCTTCACTTATCTTATTAACACATGATATTATTTCTTTATATGTCTAGAATACATGGGAGACAATTTCCCTTATAAATGATGGCTTAATACAATGAAAGATATGACCCTTCTTACTCTTTGGATCAGACGTATTGCCGGAGTCCACATTCCTTCTACTCTGCACCATTTATATACAATGAAATAAACCAGATGATTTTATTATTAGAAATACATAATTCCAAACATGTAAAACACAAAACATAAATTGAATAGTTTATAGATATAATCCATAATCATAAATATGTTTTTTTGAGGAAGTATATACTCATAAATCCTTCATAATTATTTTTTATGGGAATGAGAATTATCATAATCATATCCCCTCAGAGTGTCGTAACCAAGAGTGAATCAAGCCTCGTTTTCATGCACCAGTTCCCATTTGAGTCAAGATCAAAGCAGTGTTTTCAGGTTTTACCCCGAGGTAAATTTGTTCTAGAGCAGCGTCTACCTGCTCGTATCCAGACATGGATGTATTACATGGAAAACTCACAGAATAAATATAGTACCACAATTCTGGAAAGTTTCTCAATAATAATCCTCAAATTCTATCATAGGGTAACGTTCTCTAATCAGAGATTAACTAAATCTATTTCCATGGTTGTTGCTAAACTTCTTCTGATTCCAACTGTAACGCCCTTACCCCAGTTACCCAAAGTCGGTACATTATTTTAATACATTGGCATGATTACAAAGAATCTTGTCACGAGGGACTAATCAGTTTAGCAATCTTGGAAAATAGATTATATAATGAATGTTACATTACACTTTATAACATACAACACAACATAAATAATCCTTTATGAATTCCATTATTTCATTAGTTTAACCATACATATCAATCACAATACATTTCTTGGAATCCAGGGAAAAATTAAACATAGAAAGGAGTGAGATATAATGCTCAGTAAGGGTAAGAAACATAGTGAATGATAACATAAAAATCAAGCATGGGGAATAATTGAAACCCCACACCTTTACCAATAATAAACATCAATACTTTTTATGGAATGAATATGAGATGAGTAAATAATGACATGATAAAACATAATCATGGGTATTCTACTAGTCTAATGTCCATATGATCCATCAATATTATTTTCATAATGAAAGAATGTATATTACCAGATATTAATTTCTATGTAAAGGCCCCGTGCCAGGACCTATGGGTTAACTGTAACCGAACTCCAACTCGAAGAACCTCTATAATTGGACTCCATCCTGGAGAGCCTCTGTAACTGACTCCAACCTGGGGAGCCTGTGTAACCGGCCTCCATCCTAGAGAACCTATTTAACCGGACTACAACCCGGTGGGCCTGCTGTAACCGGACCCCAAATTGGTGGGCTTACTTTTACCGGTCCCCAACCCGGAACATACTAGTCAAAATACATTCATCATCAGAAAAGGTTGAAATATAACATAAACATTCTTATTTAAACTAGTATATGGAATGTCAATACTTTAAACATAAACCATGAATTGTATATGAATAGAACATCCATATTCAAACATATCACAAAACCCTCAATACAATATGGAAGTTTTGTATCACAATAAATCAACATCAAATAAACTTAAAATCCATCAAAAGATGCTGACATAGAAGAAAATGATCAGTAAAATACTTTGAGATAAATTCCCCTTTTTCATGAAATCACTTAAAATTATCACAATTTATAAAAGTAGTAATTTAAATGGTATTTTTTAAACCAATTGTCCCACACCACATTTAATCTTTTTAAAATAATTATCATTTCAAAACAGTCATGTCCATATAAATAAATCCTTAAAATCATTTTGAAAACAAGGAAATTAATTAATAGGGATTAGACAGATAAATTGTTAAAACATTTAAAATGATGATCTATTTAAATAGAACCTCCCATAAAACCTTAAAATATTCCTTTTGAAATCATTTTTGTAAAATATGTGTATATATGATAATTATGTCCTTGAAAATACTTACACATGAACAATCTCAGATAATAATGAGATTGAGGAAATAAACCCTTACCTCATTTTAATCAATCATGTCGTATGAAAAATATTAAAAAACCACTAAATGAATCACAAAATATCATTAATATAAATTGAATCATGATAATATATATCAAATGGTAATAAAAAAATACACTAAATGCAATAAATAAGCGGTGAACAATGGAAATCTCACAGAATTAAAAGTGAGAGAAGAAATCCCTTACCTCGTGTCCGACTTGACCCGTTCGTTATTTAATATCCTAAATAATAAACTAAATTATATTTATACTTTATTAAGATCCTTTTAAAATCTTATTATATCTATTATACCACTTATTTCCATGTTATATACATTATGTAATCATTTAAGTTAATAACATTCAGTTTGTCGATATTTGGAAGTTGAGTAAAAAATAAACACCTTATTGTTACTAGTTGTTCACATAGTCAAAATTTCATTATATATAGAAGTATATTCATGATTTAGATATAATATATATCAAATATATCTATTATGTACATGTATTTATAATAGTACATATCATTTTTGTGTAAGAAATGAAATGTACTCTTATTCGAGACGGTAAGTCGTACATACACATGAACACCACTTTCATTTCTATTTATTATTTTAATGTAATTAAAACATAATTATAGATAGTAATATTATAATTCCAGTATAATATAATATATAATATCTTTAAATCCATCCTTTATAAATCCCACATATGGTATTAACAAGTCATATCACTTTGAGGGGGAGGTAGTCCGCACTTCCTCAAATGAAATTATCGCGTTTACCCATAACGGAATCCATTATGGTATGATATAAAAGAAAAATAAATAATCATGAAGAAAACATAAACATAATATATATCATATATAAATGCAGTGCCATCATAATCTCCACCATGAGAGGCGATAGGAGGTAATTGAACAATCATTGTTTCGTGAGGCATTAGTTTTCCATCCACAAAAACATTAATGTTATTCATCCATTGGTTGGAGGTTTCTGTATGTGTAGTTATAATACTTCCAATAACAACATACTAGTATATTTAGGACACTTTTTTTGTTATAAAACAAAGGAATAAATAGAGTTTATGGGTTGGAGATGTAAAATAAAATAAAAGAACTTAAGAGAAAATGTTACCTTTAATTTGGGTAACTTCCCTTGGTTTGATCCAAAAGGACTTCCTAAAGTGCATTATGCCTATGGTAAGGCTTTTATAAGTAGTATAGGTATGTAGGTAGATTAATTTTTTAGATTTCGGATGAGAATAAAGTCTTGAAAGGTGTGAGTAATTGGTTAGAAGTTGTATACTTTTTTTGGAAGAGGAGGGGATCTTTTGTAAAGTGTGAAAATATTTTTATATATAATGATATTCAATTTCAAAAGGTCCAAAAACCATTAGGGGAAAATATACGATGAATCATGGTCGAAATAAAATCATCCAATAACAATTGGAAATGTTTTGGATATTATTTGAATATTTAAAATCTAATTTATTTAAATCATTTATTAGTGAGGTAAATTCTGTATCATTATTGTGTCATAAATAATTTAATTTATTAGATTTATTAACATTACAAACCAAATAACATGATGTATTATATATTTTTATCTTTACAATGAATATTTATTGTCAAAACTATTACTTATATAACACTATATAAAAAATAATTACTAAAAGATTTTTTGTTTTTGTAAATTCTGCCTTTACATTAAATTAATTAATCTAAAGTGTCATTATCATTCCTAAGTGGCTCCATGGGGTCCCAAAATAGACCCAAGGATGCCCATGTCCGGCCATTACTCATAAAATAAGGATAATACATGTGTTAAGATAATATTGAATTATTACAATATTCCTTTTACCTTGAATTACCCTATTTACCTTTAACCGTGGTAAATAAAAGTCAAATGTTATTATTGACAAAAAATTATTTTCATCTTATTGAACCAAATTATACATAATATGGTTAATCGTGACTCTCAGATGTTTGAAAATTAACTCACAGAAGCGGTAAAATTATGTTTTATGCAAATTGGCAAATACTCCTAGTAGATGGGTAAAAGACGGTATAAAGTTCAATTAAATTTTTATATATCTAAAATTATTATAAAATTACTCCAATATATTATATTTAACATATATAGGTATTATATATCTATTTTTACTTAAAATAAATTTAATTAATATAAATAATTATTCAAAAAAATAGTCGGTTTTAACCAATAACTCAGTGATTTTAACTATTCATCAACAATTGATGTTTCTCAGAAAAAAACCAAAAAATAAGACTAAGCTATATTTTATATTGAGGATTCAAAAATGATGTCTATTCTAACAAATTCAAAACATCTAAGTTGAATTAATTAATTTAAAATTAATTCCCATTGTCAAAATAAATAGCAAAGCAACAATGCCAATCAAAAGATTGACAATTGTTTGTGTCCAATTTCAAATTGAATTTAATTATAATGACCTAAATTGTATTAAATGATAAAAATATAATCTAATTATACTTAAAAACCAATAATTATTTAATACTACACATTTATTTGATTAAAAAAGTTGTTTTTAATTAAAATGTATTATATTTTACTATTTACAAAATTATGAAAGTTATCAGAAAAATACCAAAAATTTATCAGAACTAATTTTTTATCTCCCGATTATAAAGTAGATGTTTATTTTGTCAAATTGAATACATAAAAGTGTGAAATATTGGATTTAAAAAGGGTTCTCCCTAAAAAGATGATTAAATTGCATTTTTTTAAAATATTTCCTTTATCTAGAAAATTGCATTTGTTATTATATTATGTCTATGAAACACATAATATGGATGTTAAAAGTATATAGAGTATATAAAATTCAAAATGAAGTTAATAATATTCATAACCTCTTTTGAACAGCTTGATTGGTAAGTCGTGGTGCGCTTGAACATGGTGTTTCTTGTAGGGAAAGTTATTGAATTACTTTGAAAACATAACGTATTATGAAATCATGGGGTGTTACATTTTATACATCCCACTGTTAGGGGCATTAGTAAAATGAACATGATAAATTATTCTAGAAGATATTCCAACCGATTAAACTCTATAATATGTATATTAAAAGTAATAATTTTTAAGAAATGTTTGACTTGAACTCCATGTCTCCAGACACTGATTCCCACTTGTCCTAATTTCCATATATTAAAAAATATTTTTTTTATTCCCACTCACATATATTGACATGGTTTACTATAAACTACCAACCATATAAATTCCATACCTTTAAAGTAACCCTCAAAGTTATATATGAATTTATCCTACCAAATAAAATATAGAGCTACGAATTATTTTTAGGTATCTTTCTAAATTCATATTAAACATAACCACAAAAAATAATGATAAATTAAAATTCACTAAAATAAAAAATTGGTCAAAATATTATACAAAATTTTCAATGATGGATGAACCCCATTCAATTTAAAATATAATACACATAATCATATACAATATTTTTCATTCTATCCTCATGTTCATTGGATTCCATTGAATCTTGATGGTTCAATAATTGTATTAAAATATATTTTACATTAATCATGATTATCTAATCTTAAAAACATCTTGAAATAAACAAATAATAATTTCATATATCAACGACTGATTTTATTTTTTTGATATTTTCTTACATAAGATGAACCTAAATGTCATTGAACTATTAGCAATTGAGACAAAACATTAATAATGGTTTAATGTGTTCATTATATTTTATATCTTTAAACTCTATAAAACAATCTCTCTATGATTAGAAACATGACTTCTAATATATATCATACTAAATTTATTTATTAAATTCAACACAATCTAAATTAATATATTAACATACAATATATAAAGTTCATTGAAAAATTCAACTATATTTTACATTAAAATACTACATATTCCATATTAAATCCCTATATAAGTATTGATATTGAAATATAATTTATTTATATATTTGGTTTTCAATATAATTTTACATATATATTTCCACAATAACCAAATTCACAACTCCAAAAATTAAAGAATAAATTTGGAATACCCACTATATATTGATCAATATCATCATTATTCATATAAAATTAACCCCAATATTTAAAATCTCTTGTAAAAGTACTCATTAACCTAACTATATGTAATTTTAATATCAATGTTTTATTTATCACACTATGGTCTCTTGTAAACTATGTTTTCAATGTTACTAGTATCAATTATCAAATGCCTACTAACACAAAAAACTAACCCAACACTATGTCATTAGTTTCCCCTAAGAATATCCTCTTATAACCACCAGTAAATAGTCCATAATAAATATGTTTTAATTAAAATAAAAATAAAAACCTAAAATTAAATTCCATTGATTAATATAATAAATTAAAAAATATAAAATAAATCATCTTCACATAAAAAACCATGATAAATTTTCCATCATGTTAGATACATCTAACTAAATTTGATACATTGTACACTATATGAACACATTCCGTATATTTATTAAATAAAATCACACTAAGGGAGTGACTCCACAAATTAATTAGAGGTGTAAGTCTTTCATTTTCACAAATAAGATTTCATCCCAATTCATATATCTATATAATATTTTATTATGAAGTATTGTCTTATTTCATGAAATAGAATTCCATAAAATGACCATAAATTTTATAAGAGGTGCATTATTAACTATAAATTTATTTTTATATAGGGAAACAAATTCCATATTGATAAAAAATGTGTATTTTTCACCCCTATAATTTTTAAATTAAGTTGTAAACACAACCCACGTCATGTTTTTTATAATAAAAAACATTATCTTCTATACAACATGATGCATGCATTCTTATAAGGAATACATTATTGTCTAGTTTGACTGTCAATATTAAATACTAAGAATACTATATAATCATTTGTTGATGCATCGTGACCATAATAGAATATTCCTATGTGAGAGAGGATTTTTAGAAGTGGAATTAATATATATTCATTACTATGAGGACTATAACTTCAATAATATTATAGTAAAGAAATAATTAATTAACGGATAATATGATTTTAAATTTATAAATAGTGTATTATAGTAATCATAAGATATTTTAATGTGAAAAGGCAACTAAATTATAAAAATATTTTTTAAAAATTAATTCTTGAAATATTGTTGATATAATAAAATGAAAAAATAAATCATAAAATATTAAAGTCATTTATTAAAGATAACTTGTGAACTAGAAAAATATATGAGATATCACATAAAAACACCTTAATCCATATCATTATCTCCATTTTCACATAAAGCTACATATGGAAGGTAAAATTTACGGATGACAAAATAAATTCCTATGTGGTTAAAAAATGATCTATAACCACTTATGTATATATCGTTGAATTTAGTTCATAAATATTACATAATTTTAGATTAATATTCAATACATTTAACAAATACACTCATGAGGACCGTACTATTTTAGTGTAATTAAAGTGAATATAACCTATATTGTTTTATCCTAAAATATCATAAACATATCATACACAAAACATCATATTCAGAACTCCTCATCACCATACCATACATAAAAAATGCATCATATCCTAAGAAAATGTCACATATTGAATGGTGAGATCATATTTCTAGTAAATATAAAAATTGGAAATTATATTTTATGGTCAAATGAAATAAAATGATGAGAATAAGGGTATGAGATCATGACCATAAAATAAAAATTGCATAGAAATTAATTCAATTATCATAAACACGAGACATGGAATAAACCATTATCATGTCCAAATACAATAATATAAGAGTGGGATATCATCATAAATAAATCACGAACCACATGTTCATGTCATAAAATTGTGGAACCATCATAGGTATAGAAACAATATCATATATTATTGTTAACTACTAAAACCATAAATTCATAATTTATTAGTCACCCCATCTTATTTACTATACCATTTCAAATATTCCACAACCACTAATACAATATAGTGTATCAAGAATATATATTTTTTTCCCATTGTCTGTCTAGTACATCATTTTGTATCCAATAAATATATCCTATGATATAATAAATTAACCAAATCATTTGAGGGATATATAATTTTTAGTTCACCTATCATATAATAAAATACCTTACAGTTTTGTTTCTTTTGTTTGTTAAATAGTTGTAATATCATTAGATCACAACCCTTACTAAAACATTTTCTTCAATAACTGATTCATCATGTTGTCATCACATAACCCTTGGAAAATAAATGATTTAATTAAAATATCATTGCGAATAATAATAATTAATCTATAAAAATATTAGGGATTGAATTATTAGATCATGCCCCCATTAATACATAAGAATATCTAATAGTTGTTGATGATGATGAATTGTAATATAAAAATAATATCATAAAAACATCATTTATTGCAAAAACATGACTATTTTCAAATTACCATTTTAAAACAAAAAAATAAAAAAATATTTTGAAAAAACATTTTTCATTTCATATAATAATTGAAGGAATACAAGAATATATAAATCATTTAGCATTCATGATGGCGTGAATTTCGGAACATTTCATGAAATTTAAACTAAATATTTTGTTTACATTTTCAGTATAAATTAATGCATTCCTCAATAAGAAAAAGACATTAGTTGTCCATATAGTTTTCTTAAAGTAAAAAACCAGTAAAAATATCATTAAACTATAAATGGATTATATTAAAAACATTCTCGAAATAAATTTTACAAAACATGGAAAAATAAGATAATAGATTTTTTTTCTATAGATGGATATTAAGAAAATTTTTCATAAAATCATTCAATTTTCCTCTTCAGATCACAATGATATGAAAATAAATAGATGACATGAAATCTCTTTAAATAATTATATGAGATGATTAATTTACGATATTTATTAGATAACAATAATATTATTTACAAGATATAAATTCAACCATAAACAATACTGATTAGAGATTATATTGAAACATTAAATCATTAGAAAATTGTTATTATTTAATTCATAATTACAATGACTAAAAAACATAAAATCAAACATTAAATATCACCAGCACAATGAAAATAATTTAATAACATACTTTATAGTAGAAAATAAAACATATAAAATATGTTAGGTTTGTAACAGAAAATATTTCTCTGAGAGGGAAATTTGATATGCTAAACCCTTACAATATTTTTAATTTTGAATCAAAAAGTAATGAAAGTGATAAAAAGTGTTGAATATAGAATATATCACACAAATATAAAATGTGATATTATAAAACTGTACCATGATATCCACTTCTTTTAAATATACACTAACCTCCAATATAATAAGAATAAATTTACTACAATTACATAATGGAGTCATGTAAAATCTTATAATATCATAAATATTAGACACATATTTTTTCAAAATGTATTTAATTATAAAAAAATTTAAAATCATCATTTTGGGGGATAATTATTTTTTTTTCATGTGATTTTTGGGTCATTAGTTCAAATCATGGTACACAAGGAACGATTCCATTATATTCATAATTTTAATCGTGATTTAAATATAATATAAACACACTATAAATATAGAGACACTCATATTTTTTTATTATAGAAACATGAATTACCTTGATCATAGAGACAATAATACATGCACATATATGATATTTATTTTAAGATTTTAGCATATGGAAGTAGATATTGGTAAATATTATTTCACTAATTAATTATTGTTGTTATATCATATATGTTATTTATATTCATTAAATATATATACTTATTAATATAAATGTAAAGGGAAAATGAAAAATTAATCAAATCATTTCATATAGTCAGTAGTGAACACATACATCTGATAGACATTATCATTTTCCAACAGATTAGAATAAAATAAGTAATTTATTAAATTATAAATATAAAACCATAATTATGTGTTAAATATAAATAAATATATATATATATTGATTGTTATATCTACTAATGATAAACGTTGAAAAAAAGTTCATCATTTCACATGTGGTAGTCCACTTCACAAATGAATAATTATTTTGTATCTCATTTTATTAAAGTAATGATGAATATAGGCTACGATATTAACAATAAAACATTAAATTATATGGAAGTCATTGATATTAATGTATTATAATTGGATAAAATTAATTTTTAGAGGTGAAATGAGAAATGAAAGAAAATTATTTGTTAAGAGAGATACCACACCTTAAAAAACCACTTTAGGTATTCACAAAAATCTTTCCTTGGAGGGTTTTCTTATAAAAAATCATGATATTATGGTATAATTATTTCAAAATAAATTTAATACTATCAATATCTTATGAATAATACAACACCATATTTTAATGAATATTGATGTATTACATAAATAATATTTTGTAACCACTATAACCTAGCCCTTAAAATTGAATTTCATGAACTAGAATACATAAATTATAGAATTTATATAGATCAATATTTATAAAATATATCCTTATATTATCAAAAATATTTGAATGTAAATTATATGTTTTTATGAAGAACATTACTTTTTTTGGACAAATTGGTTTTTTAGTAAAATTAATTTAACACTATTTTTAAATTATTTTAATGAAATGGAACTAGTTTGTATTCCATCAAATATTATTAAATTTATATAGATATTTTACTTTTAATTGGATTAGAATAAATTGTATTTTATGAATAAATTTTTAATTTTCTAAAAATCAATTTTTGGTAATGATTTGTTCACATAAGTTAAAAGTAATTTCAAAAATTTATTGGAATTTAATATTAAAAAAATTTATTATGTATTTTGAAATTGTGTATAAAATTTGGAAAATATGATTTTTTTTATTTTGGATTCATAATTATTTTACCTATATTTAAATTTATCATCTCGTTAAATGCAAAATCGGGTTACTATGGCCTAACCCTAATTGATAATTCAATAAAATTGTATCTATTTTATTATTTAAGGATGATTATTTAACCCTATCACCACATGATATACATTAATATATTTTAATTTACTTCATTCCATGAAAATCACCAATATATTATTTAAATCAATGAATGCCACAAAATTTCACTATGTTAAGTTAAAAATAAATTATGAGTCTTTACAGTGACAAAAAAATATATAAATCGTTATAATATTTTTTTTCAATAATGAATTTCTTTCCATGTTTATATATTTATTATAATTTTTTATTTTTAGATAATAAACTTAAATTATTTGAAAAATCTATTACACCATTAATCAATAAAAATAATAATAATAAAATGATGTTTAGAAATTAATGATAGATAATTTGACTGATTTGTAGTGTAGCACAAATTATTTATATAAATATTTAATATTAGTGATATTTAAGTAAACTATATTCAAAATACTAGTTTTTTGTATTGTATTTTATGTCCTATTAAATTAATAGTGTGAAAATAGGAATTAATGATATTTTATCAAAATAAAATATTATTCACATAAAGAAATATAATTAAATTCATAAAATAAGAAGTGCGGAATGATATGGTCTTGGAAATATTTTTTTTATGAGTCAATATTTATCGTATTTGTAAAATTATTACTCATTATGTTTGAAAATTTTGTTATAATTATTAATTTTAATATTCATAAATAGGTGGTCAAACAAATAAAATTTATTACCAAACAAAACATGTAAAAAACTTAATGGATGCTGATATTTAAACCATAACCTATGATAGATTTGAATCTCTTACCATTATGATGTATTTTCATTGAGAATTGATTTCTTATAATTAAATATAATATCAAATTCTAAAAGTTCCCCACACCACAATTATTAACGTGATTATCCTCTATAAATAATTTATCCCACATTGAGCCTTCGATATTTCCCATTTTTAGCTTGTTTTTATTATATAAATATTTGTCATTATTATTGTTCTGTTCTTTCCAAAACACTATCCCAAGGTCCCCAAGGAAGTTTTCTAAAGGAAGTCAGTTAAAGTAGATGTGTTTTTTATTACTGATTTTCATAAGTCTATATATTATTATACATTATATTATTGTATTTTACACATACAATGATAATAAATCAATTATTATATATATATTGAAATTTTATCATATTTATGGTATGTACATATTTCATACCATCTCCATCCTACATAGTGTGAAAATATCATTCTTATGTACTGATGGATTATCGTCTCCATGTATATGTGTAATTTTCATTCACCACAAAATTATATGGATTATTATATAGTTGTTAATAATGACTATATATTATATGTATGACATTAATATGATTACAGAATAATAATATCATATAATCCATCATAACATAATATATGTTGGAAAAAAATATCATTGATCAGGTGTACATGTGGACTACCACCTCCTCAAACTGATGTGATCCCATTTCCATTTATGAATTACATAGATGGTAATAAGGATATATTTATTTAATATATATGATATATATGACATGATAACAAATATGTAATGAATAATTATTATTCTAATTCCTTTCATTTAATCTGTTAAAAAATGAAAACAACATCATTCATTAGAACGTCCTACCGTCTCCACAAACGATGAAATTCATATTTGAATATCCATATTTTATATATAACTAAAAATATATTTATATTAAATTTAGGAAAATTATACAATTAGTAAAATATTGAATATAATTCAAATGTAATAAATTTATAGGTACGATAAATACAAAATCATAACATACCTACTGAAATAAACAATTAATAGAGTCATCAATGATAACATTAAACTTTTATTAATAAAAATTTGATAAAATATAATAAATAAATAGTATATTATATAATTGGAATGAATGTGGTTATGGATTATATGTGTGTGTGTGTGTGTGTGTGTATATATATATATATGAGTTTATATGGCATGCAATTTAATTAATCATAGACACGACACAAACAGAAGCTAGAAATCCTTGTCATAACCCCCTAAGGATGAACCACCCATTAAAACATAATTATTCAATAGTTTGAATGTTGGTTTAGTGGGAATGAAGGCCATTACATGGCCTATAAGAACACCATTGGATGGACTAAAGGCCATGATTGCATCATGTCTGCATCACCTCCATCACATGTATTTCCAACACCACTGCCTACAAGATTGTTCGAAGGCCTAGTCCCTTGAAGTCCAATTAAAGATTACTAATATTTTTTATACGGTAATAAAATACAGTAACATCTACATTTAAGAAAATTCTATATTGAAAAAATTCCACTATAGGACCCGAGGCAATACTTCTTGTGTACATGTAGAAATTCACTCCCACCAGGATTTGAACCCCTGTCAGATATATGATTATAGTGAGCCTTTACCACTCGGGTAGGCCCCCATCTACAAGAAATTGTGTATAACAAATTTTAATTTATTACATATGTTCAAATATAAACTATGTGACATGTGAGTACATAGGTAGTGTATTTTACCATTATTTCAACTTCATTCAATCATATTGGGTAATATGAACCAATTAATTTATTATTTCGTTATATAAAACCCCAATTAGGTATTTTATATGGTTATATATTTATTAATTAGGAATAAAATTAATTTTATTTTCTATTTTATGTTTTTTTATTATTTTCTCTATCTATTCCTCTTATTGAAAATTTAGTCATGAAAATATATATTTAAAACATACAATAATCTTATTTCTTATTAGATAAATAATATTTTTCTTCCCTATATATATTTTCACTATTGGATTTTCAAGATTTATTCTTCAAATAATTTATGATATATAAAAATAAATTTTTTACCAGGTTTGAATTTTTACAAAATAGTTTGTAAGTATTATTCTATTAATCTTCTAAATGAGGTACTTTGTGATATTCATGAAAAAAATATTAAAGTATTGTTTCTTAAACATAGAAGAGATAAAAATGTTTTTCATCGTCATGTATAATATTTTAATTTTATCAATTTCAATGTGAATAAAAATTGATGTACAATTATAATTGTTTCTTCTATATTTGTGTATATATTTTTATATATGTGATTTTCCATGGGAAAATTTTTTCCCAAAAAATACATTTTTAATGAAATTTTACATGGAAATTTTATTCATCAATGAAAAAAATAAATTTATATCACATATTTATGAAGGGGGATATGTTTTAGTGACATCTAAACTTAAATAATTCACTTAATATTCAAAATTTTATATTTAGTTTCTCATATATATATATATATATATATTCATATATCATTGGTTTTTATTATTACTAAATTTTTATATTATTTCAATATACCATGTTTTATTATGAAATTAATTGATTAATTAGGTAATTATTGATAAATTTATATCCCTTACCCAATGTGGATGTTTATTTAATTAAAATGTCTCCAAATCAATCATTAAATAAACTACTAACACATTTGAAAAAATAATTAATAGTGTGCTTCAAATTTAAGATCCATTCAATTAATTTATAGGTCTCATGGAACATATCATTCTACCAAATTATAATCCTTATCAACCATATTATAATTTAATATATAACATGTCCCTGATGATATAGATTTTAAAATATCGGAGATCAAGACGACCAATAATATGAATTTTATACAATAAAATATTGTTATCAATACCAATGAGATCACCATATTCGTACATTCAATGAATTCGTTTTTTTGTTCAATGTATTTATTAAAATGAATTTTTTATTACATATTTCCCTCTAAAATATGGATAAATCCATATTCACTAATGATATCTTAAACATTATATAACCCTTACTATGAATTTGATCTTATTCTTATTTTCTTCCCTACCATATTTTATGATGAAAATATCATTTAATGTCTTTCAATGATGTATTTTTTTAATTTTTTTATGCTTAAATATTATAATTTCAGGGTAATATGGGAATGATGAATATATCATGTTTATCAGGATTATTACTTTGATCTAGTCTAAATGGTGTAATATCTTTTCTCAATACCAATTTAATAATATATACATCGTCTATGTGTCACTGGATTTGGGGTTTTTGTGGTTAAAATCTGCAGATGTTCAAGAGAAACAACATGAATTAAATATTAAATTTTCAAATACAAAATTAGAACTATGTTAATATAATATTTTATTTGAATATGTTTACCATTATAGTGAAATTATTTCATGGCTCAATATTTATGATGATTTTCATTTATATAATTGTGTTCTATTATTTTGTTATAGAACCTATCATATGAATTAGTATCCATATCATTGATAAATATAGGTATTTCCCCACATATCAAAAAAATATATTGTACATTAAAAGGAGAAGATCAAAAAAATATTATGGAATAAAACCCATCTTTATTCTAAAAACCTTCTTCTATAAGGTGAACCATTATGTTATATGACATTATAGGCCTATACTAAATTGATTTATGCTATAAAAGGGTCCATTTTTTTCAAACCTACTAATACAATGGTAGTTGAGAAATGGATCAGGTATCTTGAAATAATAATTTTCACATAGTGATGTGATGAAAGTGAAGAATTATGTTCATATTGTATTTTATTAGAGGTGATAATGATATCTGGTCGTCATTTATCTAGAATATAATTTATGAATATGAAATAGAACTTATTAAGTAGAGACTTTCTGATGTTATAATAATTGAAAAATATATGTGTTGTTATATCTGAAAGGAAATGAAGAATAGTATCATATTCTTAAACCAATAGGATGAATAGTGTGTTATGGAGTATGAATCTTCCTTTATATTATGATTAAATTTGTATAATTATTTAACAAATCTATGGTGAATTATTAGTTAATTACTTTTCCCTCAACACTAAACATTGATGAGATCTACTTTTCCAATCTTTGGAATCATATAAGGATAGAGTAACATTTTCCATTAAAATGAGAGAATGAAATTTTGGTATCCTATTACATTAATAGATTCAATGTGTATAATTTGTCATCTGAGAATTGGAAAAATGTCAAACAAATAAATTCCCATCATCTGAAATGATTTAGTACAATCAATTAAGTGATTTATAATGCTTTTAGTATAGATAATTTGTGTTTTACACACCCTAATACCCCATTTATCAATATTAAATAACACAAAATAGTATTATGGGAGAAGGCTAAGAATATGTGATCACTAAAACAGATGTTTAACTTCATAATTAAATGGTGGATAGTATATTAATCATTGAATCAAATTAATCCAACGCATTAACTAATTCTGGACTATAACACTATTTTATATCATCCATGTATTCCAATAAAATACTGTTTTTTTATCACCTTAAGGATGTATTATTTTTTCAAATCATATTGTGGTAATCCCATCGTAATAACGATATGTCGATCAATTCCCATTCTGACCCGTAAACATTCACAATATTTTGAATCGATTATTATTAATATTTTTTATTATGATATAATACATGGTATGTGTTGGAATTTAATATTCAATACAATAAAATTATATCAAGATAAATGATTACACAATTAATGATGATGATGGTGAATATTATTTATTTCACTAAGATTCATGATCATCAAAACCATGTCACGATCCACCCCTGATAGCACTTTTAAAAATATTATAGGAGAATAACAGAATAAAAAAACATATTGATGTGAATGGTTAAATTCAAATAGTTTATATACCTAATATACAATAATATATTTTATTATTTCTTAAATAAGTACATGGACATCTACTAAATCATGAAACTGAGTTTTTCAATGGTATAATACAGGCTGAAGAACCTATATCCACCACTCCTATTAGATTGATATGTATATAATTAATGTATTTTATGAAACATCCAAAATGATTCTTCTCATAAGAGATTAATACGTCCCAATATTTCACCTTATAGAACCCCTTTTTGTTTAATTAATAATAATGTTTTATCGATGAAGCAGTTCATTTAATATATGGGAATAAATGATATTTTTATAAATAACATGATTTTTCTTCCATCCATTGAGGACTTGTTCAATCAACATCAAAGAGATCATTTTTCCAAATATTCTTCATCATTTTGTGAATCCTCAATTGAGAATAAATAATTTTGATGTTATAAAAATAAAATTTCGGATGAGTTATAAAAATTACATGTATATAAAAATCAAATTTGGACTGACTGATTCCCCAAGTGTTTTCATGGATCTGATGAATTGATTATCTATGAATTAAAATGATGATTTCTTATACTATTTAAATATGATATATTGGTTTACTAAAATTTTTATACGGACCATGTGATGACATGTGGATCATATTTAAAGCCATTAGAATTAAAATCATTATGTGATATTAAGAAATTGAGAATTGTGCATTTAGAATGTTTATTTGTAGCCATTTGTCTCTTTGGATAGAATTCCAATGGATTCTAAGAAGAATTTTTTTTTCAATGAATGACAGAGACCAATGATTATAACTAATTTATATAGTTTCATAGGATTGGTAGGTCACTATTAGTGATTTTTTCAATAGTTTTTCCAAATTGATAACATGATAGATATGATTAATGAAAAGGTTATATGATTATATTGATAAAGAAATGATAATAATTTTTTTGAGTAATTGAGGAAGATATTTAGGAATTAACTGATATTTGATCTACCATCAGTAAATGTGTGATTTGTGATATATAGTGAGGAATAGTTAATTGTAACTGGTTGCTTCCTTATATACAACACTAATGTTATTTCTTATACCTCAAGGAAATTAATGGATCATGAATATAAAATATAACCCATTATATTTATTTAGTAGCTCTAATATTTAGATTTATTATATGCAGATAGAATATATATAGTTAAATATGTGATATATATATATATATTGATATTAAATGTCTCAAAAATGAAAAAAATTTGAGGAAATTATGATTCCTCTAGCTAAATTATGATTATGATTATTCAATACACTACTATCTGGGAATGGAAAATATTGATGAGGATGCAGTAAGAATGAAATGTTGTGTAGTTCCGACCAAAATGTGGATTGGTTGAGATGATATGTTCATCGATATTGTGAAGATTGATATGGGATTTTTTAAACAAGGGGAACATAAATCCACATTTTAGGTTTTTTTTAACAATATAACATGAATAAAAATTATATTAGCATAATAATTAAAATATAGAAATGAAAATAAAATTTTCATTTGATGGTAAATTTTATGATTTATATACGATGGTAGTTTTAGGAAAATTGGGAAAAATGTTATGTATTAAATTATCACTTTTGGAATAATTTTAATTTCTAGACAATGATCATATCTCAAATATCAGTATACAACATGGACCCCACAATATGTATATAAATTTGATGAAATGATACTTATTCGATAATATGGAGAATGAAAATACTGATTATGATTCCAGATGATTAGTTTTTTAGAAAATATTTGCGGAGTGATAATATCTTAGAGGATTCATGTAAGCTCTTCATATTCCACTAGATAACCTAGGTGACATTACTATAGATTTTTTCACTAGATTATGAAGAAATAATACAACTAATGAAGTGATATTTGATATATTTTATCTCCATACAAAATTTTCACATTCCTAAATTTTTGGAAAATATTTTTTTTTTTCGCACCATTAATGAATCTATGTAATTTTTTAATGACTCCATGGTTAATCAAATTAAATTTTAACTAATTAAAATACATTATTTTCATTGAAATCAAGGAAATTACCTTATAAATATCTTATTAATGAGATTTATTTGATTTCCACAAGGTATCATAAAACGGATAGGCAGTCTAATCTGACTATTAAAAAACTAGAATTTTTGTTGAGGTCATAATCGCTTGAATATTTAGGTATATGGAATTATTATCTTCCTATTTTATAAATCTATAATAATAATAATAATATGTTCATTAAATTTTTCAAATGGTTTCATATAAGACATTATATAGATATAGATGTCATACTCCTGTTGTTTGGAATAAGTAGGAGAAATAAAAAAGGTTTTTCAATATAAAATTTGGGTGAAAACGAAAATAGAGGAGGTTATTCAAACAGATATTATATAAAATAAGAGAATTTAAAAGATTTATACAAATAATTGAATGGATTGTTTGGATATTCAATAGTGACATCTTTTTTAATAAAATGTATCTTCCTGGAATGGTGTTATAAGATTCACTAGCAATAGAAAATTGATCCCTTGGTACATCAGAGGAATCCATATTTAAAAATAAAGATCATTATCTTAAAATTATTCAATGACAACTAGTTTCTATAAAGAACATGAGCTATTCTATGTCCTTCAATTAATAATGTACACTACAAACAAATTGAATATGAATACTATTGAATGAATTGAATTTCAACATAATTTATATCACATTGAGGAGTCTATCAAGATTATAGAAATTATTGAATATATATTGAGGAATATGATAATATAACAGGTAAAGGTTCCCTGGTGAATTCATAATATAGAATAGGTGACATGGGAAAATGAGGAAATTAAGATAAAAAAATCCAAAATATATTCATTTGGAGGAATTTTAGAAATATTGCGTATGATATTTTTAAAAGGATTCTATAATTTATCTCCCAATTATTTTATAGTTTGATTATTTTTAAATAAATATAATCTCTTCAATATCTTGTGTTTCACCAATCGCTGAGTTTAAATTAACAGTGATATATTAATAAAAATGAATTATCTGAAAATTATAATGTGGAAACTAAAATGAATACGTATAAATAAGAAAAAATAAATTATGAAATGTATATATTTTACTCATTTATAACATAATATTAATTGGTTATCAAAATAAATCATTTGAATTGAAAATAAATCTTTTTTGTAAAAACATCATTTTTGAGCATCAAATTTGGTTATATTGTTGTAAATTTAAGTGATCAGTATTGGTTATATTTTTTTATGATGTCTAGTAATTATTTAGTCATTGAAATGTTTTTACATTAGTCTAGAGCGTTTACTAGGCATGTGATATGAATTAATCCAGATTGATGCCCAAACATGCATTATTTAAATTAATTTTCATATTGTTTTTTGAAATAACTTTAATAATATATTTTAAATTTTTTATAATTTTATTCATGAAAAGTTTTCAATAGATATTTAATAACCAGGTTCAAATTTTGAAAATAGGCCAATTTAAATTTTTGTTAATATGAATAGACTATTTGTCAAATTTTATCATCTCTGAAAAGGGTTAATCATTTTAATATAGTAAAAAATATGTTAAAAGGGTATAATATTTCAATAAAATTATTATACGGTGAAGAAAATTATACCCTTATCACCAGAGAATCAAAATTGGTATGCATAATGGACAAATGTCTATGAAAACGACTAATATAGTATTTATATCAAGGAATGATACAAAATTCCTATATAGTGGTTTTAGAAATATATTTGATGAGAACGAATAATGAAAAAAACCATGCTATGATTGAATATAAAGATAAAATATTTTGAATGATTAAAGTATTTTCATTATTATAATAAAAATATTATTTATATTGATTATATATTATTTTAAATTCAATTACAACTCGAATAGTGTACTTATTTAAATAATATTGAAATACAAAAACTAATATTAAAATCAGTTAATGTGATATGAGATGAGTGATTTATAGTGTTATAATATTTTTAGTTTACTAATATTAAATATTAGTAACATTTATGTTGATACATATTTGCTTCTATTCTGCATTTTATTTTTATAGGGTGTATATAATTCTGTCATTGAGATATTTAACATGAATATATATTTATTCGTGACTATTAAAATTCTATTAAATTTTACACTTTTAAATATGTTTGATTTTTTCATCCATTTTTCCACTATTTAAAAATTGAGTCAAGCTATGAAATGTTTAAAACAAACCATATTATCTCTCTATTGATCAAATATATTTTTCATTCATTCTCGTGTATTCTATAAAATAGTTTCAATGAATTTACCACACTTCTATAATGATTTATTGGTAGAACGTTTTGTAATAGATTTTTTATAAGCACAATGGAATAGAATCATCATGTAATTTTCTAAGGATTTTTCTGAATGAATTTCTTGAAAAAAATGGATTGAACGACTTATTCTCTCATATTTACTGAAATAATTTTCTCACCATCATGAATAATATTTTAATTTAATCTTTCACTACATGTTTATAATGAAGTTTTCAAAGACCACTTCTCTTTCTTATTGGATCATATCTTTTAAATTGTATTCTAATGTTAAAATGCCATTTTCTTCAAAAAAATAATTTTTCAATATATGGCACATTAAGTTATCAACGAAATAATTTATTTTAGTTATTCCCAATTGGTAATATGTTTCAGTGATACCACACATTGAATCATTCACCATTATGAGAACATTGTGTATTATAATTATCTTAAATATTTAAATTCTAGTAATAAAATAAATATTATTTCCTAAGACATATGCCATTACTTAATATGGTGATATACATTAAATATTTTTTATTAACTATGGAATTATTTATAATAATGTATCCTTTACGCAATACATATATTTTTTGACTATACATATTTTTTGATAGAATAAATAAGCCATTCTATATACATGGAATGCATTGAACTTATAGTGATGTGTGAGGTTTATAATTGTATATCCCCTCTACTCATCAACATATACCATTAAAAAAACATGTTTCCATACTAAAAGGATAAATAAAAATTGTTTTAAATTATGTTAGGGAAAGGTCGTGATGGTTAATAAATCATGATGTTTGAGATCATGATTTCCAAAATCATAAATTTCATAAATAAATAATTCAGTTGTTATCAACTATGATATTAGTGCATTAATGTCCACTAATTCCTTTTTCACCCAACATATTTTTTTTAATTGAATATATTTGATTTTTTTAACATCAATATAAATTATTCCTTATTTTACCATGTTATCATCCTCTATTCAAAACACTCACATAGAATTTTAGGTCACCCATATTTCATTTCATTTTCATATAGCATTATGAAGAAATTATTAAAATAGTTTTATAGATGTAGAAAATTAAATTTTTATGTTTATGTTTTTTAATTATAATTAATTATGGAAATCACATATATATATTTATAGTATAAAAATATAGTCAAACTATTATATCCTGCATGGTGAGATCTATATTTTATTATCTTTTTTAATATTTCATACTTTATCTCTACGATGCAGGAGTAAGTGTTATTATATTTAAAATCATGAATACGAAACATTTATAAATGAAAGGATGTAACAAATGGATTGTGGTTGGGCTAATATGAATCAAAATAATTTTTCTAATTATGATGAAATGATTAGGGGAGGTGTCCTTTTATATTGGATGGGAGGAACACTTAGGGAATTTCATAAAATATTAAATTAATATAAATTATTTTTTATTCAAATATATTTGTAAAATATATAATTCAATTATATAATGTTCATTTTTCAAAACAAAACTAATTAAAATAATATGGAAATGATTAGGTGATGTTTCAGCCCATATTTTTAGAATTAAATCTTGATAACCCAATTTGGAATATTTTGTAATATATATTAATCACTTTTATGGGTATAGAATTACTAGGAATATTAAACCATATATAAAATATTATTAATTATAAAATAACATTAAATTTAATTTTTTAAACTTTTCATTTTATTATATAGTTGAAATAACATGAAAACAATGGAATTTGAACCTAATATGGCCAAAAATTTAATAAATTGTTACGTGTATCTTATAAATTGATGTAAAAAAATTATTCATTCAATTTATATTAAATTTAATATATATAATTTTTTTCAATTACTAGAATTAATAATGTATCAGCGTTGAAATAGAATTTAAGGTAATTATTTAATTATTAATAATTATATATAATTTACTGTCATGAAATAAATTATATTATTCCCACAATAAAATTTATTATTCATTCAGAACTATAGTTATTTATGATGTGAAAATAGAAGATATATTTAAATGTAAGAGAGTGACATTATGTCTTTTACATTACTTATAAAAATATATTGGCAAAATTCATGGAATAGTGTCATAAAATATAATAAATTTAAATAATAAGTTCATACAGGTAAAAATAAATTTCTAAAACAATAAATTTTTTTTGAATATTTGCGTTATTATCTCTTAGTTTTATCCTATGTTATCCTGATTTATAGTTATACAGTTCTGAAAAATTTTATTTTTTCTTAATATTCATTTTGAAAAAATTAAACATTCCCTTATTAAATAATTGTAAATATTCCGAATATTAATTTTAAATCAATTTTTCCTGATTCAATTTCAATAAATTGAATAATTTTATTTTATATGTTTCGTACAATTCACGTTGAATAATTTTCTTTCATGAAAATGCAATTTTTTTAGAAAAATGATTTTACATAAACTATATGACTAGTAATATTTATTATGTTAATTTAAATTAATATATAACGGTATATACTATATAAAGTTCTTATATATAATTCCTACTTAGTGCTTGTATTGATAAATTAAATGGAAAAATATTATACCCCTATACATTGTTTTCAAGAAAAAAAAATTATGGTTACAAAATCGATTTATAGAAAAATAATAAGACATTAACATTAATATATATTATTTGTACTAATTTATTTAAAATTGGTCATTTAAAAGTTTAATATTACATATAAAATATAATAAGACATTATTTTATTTTATTTAATGTACAGAAATAATAATTTCACAAAATTCCTCATTTTTCATATTTGAATAGAAAACCATTCTTAAAAAAATAAACAAAATTCAACCATTATTAATTTTTATATGCTTATATAAAAAATTTGACTTTATTATAATATTATATTTCAAATGTGGTAGCTATTTATTATATTATCCACAAATTAGAAACAAAAAAAATTATTTTTGATGAAATGATATTTTTGAATCATAAATGAGATTACTAAAAATTGTGTTCTTAATTACTGTGGATTAATCAATAAAATTCTTTTGATTATAATCCTAATAAAAATTTCTTAATGAGAAATGTCCCCTTTATACCCACAAATTCAATGAATGGGTTATAAATTTTATATTAAATAATATAATTAACGAGTATTTTATCTTGGTGATATGACATCATAATCAATATCTAACATAAAATTTTTCTTTAAAAATATAACGTTGTTAAATTCTCCCCTTTTTAACAAATTTAAGTCAATAAATATTCATTAAAATATATTATTTAAATTAAAATATAAGTTTATTGATAACCCATAATGTGAAGATGGATAAATATACTTCCTCTTTGGAATAGGTTAATGTAAATATGGAAGTCTTATAGAATAACAAAAAACCATGAATCCAAATAGGAAAAACATATTTAAATGTTAAATTAGGGACATGTCTAATGAGTAATATTGTAACATCCCAGGTAAATAAACAATAAATCATTTTAATATTTATTAATATTTGCGAATTAAATATTAATTTAACTTTAAAGGGGTTGCTATGTGTGATAGCGTACTCGATACGCAACAATGAGTTTCTTTGAAAACTTTCATTGCACACTAGTAATAAAATAATTTTATTTTAAATGGTAGTTAACACGTAGCCCTTGTATTGGCAAGAATGAATAGAAATAACTAAAATATGATTATATATGTTAATTTTTTTACATTTATCCAATAATGGATAAAGGATTAAAATATGAAAAGAATTCAATTTTAGGCATTTATACCCTAATTTTCACTAAAGGTTCATTTATCGCCTTTTGATGGAGAACCATCATTAAATATAGTTTTGGTCACCCTTATATATTCTATTGAACCAAATATAACTCTTTTTTTAGAATCGGGACATCATAATTTAGTTTGTGTAAATTTTTGGTATTTTTCCGATAAAGTTCATTTTTTATAAATAGTGAAAAATGTTGTATTTTAATTCAAAACCCCTTTTTAATCTAATTTTTTTATATGATTAGATTATCGTTTGAACTCTTTTTAAAGTGAAATTAAAAAATATTGTTACCATTTAATCCAATAGTGGTCATAGGAATCAATTTCACTTTGAAATTGGACTTAAACTAGTGTCAATCTTTTGATACTAATTGTTTCATAAAAACACGCTATTTGCGCTGACAGCGGGAATTACTTATTAAATTAATTAGTGCAACATATATGTTATGAATTTTTTAAGATAGAATTCATTTTTGAATTCGGAATATCAAATATATCTTAGGGTGATGTTTTGGTATTTTTCTGAAAAACATCATTTTTTTATGAATAGTGAAACCACTAAGTGGTACTTATAAAAACTGATTTTCCATTTAAATGATATTTTACCACCTCTGCGTTTTCAATTTCCAAAATCTGACATACATGGTTGTCATTAAGAAGTAAAATGTTGTTCAATGGGATTAAAATAATTTTTTGGTGAATAGTAAATTTTAAGTTTTTAATCACGATTAGAGATAATTAATGTAATTTAAGGTATGAATAATGTTTTAAGAATATGAAATGAACTTGAAACATGTCCTACCCTTATTGAATGTGTCATGGCCGACCAAGGAAATCCATGGCTCAACTTGGGGACCCCATGTAGCCAATTTAGTGGAAAAATGACATAAATGTCTTTTTATTTAATGTTAAAGTAAAAATGACACAAACATGAGTTGTTTTACTAAAACAATTTTTCAATGGGGTTATATAAGTCAAATATTTTACAATAAATATTCATTGGAATGATAAAAATATTTCCTACATCATAGTATTTTTTTTATAATTTTTAGACATTAAATAAATTAAATTATTTATGACATCATGATGATGCAGCGATTACCTCATTAATAAAGGATTTAAATAAAATGAAAAGATAATGTATAATATATGACCTACACATGTCAAAAACCTATTGGATGGGTATATTTCGAACCCTTATCACAATATCCTCGACTTATATCAATGTGGGGCCTTTTAAATCCGAAATGCATTTTAAAATAAATTATCATTTCATTACTTTCCAAGAGTGGCCCTCCTCTCCTCTTATAAAAGGCCCCCACCTCTACCTCCATACCCACACATTCAAAGCCTTTGGATCGGCCAAACCCTGCCCATTTTGTCTCTCCACATCCCTCTCTTACTCTTTGAAGCCTCACATTGGGCATAATTCTTCTCAAGGAAGCCTTTGAGCTCAAATCTAAGAGAGTTACCCGATTTTAAGGTAATGTCTTCACTTGTGTTCTTC
Source organism: Viscum album (assembly GCA_963277665.1). Taxonomy (NCBI): domain Eukaryota; kingdom Viridiplantae; phylum Streptophyta; class Magnoliopsida; order Santalales; family Viscaceae; genus Viscum; species Viscum album. Next base: position 1,915,532,494 of record OY728140.1, on the reverse strand, counting down.
TGTTTTATTTTGCTACTCCAACACCCTAAAATCTTTTTATTCTTATATTTTGTAACAAATCCAGTATCTTAAATATCCTATGATGTTTTTATAAGATAAATTCTAGCTACAATTACACACACCTACATCTAATGGTTAAAGAACGAATTGTTTCTGTGGATGGCGAATTTCTGCCTCACAAAATGATGATTATTCAATATTCATCTAACAACTTCAAAGGTGGCCATTAAGATGTCACTATATTTATATATGATATATAATATGTTTATGTTTTCCTTGAGATTCTTTATTTTTCATTTATTGCATACCTTTATCGTTTCCATTATGGGTATACGCGATATCTTCATTTTAGGAAGTGCGGACTACCGCCCCCTCAAAGTGATTTGATTCGTTAATGCCATATGTGGGACGTATAAAGGAAGGGTTTAAAGTTATTATATATTATGTTATACTGGAATTATAATATACCTTTATATCTTTATTATTTCCTTCCATTAAATTATGAGATATAAATGAAAGTAGCGTTCATGCGTACGAACGGCTTACCGTCTCTATGAACGGTGCATTTCATTTCATATCCCCAAATGTAATGTACTATTATAAGTACATTTATATAATGGATATATACGATATATGTTACATATAAATGATGAATATAATTCTGTAATTAAAATATACATATCTCTCATTTAGTTTTAATTCCATTAAAATGACATAGAAATGAAAGTCGCGTTCATGCGTACGTACGGCTTACCGTCTCCATGAACGGTTCATTTCATTTCATACCTCTAAATTATTATGTAATATTATAAATACATGTATATTATGGATATATATGATATATATGATATCCAAATCATGAATATCATTCTGGATATAAAGATACTCTGACCACACGAACAACATGTAATTGTAAGAAGTCCACTTTTGACTTAAGAACCAAATATCGAAAAAACAAACATTATTAACATAAATAATTACATAATGTTTATAACATGGTAATAAGTGATATATAAGTAATAATGAACTTGATTTTTTTTTAATCAAGTAGAAATTAACTCAAGTTTTTTATTCAGGATGTTAAAGAACGATCGAGTCAAGTCGGACCCGAGGTAAGGGACATCGTCTCAATCTCCTTTCATTGAGGCATATTTAATTTTATACACAACTTTCTTTTATACAGTGTATAAACCCCTTTTAATTTTACATTTATACAAAAGGAATCTTTTTCTACGAAGCTTTTTACTAAACAAAAAAAGGAATGTTTCTTTTAACATACGCGGTGACAACGACCTTTTCCACCGCCCCGAGTATTATTTGGTCTTTGGATTCCTCAACGAGCTGTAATGTTTTTTTAAATGAAATATATACCATATACTGTTTAATGTATTTTGGTATTGAAAAGGGCTTTTTATAATGGATTTTTTATGTCAATATATTTAAGTGATATATTGTGATCAAAGTGTGGAAATTTTTTCTTTCCATTATATTTTTGTTTTGTCTTATGATTTTATAATGGTACTTAGACATTTGATGGGTGGTTACGTGATAAACCATATGATGGGTGGAGAAATGAATACTAGGATGGGTGGTTATGTTATAACCTCCAATGCATTGGGTATGGAAGTCGGCCGTATGGCTATTCCATTAAGTGATATGTGTGGAAGTACACCGTATGGTTATTCCATTTAAGTATGTTTATGTCCCTAGTTACTATTATATGTTATGTGATCTTTTTATGGGTTTTATGGTAATCTTTTGGTTAAAAAAGGGTAAGTAATGATCTTTTTTTCAGAGAATAATTTTTACTACTTCATAAAGGTGAAAAATATTACTTTGATAAAGTAATCATGGTTTACTTGTTGTTTTGAAAAACTAGCAGTTTTCAAACATTGTGTATCCCGTACTGAGCTTTTTATGCTCACCCCAATTTTTTAAATTTTTTTAACAGGACTTAACGTGGAATAGGGTAAAGGATGAGATCAAGGGAAAGTCATTCTATCTAAAACATGAAACTAGACTTGTTTAATTTTAAGGGTTTTTATTTGATGGAAACTTGTTAGATGTTTCTACTTTGTAATCTTTTGAGATGTAATAGTTATATTCTCATTCTCTAAAACTCTAAACCTGAAAAGATCCTCAAAGTGAATTGTTAATTTAATTCAATATTAGGTAAGGTTTAAGGCTAGGGCCTTATAGTTGGTATGAGAGGTTGGTTTAGACAACATTAGGAGTTAGAAAAATGATAAATTATAAATTAATTTATGGTATGATTGAAATGATATAGCATTTAAATATTACCATGTTGCTTCACGTAAGATATTTCAATGTTAAGAATGGTTTTTCATAGAGTAAACTGAACAACTTTTCTGGGAAGGCATACAGAGGGAAATTACCTTTCAAATTATTATCATGAGATGGTCAGATTGAGAACAAAACAGTTTGTTGTAGTGATGGATCAGCTGACTTAGGTGAAAAATGTTTGTTGTTTTTATTGATGATATTTTGGTATTTCCTAAATGTATATTGGAGAATGAAAGTCATTTAAGGGTTATTTTTCAACCCTTAAATGAAAATAAATTGGATGGAAAATTCAGAATGTGTGAGATTTGGTTGCAAACAATTTCATTCCATGGTCACATTGTTTCTAAAGATGGGATAACTGTTGATCCTGTAAAAAAAAGTTTGTGGAAGAATGGCCAAAACCCACAAATGTAACTGAGATTCGTAGCTTCCTTGGTTTGGCAGGCTATTACCGAAGGTTTGTTAGAAAATTTTCACGGTTATCTAGTCCAATGAAAAAGCTAAATCGGAAGTGTGTTAAGTTTATCTGGACAAAAGAATCTGATGATTGTTTTCAGGAACTGAAAAGAAGATTGGTGAATTATCCGATTTTGGCACTTCCATCCAGGAATGGTGAGTTTGTTATCTATAGTGATGCTTCATTTAAGGGACTTGGTTGTGTCGTTATGAAGAATGATCAGGTAATTTCTTATGCTTCACGTCAGTTGAAAAATAATGAGGTAAATTACCCTACACATGATTTGGAATTAGCTGCTATTGTTTTCTCTTTAAAAATTTGGAGGCATCATTTCTATGGAGTAAAGTGTGAAATATATACTGATCAAAAAAGTTTAAAGTATATATTCACTCAGAAATAATTGAACATGAGACAAAGGAGATGGCTGAAATTAATGATGGATTATAATTGTACAATTCATTACCATCCAGGAAAAGAAAATAAAGTGTTTGATGCTTTGGGTCGAAAATGTAATGCTTCATTAACAATATTGCATTTGGAACGTGATCCTTTGGTTAAGGATTTGATGAGCATTGGCATGGATGTTGTTTGTGCATCATGTACTTCTGTTTTGTTTATGGTATCAGTGAAATCTTCTCTATTAGACAGAATAAAGCAAGCACAGAAGCAAGACATTGAGTTGCAGAGAAAGGTAGATCTGGTTCAGAAGGGTAAGTTGCGTGAGTTCATCATTGATAATGATTGTGTTTTGAGGTTTGGGAAGAGATTTTGTGTGCCTTGTGATTCAGAATTGAAGTGAGAGTTGTTATGTGAAGCTCATAGTTCTCCGTTTTCAGTTCATCCTGGCAGTACTAAGATGTACAGAGATCTGTGAGAGTATTACTGGTGGGATGGAATGAAAAGGGATATTGCTGATTTTACTGTGAAGTGTTTGACTTGTCAGCAAGTTAATGCAGAGTGGCAGTTACTGAACGGGATATTGCAACCTTTACCAGTACCAGAGTGTAAATGGGAGAATATATACATGGACTTCGTTGTGGAATTACCGAAGACACCTCGAGGTAATAATGCAATCTGAGTTATTATTGATCGATTGACTAAATCTTCTCATTTCCTTCCTATTCGAGATACATTATCTCTAGATCAACTTTCTCGTTTGTATCTTAAAGTGATATTCAGGTTGCATGGAGTTCCCCTCGTATCTAATCGTGATCCCAAGTTTACTTCTAACTTTTGGAAAGGCCTTCAGAAGTCATTGGGTACTAAATTAAATTTTAGTACAGATTTTCATCCGCAATCAAATGGGAAGTCAGAATGAATAATTCAGACCTTGGAGGATATGCTACGAGCTTTCTCTATGGATTATCAGGGAATTTGGGACCAACATATTTATTTGGTTGGGTTTTTTTTATAATAACAGTTTTCATTCCAGCATACAGATCGCACCGTTTGAGGCATTATATGGGAAGCAGTGTTGATATCCAGTTTTTTGGGATGAAGTGGCTGAAAGGAAGCTGATGGGAATAGAATTGGTAGAAGAGATGGTAGAAAAAGTTCAGTTGATTCAGAAACACAAGAGAACAGCTCAGATTAGATAGAAAATTTATGCGGATAACCAAAGGAAGGATCCATATTTCGAGGTAGGTGATCATATTTTTCTCAAAGATTCACCATGGAAAAGTGTGATATGATTTGGTAAGAAAGGAAAGATGAGTACAAGGATCATTGGACCATATGAAATTTTGGAGAGAGTTGGATCAGTTGATTACCGAGTGGCATTACCTCTGAGTTTATCTCAGGTACACAAGGTTTTTCATGTTTTTATGTTGAGAATGTATATTCCAGATTCATCTCATGTTTTTTAGCCTAGAGGTAGTTCAGTTGGAAGAGAATCCCTCTTATGAAGAACAGCCAGTCCAGATTCTTGACCGAATAGAGCAAGTGTTTCGAAATAAGGTAATTCACCAGGTAAAGGTTTTGTGGAAAACCCTTATAGTTGAAGAGGCAACGTGGGAATATGAAAATTCTATTAGGGAAAAATACCCGCACTTATTTTGATAAGTGAATAAAATTGCGAGGACGCAATTTCCAAAAGGGGGGAAGGATGTAACATCCCGGGTAAATAAACAATAAATCATTTTCATATTTATTAATATTTGCGAATTAAATATTAATTTTAATTTAAAGGGGTTTTTATATGTGATAGCGTACTCGATACGCAAAAATGAGTTTCTTTGAAAACATACGTTGCACACTAGTAATAAAATGATTTTATTTTAAATGGTAGTTAACACGTAGCCGTTGTATTGGTGGGAATGAATAGAAATAACTACAATATGATTATATATGTTTAATGTTTTTACATTTATCCAATAAAGTATAAAGGCTTATAATACGAAAAGAATTCAATTTTAGGCATTTATACCCTAATTTTCACTAAAGGTTCACTTATCGCCTGTTGATGGAGAACCATCATTAAATATAGTTTTGTTTACTCTTATACATTCTATTGAACCAAATATAACTCTTTTTTTATCATTGGGACATCAAAATTTACTTTGTGTATATTTTTTATATTTCTTCGATAAGGGTCATTTTTTAATGAATAGTGAAAATTGTTGTATTTTAATTCAAAACGACTTTTTAATATAATTTATTTATATGATTAGATTATCATTTGAATTGGTTTTAAAGTTAAATTAGAATATATATTTTTACCATTTAATCCAATAGTGGTCGTTGGAATCAATTTTACTTTGAAATTGGACTTAAACTAGTGCCAATCTTTTGATACTTATTGTTTCATAAAAACACACTATTTGAGCTGACAACGGGAATTAATTATTAAATTAATTAATTCAACTTATATGTTTTGAATTTTGTAATATAAACTTCATTTTTGAATTCGGAATATCAAATATATCTTAGGGTAAAGTTTTGGTATTTTTCTGAAAAACTTCAATTTTTTATGAATAGTGAAACCACTAAGTGGTACTTATAAAAACTAATTTTCCGTTTAAATGAAATTTCACCACCTCTGTGTTTTGAATTTTAAAAATACGACATACATGGTTGTCATTAAGAAGTAAAATTTTGTTCAATGGGATGAAAATAATTTTTTGGTGAATAGTAACTTTTAAGTTTTTAATCGCGATTAGAGGTAATTAGTATAATTTAAGGTAAGAATAATGTTTCAATAATATGAAATGAACATGACACATGTCCTACCCAAATTTGATGTGTCATGGCCGACCAAAAAAATACATGGGTCAACTTGGGGACCCCATGGAGCCACTTTGGTGGGAAAATGACATTAATATCTTTTTATTTAATGTTAAAGTAAAAATGACACAAACATGAGTTGTTTTAATAAAAAAAATTTTCAAAGGGGTTATACAATTCAGATATTTTACTATAAATATTAATTAGAAATATAAAATGATTTACTACATCATAGTATTTTTCATAAATTTTAGACATTAAACAAATTAAATTATTTATGACATCATGATGATGCAGCGATTACCTCATTAATAAAGGATTTAAATAAAATGAAAATATAATGTAAAATATATGACCTACACATGTCAAAAACCTATTGGATGGGTATATTTCAAACCCTTATCACTTTATACTCGAATTATATAAATGTGGGACCTTTTAAATCCGAAACTCATTTTAAAATAATGTAACATTTCCTTACATTCCAAGAGTGCCCCTCCTCTCATCTTATAAAAGGCCCCCACCTCTACCTCCTTACCCACACATCCAAAGCCTTTGGCTCGGCCACACCCTGCCCATTTTGACTCTCCACATCCCTCTATGACTCTTTGAAGACTCACATTGGGAAGACGTCTTCCCAAGGAATCCTTTGATCTCAAATCTAAGAGAGTTACCCGATTTTAAGGAAATGTCTTCACTTGTGTTCTTTTGTTTTATTTTTCTTCTCCAACCCCCTAAAATGTTTTTATTCATTTTTTTGTAACAACTCCAGTATCTTAAATTTACTAGGGTGTTTTTATAAGAATAATTCTAGCTACACTTACACACACCTACATGTAATGATTAAAGAACGTACTATTTCTGTGGATGGCGAATTTCGACCTCACGAAACGATGATTGTTCAATATTATTCAAACACCTTCAAAGGTGTCCATTAAGAAGTCACTATATTTATATATGGTATATAATATGTTTATGTTTTTCTGAAGCTTATTTATTTTTCATTTATGGAATACATTTATGGTTTCCATTATGGGTATACGCAATATCTACATATTAGGAAGTACGGACTACCGCCCCCTCAAAGTGATTTCATTCGTTAATGACATATGTTGGATGTATAAAGGAAGGATTTAAAGTTATTATATATTATGTTATACTAGATTTATAATATACCTTTATATCATTATTATTTCATTCCATTAAAGTATGAGATATAAATGAAAGTATCGTTCATCCGTATGTACGACTTACCGTCTCCATGAACGATGGATTTCATTTCTTATCCCCAAATTTAATGTAATATTATAAGTACATATATATAATGGATATATATGATATATTTTACATATAAATGATGAATATAATTCTGGAATTAAAATATACATATCTCTCATTTAGTTTTAATTCCATTAAAGTGACATAGAAATGAAAGTACCGTTCATGCATACGTACGGCATACCGTCTCCATGAACGGTGCATTTCATTTCTTACCTCTAAATGATTTTGTAATATTATAAATACATGTATATGCTGGATATATATGATATATATGATATCCAGATCATGAATATCATTCTCGATATAAATATTATCTGACCACACGAACAACATGTAATTGTAAGAAGTCCACTTTTGACTTAAGAACCAGATATCAAAAAAAACAAATATTATTAACATAAATAATTACATAATGTTTATAACATGGAAATAAGTTATATAAAAGTAATAATGAACTTGAAAAAGGTTTTTAAGCAAGTATAAATTAACTCAAGTTATTTATTCATGACGTTAAATAATGATCGAGTCAAGTCGGACCCGAGGTAAGGGACTTCGTCTCAATCTCCTTTCATTGAGGCATATTTAATTTTATACACAAATTTATTTTATACAGTGTATAATCCCCTTTGACTTTTACATTTATACAAAAGGAATCTTTTTCTAAGAAGTGTTTTACTAAACGAAAAAAATGAATGTTTCTTTTAACGTACGCGGTGACAAGAACCTTTTCCCCCGCCCCGAGTATTATTTGGTCTTTGGATTCCTCAACAAGCCGTAATGTGTTTTTTAAAAATGAAATAAATACCATATACTATTTAATGTATTTTGCTATTGAAAAGGGATTTTTATAATGGATTTGTTATGTCAATATATTTAAGTGATATATTGTGATCAAAGTGTGGAAATGTTTTATTTCCATTATATTTGTTTTATGTCTTATGATTTTATAATGGTACTTGGACATTTGACAGGTGGTTACGTGATAAACCATATGATGGGTAGTGCCATAAATACTAGGACGGGTGGTTATGTTATAACCTCCAATGCATTGGGTACGGAAGTCGGATGTATGGCTATTCCATTAAGTGATATGTGTGGAAGTCGACCGTATGGTTATTCCATTTAAATATGTTTATGTCCCTAGTTACCATTATATGTTATGTGATATTTATATGGGTTTTATGGTAATATTTTGGTTACAAAATGGTATGTAATGAACTTTTTTTCAATGGATAATTTTTACTACTTAATAATGGTTAAAAATATTACTTTGATAAAGTATACATGGTTTACTTTTTGTTTTGAAAAACTAACAGTTTTCATTCATTGTGTATCCCTTACTGAGATTTTTATGCTCACCCCAAGTTTTGAAATGTTTTTCACAGGACTTAACGTGGAATAGGGTCAAGGATGGGATCAAGGGAAAGTCATGCTTTCTAAAACATGGAACTAGACATGTTTACTTTTAAGAGTTTTTATTTTATGGAAACTTGGTAGAAGTTTCTACTTTGTAATCTTTTGAGATGTAATAGTTATGTTCTCATTCTCTAAAACTCGAAGTTGCGTACAACACACGCTACTGTTTTATTCAAAGGAAAGCGTACCGTGGAAGCTTGGGAAGTTTCATTTTAAATTTTTTGATGTCTCCATTTAGTCAAAAAGTTTAAAATATTGTATTTAAAAAGGTTTCACTATCAAAAGTTGATAAAAGTGCAATACTGAAAATGAATCTGTTCTTGCATTATGACTAAGAAACTCATAATATGGATTCTAAAATTATAAAGTTTAAAATTTAGTTAATACTATTCATGAACTCTTTTAATGGATTTTTTTTGGTAAGCCATTGTGCAATTGAACTCGGTTTTGCGTGTAGTGCATGTTATTGAATTATTTTGAAGAAATAACACACTATGAAATCTTGGGGTGTTACATTCTCCCCTCCTTCAATAAATTGCGTCCTCGCAATTTGAAATTGTTCTTCGAAAATAAAAGGTTGAAAGTAGAAAATATATTTGTGGGAAAACCCACATCAGAAATTGGGTTACTAAAATTTAGTCTTAATATGAGGAAAAGAGAAATCAAAGGGTCACCACCAAATTATGATCTCGATTAGGAGAACATTGGTGGAAATTGGAGACATATAATCGGAGGAAAAACGTAAATATTTATAGGTAGTGATTGAGGTCATCAATCACAAACAAGTATAAAATTGAGGTCCTTAAATTCATCAATCTATGATGAATTGAAATACCATCGGTTCAACAAAACATAGGGTATTAGGATAACACATTTTTGATGTTTCAAAATATCCTAGTTGAAATCCCACATCGAAAAATGAATTAATGAGGCCTCTATTTAAAATAAAGAGTCGAAAGTATGAAGATTACCGAAAATAACACAGACTAGGGTTCCATTTAGGAAAATATGGATATGGAAGAAAAATCTAACCATCTATTATCTGATGGAGAGTGGTAGAGAACATGGCTATAAAAAGGCCAACAATCCCAAAGCCATAAATTAGTGATGATTTAAGGTACCATCTAGGAAAACATTTTTGTTCAAAGTTGCTTTTATTAATATTGAGGAATTTATTTATGAGATTGGCTAAGATCATAAGGAGATATAATTACTTTATAATTAGAGTTTTATCCATTAATAAATTTCTACCACAAACTCATCATTCACTCTAAAAGATAATAGAATGTAAAAAAAATTCTATTTACACTATTCGTATAGGGTTCCAAAATAAACAAATTTATAATTCAACTACATGATCTTTTAATAAAAACTACATTATTTAATCCAGGACATCTCATGGTCCAATGGTAGGTGATACACCCTTGTCGCCCTTTGGTTGCGGGTTCAAGTCTCGCAGCCTTGCCAGACGCGACGGGTTGCCGCCCAACCTCCGGGTTGTCCTTTTATGACAATCCAAAATAATCCAAACTAGAACTATCCAAAATACTTCTGTCCAAACTCACAGTCTAACATTTATAAGGAAGGTAAACATAATATAGATCCTTTTTACCCCGTAATAGCATATGAATACCTTCATCATGTATTACCATATTCCTTATTGATTACATTCATGCTCCCTAATTCCATATAGAATGTTGGATATACTTCATCAATCCAAAAATGTTTTAAACCCCAACAATGATGGAATATATAAATCATTAATCAGTTCCAAGGTAGTCAAGAATATCAAATATATTTTTTCCAAAATAATCATGTATTATTCGAAAATCACTACCTCGGTATCAGAACTATATTATGGTTTATCATTCTCTCAACCATATATTTTCCAAAAATTTATCCTGATATTGAGTCACTTTTCTTTGTTCCACACAATCTCAAGTCCTTAATGAAATAGTACTGCAGTACAATCCTTATATAATCCATAATTATTATAACAAGTAAATTGTTGATACAACACTCAGTTGACCTAATCAACATAAGAACTCTAATCATTCCACTTCATCTGTGGTAGTATCATAACTTGATTATTATCCAATAGCATCATTTGCGTCATAGTCTGAGGACTGGGACATAGGTTCGCGTAGTGTCCAAACTCCTTGCAAACGAAGCATTGTACATTTGAAACCATTTTCTTACCCTTGTAGTCACGTACTTTGTGCCCTTTTCCTCCACACTTATAACAAACTCCCATTCCTTTCAGGCAAGTTCCAGGGTGTTTCTTTCCACAGTTACCACATATGGGAAAATTCTTCTTTCCCCTCTTCCCTTTATCCATCTTTCTCTCTTCTATCCTTTTCTTCTCTTGCTTCCCTTCAAAGCCATAGGACTCAGTAATCTCTTTACTTATCTTATCAATACATGATATTATTTCTTCATATGATGATAATACATGGGAGACTATTTCTCTTATAAATTCTAGCTTAAGACCATGAAAGATATGATCCTTCCTTCTCTTTGGATCATGTGCATTTCTGGAGTTCTCATTCCTTCTACTGGGCGCCATTTCTAAACAATGGCATAAACTAGATCAGTTTATGAATCAAAATACATAATCCCATACTTATAAAACACTTAACATAAATTGAACTATTTATGGATATAATCCATAATCATAAGAATGTTTTCTTTAAGGAAGTATATACTCATAAACCCTTCAAAATGATTTGTAAAGAAAATGAGAGTTATCCTAAGCATATCCCCCGGGAGTGTCGTAACCAAGAGTGCAGCAAGGCCCGTTGTCGTGCACCAGTTCCCGTTCGAGTCTAGCTCAAAGCGGTGTTTTCGGGTTTTACCCCTAGGTACATCTGTGCCAGAGCCACCTCTACCTGCTCGTATCCAGACAGGGATGTATTGCTCAGAAAACTCACAAAATCTCTACAATACCAAAATTCTAGGAAGTTCTTCTATACTAATCCTCAAAGTTCATCTTAGGTCTACGTGCTCTAATCAGAGTTTATCTAAATCTAGCTTCCAAGGTTTGTACTAAACTTCCTCTAATACCAATAGTAATGCCCCGACCCCAGTTACCCAGAGTCGGTGCATTATTTCATAACATTGGCATGATCACAAGAAAGATCAAATCTCGAAAGACCGATTGGTTTAGTAGCCTTGGAAACACTATATATATTCATAAGTTTTACATTACATCATAAAATGAAAAACTACTACAACAACATATTGTTTCCACAATCCAAACTATTAACCCCTCATAAAATCCCTGCAGGTCATTCATAACATACTTCTTCACATCCTGGGAAAAATAAAACATAGAAAAGGGGTGAGCTCAAATGCCCAGTAAGGATAACAATATAGCGGAAACTTTCATAAATAAGAATAGACATTTAAGGCAATGTATAACTAAAACAAAATCCTTTTAAATATGAACTTTCAACATGGTATGGAATAAATAAAATGAAATAATGCCATTTACTTATTCACATGGATATTCTACTAATCGAATAATCACATGCAAAAATCAATAACCACTTTCATAATGTTGGAATGCATAATGCCAGACTATCATAACCACATAGCCAAGGCCTCGTGCCAAGACTACAAATAAGATTTTGTCAAGGCCTTGTGCCAAGACACTAGTTTGTCTCATGAGACCTACCGATGCATCGAGGAGCTATAGCGGGATCCACCCGTCACATATTAAGTCCAATGCATTCCCATATGAAAAGGTTTAAACATAACATAAACATTCATATTAAAACTAGCATATGAAATGTCAATACTTTCACCATAAACTATGAATGGTATAAAAATAGCACATCCACAGTCAAACATATCACAAAACCTTCAATAAAATATAGAAGTTTTGTATCATAATAAATCAACTTCAAATAATCTTAAAATCCATCAAAGGATGTTGACATAGATGAAATCAAAATTATTTTTAAAGAAATATCTCCTTTTATTTTGAAATAATTTAAGATCCATATAAAATAATACATTTTCTTTGAAAATATTCTTATAATCTTGTAAGGGAAGCTTTGAAGATTTTATAACGGCGGAAAATAGCCGCACCCGCCGTATAAGTTAAAAAAAACATTCTTACCTTAATTCTGTCGAAAAGGTTAAAAAGGACCTTGTTTTGAAAACGACCGAAATATTCCTTTATAAAAGTAAAAAAGGGTATAAATGACTTTAACTCATATACTAGTAAATAGTAAAAATGTTTTGAAATGCATTTTTAAGAAACATGGATGTGGATGATAAAGAGATCCCAATAGATTATTACGTATAAACAACCTTGGATAATGAAGAGGTTGTAAAGTAAACCCTTACCTTGTACTTTTCCTTGGTTGGGGTAGGTTAACCTCCTGTATAATGGTGAAATAGTTGTTATTAAATTATACAAGAATCATATATAATAATATGATATCATATATGATCTTTTAACATTGATTTGTTAATAATATCTTAGAATTATCGTCGTTTCGGGAGTTAACTTACTCATTTTCTTTTATATGTTTTGTTACATAAGCCATGGTTGTTGTATCTTATTCATATCCAGAATGATATCTAGTCCTTAAACATCATTTTTAAATCATCAAATGATAATTATACTTGAATGGATACAATGGAGAATGAATCTCATCGCGTTCGTGGAGACGGTAGTCCGTACGTACGCACGAGCGACAATATCATTCTTTTCATATTAAAATAATATATAAATGAATGGTATATCATATATACTGAATAATTAACATGTTATATTTATTATTTACATGAGTTACACATCATTATTATACTCATCCAAATAATATTATATTGAATAACAATTACACCACGACGTGGAGACGGTAGTCCGTACGTACGCACGTATGGTGACATGTTATTCAAAGGGTGGATAGAATACTGAATATGGTTGTACCATATTTATAATAACATCACAGTATATGTGAGATACTGGAGTTATTATTTTAGAATGGCAAGAACAAAGGAAGAAGAAGTGGAAGAAGAAATGAACTTGGAGAAGGGTGGTGAAATCATTACCTCTTCTTCGGGTTCTTCCTTTTGATTTGATCAAAAGGGCTCCTTAGGTTGGTTTTCGGATAAAACTAAGGCCTCTAGATTGTAGTGAGGGATGTTTTGAGAGTATTTGGGAAGATTTTGGCCGATCCAAAAGGCTTTGATGGTGTGAAGAAATGAGAAGGAGGAGTTCCCTTTTGTAAGAGGGGTGAGGGGTACCTTTGGAAAAGCTAGAAATATTAATTTATAATAAATTCATATTAGGTTTCCAATGGCTCCAAAGTTGACTATTCAAAGGCTAAGGTGGGTATAGGTCTAAAACCACTCAACCAATATAATTTAGACAGGTTGGGGTACTTATATTAACCTTATCTTTAAGTATTAACTCTAAGTTAATTAGTTTCACTTTTACAATGTATCTTTGTATTTTTATATAATATGGTTAATAAACTTACTATATACATCCAAGAGACCCCCAAGTGGTCCATTAATGATGCAACTATCCTGATATAAGTCTCTTGGCCGATCCTTAGATTTTTAGGAATTTAATATCAATTAATAATATAATATTTGTTTTAAGAACTCTTTTATGTCAATTTTGACACTATTCAATAGTTGATTTTTGTGAAACTCATAACAGATTGATTACTTCAAAAAAAGTCAATTAAATCAATCCTAATATATCATATTATCCTATAAAATTAGTTTAATTTTTTAAAAGTTTCATATTATATTTCTTTGGGTATTTATAATATCAATTATTTTAATTTTTCACTATTATAGTAATTACTGCATCATCATTGTGTCATAAATAAAATAAATTATATAATGTCTAAAAATTATAAATAAAATATCATTATGTAGGAAATATTTGTATCTTTCAAATGAATATTTATAATCTAAAATCCAACTTATATAACCCTATGTAACAATTGTTTTTCTAAAAGATATATGCTTGTGTCATTTTTGTATTCATTTTAACTTAATTAAAATAAAGTGTCATTATCACTTACAAGTGGATCCATGGGGTCCCGAAATAGACCCAAAGATTCCCATGGTCGACCATGTATCAACCAATAGGGTTAATACACGTTTTAGGGTAATTTAGTATTATTATAATATTATTTTTTTAACCCTTATTTACCGGATTTACCCTTAACCATGGTAAATAAAATATTTACCGTAGTAATTATTCAAAATGTCTAAAAATAAAAGTTACCTATTTACACAATTTGAACATCCTGATTCAAAATATGGAATCCATTTTTCTAAATTCAAAACACAGAAGTGGCAGAAATTAATTTAAAATTAATTCCCGATGTCAAAACAAAAAGCGTGTTTTTAAGAGATAATAACTATCAAAAGATTGACACTTGTTTATGTTCGGTTTAGTTGTAAAATTTTGTCTAATGACCAACATTATATTAAATTGTAAAAATATATTCTAAATATACTTTAAAACCACTCAAATTCATAATTTATCACTATTAATTATTTAGATTAAAAAAGTTGTTTTTAATTAAAATTTAGTAATTTTCACTATTCATCAAAATATGAAAGTTATCCGAAAAGTACCAAAATTTCACCTTAGGCTAAATTCGATATTCCGAATCCAAAAATGACATCCATTTCAAAATATAAAATATATATTATTTCAAAATTTAGGTATTACTATTCATAACGGCCAGTTTGATTGGTTGTGGTGTGTGTTAAAACTCGAAGTTGCGTACAACACACGCTACTGTTTTATTCAAAGGAAAGCGTACCGTGGAAGCTTGGGAAGTTTCATTTTAAATTTTTTGATGTCTCCATTTAGTCAAAAAGTTTAAAATATTGTATTTAAAAAGGTTTCACTATCAAAAGTTGATAAAAGTGCAATACTGAAAATGAATCTGTTCTTGCATTATTACTAAGAAACTCATAATATGGATTCTAAAATTATAAAGTTTAAAATTTAGTTAATACTATTCATGACCTCTTTTAATGGCTTTTTTTTGTAAGTCATGGTGAAATTGAACTCGGTGTTGCGTGTAGTGCAAGTTATTGAATTATTTTGAAGAAATAACACACTATGAAATCTTGGGGTGTTACACATCTTCTTAGAAAAAGTTGTTCTATAGACCGTAATAAACTGAATATTGTTGAATATTGTGATCATCCAAAAAATGATTATGTTTTCATAAGTTTTGTTGGTTCGTTTTGCTATTACCTAAGGTTCATCTGAGACATCTTCCCTTTGGATGTACCACATTCTGAATTAACCATGAATTAAATAATGTTTTATTAGTTAGTGACATGTGAGAGTGACATGAAGTAGTCTATGAAGTGAAATAACATGACACCCATTTTCAATAATCCTGATCTAGGAATATATTATACCTTATTTTGTGATGCATCAGGCGCTGGTCATATGGTAGTGTTGATGTTGGAGTATTGGTTAATGGAATATGGTTATCGATAGTGGAGGAATCATGAATAAAATTACCATATCCATGATAATGAACTGGCTATTATATCTACACAAAAGAGTGTTGGAGGCATAAACTGTTGGGAGAGAATATTACTATGTTAATTGTTCATAAAATCCATTTGTTTATCTTCTATTATAATAATTTGAATCTTAAAAATCGAAAATGGGTTTAGTATATTCTATCGTTTAATTTAGAACTATTGATCACATTAGGAATGTGGAATAAAATTATAGATTCATTCAGCCAAAAGAACAGAAATAAAGTGGTTTATAAATCTAGTTTTATGTGAAGGATGATGGAAATGATTACAGAGATGTATCAAGAGGTTTAGTAGGGGTTGTACCTATATAAGTTTCTTCTTTTTATGTTTATATTACCCTTATGATTTGGATCAAAAAGGAGAAATATAGGGATCCAGAGTGCTTTTATTTGAGGTGATATCTTGAAACTGGGGAGACACCTTCTGGTTTAGCAGTCGGTGATGATGAAATATTTAATGTTTATGGTCATTTTTTCATTCATAAATATATCTAGGAAAAAATAATTCATGAGTATCATGAAAAAAGTGGGCAGTGAATCCTTGTATGACCAGTATGTATCATCATCTTTGTAGGCCATATTGATGTCCAAGGATGAAGAAAGATAATGTATGTTCCAAAACACTATACATTAACTATCAGTAGGTGAAGGTCCAGCCTTATTTTCTAGGTGGTTTTTTACATGCCTTTCCATTTAAAGAATAGATGTGGGATGATGTGATGATTGATTTATAGGGGCTCTAGGACACATTGGATGAATGATGTGATATATGTAGTTGTAGATCAGCTGATCAATGTGGGAAAGTTCTAACTAATTTGATAGACCTACACTATTGGTATGTTTGGAGAGTGGTATGTTGGAACAATTGTATTGTGTCATGCAGTTTGATAAACTATAGTTTTGGATTTTTAAATTCACATTACATTATGATTCATTTAGGGGTTATAGAATGATCATTGTACCCATGATTTTAGTCTGTTTTTATCACTTGTAGATGGATAGGAAATCAAGGCATACTATTTGAGAACTAGATGGCACGTTGAGGTGAAATTCCAATGATTATGGTTGATTTTTGATGAGGTATTTAGAGATTATTGTGTTCATTTATAAAAATATTTAGTAAGAAATTATTGATATTGAAATGTTTGTGGCTCTCTATAGGAGGCCATATATATCACCAGTGTATTGGTTAGAGGCATAGAAATTTTAGTTGATGGGGTGGAGACTTCTGCATGAATTTTCATAATAATGTCTGTTAATTCTAAATCATATTGATATAGATTAACATTGGAAGAATCAAATTTCTAATATACGAATCGATATCATAATTTAATATTGGGAGATCATATGTTTATTTGGATGTAATAAAATGTTTTTTTCACCATCATATTCAGAAACTATGTAAATTTTCCCCTAGCTAAATGACACCATTTGAAATTCTGGATATGATTTTATCAATATAATTTTATGCCACTTCCTAGTGGGGCCCATGTTGCGACTTCTCAATCCCACCTCCAATATGGCAGGTTCGGGTGATTAGAATTGTGTAGACATATCACTATCATGGGAGGAATTGAATATGTACCCATACACACACACACACACACACACACACACATCTCCAAGCTCGTAAAATAATGCAGTTTAAAAACTACTAAACAATTAATTCATACATATATCCCAAACAATTGAGTTTGACACAAATTTCAAGTTAAAATGGGCCAAATAAAATCCCACCAAAATATTTATATTTTCAAAAGTCTAACCATTAATAAAATGTACAAGGAATTTTTTTCTGTAATAAAATTAACCCCACAGGCTACCTAATCTCATAAAGCTCTATCTATTCCTAGTATGCCTTGGGCTATATCAAAAGGGCTCATTTTTATTAAAGACACAACATCTGGGGTAATGCGTACAGATGGGTAAGTATAAAAATTTTCAATATGACACATCACAACTAAAAAAATAGAAAATTGAAAGGTATTGTCAATTCTAATAAATATATTTCTACAACACATATAACAATGATATCCAGCTACACTAAATTCATGACATGGAGTCTACCATCAAGTGTCAAATACTACCTACCAACAATATGGATTTAGTTTGAATATTCCATGATGCAATCATCTAAGATAAGAAACTCTTGAGTTTATTAGAAATGATGACATCCACCTAAAAAGTAATATTCTTTAGGAACCGTCATGAGAGTGGTATACTGATCGATCTAAACAGAAAGAGATAAAGGCAATATAACAGATAAATATTACAACTGAGACCATGTAGGGATACCATCAAACCCATCTAGATTAACCCCACTATGTAGAGCATTATTGTCTAGTATGACTGGTTGTGACAATAATATGGACTATACATAAGGAAAAATGATGAATAAGGGATCCCACATCGAGCCACATTAGGGATTCCATGAACTCTATCTCAAAAAACATTTTGAAGGGATAACACTCTTATGAGTAGGAAATGATACCAACATACTATTAGGGAAGAAATAAAGGGAAAAAACCCTAATGATACATGTCTAATGTATGTTATACAAGATATTTAATCATTGTAGTGAGTGTTAAACGATGTGTAGTTGGGTCACATGTTATGTACCATTTCCCTTAGTAATGAATGTGTCATTCTAACTATGTCATGTTGAATATGGGTATACATTGTGTAGATAACGTTACATATCATGTCCTTCTATCTAGGGTACACTTCTGTACGCTGTTCATGTTCTAGTACATTGTTTCTACCCGTGTATGAGTACATGGGGTAGTCCATGTACTTGGTCTAGACCATGTTGTGTGGAGGATTACATGAAATTTTGGAAACCCATGTTATCCTACCTATGTCCTCGTACATCACATGTACATGAAGAGTTATCCATGAGATACCACACACCGTGTTGGTAGATCCACAAACCATTTGATAATTATCTAATACAAAAAATCCTAGACACTACTCACGGGTCCTCACATACAATATAATGAAAGATTATGCATTTTGTAAAATGGGATTTTCTAGAAACCCTAGTTCATACTTTGATCAGCACCTCCACTACTCTCACAACTGTTCAAACTATGCATTTCTAAGAAACACATGATCCAACCACATTCAGTCACACCATCACCTAAACAATTGATTTAATCATTTGATCTGGTAGTACAGTTGGTTAAATCGGCCATTCATCATTCCATCACTGAATGTGGAAGAATATGAATTCTAGGACCCATCGTCATCTGAATCGCTCCCTGTGTATTTTCACAACACTATCGTGTCGCACTGAACCCATATTGGAAATATCAAACCGTTTTGCCAATAATCAGGTGCACAATGATTGATTGATTGAGATACATAGAGTCATGGGCCAAGAAAATAACAACTGTGAAGAATGATAAATAGGGGGATAAAAATATAAATAAAACAAGAGGAATGTTTCACGACTAATGTTCATGTAGATCATGGTTCATTTTCATTAGAAAGATTATTGAAATCACCAAAAAAATTTCACAAGATCAAACTCCCAATAAATCCCGCTGAAATTAAACCCATCCCTTAATGATACTATTTATCCATGGATCTGAATATCTATTTATTTGTTTGCATTCATTGTTGAATTCAATAACAGGGAAGGAAATCCAAAATAATACATCCTATAAATAATTTGTATCAATAGCATATAAAGGTCAGTTGTGGCATTGCCTTCACATGCGAGATCCTTCAAGAATGGTGTTTGTTGATGGCCGATCTGTGATTCTGTCACCATATTCTATAGTGGTTTCTATGAATTTATCCCTAGTGATTATCTGGTGTTCACACGATTTTAAAACAAACAATATGATTTCTCAGTAACAATATTTTTAATGTAAATCATTGTTCCATAAAAATATTTTTTTTTATTATTTAATTACAATCACATCCTATTATACTTTCTCCATAAAACAACATTGTCGGATAACGTTACATTTCATCTGGGGAAAAAACCACATTATGAACTCAATGGTGGTCTCAAATTTCTAATTCGAGTCCGAGTTCATGTGTTTTTCGGATTTAAAAACAAAATAATTGTATTTAATTATTTTATTTATGGTTATGTCCTTGGTGACTCAATCTATAGCTGACTCGTGTTTCCCTATGTTATTTCATGTCTACGGTAAAGCTTTCATTGTAATCTAAATGGCGAACTCATATTTCTCGTATAGTAATGCTTTATGAGTTATTCCACATTAATAGGAATCTTTCATGTTAGTGCTATAAAAAATTTACATTATTCGAGAAATTATTCTAGGCATACTAGGCCACATAATCACATGTCATCTCAACGGATAGTCTCAAAATTAGTCCTTAAAATATATAAAATAATACATAGAAAAATCTAATACAATACATTTTCCACAACATGGGGCATTATGTCTCTGAAAAGTTAAAAAATGGCTACCATAAATATAAGGCCCCGGCCTTAAACATTACTTAATCATGAATTAAACTAATAATTCACATAGATGATCTTTTCAGGTTTACAATTTTAGAGAATTAGGTCATAACTATTACATCTCAAAAGATTACATAGTAGACACTTCTACTAAGTTTACATAAAATAAAAAAACACTTAAAAAACATGTCTAGTTCCATGTTTTAGACAAAATGTATTTCCATGATCCCATCCTTGACCCTATCCATCTTTAAGTCATGTGGAAAACATTTCAAAAACTTGGGATGAGCATAAAAATCCCATTAAAGGATACACAAAGAAGGAAAACTGTTAGTTTTTCAATACAACAAGTAATCCATGAGTACTTTACCAAAGTAAATACATTTCACATTTATGATGTAGTAAAAACACTTCACTGAATAAAAGACCATTACTTACCCTTTTGTAACCAAAAGATTACCATAAAACCCATATAAAGAACACATAACATATAAAGGTAACATGGGACATAAACATACTTAAATAGAATAACCATACGGTCGACTTCCACACATACTTAATGGAATATCCATATGGCCGACTTCCATACCCAATGCATTAGAGGTTATAACGTAACCACCCGTACTAGTATTAACGGCACCACCCGTCATATGGTTTATCACGTAACCACCCGTAAAATTTCCAAGTACCATAATTACACATAAAATATTGCAAATATAAACATTTCAATAACAACATTTCATTTGCAATCACAATAAGTAATTCCAAGATATTGAATTAATCAATACATTTTCAAAAACCATTTAAAAGAGATTTTTTAATCAAAGTGTCCCATACATCATTGAAGCTTTTAATGGAGCTAAAATTTTAAAAGATTATTTTCTATATAAATAAATACTGAAAACCATTTTGAAAACATGGACAATAATGATACATATTTAGAATAATAAATCTTTAAAACATTTAAAAAGATATTTTTGTTAATGAGTTTTTAAAAAATGAGAGACTCTTGAATACAAATAATTGAGGAATAAAACTTAATCCAATATTTATAATATCATGGGAATGAAGGGATTCATGATATAATATGTCAAAGTACAGTATACACACCATATAAGAGTGAATTAGTGCATAACAACAATGAAATCTCAATGAAAATGTAAATTTAGATGAAATCCATTATAAAGAGGGAATCCATAAATTAAGGATAAATCCATCACATAATTATGTGTGAGAATTATAAATACACCCAATATAAGTAGATATTAAGTCTGAAACAATTAGAGGTCATTCACACATAATCTTGGATAAACAAAACCAATGACATAGATATTTAACTCAATGAAATGAGATTGAGTTATGATTTCCCATATAAGTTCGTATGAATTTATCAATGAGATGATTATGTGTAGAAATATTATATCTACAAAATTATTTGTGGAAATTACAACATAGAGATTCCACCCATAATCTTGGCATAATAAAATCAGGAAGTAGAGGTTTTACCCAAAGAATTGAAAGTGGGTTAAGAAGTTCCCTTACAGAAATACGACAGCATAACGATGTTACTTTAAAATTCAGAAAATGAGTTGATGTGAGGGAAAATGGAATACCCTCACTTGGAAATAAAATTTAGGTAAATAAGGATATATAATAACATATCCCAACATAATAGTATGTGAATTAAAATACATAACAAAATAAGTCTTTTAAAAGGCGGAGGGTGAAAGGTCCCCTTACCGAGTTGGGTAACTTTCGAAATGTACACCCCATGGAAGAAGGGTCATACAATGATGATATAAATACCCATAAATGAAATTATATTTTAAAAATTGTAAAATAATGGGCAGTACATACACCACTAAAAGGAAATTGTGGCAAACATAGCATAAATGTCACAGAAATAAAAGTGAGATGAAAAATCCCATATGAAAACTCGATAGCCTAACGGCGCCACCTAAAACGTCCAAAACTGGATTTATAAGATCAAATAGGGTCTCTCATAATATGAACATAAATATAACAGTATTAGGAATATAAAATAACATCGCCAAACATAATAAACATGAGCTTAAAAGAAATGACATAAAAGAGTGTACATAAAAAGAAAGAGAGAGGTTGGATCCCTTACCTCGTGTCCGACTTGACTCGATCATTCTTTAATCTAATGAATAATAAAATTGAGTTAATTTATACTTTCTAAATAATATTTTACAAGTTTATTATTCCTTTTATTTCACTTATTACCATGTTATTCAAATTATGTAATCATTTAAGTTAATAACGGTCGTTTTGTCGATACTTTGTACTTGAGTCAAAAGTGAACTTCTTATATTTACTAGTTGTTAATGTAGTCAAATATAAATTATCTCAAGAATGTTATTCATGATGTAGATATCATATATACCACATATATATCCAGTATATACATTAATTTAAAATATTACATACTCATTTATAGGTAATAAATGAAATGCACCATTCATGGAGACGGTAAGCCGTACGTACACATGAACTCTACTTTAATTTCTATTTCATACTTTAATAGAATTAAAACATAATGATACATAATATTATTATAATTAAAGTATGTTATAATATATAATATCATTAAATATATCCTTTAAATGTACCACATATGGTATTAACGAATCAAATCACATTGAGGGGGCGGTAGTCTGCACTTCCTAAAATAATGATATCGCGTTTACCCATAATGGAAACCATAAAGGTATTCCATAAATGAAAAATACATAAGATTAAGGAAAAATAAAAAATATTACATATCATATATAAATATAGTGACATCTTAATGGCCACCTTTGAATGTGTTAAAAGAATATTGAACAATCATCGTTTTGTGAGGCAGAAATTCACCATCCACAGAAACAGTATGTTCTTTAACCATTAGATGTAGGTGTGTGTAAGTGTAGATCGAATCCTTCTTATAAAAACATCATAGTATATTGAAGATGCTGGTTTTGTTACAAAATAAAATAATAAAAATATTTTAGGAGGTTGGAGAAGCAAAATAAAACAAAATATCACAAGTGAAGACGTTACCTTAAAATCGAGTAACTCCCTTTGGTCTGAACCAAATGGGTTTCTTGAAGAGATTACATCCTAAGGTAAGGCTTCTAGGAAATGTAGAGGTATGTGGAGAGACAAAATGATCAGATATTGGACGAGCCAAAGGCTTTTGAGGTGTGGGTAAGGAGGTAGAGGTGGGGGCTTTTTATAAGAGGAGATGAGAGGCACTCTGGGAAAGGTATAAAATGTTACTTATATTTCCAAATGTGTTTCGGATTTTAAAGGACCCACATTGATTTATTTTGAGGATAAGGTGATAAGAGTTTGATATACACCCATACAATAGGTTTTTGACATGTGTATGTCTTAGATTTTACATTATATTTTCATTTTAATTAAATCGTTAAATAATGAGGTAATCACTGCATCATCATGATGTCATAAATGATTTAATTTATTAAATGTCTAAAAATTATAAAACAAATACCATGATGTATGAAATAATTTTATCGTTCCAATTACTATTTATTGTAAAAAATATGACTTGAATAACCCCATGTAAAAATTGTTTTAGTAAAACAATACATGTTTCTGTCATTCTTACTTTTACTTTAAATAAAAGGAATTAATGAAATAATCTTACCCAAGTGGCTCAATGGGGTCCCAAAAATCGACCCATGGGTTGTCCTGGATTGCCATGACTCTTCTAATATGGTTAGGACAAGTGTAGAGATATTTAAATTTTATTATAATATCATTTTTACCTTTAATCACACTAATTACCTTTAATCGCGATTAATAAAACTTAAAAGATACTTTTCATCAAAAATTATTTTCATCCTATTGAATCAAATTTTACTTAATAATGAAAATAATTTATATTAGAATTTTTAAATTCAAATCACCAAAGTGGTAAAGTTCCATTTAAACAAAAAAGCAGTTTTTGTAACCCCCACTTTGTGGTTTCACTATTCATAAAAAATTTAGGTTTTTCAGAGTAATACCAAAAATTCACCCTAAGCTATATTTGATATTCCGAATTCAAAAATGATGTATATTTTACCAAATTAATAACATATAAGTTTCATTAATTAATTTTATAATTAAATCCCGCTGTCAAATCAAATAGCGTGTTTTTAAGAAACAATACCTATCAAAAGATTGTCACTCGTTTATGTCCAATCTAAAAGTGATATTAATTCCATTGACCACCATTGGATTAAATGGTAAAAATATATTATAATTACACATTAAAAACAATTAAAAAGTTAATATAACTATATAAATAAATTAGATTAAAAAGAGGTTTTGAGTTAAAATACAACACTTTTCACTATTTATAAAATAATGAACATTATCAGAAAAATACCTGAAATTTATCCAAAGTAAATTTCAATGTCCCAATCATAAATAATAAGTTTATTTTGAGAAATATCTCTTATAAAATTGTCAAAATATAGATTTAAAAATGGTTCTCCATCAAAAGGCGGTAAAAAAATATTTTAAAAATATTAGAGTATTTATTCTTAAAATTGGATTAATTTAGTTTTTATTCCTCTAAGATTTATTGGATAAATGTAAATATATTTAACAAACATATGTATTCAATTTGTAGTTATTTATGTTCATTCCTTCCATTACAACGGCTAGGCGTTAACTATTATAATATTATTATATTATTAGTGTGAAACGTAAGATTTCAAAGAAACTCTTTGTTGCGTATTGGGTAAGCCATCAAGAATAGTGTTCCCTTTAAAGTAATATTAATATTTTCTTCAAAAATATGGATAAATATAAAAAGGTCAAATTCTTTATTTACCTGGGGTGTTACATCCTTCCCCCCTTTTGGGAATTGCGTCCTTACAATTTTAAAATTGGGCTTAGAAACATCATTGAAAGCCCCACATCGAAAAAGTAGTAAATTAAACTATCAGTTTAAAAGAAAGAAAAGAATGTACCAAGGTCACCCGAGTTAACCAATACTAGGATTCCATGTAGGAAAACATGGATATGGAAGAAAAAGAAAAGGGTCATGTTCTGATTGAGACTAATAGAAAACATGTTTAAAAGAAAGTTAACCATAAGAAAATCACAAACATGTGCTGGGTTAAACAATATTCAATTCCCCAGTAGGAAATGTTAACGGAAAACAATTTTTTTAAGTTACTTTTAATTGAGGAATTTATTATTGAGCTTAACTAATACATGATGGAATATACTTACTTGTTATGTAGACTTTCAACTTTTACAAGATTTCTTAAACGAACTTATATTTTCTCCAAAAGATGAGTATTTCGGATGACTTGTTTACATTAAGAGAGGTACAATCAACTTCTAGAGAATCACCTAATCCAAAAAAGAGAACTGTATACTTCCCATGTCTTTAGACCTTAACCAAAACTAAAACCAAAATGGTTAGTATGAGATAAGATAATACCCAAAAAGATAGTCATTTATAAAAAGGAAATCTATTCTTAATATCCAAAATTTGTCCAACAAGACCCAAAGTTCAACGAAGAACAAAAGTATACCAAACTTTGATTGAAACCCAAATATTTGAAGTATTTAGTCACATTGTCTTGCAAGTTAAATCGTAACATTTATCTCCAAACAACATCAGTTTCTCTTCAAGACTCGTATTGAAAAGTAATTAACCTAATCCCATATCCTCCATGATAGGTTAATGATTTATATAGATAACCCAAAATCAAATTACTCTTAATTCATAAAAGCATCTAACTAAAAAGAATTAGTCAAACTAACAAGGGACTTCATGTAGTCCAGTGGTAGGTGATAAATACCAGTCGCACATTGGTGGTGGGTTCGATTCCTACAGTTTTGTCTGACGCAACAGGTTGTCACACGGTCTGCGTGTTGTCCTTTTTCCAAACAATATAATTCTAAAATCATTCCCCAAAAAGAGATTAAATCATCAAAATAACCATAACATAATTTAACTTCAATCTTATCTCATTCCTTTCACTTTCCATCATAACATATAGTAACCCATAATTACCTCGAACGTAAGGATAATATAAACCCAAATGGTTCTTTATAACTATGTCCAAAAAAAAATTAACTATTCCTTGAATTAAATTTTCATATATCAAACATCAGGGTTACATATACTATAAAAAATTCTTATAATGTAACCCCATCATCAAAAGAGACTTAATAATCTGAAGAATTTCACCATAACTCTTGAAGCCCTTATATATTGACTTCTTACTCATTCTACATTCTTCATGATCCATTAACCATTCCATTCCAACTTATTATGAAATAATTCTTTCCTACAAAAAAAACACGAATCATATCCTATGATTCCAAAATAGGAAAACAAAAGTTAAGAAACAATCCATACCTTTGATTGGTCATTGTCAATTTCTTCATCCTCAATCGGAATGGAATTAGGTATTGATAAACGAATATTTTTATGATCTTGGTGATACCGTTCCTTAATCTTCTTCATAGGAAATGTGTTTGCATAATGACCATGCACACCACATTTAAAACATTCAATTGATCCCTCAGAATGAACTTCTTTCCCTTTCCTCAAGTTAACAGGATGCTTTCTTTTTTCCATGGCAGGTTCTTGCTTTATGACCATCATTTCCACATCTATAACATATTTCTGTCCCTTTGAAACATCTTCCTAGGTGTTTCATTCCACATCTTTGACACATTGGTTTTTTAACACACTTACCTTTATGATTATTTCCTGTAATTCCGTATGGATTTGTTTCTTGCATATATGATACCTTATAGAAATCACCAAGGTTTAGGTGGTCAATCATGAATCTAGATAGTTGGTTGAGTATAAACACAAGAGTTCATATTGCAGCTCCCATATCATTCAGTTGCTCGCTCAGAAAACAATAACAGTTTCCTTCACATCCACTGTTACTTTGGTGCCTGCTAGATCCATCCATTTACTAAATCCAAAAAGGTCAGTGTGAGTATATCAACAAAACCATCATGTACTGATGAGGAAGATAAACCCTAAGATGTACTTACTCATTCAGTTTATCTAAAACTAGGACTCTTTCTGAAATCCTCACCATTATGGTAATGTCGCTTATGTTTAGATAATATTGTAACCTCTAAATTTATCTAAACCAACCTCTGATACCAACTATAAGGCCCCGAACATAAACATTACTTAATCATGAATTAAATGAATAATTCACATAGAGGATCTTTTCAGGTTTAGAGTTTTAAAGAATTAGGTCATAACTATTAAATCTCAAAAGATTACACAGTAGACACTTCTACTATGTTTCCATAAAATAAAAAAACACTTAAAAAGAATAATTTCTAGTTCCATGTTATAGATAGAATGTCTTTTCTTGATCTCATCCTCGACCTTATTCATCTTTAAGTCCTGTGGAAAACATTACAAAAACATGGGATAAGCATAAAAAGCCCAGTAAAGGATACACAAAGAAGGAAAAATATTAGAGTTTCAAAACAACAAATAAACCATGAGTACTTTACCAAATTAAATTCTTTTCACCTTTATGAAGTAATAAAAACTCTTCACTGAATAAAAGACCATTACTTAGACTTTTGTAAAAAAATATTACCATAAAACCCATATAATGAACACAAAACATATAAAGATAACTTGGAACATAAAAATAATTAAATAGAATAACCATACAGTTGGCATCCATACATACTTAATGGAATAGCCATACGGTCGACTTCCATACCCAATGCACTGGATGTTATAACGTAACCACCCGTCCTGGTATTCATGGCACCACCCATCATATGGTTTATCACGTAACCACCCGTAAAATGTTCATGTACCATAATTAAACATTAAATATTTCAAATATAAACATTTGAATAACAACATTTCATTTTCAATCACAATAAGTAATTCCAAGAAATTGAATTAATCAATCCATTTTGAAAAACCATTTAAAAGAGATTTTTAATCAATGTGTCCCATACGAAATTGATGCTTTTAATGGAACTATAATTTTAAAAACTTAATGTCCATATAAATAAATATTGAAAACCATTTTGAAAACATTGACATTAAAGATAATTATTTAGAATAATAAATCATTAAAACATTTAAAATGATTTTTTGTTAAAGAGTATTTAACAAAATGAGAGACTCTTGAATACAAATAATTGTGGAATAACATTTAATCTGAGCTCTATAATATCATGAGAATAAATGGATTCATGATATTATATGTCAAAGGACAGTATACGCACCATATAAGAGTGAATTGGGGAATAACAACAATGAAGTCTCAATGAAAATGCAAATTGAGATGAAATCCATTATAAAGATGTATCCTTAAATTAAGGATTAATCTATCACATAATTATGTGTGAGAAATATAAATATACCCAATATAAGTGGATATTATGTATGAAACAATCAGAAGTCATTCACACATAATCTTGGAAAAACAAAACCAATGACATAGATATTTAACTCAATGAAATGAGATTGAGTTATGATTTCCCATACAAGTTTTTAAGAATTTATCAATGAGATGATTACGTGTAGGAATAGTATATCTACAAAAATATTTGGGGAAATTACAACATAGATATTCCACCCATAATCTTGGCATAATAAATTCAATAAGTAGAGGTTTAACCCAATGAATTGAAAGTGGGTTAAGAAGTTCCCATATAGAAATACGACAGCCTAACGACGTCACATTAAAATTCATAAAATGAGATGATGAGAGAGAAAATGGTATCTCATCACTTACACAAAAAATTTACATAAATAAGGATATAAAAGAACATATACCAATATAATAGTATGTGAATTAAAATACATAACAAAAGAAGTCTTTTAAAAAGAGGAGGGTGAAAGGTCCCATTACCGAGTTGGGTAACTTTCAAAACGTACACCCCATGGAAAAAGGGTCATAAAATGATGATGTAAATACCCAAGTTAAATCTATATGTTATGTGTTCTTTATACAGGTTTTATGGTAATATTTTGGTTACAAAAGGGTATGTAATGGTGTTTTAGTCAGTGAAGAGTTTTAACTACCTCATAAAGGTGAGAATTATTAATTTGGTAATGTATTCATGGTTTACTTGTTGTTTTGAAAAAATAACAGTTTTCCTTCTTTGTGTATCCTTTACTGGGCTTTTTATGCTCATCCAATGTTTTTGAAATATTTTCCATAGGACTTAAAGATGAATAGGGTCAAGGATGGGATCAAGGAAAGACATTCTATCTAAAACATGGAACTAGACATGTTTCTTTTTAAGTGTTTTTTATTATTTTATGGAAACTTATTAGAAGTGTCTACTATGTAATATTTTGAGATGTAATAGTTATGACCTAATTCTCTAAAACTCTAAACCTATAAGGCCTCTGCCATAAAAATTACTTAATCATGAATTAAACGAATAATTCACATAGATGATCTCTTCAGGTTTAGTGTTTTAGAGAATTAGGTCATAACTATTACATCTCAAAAGATTATATAGTAGACACTTCTAATAAGTTTCCATAAAATACTAAAACACTTAAAAATAAACATGTCTAGTTCCATGTTTTAGATAGAATGTCTTTCCTTGATCCCATCCTTGACCTTATTCATCATTAATTTATGTGGAAAACATTTCAAAAACATGGGATGAGCATAAAAATCCCCTTAAAGGATACACAAAGAAGGAAAACTGTTAGTTTTTCAATACAACATGTAAACCATGAGTACTTTACCAATGTAAATACTTTTCACCTTTATGAAGTAGTAAAAACTCTTCACTGAATAAAAGACCATTAATTACCCTTTTGTAACCAAATGATTACCATAAAAACCATATAAAGAACACATAACATTTAAAGTTAGCTTGGGACATAAACATACATAAATGAAATAACCATACGGTCGACTTCCAAACATACTTAATGGAATAGCCATAAGACTGACTTCCATACCCAATGCATTGGAGGTTATAACATAACCACCTGTCCTATTATTCACGGCACCACCCATCATATGGTTTATCACGTAACCACCCATAAAATGTCCATGTACCATAATTACACATAAAATATTTCCAATATAAATATTTCAATAACAACATTTCATTTTCAATCACAATAAGTAATTCCAAGATATTGAATTAATTAATCCATTTTCAAAAACCATTTAAAAGAGATTTTTGAATCAAAGTGTCCCATATGACATTGAAGCTTTTAATGGATCTATAATTTTAAAAAACTAATGTCCACATAAATAAATACTGAAAACCATTTTTAAAACAAGGACATTAAAGATAACGATTTAGAATAATAACTCTTTAAAACATTTAAAACTAAATTTTTGTGAAATAGTTTTTAACAAAATGAGAGACTCTTGAATACAAATTATTGCGGAATAACATTTAATCCGAGATTTATAATATCATGAGAATAAATGGATTCATGATATAATAAGTCAAAGGTCAGTATACACACCATATAAGAGTGAATTAGTGTATAACAACAATGAAGTCTCAATGAAAATATAAATTGAGATGAAATCCATTATAATGATGTTATCGTTAAATTAAGGATAAATATATCACATAATTATGTGTGATAAATATAAATACACCCAATATATGTGGATATTATGTGTGAAACAATCAGAGGTCATTCACACATAATCATGGAAAAACAAAACCAATAACATAGATATTCAACTCATCGAAATGATATTGAGTTATGATTTCCCATACAAGTTTGTAAGAATTTATCAATGAGATTATTATGAGTAGAAATAGTATATCTACACAATGATTTGTGGAAATTACAACATAGAGATTCCATTCATATTCTTGGAATAATAAAATCAAGAAGTAGAGGTTTAACCCAAAGAATTGAAAGTGGGTTAAGAAGTTCCCTTACAGAAATACGATAGCCTAACGACGTCACTTTAAAATTCAGAAAATGATTTGATGAGAGAGAAAATGGAATCTCATCACTTGGAAATAAAATTTACATAAATAAAGATATAGAAGAAAATATCCCAACATAATAGTATGTTAATTAAAATACATAACGAAATAAGTCTTTTAAAAAGAGGAGGGTGAAAGGTCCCCTTATCGAGTTGGGTAACATTCGAAACGTACACCCCATGGAAGAATGGTCATAAAATGATGATGCAAATACCCATAAATGAAATTATACTATAAAATGTGGGTAATAATGGTCAGTACATACACCACTCAAAGGAATTAGAGGAAATCATAGCATAAATGTCATAGAAATAAAAGTGAGATGAAAAATCCCTTACGAAAACTCGGAAGCCTAACAACGCCACTTAAAACTTCCAAAAATGGATTTATGAGATCAAATAGGGTCTATAGTAATATGAACATAAAAATTTCAGTATTAGTAATATAAAATAACATCCCCAAACATAAGAAATTTGAGCTTAAAAGAAATACATAAAAGAGAGTAGATAAAAAGAAAGAGAGAGGTTGGATCCCGTACCTCGTGTCCGACTTGACTCGATCGTTATTTAATCTCCTGAATAATAAACTTGAGTGAATTTATAATTTCATAGTAAATTTTTACAAGTTCATTATTCCTTTTATATCACTTATTACCATTTTTTTCACATTATTTAATCATTTAAGTTAATAACGGTCATTTTGTCGATACTTGGTACTTTAGTCAAAAGTGAACTTCTTATATTTACTAGTTGTTCATGTTGTAAAATATCAATTATCTCAAGAATGATATTAATGATGTATATATCATATATACAATATATTTATCCAGTATATACATTCATTTATAATATTACATACTCATTTAGAGGTAAGAAATGAAATGCACTGTTCATGGAGACGGTAAGTCGTACGTACGCATGAATGCTACTTTCATTTCTATTTCATACATTAATGGAATTAAAACATAATGATACATAATAGTATTATAATTCCAGTATGTTATAATATATAATATCATTAAATATATTCTTTATGCGTACCACATATGGTATTAACGAATCAAATCACTTTGAGGGGGCGGTAGTCTGCACTTTCTAAAATGAAGATATCACGTTTACCCATAATGGAAACCATAAAGGCATTCCATAAATGAAAAATACAGAAGCTTATAGAAAACATAAACATATTATATATCACATATAAATATTGTGACTTCTTAATTTCCACCTTTGAATGTGTTAAAAGAATACTGAACAATCATCGTTTCGTGAGGAAGAAATTCACTATCCACAGAAACAATATGTTCATTAACCATTAGATGTAGGTTTGTGTAAGTGTAACAAGATTCCTTCTTATAAAAACATCCTAGTATATAGAAGATAATGTTATTGTTACAAAAGAAAATAATAAAAAGAGTTTAGGGGGTTGGAGAAGCAAAATAAAACAAAATAGCACAAGTGAAGATGTTACCTTAAAATAGGGTAACTCCCTTTGGTTTGAACCAAAAGGGTTTTTTGAAGAGCTTCCTGCCTAAGTTAATGATTTTAAGACGAGGAGAGGGATGTGGAGAGACAAAATTATAAGAGCTTTTCTGATCCAAAGGCTTGAGAGGTTTGGGTAATGAGGTAGAGGTGGGGGCCTTTTATAAGAGGAGAGGAGGGCCATTCATGGAAAGGTATAAAATGTTACTTTATTTTCAAATGTCATTCTAATTTCAAAGGACACACATTGATTTATTTAGAGGATAAGGTGATAAGAGTTATAAATACACCCGTAAAATAGGTGTTTGAAATGTTTAGGCCTTATAATTTACATTATCTGTTCATTTTATTTAAATCGTTAAATAATGAGGTAATCGCTGCATCATCATGATGTCATAAATAATTTAATTTATTTAATGTCTAAAAATTATAAAACAAATACCATGATGTATGAAATAATTTTATCGTTCCAATTACTATTTATAGTAAAAAATATGACTTGAATAACCCCAAGTAAAAATTGTTTTAGTAAAACAATACATGGTTGTGTCATTCTTACTTTTACTTTAAATAAAAGGAATTAATGTTATAATCTTACCCATGTGGCTCAATGGGGTCCCAAAAATCGACCCATGGGTTTTCCTGGACGGCCATGACTCATCTAATATGGTTAGTACAAGTTTACATATATGTCAATTTTATTATAATATCATTTTTACCTTAAATCACACTAATTACCTTTAATCACGATTAATAAAACATAAAAGTTACTTTTCATCAAAAATTATTTTCATCCCATTGAACCAAATTATACATAATAATGAAAATCATTTATATTGGATTTTTTAAATTAAAATCACAGAAGTGTTAATGTTCAAATTAAACAAAAAATCAGTTTTTGTAACTACTACTTTGTGGTTTCACTATTCATAAAAAATTAAGGTTTTTCAGAAAAATACCAAAAATTCACCCTAAGATATATTTGATATTCCGAATTAAAAAATGATTTCTATTTTACCAAATTCATAACATAGAAGTTTCATTAATTAATTTTATAATTAAATCCCTCTGTCAAATCAAATAGTGTGTTTTTAAGAAACAATATCTATCAAAAGATTGACACTCGTTTATGTCCAATATCAAAGTGATATTAGTTCCAATGACCACAATTTCATTAAATGGTAAAAATATATTCTAATTTCACTTTAAAACCAATTAAAAATATAATCAAACTATATAAATAAATTATATTAAAAAGGGGTTTCTTATTAAAATACATCACTTTTCACTATTCATAAAAATATGAACATTATCAGAAAAATACCATAAATATATCCAAAGTAAATTTCAATGTCCCAATAATAAATAATATGTTTATTTTGAGAAATATATCTTATAAAAATTTCATAAGACAGATTTAAAAATGGTTCTCCATCAAAAGGCAGTAAAACAATATTTTAAAAATATTAGAGTATTTATTCTTAAAATTGAATTCATTTGGATTTTAAGCCTCTAACATTTATTGGATAAATGTAAAAGTATTTATCAAAC
Organism: Viscum album; assembly: GCA_963277665.1. Lineage (NCBI taxonomy): Eukaryota > Viridiplantae > Streptophyta > Magnoliopsida > Santalales > Viscaceae > Viscum > Viscum album. Next base: position 1,915,497,820 of record OY728140.1, on the reverse strand, counting down.
ATATGTAATCATTTTGTAGTTATTTCTGTTCATTCCTTCCATTACAAAGGTTATCAGTTAAATATTATAATATTATTATATTATTAGTGTGCAACGTAAGATTTCAAAGAAACTCATTGTTGAGTATTGGGTAAGCCATCAAGCATAGAGTTCCCATTAAAGTAATATTAATATTTTTTTCACAAATATGGATAAATATAAAAATTGCATATTCTATATTTACCTAGGGTGTTACAATAGATATGTGGGAACTGAGCATGAATCTATGCCTCCCACCCCCTATGCTACCATGTAGATTCTCATGCTACCACCGGACAAGTAGTAATGGAATTTATCTCCCCCAAAGGATACTCTCCAACCAATCCTTGATCTATAATGGGTAATAAGTAAATTCTTCTCCATTATCGATGTTTAGATTTCCCCAGTTGATGACATGTGATGGATCATTCACGTACATCCTCAGTAGCAAGACATTGAATACATAATGTGCCTCGTCCAATTGTGGGGGCAGATCTAAGTGGTATGCCACATCACCAAAAATACACAATATCTAAAATGGTCCGATAATCCGTGAAGATAACATTGGACCATTGAAAAATATTAATAATTCCCTTTCATGGTGACACCATTATGAATATATGGCCTCCTTCCTCGAACACATGAAGACTCTAACACCTATCAACATTAGAATTTTGATGGTTCCATGGAGTTTTCATCAACTCCTAGATGATCAACACATTCATTGTAGAATCTCACACCATCTTGGGGACCATGTGTGATGACTTTCCTGGGTCAGTCCATCAATGTGGGGACCTGTAAGGTCACCCGTACAAAGCCTCGAATGGTGCCATACCAATGGTGGAATGGAGTCTTTTTCTTTATAAAAACCCCACCAGTTGTATTTGATCATCCCAACTATCACTGAAATAAAACTTTAAATCCCATAGCTTATCCTCCTATAAAAGAATGGTGTATTCTATTCGGTCATCCATATGTGGGTGAAATGCAATGTAAGAACCCAAGTATTATTATGAGGTAAAAATCCTTTAATTTTTATTTTAAATTGTTTTTATGGACTTAATTATGTACCCCTTATGATTATGGTCATTTTAGAGGTGTCTGGGGCTTATTCAGAGGCCAGAACCATGATTTAGGCATAACATGGAATGGCGGATGGTTCGTGCATGACTTATGAATGGATATAAAACATTGTGAGTAATGATATTAGCTTACAAAAAAGTTTTCGGAAAATATGCATTAATGGCAGGACGTCCATGAATATATAAGAAAAATATGCAGCTTCTTATGAGGGCCTTTTCACATGGTTATCTCATGGTAAGTTTAGTTGTGTGTGTGTAACCGTGTGATGTTTTCAATTGGAGGCAGTGAGTTGTGCATAGATTTCGCACTATTGGGGAATTCATGTGTGTAAACCATGTGAGGATGATGATATGATTTTTTATAAAATATTTATTAGAAACCTAATATCCTTTATAATGCCGTTTTGGGATTCTTCAGCAACACACAGAAAACCCCCCTCTTATGGAGCTCTCATTTGGCCATTAACCTAGGAATTGATCACATCTCTCCATCTGATCACAATTTCAATCATGGGTTGACTCATCGAATCTATTTCGGTATGTAATACAATCCTTTTTATCCATATTTGATTATTCTAGAAATTGGTTGAGCTATTTGAATTTAGGATCATATTCGATAATATTCTATTCTCCTTCTCTTCTTCAGATATCTCCTAAACCAGAATGAATAAGAACATCATGCTAGAGGATCTCTCTACTACTGATCCACATTATATCGTCTATACATTTGTTCATCATTTCATGTGATTTTCAGGCGTTCTTATGATATGCCTCATATCAGACATTCTATCCCTACACCATTTTGGAGAGAGATGTTTGTCATAGGCTTATTCAGACATAATGATAAAGCAAGTAGGTTTCATTTAGGTGTGTTGGCAACAATTTCCCATTTCTAGATCTCCAAAATTGTGTTTCGTAAAATAATATTCATGTATATAACTATTTAAGACACAAAATGGGTGTGTGTTAGTTCTTTCCTAGTTAGAGGACTCCCATAAATGCCTTAATGGTTTGAATAGATTTTTAAGAGATATACCGAATTCTAGCCTTGTTATATCTAGTGATTTTATACATATTGTGATCATTTTTAGTAAATAAAATGTATAATTTGGGTCGGTATACCATTATGAAAAAATTAATGTTTTTTGAATGGTTAAATGGGTGCATAGGATCATATGAATGGTGAATGATAAATATATTGCATCAGTGGGTATACTCATGGAATATTATTGGTTTTGTTAATGGGTATATTCACATGGAATGAATTATTTAAATTTAGTGATATTGATAATTGTTTTGGTATAATTCATTGACTACAATCCATGGATCTGGAATAATGTAGTCGAAACCTTGGGATGACTCTTCCCCTTGGGTCTTGATTCTAGGGGATGGCTCCGGAATTACTAATTCATAGATCTGACTTTCTAGGGCTCACATAGGACATTTTGGTACATATGATCCTAGGACTACAACTATTTTCTAGAACGAGTATCCCCCCTAATTCCCATGATAATCGATGTGGATTTCATGGACTAGTTCCTTGGATACAACCCTCCATGTTCTAGATTATTTACATGGATTCTCTAGTAAATTACACCCGGGATTCATCCCTTGTGGTCTACTCTTCACTATATGGCATTGTCGTGGAATTCTACATCACTATATACAACGAGGTGATAGATTACATGATAATTATAGATGAGCTGTGTGGACATGTGACTTTTTTACTATTACTTATGAATTCATTGTTGGGGGTTGAATATACATGTATTCTTGAGGGATGTACCATTATACTAATTATAGTACACTTCTTCCATGGGCATATGAACTTAATTTACTGGTTTCTTTGCACCTTCTACCACTATGGATATTGTTGTTAGAACTGTATAGACCTGGGATGTTTTCTAATGTGGTGTTTATCTAATCCACTATTTGGGACCCCATGGGGACCCCAAAAAATTATATTTTATCATGTGATTATAGAGGAAATTTCTCTGGTACATGTTGTTGATAGTTTCTTTGGAGTAGGGGTGCATAGTGGAAAGCTGAGGGTTCCGATGCTTCCGAGATATAGTTTTGGATTTTTTTTCATTTCAATACATATGTATTATATTGTATTTCCATGTAAAATTTTGGATACATTCTATATACATGTAACATATACATAATCTTTAATATGAGACATTCCTATTTATTGATATGTAGTCATGTATTTTCTTGCTTCCAATTGTCTGCTTATTTATTATCATCCACTTTTATATATATTTGACTTCAACATAGATATGAAGGTAATGAGGGAATAGTCTCCCTAGACACTCACCTAGGCCCTCAAATCAATTCAGAAGCCTCTATAATTTGAGGAAATGCATTTGAGGCCATGTAACCAACAAGACTCGAGGTACTATTGAGTGCCATTTGGGACTGAGAATTTACAATGTGTTTTTAGAGGTGATTATTTTCTGGGATTCCTTAATTTTTTTGGAATTGTTAAATAAGGATTAGAAGGAAATAAAATTTGGTAATAAACTATCAATGGGAGTAGCTAAATCATGTATAGTGAAAATATAAATGACCTAGAATAGAATTTCTTTTGGATTTGATGGTTACAATTGATCAATTTCACCATTGGTTGACGAACATTGTCATGAACCAGGTTTGGTTTCCATAAAAACAAAACAAATCCTAGACTACGGAATGCCTTGAAGGGAATTTTTAATCCCCATGGGCTTGAACATGTTATCAGGTATCATAAATGATTTTCAACAATGATTTAGCCGAGGTTATAAACATAAAACATGAAACAAACACAATATAACAAAATCTGGATTTCTCAATCAAAAAAATCTTTTAAAAAATTTCAGAATTTAAATAAACAATTTTAAAAAAAATCAAATACCATTACAATGATATAAAATCAAAAAATTATTGGCCAAGAATCTCTTCATTGATATAGGCACCACCCTCAAGCCATCACGACAACACATCATCATGAAGGATATCTAAGAACCAGAACCATTGGCACACACGTTGTACCCAAACCAGAAACCACAAAATAACCAATTCTACTTAGACCAAAAGGTGTATGTTGGGTGTGAGACAAAGTGAAATAGGATACCACCACTAATATATTCTCAGTTATATACATTAAAATATAAAAATATTACAATTTTTCAAAAACATGAAATGATTTTATGAATTTCAAATAGTTGAAACGTTAAAAAACTAGTTTTCAAGTGTGATACTTTAAAGAATCAACACGATAAAAAAATCAAAGGCTAATTTATCGTTCCTTCAAAACATACCATATGAAAAAAATAATCATAAATTATAAAATGATAACATGTAATGAGAAATAACCACTAGGCACTGGTGCATTGTGGATCCCTGGTACATCATATCCTAGTGAATGTAATCATCACAATATATGTTCACGTGCACACAATCCACTAGTATGGATCATAAAAAAACCTACTGGTCCCCTAACATCATCATCATTATAGTTTTGTTAGTGTTCTCACCAAAAAACATGTTATATGAAACTGATGGAAAACCCCACGGGATTACTAGCCTACTAGTACACGTCCACCCACATAGATACCTAGATTTCCCTCTTGTGAGAAAACAAGTTCAAGAAGCATTGAAATATAATGTTCACATTCACATACAACTTCAACATCACAAATTATCCAAAAATCCCACATGTATATCACACAATTCAAATAATTCACTTTTTTATTCAAATTCATTTTGACATCATACTCAGACCAAAATAGCCTATATCACTTTTCACATCTGCTTTACAGTTAAAAAAAGTCCATTAGAAAATTTTATAAAACCATTAGATGATAGTAAAATTCACAAAACATATCACATAATACATATTTTATAAACAAAATTCATTTTCACCTCACAAACACACAAAACATCCCACTAACATGTTTTAAACCTTTTTTCCATTTGATAAAACATTTCAGCAATTTATAAAACATTCTTAAAATGATTAACCTCACAAATCAGTAGTTTACCTTTAAACCGCATATAAAGTGAGCACACTCACAAAAAAATTACATATAATCCTTTTCCCATATTGGGTTACCCTAAAAATAATTTACAATTTTAATAAAACAATCTCATTGGTTATAACAACATTTTCACAAAAAAACCTTTTTAAAACCCACAATCAAGTTCAATGTCACCCCAAAGAATTACAAAACAAGCATTTTCATCCCCATTCAACAACTAATAAATCAATTTCACATTTTATAAAACTATCGCACCAGATATCACATGATTTACCTTTGAACAATACAAAACATCAATCATCAATGAAACATTTTTTCAAAACGCTTAACTGATGCAACCAAAAATGGATTTTTCACCACAAAAAATGGACTATGAACATTCTAAATTAAAAATAAAGCATTCTAACTCATCAATAATTTCTCAAACATGGAATCATGTACCAAAAGTGTTGAAACCCATAAATCATGGTGCAAACAATCAACCACACCTTCTCCTCACCACAAGGAAGTGAAAAGTAATAAAAAATTGTAATATTTGACCCAAAAGACAAGAAGTTAAACCCTAGGTTTGAACTGGATGAAATCAAAAAGATAAAGACATACATGCATGATATTGAAGTTTCCCCTTCAAATCACCCTTCAAAAATAATTTCCAATGGAGGGTGAGTGACATTTGAGGCTTTCTATTGAGTTATGGAACTAAATGGGGAAGAATTGTCAGTATTGGGGTTTATTTCCAAAGGGAGAAATGGGAATAAAAAAATATTTTAATGGGTTAGAATGGGTTGCATGGTTTGGATACAAGGTTTAACAAACTCTGCAGCCAAACTGTGTGACTTATTCTGGACTCCCAAAACCTTATCATTATACTCAACTTTTAGTGGGGGTTAAAGTGGGAGACTGAATGGGATTGTTATGCAAGGATAGGGGAGAAAAATGTTCCAAAAATAAACCATCCATTTCACCAAGAAACTCATGCACCTCATCGATAAATACCTCCTAAAAAATATACCCCACAAGCAGTGTTACTAGAAGTGTAAAAAATCCAAATCCAAAACACCACATCCTCAAACAATCCATTTGAAAAAAGTGGTGGCCAGTTTCCATAAAAAAACCCCAATACTATGGTCATAGCTCGAGAAAAATTGAGACACCAAATACTCAAACCTAAAACACCCCAAAGACAATAAAAATATATGACCCAAAAGAGGATTTGAATCAATGAATGGAATTAATAGTCCGTTTGTGAAATATTTGATTTATCAAGATACAATTAATGCATTTATCGATTCATTTTTAGTTTCAAACTAACTATATGTGGGTATTCCATATCATGCATCATATAGTCTCTTGTTAGATAATCACATGCCATTCAATTTCCAGTGGCATTTGGGATAAATTTGTTATTGAATGATGTTTTTATAATTTATCTGATGGTTGTTCCTACTGTTATGATAGTTTTGGTGAAGAATATATAAAGGGTGACATCATCTTTCAATTATTATAGAGTATGAACCCTTATCAGTTGGTAACTGACGCAACAAGAGAATGTAAATTCTAGACAAACATGATACATATATAGTTTTAATGGAAACTGTGTTTTGGATCATGAGGGGTTATTGGCACACAAGGATATGAAATAGGTAACCCTAGGTGGAATTTTGTGGTTAACTATATTTGAAATAAAATTTTTAATTTGTAATAATGGATAGAGAGTTGACCTAGGATGCTTTTTTGAGTGAAAAAAAAGGCATAGTTCCAAGTTTCTTGAGGACTGTTCTTTATAATGTCATCTATTTAGGAGAATGATGTGGGTTGACAATGTTTGTAATAGGGTTTTGACTTTTCATATGATTTTGAGTTGTGTGTTTTGATGTTTATCTTTTCTATAGAATGTGTGTGTCATTATAGATATATGCCACCACCATAAAATATTGTGTTATTCCATGAGTGAGGTGATATGATCTACTAGTTGATCCTCTTTTCATGCAATTTATGGTACTAAGGGTTGTTTATAATATAAGTGTTGAGGAACAATTATCAAAATTCTTCTTTCAATATATATATATATTCTATGGAGAACTTCGAACTATTGTGAATATGGATGAGATGATGCATGTGTTCCAGTAGTAGCACCCTGCCATATTTTTGAGGGATAGTGGCCCACAAGATATATGTGTTGGATTGATACAATGTTAGAAAATTTATTCATTCTGAGAAGCCTCCTTAGTGGAGGGTCAGGACGACTAATTATATACTATAAGGAGTTAAAATGCAATGGTGCGACTAAATTAACAAGGCTGATGGGATGCAATATATGGGTTTGACTAATTTCTAGACCCACTATTATGACTACATTTACCCCACAACTCTGTGAAAAAATTGGGTTAGTGTGTTCATGCATATAGAGGAGGGCATGATTACAGTTAGTTAATATTTGGAACACTTTTTAGAGTTACATCATTTTGAATTGTTATATCATTATGATGAGCTATCAATGGAATCATTCTTCGAGGTATGACTCATACATTCTATCAGATATTTGGTCAACTTGTCCAGGTTGACTTCTATAATTGATATTGGAAATAATGCACTGATCATATCATATATCCTTAGGGATGTTAGGGGTACAAAATAGGGCAGTTATGACTCTCTACCCAGTGGATTTACATATTTATTTAAGAATCATCATTTTGAGGCTTCCAACATAGGTATATATAGTCTGGATGTGGGAGTATGATGATTGGTGTAATTTTTTATGTGTGTTAGGATAGAAAGAATAATCAATCAATGTGACAAACACCCATTCAAGATTCAAACTTGTGATCAGATGGGGAACATACTAAAGTTTTGTTGGACCATTCCTCCAGCTGTGAGATGTAGTGGGTCAGCTTCGACATAAGGTTCAGGAGTAGGTTCATCAGTTCCATATTAGGTTGGGAGCTAGAGTAGGGATTTCCAGGCAGGACAAGGTTGTGGTGGTCATGGCAGTGGTAACCCTGAACCGGGTACTCAAATATAAAAGGGTGGATTAGCTCAGGATATCCAGGGAGTGTCACAAGGTCATGATATTGGCCATACATCTATAGTGCAACAGATCCAATTGGATAAGTATCTCAGACCATATACAGTGAAAGGAATGTTCTTAGTAGTTTCTAATATTACATGTACTCTTTTTGATATAGTCGTGTCACATTATTTAATATCTATGATGAAGGATACAATGTTTGGGATTTTTTTGAGGGTGTTTTGAAGCTGGACACACCATTGGGAGTCAGAATCGGTGATGTGAGAGTGTTTATGGAGTGTCCCCTTGAGGTTAGAGGGTGTAACATCATCTGGGATCAGTATGTCCTCGAGATGATAGTGTTTGATGTCATTAATTGAATAGACATACAATTATCTTATTGATCCCACATTGACTAATATCTATGGAGGATGACATCCACATCATCATAGGGTATAGTGTTTACTCATAAGGTTGAATGGGTGTCTCAGGTGAGAAATGCTAGACCCGAGCATCATGGTATGAGTGGTATGAGATGAAATATTTCTAGTTTGTTTCTACATGATTAGGGAGATAGTTATACGAACATCTCTCTAATTACGGAGAATTTCAAGGACATCATTATCGATTCTTTTTCTGGGAACCTCCAAATAGATAGGTGGAATTTTCTGCCAAACTAGTTCATAGGGTTTCACAGTTATCCAATCCTCATTATATGATACTATGAACAAGATGATGGGGATCAATAGGTAGCTATAGAACATATAGGAAATGGGGTTTATCAGACATAGTACTTCTCCATGGGTTTCAATGATATTTTTCTGAAAAAATATGATATTAATCCAAGGCTATGTGTTGAATATCAAAAACATAACTAGCATTGGTTTAAAAACTAATATCCCATTCAATAGATATATGTCCTTTTTATTAGCTTCGAGGAAATCATGTGTTCCAAAAGTTCAACATGAAATCTAGATATCATCAGGTCCATGTTCTACATGTTGACATATCTCGTATGTCCATTAATAGTAGGTATGGTCTATTATAGTTTTTGGTTATTCTGTTTCTTCTCACAAATGTGCTTGTGGTTTTCTTTACAGTGATGAACCATGTGTTCCATCCTTACATTGATTCATTATTTTAGGGTTTTATGGATGATATATTTTTATATTATCACTATCAACATAACCATTCCAACCATCATGAGATCATTTTTATTATACAGAGAGAGAATCTGTTATATTCTATGATCACAAAGTGAAAATTTTGGGGGGATCATATTCACTTCCTTTATGACATCATCTCGAATATAAGTGTATCAATGGACCTAGAGAAGGTGAGATCATTTGAATCTTTGAAACAACCCAAGATCATTTTTGACATGCATAGTTTCTCAGGATAGCTGGTTAGTACATGTATTTCATACTTGTCTTTTCACGCATAACAGCACTATTAATGATCTTGGATAATTAAGGTGTTATGTTCATGTGGTTTGATTCATGTGAAATGGACTTTTAGGAGATGAGAGGTAGGTTTACTTAGGAACTCATCCTGATACTTCTAGAGCAGGAAAAGATTCACATAGTATACTATGACGGTATAGGTATTGAGATCTAGGAAGTGATGATTCATGGTGATCCAGTGGAGGCATATGGGTCTCATCAACTGAGACCTAATGAGAGTAATTAAACAATCCACAATCTCTAGATTGGGGTAGTTATACATATGTTGATTTGTTGTAGACTCTATTTATTGAGATATCATTTAGTGTTATACATGAACCACAAAATCTCATGTATATCTTTAAGCATCATGATCTGAATCTGATGCATCGAAGTATGGTGGAGTATCTATAGTTATTTTGATTTTATAATTTCATATACACATGGAAAGGTAAATGTAGTGGATGTTGCATTGAGTATGAGGAATCATATATAGGCAGTTTAGTAGGAGAGTAATGAGTGGATTCTTATGGGACTATTCTATAAGATGCATTTGGAGGTGGATGACAAGCATGGTCAGACTTTTCTGTCACACTTAGTTGTGATATCTACCTATAGGACCATTTTAGGATGAGGAAGTAATTGGATTTAGATACCTGGTTCTATGGGAGAGTGTGGAAAGTGAGGACCCTCATCGTATTTAGACTGTAAGAAATGAATAAATCCTTTCTTTTGATGGACTTTTTTTGGTTCAACTGCATATACATTAGGATATGATTCTGGAGTTTTATCTTCAGCAAGGGCGGTTCATCCTAGTGTCACCAATATGTACCATGACTAGCTCCATCATTACTGGTGGCTATGAAGGAAGATATAATTAGCTGGGTTTGTTAAGAGGTTTTCTAAATATTAACAGTTGAAGGCAGAACATCAAGGAACATATAGGATTTTACATCAACTACTTATTCAATAGTGGAAATGGGATGTTGTAATGATGTAATTCGTGATAGTTTAACCAAGGTCACCTTGTTGTAATGATGTAGTGTGGGTTTTTGTTGACAGCCTTAAGATGTTCTCCCACTTCTTACAAATCATGGAGACCTACAGTGTTGATGATATTTGGAGTTTGAAAATTTGTGAGGTTGTAGGACTACATGGGGTCTTATGCACAATAATTTCATACATGTATGCCAACATTATTTCTTATTTCTGAAAGTGTTTTCATAGTGTGCCAGGTACATAGTTTCTTATATGAACAACATACCACCCTCAGACTAATGTCCAGTCCTAGAATGCAATACATGTGATAAAGGTAATGATGAGGGCCACTATCCTAGATTTTTTGGGCACTAGAAGAAGTAACATTGCCCTATTGGATTTCTCCTACAATAACAATTATTAGAAAATGATTCAGATGGAACATTACGATTCTATATATTATTATCCATGAATTTTCCTCCTATTTTTATTAGGGGAAGGTGATGCACCATTACTCATACTATGTCTCGAGCATCAGAGTTCTGAGTATGTCTTGAAGATACTTATGTAGATGGATATAATTCAGTCATGAAATAAGTCTTATGATAATCGCCCTAGATGAACAATAGAGTTCAAGTTCTGGTATCATTCTTTCTTGTATGTTTCAACAAGGATTGGGCAAAATCATATCATGATATAGGGTAAACCTTCACTATGATATGTTGGGATGTTCAATATTATAATGTGAGTCGGGTTGGTTTTCTATCAATTGTAGTAGCCTCAGAGATATAGAGTCATGTACAAATTCTCCCATGTATCTCATATATGCTGCTATCACTCAAACCGATCTCACATATTTTAGCACGAGGAGGATGAGCTTCAGGGTGATTCTTCCTTAGAGGAGTATTCAATTCATGTAGTTTACAAGATCAAAATGTTTCTGTGAGGTCGTACAATTCCTCTAGTATTAGTGCAATGGAGGCATAGTTGTTTACAAGAACATACATTGGAGAGAGTGGTTGATATTTGTGTTCAGTGTGAAGAGTTATTCTAATGAGTCTTGACCACCCTTTAGATAGAATGTTAGGGATGGATCACAATTAGGGGAGAGATAATAATAAATTTTATTTTGGTGTGAGGTACAAATATATTAAATTTCAGATTATTTGATTTTTATGGATTTATTTATGTACCACTAGTGATCATGGGTGTTCTGCAGGTGTTCATGGCTTGATCGGAGCCTAGAACCATGTTTTGGTATTAAAATTGATCAGTTCCCTTTTTTACATGTCCTGTGCAAGGATAGACTACATTTTTGTGTGGTGTTAGTAGATTCTCTAGGGGTTTGTGAAAACATGTGGTAGAGAGTTCAATGACATATGAATATCTGAAGAAGTTATAGGTTTTTATTAGAACATTTTCATATGGTTACAACATGGTTTGTGAGACCGTGCGGGGTCACTGTGTGATTTTCCCTATTAGAGGCACAGAGCAGTGCATGGATTTTGTATGGTTTGGGATACCATGTGGGTAAACCATGTGTTCTTACTGTGTGTCTTTTTTTTTATATAAATTTAAAACCTAAAATAAATTTTAAACCCATTTTTTGTATCTTATCCAACATGTTAAAAACCCCCCTCCAATGGAGCTATCCTTTGGTTCCTAACCTAGGAATCGATACCAAACCTCCGTCCAATATCCATTTAGATCGTGGATCTCCTGGTCATATCTGTATCTATAATGCCTACATTACTTTTTCACCATATTCAATTCATATAGTCATTTATTTTGCTATTTGATTTTAGGCTCAATATCCAATATACTCTATTTTTTATTCAGTCACAATATATATCTTAAACCTAGATAAATATGGACATAGTATTAGATAGATATCAACTACCAAGATGAGGATGGTGGTATAAAAATTCATTCCAATTTAATGGTGTTTTTTTTGTGAATTCAACTGATATACCACCCATCATACTTCCATCAAATGCTTTTTTTGGGAGAGTTAATTGTCATAGGCTTTGTTGGTGCTAGTGATGATGCACGTATCTTATGTTTAGGTGTGTTGGAACCAATTACTTGTTTAAAGGTAACCAAAGGGGTTTACCTTAAGGAATTATCATGTTTATGACATTTTAAACCACACAAGGGGTGTGTTCTAGTGCTCACATTGTTAGAGGAATCCCTTTAAGGCCTTAATGGTTTTATTAGCATTCCTATGAGATGAACTTCCTATTTGTGTTGTTATATCTTGTGATGTCATGCCTATATTGATTGTTTTACATAATTTAAATGTATAATATCGGTGGGTGTACCATTATAAAATGATTTATGTCATGTTAAATGGTTAAATGGGAGGGTAAGGCCATATTAATTGGGGATGATAAATCGATTGAATGAGTGGTATACTAATAGATCGTGCTTATTTGGGTGAATTATTATATTCAAATGAAATTATTTTTTTATATTGAATGGTTTGAATGAATGGGTTGATATATTCCTTGGACTACTCTCCATTAATCTAGAATATGGTAGTGGATCCATGGGGTTGACTATACCCCTTGGGTCTGGATTCCATGGGATGCCTTGGGCTTTTCTACCTCATGGATCCATAATTCTTAGACATGCAAAGGATATGTTGGTATACATACTGCTAGGACTCCAACCAGTTCCTATAATTAATTTTTACTAGGATGACCATCAAACTCAATGTGGATTCCTTGGATGAGTACAATGGATCCTACCCATTGTGGTCATGATTATTTAATCTAATTCCCAGTAATATTCCAACATCGATCCGACCCTAGTGGTATACTCTTCACTAAACTACGTGGTCGAGGAATTCTACACTTCATTATATAGTGTGGTGCTGGATTACATGATAAAGATAGATGTACGGTGTGGTCGAGTGACTATTTTACTATTACTTATATATTATTAGTTAGGTGCTGACTCTTTTGTAGGTATCCTTATGGTTGGTTTAGTTTTACTAATTATAGTAGGCTTATTCCATGGTCAAACATGCATACTTTACAAAATTATCTACACTTTCTATAAATCGTGATATTTCTGTTAAAAAAACACAGAACTACGGTAACACATATAAATATGTTTTTTTGCACCTTGTATGGGCCTCCTCGAAGACAGAAATATATTATATGAATTAAGAAGTTGGTAGGGGTAAAGTTCCATATAATAGGATGTTTATAGTTTATTTGGATCACAATATCATTAGACCGAGATCAGGCTGGAGATGTTGCTGGAATAAACTTTTGGAATTTTGTTCTTTTTGGAACATCTGTATTTTATTTTATTTTTGTGCACTATTATGTTTTGATTCTAAATACTCGTAACATATGCATCATTTTGTATTTGATACTTTCTTGGTTATAGATATGTAATCAGGTATTTTATTTCTTCTAGTTGACTAATTATTTACACAGATCCGCTATTTTATGTATTAGACATCCATGGTAATACTATGGAAATGAGGGAATATTCTCCCCAAAAACACTCAAAAGACCTCACTGCTAGTCGATTGCATATGGTGTTTAGGGAGATTCTCTTGAGGGAATGAAATCAATAGGGATTTGGTTTTTGTAGAGTGGTATTCGAGTCTGGTGCATTACATGATATGCTCAAGTTTATCATTGTCCCAACCACCTCCTATAATCCCTTCCACAATGGAGATGCAAAATGAGTGTCATTATCTGAAATAATGCCAATGGAACTAAATGGAGTATAACTATCACATACATGTAGAGGTGTTCCAATCTCCTTATTGAACCATGGCCTTAGATCGCTAGGTAGTTGGATGACATGGTGCATCAGTCAATGATTAGCTAGTTGGAATCATGTCTTCTAGATGTATTTGGTAGACCCATCACAATGTACATCGATATACCATCCCACATCCATTCTAGTGTTTCAATGGTTTGAGCTATACCAGATAAAACATAGTGATCGCCATTCACTTGTTGAAATGTATGACATCATGAAATGAACTATGCCCCTTTCTTTTTTATCCATGGCCACTAAACTTTTTTCAAAGGTATTGGTACTTTTTTTCCACACCTGGATGTACCGTCATAGGGGATTTATGAAACTCCCTCATAACTCTCTCCTTAAACTCAATTGGTACTAATATGTTTCCTATTAATTGAATGATGTTCTCCCATCCCTTTGAATATCTATAAGGAAGATTCCTTATAGACATATGAGGACATAGGGTCTCATAGTTGGTATCCCCAAGTGTTGCCTATATGACTCACTATAATAGTGGGGGGTTAAGAACAATTTAATGGAGGTATGTTTTTCCATATTCATCTAAAAAGGATATCAGAAATGAGGCCAACTACTATGATACCTAATTCTACAAAGGTGATCTAGATCTACTATTGAGAGAATCTACCACCATGTTCCCCTTCTAAAATCTATATAATATATCACATACATAATCCAATAGGAACACTAACCATTGGATCTATCTCAAGTTCATATCCCTTTTATTGATGATATACATGATACTATTATGATCAGAGTAGATGATAATCCTCCCATACATTAGGTAGTGTCTTCAAATATTCAACGTGAAGAAAACCATTGGTAAATAATGATCATGGGTTTTATAGTTCTCCATTTGTGGCCTCAAATGTTGTCAACCATAGGAAATAATTTCATGACTCTATATCATGAAACATCAAGCCCAGTCCCTGATAAATAGTAGCACACTATAAACTCAACACCCACCTCTAGAAAACCCAATATTATCGTTCTTATCAGACTCTACCTAAACTACTAAAATAATTGACCTTAGGTCATCCTTCGAGAAACACCAACAACCTCCTATCCTATTGAAGGGGTTATTGTTACTTGGTAGTGGATACATGTCATTCATGGGAATCTGGTTCAAGCTCTGGTAATCCACAGACAACCTCAATCTCCTGTTTTGCTTTTTGGAAAACAAAACTAGTGCTTACCTGGGTGAAATATTACATCACAAAAATCCCTTCCTCTGCAAGTCCACCAACTATACCCTCAAATCATGAATCTATATGGGAGAAATACAATATACTAGTGAAGATTACAGTGTTGTCTTGTGGTGTAGAACAATGAATATGTCTATATCTTAGCGAGGAGAGAAACCAAGAACATATTTAGAAAAGATATCCTTGTACACTAACACCACATCTGGAAACTGGTGACTCATTAAATCCATTACATGAAGGGACAGTCTATCCAACTTATTTGTAAAAAATTGTTCCATACCATGCTTTCATTCATCTTTCAATACATGGATTACATTTCCAAAAACAAAGGAATACATGGTTTCATTAGAGAGGACACGCCAAAATATTTATCAAAAACATTAAATCCTGGAATAGATTCTTGATAACCAATCCATACCATGAATTAAATTGCAAGGCATCAATGCATCCACCAAGAGGTTCCAACTAAAAATATCACCCCCAAGGATGTTTTCGCACTATCGGTATAGAGTTGTGATCACTACATCTTATTCTAGAAGGTTTCAAAAAGTGTAAGGGCCAAGTCAGTGGTCCAACCATAATCAATTGTTCTCAAAAATAATATGTGGTGAGAAAGAAATGACTTAGACCTATGTCAATCAGTATTGCTGCTATTGTATAAAATTAATATATTGTACATAGAATCATTCCTAGAGCACTAGGTCTTATGCCTCAACTACATGATGCCTTCTCCTCCCCTGTCCACATGCTCTTTGGGCCTATTGTGGACCACATGGGGTTAGTGGTTGTAACATGTCATATCATTGATAACCTCTTGTGTCTCTTCTTTCTCATCTTCCATTTATGTCACCCTGTGTATCTACAAGCTCCAATGGATACACCTTCCTCGATGGACCATCTATGATTTATCTATCAATTTCTAGATGATTTGGCCAATATCATGCAAGATTCCCCATGTGGACACATTGGTAACATCACCTTTATCTAATTCGATTGGGCCAACCCTTCGATCCCTAAACTGAAAGTCCACAATCATAGATTGTCCACTTGAATTATATTGTATGTCAATGTCATAGAGATAGGAATCAGATCAATACAACTAAGGACTACGCTCATACATGCCCAATACTTACTACTATTTTTTGTATCTGCTCGTCCTTCAAAATCTCACCCACCAAGACTTAATATTGAACCCCCAGCATAGGTAGGAATTCATAGAGGTGTAACAATAGATCAAATTTCTATATGCATACCTCACTTGAAAATTTGAGCCCTCTAGAACTAGTCGTGTAACATATTGATCGATTACCTTGAGAGGTTGGAATACCTTATGAAATTGTAAAATACTGACATAGTGTCCTTCTAGAGAGGAAGATGCTCCTTGAAATGCATGCTCTATAGATTATAAGATGAAAAATAATCTCTAAAAATGTTCTCTAACATTTACCATGAAGGATTCACCCTGTCAAAATATCATGTAAATAAATACACCCTCGCACATCTGATCCATCAATAGGTCTCACTGCGAGGACCACCATTTGATCTCCATGTTTCCAGACTAGATGAAAAATATGGGTCACTTCCTCAATCCAGTCCCCAGCTGCTGGTGTGTCTAGGTCACCTAGGAATGTGAGGGGTATCTGCTACTAAATCTCATGAACTGTTCTTAGCATGCACTCCTCATTTTGTGGAACACATGTAGCATGTGATTTTTTAATGTTTGTGGTATTTATAATGCAAAACATAGCGGTATCATCTTGAGAACTGGTCTATATATCAAAGCCACCTCACTCATAGGTTCATACTTGTAATCAATCTACTAAATCCTAGCTGGAATACATCTTGGGAGAATCATGTAAAAATAAATGATGTACCACGATAAATGAGTATATATGGAGATATGACTAATGAAAACATGAAAACAAAAAATCATTCCTATGTGATTCATGTACAACTATTTTCTATACAATTAATGTTCCCATTTACTAGGTCAAAATGTAGGTTTTCTATGTATTGGTTTACAGATACATTGTCCTATGTACCAAAACTGGAGTCCCTATACTAAAAGATTTATTCAAATAACATAAAATGGTTTCCCCTAACCAATCACATATACTATTGGCCCTATGTTATAAATGACACCATTGATACCACTCTATCCTAACCTGTCCTAGTGGTTCCCATGCCATGACTCCCCATGAAAGCCTCCAACAGGATAGGGGCTGGTTACTAGCACCGAGTAGGTATGTCACTAACATGGGATCCATTACCATTATGTAAGTATGTATGAATACATATCCAAGACCCCAAAATGTTGAAATTTAATAATAAATAACTATACAAGGCCTGAATACCAATATATCTCAACCAACAGAGTAGGACATGAAAGTAATGTGACACTGGGAAAAGTTAAAGGGAACCAATCAAAGTCTATAACCACAAGTGCAACCAATAAACAATGAAAGTGAGACTGTTGTGTGTAGACATATGAAAACATCAGCTTGCATGTTCTCACAAATCTATGTCCCGTATGAGACATCCCAGGACACTGTCAAAAGGATGGTCATCTACACATGATAAGTGACATGCGTGAAAATCCCATGAAAGAGTGACGATAACAAAAATCCTTAGGACACCTCAAAACATGAAAGAAATACCCAAAGAAAAGGTACATTAATATTTGCATATTGTATGTCTAAAACATATATCACAATTATTTCAAGATATAATCAATCAAAGACAAGCATTCTAGAGTAATGTGGCGTCTACCCTATACCAACACTAGGGATTCTGTTCAAATATTCAACGAAAAAATCAATTGAGAGAACACACTCCTGAGTCTGACAGCACTGATGATGTATGCCTAAAGAATTATTGTTCATTGGAAACTATAATGAAAAGGATACAACGATAGATCTGAATAGTTATAGATACAACATAATTGATGAGGTTCACAACTACTTCCTTGGGTTGATACAAAAAACGTAATATGGATTAATTCTCTATGTAGAGGACCAATGTGAAATAGGAATGCCGAATCAATACCACGGAATCTACCTATGGTGCATTGAGGAATTTCAGATCCCGTGTCGGGTGTATTGGCAGATCCGATGACTCCATTTTGGAAGCCCTGTTGAAGGGATCATACCACTACAAGTTAGAAATGATAGCAACCTACCTTCATTGAATAGATAATGGGAACAAACCCTAAATTATTTTTTCCATGGTATAGTTGAAAAGAGATTCAACCCATGTAGAATAAATTCCAAGACATGTAGTAGGGTCACACACCATGCTCCGTAATTATGGGTACATCCTATATACAACAAACAGTGTCATTCCAACTGTTTCATATAGAATATGGGTACACGATTTGTAGAGTAGGTCACACACCATGTCCTTACTTCCATGGTCATGCTGTGTACTCTATCCATGTGACAATACATGGTGTCAACCCTTGTATATCTTCTTGTCTACTATTACATGGATTTATCCATGTACATGATCTGTGCCCATTCATGTGGGGGTGTACACGCCATGTAGGTAACCCGTGTACTCCTCCCCTTGTATGTGTACCTCCCATGTACACAGCGAGTAATCTTGGTGATACCACATGTTGTTTAGGCATAGCCACATCTTGTGTAAAACATATATCATACCTAAAAACATTAATTCCACTTAGGTGGGACAACCCAACTTGTAATTTTGGATTACATACTGGGTAGCATGGGATTTTCCATAACCCCAAGTTCACACTCTCGTCATCTCCTTCATTGCTCTGACAACCATTCCAGCCAAACCTTTTCAGGAAAATAAGGATCCATACTCATTTGGATATGCCATCACCCGAAAATGTGTTTCTTCTTCTGATCTAGTCAAATATTGGATGAAAATGGTTGTTCATCATTCCACCAAATAATTTCAATGAATGCAGATTAGGGGATCCACCATCATCTGAATCAGTTCATTTCTATCATCTCACCTCCTTCATGTCATGAAAATTGTAGATCTAGGATATCAAATTGTTGTGTCATGAATTAGTAGTGGAACGATCCAATGATTAAGATACCTCGAGTCCTATGATAAGCAAATAATGTCAATGAAAAATGATCAATGGGAAGAGAAAATAAAAAAAACAAGACGGAGTGACATATATTGATGTTTATGTAAGTCATGGAACATTTCCATTATAATTTAAATAAAATTAATTATAAAATAATTACATGAAAAATATATTAATAAATATTGTCAAAATTAAAATCTTCTCACAAGGTCATGGCCAAACTGAGGATAAATTTTTTCCATGGTTGGTCTATGTTCAATATTGATTCCATGAATGGGAAAGTAAATAAAAAATAACACATCCTACCATTGATTTTTATCACTCGGTGATAATGGTCAGTTATTGTCTCACAGTCACTTGCGAGATCCATATAGAATGGAATTAATTGATCATTGATCTGTGATTCCATCGATGTTTACTTGAGAGTATTTTCCAAAGCTCTCCCTAATGATTTCCCAGTGATCCCATGGTTATGTAGAAAACCATATTTTTTATTATTAAGTTTTTTATGTAAATCATTTCTTTAAGAAAATATATTTTTTAATATTATATAATTATAATAAATACCTTTTAATGCTTTTCAAAAAAGACCAGAACTAACTTATGTAATTTCATGCCAAGGGAAATCACCCCATTACGAACTCAATTGTGGTATAATATTTCCAATATGAGTCACCATTGATGAGTTATTATGATTTAAACATAAATAATTTAATTATTTTATTTTATTTATGATTACGTATATGGTGGATATTTATTGAGATAACATGGGCTAAACAAATGTTGGTCACACCTAGTGTAAATCCTCCATTCTCAATTGAATGTTTCCTTCATATGTTTTGATCTAGAAACCCATTTTTTTATTTTTTGCACTTTTTCAGGAAAATTGTACATTTATGCTATTAAATTTTTTATATTTTTTCAAGAAAATGTTCTTTGAACATCATTCCATGAATTCTTATGTTGTCTTAGTTATTTATATTTAAATCAATCCCAATAATATTTAAAAATAATACATAGAAAAATCTAGAACATTACATAGTATATTGATTGGATCTTCCTCAATAGTTTTGTGGTATGCATTGTGATTTTCACATCTATGAACATTGGAAGTATAACCTCTACCCTTCCTATGATATTGTTGATGATGATGTTGAGATAGAGGTTGATGCTTCTCTTTGGTTTCTATTGTTCATATTTTCGATTGTAGTGATAATGTCTAGTGGATCACTATCATTCCATTGGTTCGAAATTGGTGGAATCTTGGTAATGTTTAGGAAGATACCTGGTACAATGAGATAAATATGATTGCACATTGGCCTGATATTTTATTCCTTAAAGCTCACTGATTCTTGGGACTTCATCTCAGAGATGTTACAATATATGCTATAGAGGTTTTAATATATCATAATTACTTTGAGGTATATTCTTGTTTATGTTATGACCAAGAATATTTTCTAAAAAAATTATTTTATTTTTTTATTTTGTATAAGGTGTCTTGGGGATGTATCAAGAGTTTTTTACACAATAGAAGGGAGAACATGGACATCCAATGATTGTTTTATAGTGGGTGCATAGTTGGTTGAAACTGTGAGCCCAAACCTTGCTGGTTTAAGTAAGGGTGACTGATCAATAGAAACACTTGATAATGTGAATGAGAAAAATTGATGGATTGGAAAGTTTTTTTCTTCACAGACATCTATTGTTTTACCAAACACTTAAGAATTCACATTTAATAGAGCATCTTGGCTAACTCTTGGGTTGTGGGTGGAACATGGTTGGTGCACAGTTTGTCCAGTGGATTTTCCAAACTATACACTGCTTAAAAAGTTGAATATTAACATTTCCCCAGGAAAATTTATTATAACCTTACCTTATTTTCATCATGATTTCATCTAAAAATTTAATATTGACAAACAAAAACACCCATGGATTCCCAAGGATCGATATCTTTCGTTTTTAGGGGGATTGGAGAACCATTGTGTGTGAATTTAAGCACCGGGTAGAATACTGAATCTATTCCTTATATTTATATGTTTAGAGATTATGTAGATGTAATTATTCTTCTAAAACCGTAATTCCAATTTCATTAAAGGAACTTAGGATGGGGCATCAAGTGGTTTTCATATATGAATCAATGTATAAGGTTGAGTGTATGATTGTCTTCAAAATCGAGGTCGGTGGTCCATAATTTATATCTCATAGTTTGGATTTTTTTTATGTGCTTTTGGGTGTGCTATAATTTAATTTTATTTTCATTTGATTCCATTGTCATATTTGTAAAATTATTCAGCTAAATGATGAATTGAACCCCTCTTGATCCACATGGGAAGTGTTAAGGATCATTTTATCAGGATAAGGGCCACCAGTGTGGTGTGATGCTCCATGAATGTGAAAAAACATTTTAATTTTAAAATTGGATCGTTATTATGTAGATTCCCTAATAAATTCGTTTATATTTTTTATTGTGTTATGAAATGGAAGTAGTATTTATTTTGTTTCATTATTAACCATTCATAAGGGGTTGTTTGTCATAAATCCAATGAATGAAATTAGAAATGGACTAAAAATGGATGTTTTTTATTTTATAAGAAATTTGTATATGGGTTTATACATTCAAATAATTTGTGTGTTGAATGATCAAATGTTTTGTAATTTTATGAATGATATTTGAGTATGTTTTGGGAATTGGAATATCTTATATACGAATAATGGAGAATGTGGAAATGGATTGGTTGTATGTGTGGGGTATTATACATGAGGATATATACCCATGGGTTGGGTTAAACTCAGCCTCTAAACACCGCCAACATTAATGTAAGGGTTATAGAGAGGACTGAGGAACTATGCCCCTAACAGTTGAATTTGATTGGACTATTAGGATCGATGCAGCAAGATAACTCTATAGTAAATGTTGGGAAATGGTTAACCAACTATGATATCGATCTTTAATCTGCCCCTTGTGCATTATATTTGTTCTTAATGGCCCACAGAGGTGGTTATAAAAATTACCAAACCATGGAATAAATGTTTAAAATGGTGTAAGTGAATTTTATTAACTAATGAATCATATTTTAGTTCTATTTTTATTTTTTTATAACACTAGAATACACTAATTGTTTATAGTGGATATTTTGTAGACACTGTTGGTGGTGGACAACATAGTTGTAATCACACCATTATCTTCCCACCATTGGATACACAACCAATAAATATAGTTATGGGTCACGAAAATGGAAATGGAAATATGGTATTGGGTTAATGTGCACCGAGGATGGAACAATACTCAGTGACGAGAATTTTTTTTTGGAGTATTTATGTTGTCTACATTCTATTCATGAACATTGAATATATGATATGACACATCATATTTAATATTTGGTTATAGGATTATAACCAGTTTTGGGAAATGGTTTTCGATGCATGTTTATTGGCTATTGGAAATTGCTTACTTTATTTCTTATCATCATTTAGAATGGAACAGTATGATAAAGATGTTATATTCTCCCCACATGTTAATATTAACGTTTTCATCTAATCATTAGCCTATGGATTATGGGGAACCACACATAAGGTCATGTGGCATCCTGACATGGGGTGCAAATTTAGTGGCCTTTGGGAGGGTGATGTTACAAAAATACATAAAAAATTTATTGTTTTGAATCCAAACACAAAAATACTCCTTCCAATTTATTTTCACAATGATTATTCTTTTTTCAAGGTTTTATCCACGGGAATTCAATGTAATTAATTATTTTTATCCTCCATAATGGGTTTTTAATGAATATATAAATTATTATTAAGGCATCTCTGGGATGTTTCAAACTAATTGTTTAGATTGTTCATCTTTTTTGAAATAGATGATGATCGGATCAACCCAATGTTCCCTTTTCATATATATTAACCATAGGTACACATTTTTTAGAACCATATCCACATGTATTATCGAGGTATGGTTGTATTGAATGGAAAACCTCAATATACCTAACATACCAAAACATTATTATGATATTCTATACTTATCATCACCATCAATAATAAGTTTCTGATTGACATGGCTCCTTCTATTTTCTTGGCATTATTATAGGGAATTCTATGTAATTATATATTGATATCCTAATTAATGGTTTGTAATGTTACTATAATTTATCATAAACATACCCCTATGTGTTTCAAGCTAATTGTATTGAATAGTTAGTTTTGATAAAACTAGTGATTAATGGGTCTACCTAATGTTCCCTTTCCATTTTAATTACCCATAGGTATGTATGTTTCAGTACCATATCCACTTGTAGTATCGAGACATGGTAGTATCTAATGTATAAACATCAATAAATCTAACCTATCAAAAACATTATGATTAAATTCTATACTTATCCTTACTCTCAATCAATGTTTTATGATCACCAATTTATATCATTCTAAATATATTCTCAAATGTTTTTAGAAAACATCCTCTAATACAATATATTAAAACCCAAACACCATCAGCAAAGATCAGGTGTCTTAAAATATTAAATTTTTATAAGATAAATGGATGACATCTCAAAGAACCCATTTTTTTAGGAGAGTAGGTAAACTATATATATATAAATTTATATATATGAGTCTTAAATTATAATTGTATATGAAAAAATAATTATGAAAAAATAATTATTCCTTATTTAATATCCTTGAATATAATTATTACTACACTTTATAGAATCCTATGGAAAGGAAAAATAAATAAATAAGATCTAAACATATCTGTAAGGGACATGTATAATGGAATAAATCATTAATAAGTAAGAATAATCAATATATAATATTAAATCACTGATCAAACATGCCAATTGAATAAATGGATAATGAATAATCAATATGGTAAGGTAAATAACTGAGAACACATTTCATTTCAAAAAAAAAAATACATAAGAAACAGTCAATATTTTAAAGAAAAATATTGAACAAACATGGAATTTATATAGATGGATTAGTTTAATCAATATTGAAATGAAAATATTCAAAACACCTGAAATTTAATCAATAATATATTTAATTCTGTTCCCAAGTAATCACATAAAGTCTCAAGTATTCCTAAAATATAGAATAATTGATTTAATTGATGATTCAAAATGCAATAATTTCAAATATGTATATTGAGAAAAGGATACATATTTATCAATATTTCACCATTTAATCAAATGACATTAATATAATAACATTATAAAATATCGTAGAGTGGTTTGAAGAATGATATTTAAATACAAAATTACCATATTATGTTTTATCGATATTATAATTTATTATTATATATAATCTTATCAATCATTCGAAACTAATCACTTATTATTTCAATAATTTTTGGTGTTGATTGCTTTCTTTCTTTGTGTTTTTTATGAATGTTTCTTTTCATTAATGTTTTATATTGTTATATCACCTCCATAATAATAATTATTAAAAAATAATAGTATTTTAATTAATATAGTACTTTTATATCCAATCATTTTTCAATGTTATAAATTTTTTTTGGGCAACTATCAAAGAGACGATATGTCCTACATTCATTTGAGTAACATTTTATTTTTCAAGAATCATTATAAAAATATGGTATGAAATATTTTATCATTCCATAATGATAATTATATAATATATAATGTATAATATTTTTTCATAAGTCATCAAATTGTTCTTTTGATGGAAATAGTGTCACATCTCTTCATGAATCTGATAGTACACACATTCAAGAATGGTGTTTTCATCTTTAAATTGGTTATAAATAATGAATGAAAAAGAAATACATATATATAATATTTCTATATTAATATTTATGAAATTATTTAATCTATATCGAATATATTCATCAACAATATTCCTGATAATCTTCAATGTGAAGCGTTAGTGAATGACAGATCACATCGCCTAACGTGGTGGTAGTCTTCCATACAAAATATCGATGTTGTCGTACCTTTTATGGATTAGATTGTAAAATATTTTATGTGATAAAATTAATACTAATATATAATAATTTTATAATTTTATGTTATATTCTGTAGATAAATCATAATACCCAGCCTTTATATATGGTAATGAAAAACAAGGGACATCTTTTTATGGGGCGATAGTTTGTTTTACACATAAACAATGGTTTTGGTAAAACATTTGATTGAAGGGTGTTAAATTTTAAGTCATAACCTTAACATTAAAAATAGTAACATATATAAGATACTTATTTTACTATATCATTATGGATTGAAAATAATTTAAAAATGTGTAGAAGGAAAGAAAATGTTGATGCTTTTTGAAGCATATTAAATCTTTTTCAAGTATCCACATTAGGTTAGAAATAATTCATTAAAAATGATGTATCTATAAAATAATAGAATTATTGATTAAGAATGAGATTTTATGATATTACTTGGTCAGTAATTTTTTGATATATTTTTTCATTATGGTGTGAAAAAGGGAGGAGAGTCAGTTTCCTATTATATGTGGTGGCGGGGAGGACACAACTAGTATTTAAAAAAATAATTGAGTGCTAAAATGTTATCTATATAGAGAAAGATTCCAAAATAGATATGTATTTAAAAATATAGGTGAAATTATCTAAATATGTAAATATAATTATTTTTTACTATTTTATAGATCAAATCCACATTTTTAATTATAGATTAACCACCACTTGGAAAATAAATTATAACTATAACTGATGTAACTAATTATTATTAAATTCACTATTAATTTTTATAATCAATTATGCCAAATTGAGTAGTAATTATAAATTATTCTTAATATAAATATAGAAATCATTTATTCCTAAATAAAATCTCAAAAGTTGCAAAAATTAATTTAATTCTAATACATTAGAAGTGATTATAATTCAGATTTTTAAATTGAAAATGATCAAAATATTACAATATATAAATTCAACATGAGAATGATTCAATTTAACTAAATTGGATTTTTATATCAATATCTAGAAAAATATATCATTAAAACCAATTGAAAATAAAGTATAACATTATATATTATTTAGTTGAAGAGTTAGTTTTCAATTAAAATATAGTATTTTTTATTATTACTTAAAAATGAATCTTCTTTGAAAAATAAAAAATATCACTAAAATACTGTTACGGTATTATGATTATAAAATCAAAATATATTTTTTAAAATAATTTTTAAAAAGTGTTAAAAATAATTTTATTTTATGTTCACAATGATATTCTAATTAATCATTTATAAAATATAGTGTTTTTCAAAAAAAACTTATCTTTTTTCTTTTAAATCATACTATTATAGTTTATAATTAATGGATTATCTATACAGGTTTGTACGATATACATTTTAGTTATATTTATAATAATAATAACACCCTCTATTTGAATGTCAAGGATATAAATATAATATAATATAATATTTATTTTATAATTTTTTGTAAAACACGGTCATGCATGTAACTCATTTAATCAGATAATAAAAATGTTTTATATAATGTAAGCTAAAATAAATGTTTTTTCATTGAATGATATATTTTATATCTAATTTTTTAAAAAATAGAAAATAAAATTTAATGTATCATGATGTTATAGTCCTTTATAAACATGGTGTTTCTTGTCTTACATTCTATTGAAAAAAATGTTATTCATTTACAATATCATGGTGTTATTACAGATAGGTAAAACATTAATTAATTGTGAATAAATTAAAATTGTAAATGGAAAACTCATAACAAATATATATTAAGTATGACATGTAATTTTAAAACTAGTGTGTTACCCAAGATCCCCCTCATGTATTTATGGGGGTGTAATGTTATTGAGGATATACTCAGATCATAACACTACCTCTCCACATGGAAATACCAATTTATAAACTACCCACCAAAAATTTATAACACCAAAATCTATTTTTTCTATCTTTTTAGAGACTTTAATATGAATATAATCATTTATCTAATGAATTTATGAACTTTATGGATATGTTCTGTGATACTAATAATATACCCCTTGAAGAGGTTTTTACCAAACTATAATACAATTTTCTTACCTATTGTGGAATTTTTAATATTATAATACATTACTACATATTTTCCCTATTTTTATTTAGAATGTTTCTATTTTATGCTATATCATCCATCGACTAAATTCTAATTCATTAATTTCACATAATAGAAAATTCAAAAAAATAGTATGTCACATACAATGGAATAACTAAAATCATTTATCTTTTTTTTTCAATTTATATCAAAATTATATTATACAAATCCATTACTAATGAGTTACATAATTTTATTAATGTTTTTTAATAAAGTGTTTTTTCTTGAAAACATGTCAAATGAATGAATACAATTAGGTGTTTTATATTGAAATACTTTATCATTCAAAATTACTAACTCGTAAATGAATCATAAATTAATACATATAAAATGATCAAACTGATGTAATGAGATTTATGATATAGAATGAAATTTGATGATTAATGGTATAAAGTATTTTTATAGAAATTATGGTGTTTAAGTGAATTATATTTTAAAAACTTTTGATATAAAAGACTAAAATCCACCAATATAATCAAGATATTTAAGGAAACTAACTGACACATGGGACTAATTCCATTAATATAAGGTGTTAGTAGATTCTTGGTGCCATTTAATTGGTAATCTGGTGGAATGGTAGTTTCAATAATTTCACTTCTAACCCCGTATAGTTTTCAATAGAATCACATAAACCATTTAAATGGTTATATTTTATTATATATGATGGATTGTAAATAAAATATTCTATATTACTCAATAAATGAAATTTTTATTCCTAATTATCCCTATAACATGTATATTTATATTCCCAATTCTTAAAAAAACCTTCCTTACTAACAACATTTTCTAGATTCAAAATTCATACTAGCTCCATTTCTTAAGAAATTTTTTCCCCTATGTCCACAAAAATATATGGGTACTGGTCAGAACCATATTAAATCATATTTCCTTTAAAATATATATTTATTTATTTCAAATATTTAATTTTAATTTTATATAATGATATTCCCTTAAATACTTTCATATTCATCAATTCTTATATTTTCCTTAAAATATAAACTATGTCTTTAAAATTATTTTAATAAATTAATTAAATATAACTTGTTATATTAATGCCCATACTTTATATTATATATTAAATATTTCTGGAAATTAGATATTATATATAATATAATTTAAATGATACATATTAAACATATTCATGTTCAAATATAAATTTATTGGCTAATTAGAAAATCAATATCTCATACCATATTTGTAATTCAAGAAACAATTCATGTAAATAAAATAATACATGTTTTCTATATGACAATAATTAATTAATAAAAACAATAAATACATATAATAAAAAATATAATATATATATATAGAAATATCTAGATAAATAAAGTCTATATTTATTAAAATATATAACTGATAGGTATTAAGAACAATTTTCCTCATATTTTAATTGGTGAACCGTGCAATACACATTTTCTCATAGATAAATAATAGTGAATAATTTAATTTTTATAAATTTTTTAAATAATATTACATAGAAATAAATATGATATAATATGGAAAAAACTATTAAATCTAACAAATTTCATTATGCATAACAAATGGAGGGTTTCTAAAACATTAAAAATGAAAATTAGATAATTATAATATTCTCATTTAAAATTTTTAAGTTGATTTTATAAAAAAAATTCACTAAAATAAGTAAATATTAATTTTAAATCATCTTGAAAAATCCTACATAAATACTATTTAATAAAAATTATAGTTTTATAGACCTTTTTTTATAAAATTTACTATTTTTCATTTAAAGTCAATAGATATCTAGTTTTTGTGTCGAAGACAAATAATTTTCATTATTTTGTTAGTCATTTTCATACTCTCTAATAAAATAGCTTGGTTAAAATGGTCATGTTAAAATATTATTTCATTAGAGTATTGGGTTTCCATTAAAATAGGTGACGCATGAATCACTAGTGAATGATGAAATTAATATTATTATTAAATAAATATATCATACATTCATCGTTGTTACATTTGTTTTTTGAAAATCTATAAAACAATTATTTCTCTTTATTTGAAAATGTATATATCTAATGAATTTATAAAATTATTTTTCATATATGTTGGAATAATTTAATAATATTTATTTTACAATAAATATATGTTAAAATTACTAGATCCACATTAATTCGAATATATGGATTATGAAGATTATTTTATCAAAATATCATGAAACAAATTTATTTTTTGTTGGATAATTAGTATATGATGGAATAGTGATTTAATTTATGTTCTTGTGGAATAAATATGTTTGTTTTTACAACTTTGGGATTTTTGGGTTCTTTTATATCTCTCAAAAATTATTGGTTAATATTTTAGACATCATTGTATTATGAAATATATTGGAAATTATTATCATTTTTAATAAAATAATTAGTTGGTATAATTGGGTTTCCCCAAATCATTATTCATAGAAATGATTGTGTTTGATCAA
Organism: Viscum album; assembly: GCA_963277665.1. NCBI lineage: Eukaryota > Viridiplantae > Streptophyta > Magnoliopsida > Santalales > Viscaceae > Viscum > Viscum album. Next base: position 1,915,467,706 of record OY728140.1, on the reverse strand, counting down.
AACAGAATTAATGGTAGCGATTTATGTTTTCATGATATGTTTATTACCTATAATTTTTTATATTCCACGCCTTCTATATTATTCAATATTTTAATGATACATTTCCCTTTATTATGATTATATTAAAACAATTCTATGAAATTTAATATGGTTTATGATTTTATGATTTTCATTTTTTTATCCGATGATCTTATTTCATAGATTAATACTTTCTATAATTGCTAAATATTTTCTATAATGACTTTGTAGTTCCCATTCATAGCATTATCTCCTATGATATGTTCAACTCACACACTTATGGTCTAACAATTTAACAATCAATTATAATAATTCCTTTACAGATCATTTAATCTCACCCCAAATGTTCATTCACGATTCCATCAAATAATATATTGGAATACGTAAATAAGAATATTTTATTTAGAGAAATTATTTGGAGATATTGAAGAAAAAATGAGAGAAATGATTTTCATGTAACCTATCCCCTATTACACAATAATAATAGGATCTACGAATGTAATATTAATTTTTATTTATAATATTAAATTATATAATGGATGTAAAAAATAAAATTTCTAATTAGGCCATCGTTAATAGTATCCGAGTAGGGTTTAGATATTTTGTAGAATACGTTTAGTAGTGTAATAGTTCCCAAAAAGAAAAAAAATACATAATATGAACCTAAAGTGTTATATTTTTAATCTAAAATATCCATATATAAGATTATTATTTCATAAAGTAAAAAAAATTATATTGGACTATTCTTAATTATATATATTTTTTGTCTAATAATTTATATATATATATATATGTTTTATTACTAATGATAATGTATTATTGTTTTGTTAAATAGATATAACTCCACGAATTTCTTTAATAACAAGAATCAAATATAATGTGTTATTTTTATTTTAATAAAAAAATAGGCTGGGATTCGGATGTAAATATATTTTATCAATTATAAAATTAAATTTTCCATGTGAAGAACACTATTTAAAACAATGTGGGGGTCTTCAACAAAACAAACAAGAAATGAACTCCTTTAAAAAACAATTCACACATTGCATTAGTTGGTCATCCAACCCACTAATTTTTTATCAATGGAATAATGAAATATAAAAAATCTATTATATAGTTTTTAGACGTTGATCTTGTAGTTTCATCACTCAATATCATTGATATTGATGCAAAACAATTGTGGACCTAAATTAATAATAGGACAAAAAAGGAAAAAAGTTTACTGTATATAATTGGATGATTTTAAAAATATTATTCAATAAATAATTGAACAGAATTGTTCAAATTGATATTGAGAAGAATAATTAGGGATAAAAAAACATATAGATGAATCACATTGATTTTTGGAGAAAATTTACAAATGGTCATATTGAATGCCTCATTTTTAATGACACTAAAATCATGTTTGGCTGATTCTTTAATATCATAGAACAAATCTTCAAGAAAATTTACCAACTATAGACATTTGTAGATATGAAGGAAATTTTTAATTTTTTATTATGTGAGAGATGGATTCTTGAGACTCACATCATTCTAATGGATTTGAAAATATGAAATAGAATATGAGATTTGGATGAAATTAAAATTATAAGTCACATGAAAAGAAGAATTCAAAAATTGTTATATGACATGAATATATGATAAAAAAACCCATATAATTTCTTTATTTGGTTCTAAAAATTTATTTCATGTTCTGAAGTAGGTCACCAAGTACACAAGTTCTAGTTAAATAAAAACTGGCTAATTAACACAGAATATGTTAACAAGGCCTCAACTAATGCACACCAAAAAAATTATTAAAAGACACTGTGTTTAGGAATTATATAATGAAATTCATCAATATATGAGAAATGGTTGAAAATAATAATTATTTACAACATATAACATAGGAAAACAAGAAAATTGTGTAATCTCTAAATATGAGGTGGATCATGAAAATAACATGTGAATGGTATACATATTTCCCCTAAAAACCAAAAGAACATTCTTTTTTGATATCATTTAAACATATTCATTCATATTATTCATGTACGTTACGAATATATATATTAACCTCCATAAACATTGGATACTTAGTTATTTGTTAAGACACATTCTATTGTGTGGATCTTATCCAATGTGTTAAACTCTTATATGATTTAGTTTGATGATAAGACACATCATTGAAATAATTTTTTCATTTATATAGAGGAATTTCATGGGATATTAGGCATGGATTGACCCTCCATAATTATATATGACATTAATTATTATGTCATAGACGTCTCATTTCATAAAATCATTCATACTATAAATAATTATCAATCTAAGTATTATTATTAAATCCCATTGAATAGAAACTCTTAAAAATTTTAATCATACACAATAACAGATAGAACTTGTTTCTGGTCATTATGATTGAAATAAATATATATATAATTGATACATTATTAATGTATATTGTTGTATTTTTTGATAAAAATCCTATTATTATCACTGATTGTTATATAGAATTTTAAAATGAACTCGTACCATATTCTATACATATATTTAATACTTAATGGGTCTTATATAATTTTTACTATAAAAAAACTCTTGTAAAATCTTTGAATCAGTTTTATAAACACTTTTTCTTCACCATATGTTGAACCAGTCCCAATTATCAAGAACAACGATGGATCCATGCAATATTGTATCATTTATAATGAATATAAAAAATTCCAAATTAGGGACAACAATAATTATCCCTACTTATTTGACATACTCGTTCAACATAAGGGTGATGACTTATATTAAATGATTGAATGTTAATATGGATATCATTATTTAGAATTCTAAAGAGGGGATATAAATATTTAGAACATTCATGTGATATACTAACTCTATAAATTAACAATTATCCCTTATGAATGTATAAATACTCATACAATCTTCTTCAATTAAATAAATTTAATCTTTAAAAACAACATCTATTAAATTTTGAAGTTCTTTGAAAAAAATATTCATTTACTTTTAATGTTACATAATGAGTATAAATATTATTCGATGATTTCATTTAATAATTTGATTAATGAATAACTATATTAAAAATATCGTAATTATTAATTATGGTTTCAAAAATATATCATTCATGGGCCATTTCATACCAAGGGAGTTCAAATGTATCAATTTTTCAAAGGAGGTTATTGAAAATATTTATAGACATAACACAATTATAGAGATAAGATGATTTTTGGGGATGGATACATACTATAAAAAATTATTGTTATATTACTCATCATAGAGAAATATACTAAAAACATTAATTTTTAACAGAGTGAAAATCTCATAGAAAAATTAATATAATGAATTATTCAAGGAGATTAATAAAATTTTGGTCACTGAACAAATAAATAAATTACTATACATTGGGGAAAGGAGTGAAATATACAGTTGTTCATAAAAAAAGATTGGAATATATCCTTTTTATGAAATGTAAGGTAATGTCTATTTAATATTCTTAAGAAATTCATCGATGAAAATGTGATTCACACTTGTTATGGAGATGGATGTAGTTGTATTATTAGTTATTATTTGGTGGAATTATATCTATTGTGAAAAGTGTCAAACATAGATATATATATATATATATAAAGATATAAAATTATATGTTCTATTCAAAGAACTATTTCATTATCCATGGGAAATTATCAAATGAGAATGGATAATATTGTGGAAGATTTCATATGAATAAATGATCAATATAGACTAACCATCATTGAGGATAAAGCGGAAAAAATCATTATAAATATTCATAGGAATGATACAGATATCATAAATTAAGCAATTGAATAGACCATTGAAAAATATATTTCAAGCCATCCATCTATATAAAGACTAAGAGTTCCCAAAATAGTGATATAGTGTTATATAATAATGATAAAATATTCTAGTATTTAAAGATTATTAAAATTGATTTATAACTTATTAAAACCAAATCTATATAACATAATAATAAGAATTGATGAAGATGATTTTAGATAATTCACATAATTAATTTTTCTTAATTATTCATGAAATCATATTTATTTTTAGAGATCATAAGAAAAACTTCATATGGAAATATATAAACAGTGACACTCTTATGTATGAATATTTATTCTTGGTATGTCAATATGTTATGATAGAATTATGCTAATATAAGTTGATAATGTAATGACTATTTATCCCAGTATGTAATTTTTTTATTCCAACATAAAATTTTTCAATAAATAACTTAAGACTCATAAAGGTAATATTTATGTCAAGATTATAGTGGATTGATTACAAATTCCATCACAATTACGTATTACAAGTGATGAATTCTTATACGATTAAAATAAAATTATATATTTAATGGAATTGCTGTAAAACATATATTATAAATCTAATAGATATACAATTGAAATCCCTGTATAAGGTCAAATTTTTTATGGATTTTAAAAGAAACAATTTATATAATAATAATCATTACCACAACATATCATCCTCAGTCCAATGGTTAATTTGAATGTTTTATTTAATAATTATAAAATTTTATATGATCCATTATAATGATTTTAAAAATTATAGTATTAAATATATTATTTTGATATAATTTTAATTTAAATGTTATTTATATTGTTGGATCCAAATAGAATAACATGAGTCTACACATCTAAATAAATATTTAAATATAAAATATTGTATTAATGTTGGGGTGATGAATAGTATTGGACGTGATTATGATCATGTTATGATACAGATGCTTCATATTGTTTAGTGACATAAGAATAATGAAAATAATAATAGAAGAGTAATCTATATAATGATTGTCGATATCTATATATTGATGTTAGTCTCATGTTGTTCCTCTGAACATCTATATTGATATGGTCGATGTGAATTGTGAACAATGGAATACGTCAAACAAGGTAAATCATTCCTCTTATGATTAAAGATCATGTTGGATCTATATATTATATATTACTACTCAATAAAAATTTCGTAAAAGTACATGATGTGTACTATGAATCACTTTTTATGATGTACATAATAAATTCATCACATGTACTAATATAAAATGTTTTGAAATTGGGGCACTATATCTCTTCTGGGAAATAACTACTATAGATACTTGATTTCATAAAAAAAGTTATGTAAAACATATCCAACCACATAGTCAATGTTTTTGTGGAAAAATAATATATATGGGGATGATACATGGTAATGTGGGAATGTATTGAGACAAATGTATCATCAATGTTTTTATCTTCAATGTAATCTAAGGGAAACAATTATTTATATAGGTTATAGAATAGAAATGATTTTTTGTGAAATATAATTGTAAAATAATTCTTATCAAATATAATTTTCGAAACACTACTCAAAAGTAAAATATAACCCAACAATTTTCATATTTATTAAATATGAGTATTAAAAAGTGGAAGTTGAATTAATAGTCACACATGGAAGTGAACTCATTTAAGATTCTATGTCAATGATAAAAAAAAGAACAATCATACTAAAGTGAATCATCATTATGATCCTTGAAAACATGATGCATTAATATGGTTTTAAAAAATATAACAATAAATTAAAAATTAAAAAATACAGATTGAAAGAAATCATATGTTGGAGGTGTAAGATCTCATGGAAATCCCAATTACATCCAAGCAAGATGTACCCCAACATGTTGCCACTACGAAGGAATATATTACCCTTATAATTTATAAAAATGTCATGATGAATTGTGATTATAGAAAAAACGATGATATAAACATATAATTATTAACCTAAATGATTTTTATGAATAAAATTATATATTCAGTTTTATTATGAATGGTAAAAATATAAATTTTTATTAAAGTTATTACTTAAGATGAATTTTATATATTAATTGCACAGATTCCTGGGATGATAAATTAATGAACTCCAAGAAAAAATTATGTAATTATATAGAATTATATTTTAATTAACCATGTATATGAATTTTTTTAAAATATTATGTTTTTATTATAAATTATATATATTTTATTCAATATATATATATATATTTAAATATAATAATTTTATTCTTCTATATTGAATTTTTTTTCATTAGATTTACCAGGTAAATATATCAATAGGTGGGATTTTAAAAAAAATTAAAAAATTTAAATTTGAATATACAATATAAATTATATAAATACCATAACTTTTATGAAATAATTATTTTATATATTAAATACAATTATATGAAAAAAATGTATCTTTGAAATTTTTTTGTGGTGAAAATTAATGAAATCAAAATTAATATATTTTGTTTTTAAATCCATGATTTTATTTTTTGAACCTATATTCTATTCTACTCTAATAAGAAACAAAAATTTATAATACATATTTAATTAAGTATTTAAAAATTTCTAATTTATACTGATTTTATTTAATTTCCATAAAAAAATGTTAATCATACAATTATAAATTTATTGGGAATGAAAACTATGCATGTTTTTCAGAAAAATCATTAAGTCCCATTTGTTAAAAAATTATATATTTCATTAGGTAAAATGTTGTAAATTTTAATTTTCTCCCCCCATTGAATTTTAATCCAATAAAATGGATTTCAATTTTTGAATTATCATGTTAAATATATGTAATATAATATATTTTAATTTCTAGTCCTAAAAGTAGGATACACCAATAATGGATAGTCATCGCAGAAATGGATTTAATTTTGAAAAGAAGATAAATTAAGAAATGATGTCACATATATAATAGAGAAATATCTACATTTTTTTTCAAATGAGCGTATTTTAACCAATTAAATGGTTTATTTTAAATACATCATATTTGTGGTTTATTTTATTTTGTCATTTTTTTAATTTTAAAATGTATTTCAAAAAACATAATTCCTTTATCATATAAAAGGATCCATCCCATACACCTTCATGATCACTCTAATAATTCTAATCCAATTCATTACACTAAAATGTTTCATTCTATAATAATTCACTCAACAGTTCATGAACCTTTGTTCTGAAGAAGGAACCCTAAATATCATATTTCCTAGAGTCCATTCCATATGAGATTCAATCTCTCAACTGATCTTAGAGCATGTCTACTAATATGAATTCTATGGAATAAATTATTGCATCAGATGTTCAATTAATTGAGACATGTTCCATATAATAATCATATTTTGATATATAATCTATATATAATTTATTTTTTATATATTATATAATGGATCCAATTATCATCATGGTATATTTATTTTTCTTTCCATGTTATTTATATCAATCAGGAGTTGTTATTTAAATTTTTATTCATACATATTTTAAATTATCTATCACATAATTTTGGAGTATTTTATGTGTCCCATATTTTTGATGTTATTATTTTTTATGGTCTAAAACAAATTTTCCATATTTTTATATATGGGATATATTTTATCACTATAAAAGTATGGAAGAATAATTTTTTTATAAATTATAATATTAATCTATTTATCCCACATTTTTTCCTCTTATTAATTATCAGCCTTTATTTCCACGTTCCCATGGGTTTAAAAGAGGGATCTCATACCCTTAGTTCTGTGATTTTTTTTAAATTACAATATGAGATTGATATTTATTTCTTTCCATATTATATTTCTATTGATTGTGTAATCTCATTTTTATTCCATATCCACATGTATTAATATTTTTTATTTTTTAGTGGGTATATTTTCTAATGATACTATTCCAATTTTTTATATGGTCAGACTATGATCATGTATGGAAAATTGTATAATAAAACCCATTTATTTTCTATGAAATAATTAATCTATCAAGGAGTTGTAAATATTAATAAGTTTTTATAGTATAAAAATTATGGTTAACCATTTTTTTTATTGGTAGGATCATATACAGGCATCTAATGCATGGAGTAAATTTGTATATCTCATAACCTAATGACAATGTGTGGAAATGATTGGGTTTGTTTGTAATATAATGTGTGGGTGTCATTGAGTTTCTTCATTCCATGATAAATGGATATGATTGGTTTTGTTCACATATTAATTGGTGGACATGACTGGGTTTCCTCACAATGTTATTATTTCCTATTATTTACAAAGTCATAATTTTACATGTTATGTCTTGTTGTAATGTTATGTTTACACATAACATGATATTTTTCACATGTTAAAAATGAATAGAATATTTTTTTGATTCTATAATGGTACTTTTATAACCTTATAATATCATTCCATGATATACAATGTTCTATCATTACTTATGATTCTCTTATGTGATTCTAAAATCCTTTTAATCAAATATTACATCCATTCCCATTGCATCATACATTTTTATAATCTAACACTATATAAAACTTTAAAAATAATTCCCTTAATGGGAACTTGTATTCACTCTTTATAGTTTTTTAGTATCCTCTTGATAATACATTATAAACTATGTATAAAATAAGGGTTTATATTTAATTGTTTATAGGATATGGGGTTGAAATATATACAAAATGATATTTTTATATCCTATATCTAATTCCCCATAACATTGAGTTTTGTAATTTTTAGATTATTGCTCTGATTTAATTTATAAATGTAGAAATAGATATAAAATATATGCATATTTTCTTGAGTTTTCAACACTAGTATATATGAAAGTTTTAGTTATATTTAGGAATTTGTATAAATATAGGATGACATTACATAATGAATTATATGAAGAATCAATTATGATATATGTTTTTCCAAAAAAATAAATTTTGAACTCTGATATTAAGGGGTCATTTAAAGAGACACTTATAATATGGATTTTTTATATTTTACTACTAAAGGTAAATCATTTAATAGTGAAAAAATTTAGATTCAACAACACTAAAAGTGAACATTAATACTAAGATCATTTCATTTAACACCTTTTTTAGTGATAAAAAAGTGTTGATTAATGGGGTCTTTAAAAGTTGTTTTTTAGTACTACAAAAAGGGTCCTTTATCAACTCTTTTTATGAATGATAATTTGGTATGACCTTATTGATAAAAAATGTCTGATAAATGAAATCATTATCACTTCTAGAAATAGAGTTCTAATAAACTGGGGTGGCCATTATCCAAACAAAAAAGAAAATACTAATAAAAGCATTATTTTTCATCTAGTTTTTCAGTGCGGATACTTTTAAAAATATTTTTTTTGTAGTGATCATTCAACCCCATTTTCAACACATTCTACCACATTCCCAATTCTCATCCCATACAATCCCACACGCACTACTGCTTTATCATCCCCCAACACCCTTTATCTAGTCGTAAAATGTCACTTTATTAGTGCTTTTCCACTACACATCCACCTATTCACCTTGCGTGCATTCCTAGATTTGTTTTGTAGACACCTTTTGCAACATTAAAGCATGTGCCACTACACCAAGACAATTTTATAATATATTTATAATATATCAGTATATATATATAAATAAATATATATATATATATATATTAATATATCTTATTTGTTCATATATATTTATTTATTTATTTTAAAATAAATTTATATAACTTGTGTTTTGTGTGTGTGCAATATATATTCTTTTATATATTTTAAGATATTAAATACTAATATTAATTTACAATTTTAAAAAATAATTTTTAATTAATGTTTTTAATAAATTTATATATTTACATATAAAATAAATAATTTTTTTTAAATTATACGAATAATAAAAATAATTTATTATTTTGTTTATATATATAAAAATACCTTATTATGTTAATATTTTTAAATATATATATTAATAAACTGATTTATAATTAGTAATTATATTAAGATATACATATATTTATTTGTAAATAAAACTATAATGTGATTTGTGAAAAAAATTCAAAACCATATTATCTAGTAATGATAAAATCCCCCATTATGGGGTACAATAGGAAATTATTTTTTCTGCCAATGAAAATGTCTATCATTTATTTTTATTTTTCATAGATCTAATAATGGGGTCCTCTATCAACACATTTCCCAATATCCAATGAATACAACAAATGGATAAACACACCTTTATAATACTGAATCTATAGTTCTTACTCTGGTTTTCAAAATGTATATTTTTATTACTCATATTAGTCCCTTTTTTCTAGATTTTTTTTCAAATATGATGAACTAATTTATTAGTAATTTATTAATTTAAATGATAAATTTTTTATTTTGTAGTTCTAAAAAAAGATAATATTGTTTCATTTATCAGTCGCATGGATGGTAAGGTTGAAAAATGAAGGATACTTATTATGAATAAGAAAAAATGGAAAGAGATTATGGTATTAAATGGGTGGAGTTGAGGAAAATAATATTCACTGAATATTTTCCAAGTTTTTTTACATGAAATGAATGTGATAATTCATATAGATAAAAACCTATGGATAAATCCATTAGATTGTATAATTAAATTGCCTTGGAATTCATACGAAAATATATTATATTTATTACTTGAAATAAAATAATTAATGATTAATTAATTATTTTCATATTCCCATTTCTTCAAATGGAGTTATCTATAAGGGAAATTTTAAGCTATAAAAAATTATTCGTGGTATGATAATGGTAAAAATAGAGACTAGTGACATTAAATATTACCAAGGATTTGGAAACAAATATAAAACTATGATTAAAGGAAATTGAATTTATAAATATATTTGATGAAACAACGTTAGAACACTTATATGTAATGAATAAAAGAGTGATAAAAAAGTATATATTTTCACATGATCTAAATCATTTATTACCAATAGTTATACTTGTTCCAAATACACAACTGTAAAAAAATTCTAACGTCTCTTGTAAACTTAGTAGGGAGGACAAGGTCCCAACTAATTTAACACTCACACATCAAACTTTTTTGATACATGTATTTTAGAATTTATGATAAATAATTCCCCAATGAATGGGAAAAATTGGATTCTGAAAAAAAAATATGTTCCAATACAAAGGGAATACCTATGTTTATATGATATCACTTTTACAGAAGGGGTTATGATACTTATGAGGTCAATTTTATAATTATAATCAACTCCAAATCGAAAATTTCTTATTAGATAATAGTTTATTTCAGTTTTTTTATATAATAAGAAATTTTAATGAAAACTTGTATACCAAAGAAACCTTTTATTTTTAATTACTTGTAAATTTAATTGCTCATGATTTGATAGAATAAATTTTATAAAAACTTTCAAAGACCAAGGATTTTGGGTTGTTACATCATAAAAATCTTGGTAATAAATCCGTGGTAGAAATTGATCTTATATTACGAATGGATTATCACTCCCAATTTAAATATCCAATTAGTTGTGAGGATATATTAGTGTAATTTTACATTCCCAATCATCAATATATAAAATATTAATGTAATCATGATTATGTAATATATTTTTATTTATAATATATAATATGTTTTCTGATACCTAATAAAAAATTTCACATCATGAAAAAAATTTAAACATCATAACATTTTAGAAATATATATTGTATAATTGTACATTGATGATTTACCTGATGAAATTACAATTCATCTTCTATAACGTGATATTATTTTTCAATTTAACTCATTAAATATGATATATCTACATTTAAGATCCTTTTGAGAAATGAATTCATGAAATTAGAACTGGATAATAATACTATTTATGATAATATATATTTATTTTATATGAGATAGTGCTTTATTGTAAGGAATACTCATCAATTGTTTTCTCCATTTTTGATGGAATGATACATATTTTATTCATTATAGTTTACATATAAAATTTATTATCAAGAAAAATTTTCCACTATCACATATTAATTACTCTGTCAATCATCCCATAAGTGTTTGAAACTTCTTGAATATTGACCATTTATTTGGATTTCAGGAATTATGAATCAAATGTGAGTTTAAATATAACACAACCTTTTATATGATGTATGGAAACATAGGATTCACATTGATCCCTTTAAAACTAATAAAACTCATATAAATATTTATTGATTTGATGACTAGAGCCTTTATGAAATACATTGATCCTTTTTTGGTCATCATTATTAATTACATTAACATGTAATAGAAATAAATGATAGAGCATGGAAATTGATGGAGTATTTTTTTAATGACCATATGAAATGAGATATTGTAATCCCAATATAGATTGTGTGAAATCAAGTCTATTAATGTATACTTCTTTTGTTACATAATAACTTGTGATGATATATCTATAGATTATTTAATGATAGTAGATATTAAGTAATATCCTAAACCGACAACTATAAATGAGATTGGTAGATTTATTTTCTTAGTTTGTTAATATGGATCTTTTTTTTGGAGTTTCTCACTACTAAAAACATATTTACCATTTTAATTAGGATGTGAGTAAAATTCAATTTGATAAATTAATAATATGAAATCAATAGGGATATAAAGATAAATTTGGTCATTATTTAAATACATAAATTTCCATACAATAGGGACATGTTTGATGTGTATGCATATTCTTCAATGAAGATATGTAGAAGTATCGACATGATAAATAATAATGTAATATATTTTTTCCTCATATCAATTAAAAGACATTAAAAAATTAACTATTACATTTACTGAAGTTGGAATAATTTATCATTCAATTAATTTTTTTTGGAATTATCAATAGAATGAACAATATAATGTATATTTTAATCAAATTATCCAGATGTATATATTAATCAAGATCAATTTTAAGATTCACCCTTGAATATGATTATAATTGATTAATGTGCATGATTTATGAATACCTTTGTTGTATGGGATAACAAATATGGTGGTAGATGTTTGATGAAAAAAGTATCATTCTACCATATAATTGATGATTATACAGTGGGACTAAATATTTCCTCATATTTTCACTATTACTATAGAAATAATAAAAAATGTGATGTTATTTCAGCTCTCAAAAATATTTCTTCATCATTACAAATATATAATGGTTAAAATATAAAATAATGGTTTTATAATGATATTCGGTACAAAAAAGAGCATTCTATAGTTAAACCCTTTTAAAAATGGATTTATATTTTTAAAAAATGTTGTCCATAAAACCAGAAATTGAAGAATAAAAAAAGGAAGATGGATAAAAAATATCTTTATAAACACATTCAATAAGAATGAATTTGTATAAGGACAGTAGAGAGTATTTATTTGGCATAATATGATGACATAGATTATAGAGTGTCTATCATTAAATTTGAAATGAAAATAACTAATGGATGAACCCAAAAAAATTCTAGGATGAAGAAACCATTCGCTATAATTGTATGAATTTTAGATAAAACCAAATTAAATTTCATCAATGTACTCAACATGACTCTTAATGAAAATAATTCTGTCTGGATAGTATGAGATCAACTAACAATTTCTGCAAGTATTAATAAAATTTGATTTGAATTATCACTCAATAAAGATTCCTTATTATTGATAAAATAAGTGGTTATGATAATTTGATAAAAAATTTCAATTTTAAAAGTTATTAATCAAAGGTTAACATTAAAATATAAGGGTATTATAAAACAATATATCGGGAATGATTTAATATGTATCCTTAAAAATCACCATAAAACTAAAGGTCATTATAAAATGGCCATGTGGACATTTTAGAATAATCAAATATCATTTCAAATGTACACAAATAGAATTTAGAATTAGCATCATTATCTGGTCTAGATTCATATAACATCAATATCTATACTATAATCCAAATGGTGTTATGTTATGTTATATATGGGAAGTAATGTACAACAAGGACATGTTGGGATTATGTTTCTGAGAGGAGGCTGTTGTGAAACGATCATGTTATAAAATTAATGGAATTTATTCAAACTATTCCATGACAAATTAATGTGTAAAATATTATATAGAATATCTATTCTTATATTATTCAATGACTTATATAATTGGAAGATGGATATAATGTTTTCATCAAGATATTTCCCTTGAATGAGTATTGGCATTTTGAATGGTTGGGATGTTGATCCATTTGTATGTTGGTCCCATAAAAATCATTGAACATGTCATGGATATATATTATAACTTGGAACTCCCTCCAGATAACACAATATTTAATGATATCTTCCATGTTTTAATTTTAAGGAATTCTAGACAAGAACCATCACTTGTAAAAAATATAAAATCTATTAATTTAAAATTTGATAGATTTAATGGGGAACAACGGGTGTATATCTTGGAATAATTACATTATGTGATTAAAAAATGAACACCCATATATCCATTGATCTTTTCAATAAATATTTTGAATTTGGAAGCTAATGGGAATCATGGGGAACCAATGAGACAAATGTACCTACACATGTTTTTATCTAATTAATAGAATTTCATGGGAATTTTTTAAAGGTGCTATAAATAAACATCCTATTTTTATTTCGATAAATTTATTATGTAGTTTTTGAATATTTTATTTTATATATAAAAGAAAACTATTAGAGGAAATTGTACATTTTATATGTTCAAAATATAACCATAATGATATACTTGTTGAATTATGGATTTTAAATAGTAGAAAAAACATTGTAAAATCCATATAAATAGAATCAGGTGTTGTTAGTATTTTTTGAATTCTCATTTTTTGTATACATTTAATTAAGGTGTTAAAACATGATTTTTCCTTACACCAATCAAAAGTGAAACGTCAATATCTATGACTGAAGAAAAGCTCAAGTGGGTGACGTCTGTGCTCATGGAAACCACACAAAAACAAGAATATTAAGTCCCATTATATTAATACCATAGAAGAATATTATTTACCTAAGTACTATTTGGATGTCATGAGGGGGTTTCAAAATTGAATTATCGATAAAATAAGCATGTAATTATTCATTAAATAAATTTTATATATTTTCATTTATATGTGGAAATTTATTTGTATTTTCTGAAATAAACATATTTATTAAAGTTTTTATTGTTAAATAATTACATAAAATGATTTTATTGATTAAAAAGATGATATATTTATAACATTAATGAAGTAAGTAAACACCTATTGAGAAATTTATTTTAACTATTCATGGATATATGACATGTTTTTTCAAAAAAATGACCTTAATGATTATTTATGTTTTAAATAAAAACTATATTTATATATTTTAGAATTTTATTATGATAAAATGAAATACATTTTTGGATTAGCGATTTCAGTAAAATATTTGGAGGAATATTTTTTATTTTAATAAAAATGTTCATTTTTTTATTAATAGATAAAATATTGTTTTTTCAAATACGATATATTTTATATCATAATTATGACATAATCAAGACTCAAACTTGTATAAAAACATTTTTTTGACTAAAAATTATTTTAGAATGAAAAAAATAAATTAATAATTTTTAAAGTTATTTAATAAAATCAACTTATGTATTTTTTCACATAATTTTTATTTCATTTTAATGAAAATAATAAACATCATTTTTTTATGAAATAATTTTTATCTGTGTTCTAAAACACATATATCATATAAATTTAATTTAGACTATTCGAGTAACTCTATATGATAATAAATTCAAATTAGTTTTTATAAGGAAATATATTTACCAAAATTTCACTCATAATATTTATAACAGGAACCATCCTCCATCCCATTACTCTATATGAATAATTTTAACCCCCTCATTATTCTACCAGATTTACATCCAAAATATTATACTATAATGATCATGATCTTTTTCCCTTTGATGATTTATTTTTAATCTCATTAATAAGAGGATATTTAATAATATATTCAATATCCAATTTAGTTTTATAGTGTCTCTGATATAGGTAAATTGTTTTTAATGGCCCTTTTATCACAATTTCACTAAATTGATACATATTTTAATGTGTATACAAATTTTTCATTCTCTAGTTCATATTCTCCATCTTTGAATTATTATATCATCAAACTTCTTATATTAATGGTACATTATAATCCTTTTCACACTTTTTCTTTCAATGGTGTTTTCTATTATAAAATATATTTTTTATTTCTAGTTAAATATCTTTTACTTTTAGTAATTTTACCTTTTTTGATATATTCATTAAATTATTTAAAGATTACTCATTTATGTATTTCATCGATTTTTATAGACATTTTAATTAGTTTTGGACAACATGAATATAATTTTTAAAATAAATATTTTAAATATTAAATGGTATAATTATTTTTGACTTATTATACTTATGTGTGAAAATAATGGTTTATTATATTTTCCCCATTAACATCTATCCCAACTATTATGTTTATTCATCTTTTTTATTCATTATTTTATGTTTACACTATTTTTCAAGAAGAATTACTTTCCCATAGTTCAATATATTTTTATGTTACTGAACTAAAATTACATTTTATTTTTTTATAGAAAGTATTTATAATTCTTTAATAAACGTAATTTACATCTAGCACAACATCCTTTAATGACTATTATACTAAGATTAGGATAATCTATGAGGATTACATCAACCTATTCTCACAAGATATCTAATAAATTTTTTTTTACCAAATTATCATGAAACCAAATTGATTTCTATTCATTTATTGTCATTTAATGAAATTAAAAAATATATTTTTTTCTTCATCTATAACAATGTAATTTATGTCATTATGAAATTTTTGGGGGCTTATATTTCCCTCCAACACATTTGTTACGTTTTAATGTCTGCAAATGTAAATAAATATATGGAAATGACTAGATAAGTTCACTACATCTAGAATTACAAAAAATGTGTTTGATAAAATCGTAAATTGTATACATGTTTTCGTTTGATAATAATATAGTATGTGAGTCTTATTAGGGTTTCTCAAAGTCTATAGAATACATATAATTTTTTAGGCTACGTTTTGGTTTTATATCATGTTCAAATGTAATAGTTCAGAGATTTTTTATAATTTTTTCTTTTTTTTCTTTCATGGTATATGTTTTATTAATCCATGATAGATCTTTTTTATAATATCATGAGATTTTATAATTAATACTATGTTTGATAGTGTACAAAATATGTAACACTGAGAGTAAAGGAACCATTGAAATATTTTTGTTTTAATGAAACTATTATAATTTACCTAATATAATAGAAAGTATGAATAATGTTGAAGAGTATTTAAAATATATATAATTTTTCTAATTAAAGAAATTTATTTGAAAAAGTGAATAAATGTTTTAATAATATCAATTTATTTTTCAAAAATTGGTTTCATTTCATTAATGATAGGATATAGTATATTTTTTTTCATCATTTTGAAAATTGATTTTACAAAATTAAAATAATTATTGAAAAAATAAAATAAAATTTATATTAATATGTTATATTGATAATTTTGTAAATATATAGATTTTTTAATAAAGAGTTAAAATGTAATTTTTTTACAAATTGAAATTTATCTTTTATTTTTTGAAATTTGACACTATAATACATATTTGTTTGAAAAAAAAATTAGTTAATTTTTTGTTTAAAATTATACATTTTTTGTTTTTAAATGATCTATGTACATTAAATTAGCGTGGAAACATTTTATTATTAAAATATGCATTTTTCTAAAAAAATTGCTTCTCATAAAAATTTTCATGTATAATATGAAATTTTATATTTCCACTTACATATTCTAATTTTTGAAAAATGAATTACTTATTGATAATATGTGGGTCCAAATTTTGCAACTATGATACTTTTAAATTTATCGAATGAGAATGATGGATCTAATAGTTTTAGCGTCCTCAACAAAAGGGTTAATGTAATTAATGGTTAACAATAGAATAATATGGATAATAAATTTACCCTTACACCTTCCATAATTTCAATAATCATTCCACAATATTCATAATACTCTTAAATTCATTTATATGGAATTATTTCATATTGTGAATGAATATAACCCTTATAATATTTCATGTAACGATATGTGAACAATGACACAATCATATTAAAAAATAAAATTGTTATTATCAATATGGAAATTAAGAGAATGTATGTTTAATTATAAATATAAATTTTAAATTAAAAAACTAATCTTTTTCCTGTTAAGTTTATTTTATTTTGTATGGAAGAAAAAAATTATATTTAGTTATTAAAAATTTCTAATGTAGTATTTAAAAAATTAATGGAAAAATTAAATAAATTATATTAAAAAGAAAAAAGATTTATAATTTTATATCATTAATTTTATCCATAAATTTTATTCATGAATATATAATGTTTTTTATTTACTAAATTAACTTGTTTAATTCCAATTTTTTCTTTAATATTAAAATATAAAATAGAATAAATAAATTAAAAAAACTAACAATAATAGTATTTCATAATAACTAATATCTTATTAAATGATATATAATTAAATGAATATTATATTTATCCAAGTTATTGGTATATGGTTCAGAATATCAATAGTTTTCTACATGAAGTGTTTTTCTATTTATATTAATTATTTTTACCATTAAATAATGAAATTTATTTTTCCATGATAAGTGTGAAAAGGGTTAGCGTGTGGTTAAACATAAAATATATGGGTAAATAATATTTTTATCTTCAATAATTATATTTTTATTATATTAAATTGACTCATATCCATCCTATATTATAAATAAAATACTTTCAAAATATTTTTAACAGAATATTAATTTATTTTAATTTAATATTTTGATAAATTCAATAATTGACACTCCCATCTATTCTTAATGTTCATTGCTTCTTCAATTTACATGTCACATAAAAATCTATTTGGATAACAAAATATATATAATAATAGCGACCCAAAATCCCTCCATAATTCTTTAAGGCCTTATTTTTTTTGAATGATATAAACCGCATTGTTCATAAGTTGTCAAGAGATGGTGTTTTTCCAGGGAAGAGGTATAGTTCCTGACCAAGATTTTTTGTTTTATTTAATATTCACCCTCTATCAAATATTACATTAACATTAATATATGACAACATAATTAAATTTAATATAAATATATTATATTATGTTTATTGTATATCCTACATCTTTCAACATCATTCATCAAATTGGAACATAATGTTCCATCTGTGTGTCTGATAGAATACCACCTTATTGATAGATGCAATCTATTTTCTATTACAACCTGTATAAGATAGTTAAAATGATGTATTTAATCTATATATATGATAATAGTGAAATTTATTTCAATCATTATTTAAAATATAACACCATCATTTTTACAAAACCATTCATTGAAAAATGAAAGTTTGTATGGGTATATGTGTAGACCACAACATCTATGAAGCAATGGGATTCATTCTTCGTCACCAAATCACATGGATTATATATATAATTATATTTTATGATATAATATTTTAATTATGAAATAATATAATTATGTTCTGATAAAATAATTCTGACATTCTTTCTAAAATGATCATTTAAAAATGTAAATATACTCATGATTAATATGGAATACCATCTCCAATATTGTAATGTAGATCATTTTTCATAACCATATTTCATGATTTGTTTTAAAAGTATAATTCATGTTTTAAAAGGTTAAAAAATAATTTTTTTAAATTCTTTATATTATGTAATTATATGACCACTGACCATTTTCAACCAAGAAAATTCATTTTAGATATTTGAGATGAATATCACCAAAATGTCTAATGTGAATATAATTAATTAAGTAATTGTATTTTAAATTATAGTAAGTGAAATAAAAATTATAAATAAATTAAAAATTGTTTTTAAATATTTAAATAATATACATAATTGTATTATCTATGATGTTATAGAGAACACATGATGACTTGAACTTGTGGTACTAGAAATATTACATTAAAAACATTATTTTAAAAAATTTCTATGATTTATTTTCTTATTAATTTTCTATAAAACTATTAAAAATTTTAAAAAAAATTTATTAGTCATACATATTTTTTTTATAATGACAATGTTTACTATATTATATAACATTTAATTTTTCTTAAAATATGGATCCTTTTTATACATTTACACATGATACATTATTTTTTAAAAATCCATCATTTTTGATATGGTCAAAACTCTCATTTTCTTCCATTACAATAATTTACTAAAAAATTATGGATTTTATTATTTTTAATTAAAATAAATTTAAGGAAAATATATTCCTAAATTTTATTTTATATTAATTATTTTTAATTGGAATATTTTTTTAATGTTTTAATTTTATATAATATTATAGAGAATGAATGATCTATTTTAATGTATATGATGAGTATGTCCTTTCCCATAAGAATTAATATTATAGTTATATTGGATCCATTTAAAAGATGATTTTCTTCAATCATAATCCTTAATTTCCTATTTTTTTGTTTTTTTCAAAAAAAATTAGAATGGAATGGATATATTAATAATCAATGTGTTTTCTTATGGCAATGATATGATTTTAATGATGAAATATTTCAGGTATTATGTTATGGTTCCAGGAATTATTTATGGGGATATGTGGTTTTGTTATAAAACAGGGTTTTGATATCTTGTTATAGATATTCAATTCATTGGGGGAAAGGATAGAGTTAACTAATTTTGATTATCATAATATTTTTGTGGAATACACTAAGACAGTTTTCCAATTATAATTGTGATCATTTTGATAGGTCTAACCATGATCATTGTTATATTTATAACCATTATAGTCATCCCATCGGTAATATTCATAGGGCTATGATGCCCCAATTTACCTGGATGATTTATCTATGGTTTCTATGGGGTTATAAGGTAATATTCTTATTCCTCTGGTAATGATAATAATCTTACATTTAAATGATAATATATTATACATTTTAAAGTTGATATTATAATTTTGTGAAAAATTATTTTGAGGTTTTCATAAATTCAATTATTCTTTCTTTTGTTTTAGTTTTAGTTTAATATTTTTACAAAAGGTTGTACGAAAATATTTTGCAGTTGACCTCCTTGGTATGAAAATATTTATTTGGAGCTAAATTATTATTTTAAAAAATTTAATTTTTTAATAGTATTCATGGAAAAACAGTTAAATTCATTATTTTTATTTACTATAATGATTATTTTTTCAGTTAACAAAATTCAATTTTTAACATGGGATAATTAGGTATAAGGATGAGGTTATGATGAAATTTGTAATGTTTTTTATACAAATTAAACATATTATGTTATTAAAATTGAGTTTGGTGGAAGAAAATATATTGAATAGAAGTGTAAACATTATAATATATGGTTTTTGTATCCTTGTGTTATAACATAACCCTCTTAAACACTAAAAATTAAACATCTATAGAAATTTATAAATGTGAATTATATTTAAATTCATTATAATATATAAATTGTATGTTCGGTTCCTTATAGTTTATATATAAGAATGGGTTATAAAACATTGGTGATTTGGTTGTTTTAATGTGATGTTTTCATAATAGTTTTGGATTCTATCATGGTTTTATAATTCTTAGTTCGATAATAAGACCAATATCTTGATAAAACCTTAATACAATTTTACATGATTTAATTTGAGGTTATTTATGATATTTTTTGAGCTTTTATTTTAAAGGGTAATCGTCTTAGCTATAAATAATTCTAATAATAAAGTATAATATAAATGGCATTACATTTACATGGACCATTTTTATTTTAACATGTAATAATTAATATCATATTATAATGGTATTCCTGTATAATAATTATTTCTCATTATCCAGATGAATGCAATAAAAATTATGACAAAATTTATATACCTTCCAATTTTTTTATTCATATTATTTCAAAATCATGCTATAATGATATTGATAACCAACTCAGTATAGAAATTACAAGAAACAAAACTATATTATCTATCCAATGACTTATAAATTTTATAAAATTTTAGTGGATCATGGTGTCTCTATTAACTGATTTCAAAATATCAATTTATCATTTAAATAATGGAAGGTAAATACCATTAAGGACTGGGCTATTTAAATTCCTGATTTATATTCTTCATGTTTGACGATAAATATGACATATGAAATAAAATATTAACAATAATGTATGAATATAATTTATTATTTATCTTATATTGTTATAATTATGTCGCATTAGTGGATTTATTATGGTAAATCATAATATCATATTTCATATATTTGGTTTACATGTATAATGTTTTAAGGAATTAAAAAACAATCAGGGTTAATGGTCTAAGGATGTGTCAATGTATTGGGGTTTTAAAAGAATGATATATTGGTATTTTATCAATAAAATGATAATCCAAAAATACCTCTATATATTTCTAAAATTGTATTTTTATAAAATATATTGTCATGTGATAAATAGAATAAAAAATATTGGTATTTTACTAGTAGAAAGATGATAGTATTTTTGAGACATTTTTGGAGATATGATATCTAGTTGAGGAATATGTAAGCATTATGTTTTACATATGAAAATTGTTATTTGGGGAAGAATGAATTTACATTTTTTGAATATAATTTTGATGATTTGGAAGAATTTTTTAAATTATATCATATTTTTCTGTAATTAAGAAATATTAAAATTTGAGAACATATATTTTTTCACATAAATATTCATTTAATTTTAAATATTCATGGTTATTTAATGAATAATCTTATTTCAAAATAAAATCACTTTAATATTTGGAGCCTTAGTTAAATAAGGTAAATTGAAAAAAATATATAATTAGTTAGAGGATAATTGTGGAATTGTTTATTAGAATAATAAATTCTTTTATTGTGGTGTTATGGTCATTCATGTTATTTATAAATATGATTAAGTCATTTTTGATATTTTATGATATGGTAATATAAAATTTCTGTATTAAACTATAAGAGTGATTGATGTTATTAGGAGATAAGTGTAAAATTTATCTTACATGAATATTTATTCAATTTTTGAGTATCAATATTACTCTACTATATTTTGTAGAATTATATGGAATGTTTTTAATATAATTATATATTCTGACTTTCTTATTTCTGCTATAATTTTGAGTGTAATGTACTTTTTCTTTTTTTCTTTTTTTTCATTTTTTGGAATTATATTATCATGTGCTAGCCATTATTTTTTTGGATAACATAAAATAAAACGAGGAATTTATTGTTTTTTATTATTTATTATATTATTTTATTAGTTAATAAATTAGTTATTCAAGTTTCAATAAACTATCTTGTTTAATTATCTTATGTATATAATAGTTGTAATTTTATTTGATGTTGATTAAGGCTAAAATTTTAGCTTTCTTGTAGTAATATTCCCATATTTTTGAAGTGTATATGAAAAATAAATTCATCATCATTAGTAAAAGTATGTTCAATTAATTATTTTATCCTGTTATAATATATTATTAAAAACTGAGAGTCCATTTTCACCACATTTCAATATAGTTTTGTGGTTGAAAATTATCTTAAAATCATTTTCTATGTTGTGATTAATGTTCCCTATCACTATTTATCATAATTAGATAATTAGTTTTTTGTCTAGTTTACATATTTTCACCTACCACCATTGTTTTCATCTTTTTAACCATACTATGTGTTATCCCATATAACCTTTTTAATTCCCATTTTCTCTTAAGAAGAGAAAATTTCCTTAACCATTGTTATGATATGTTATTAAAAAAAAATTTAAAATTTCAATTGTTGTATAATGAGATTGAATTAATGTTGTAAGGATGTTATTTCTAAATCGGGATGGAATAGAATATCCCATAATATTTTTGAGAATAAAATGTTTGATAACATAAAAACTATTCAATACTGAGTGTAAATAATCATGAAAATATTATTTTTTAAAGGTGAAACTTATTACCAATATATTAAATATGAGTTTATAAATAGTATTATGACAATTTTTAAATATAAATAAACTTTATAATAAATAAGAATTTATAAACTTTTTGACAAATTTTTTTAGTATTATGATTTTATTCGTCAAAAAATTATTTTGACACAAATATTTTTAATGATTTTTATGAGAAACATTTATACTAAAATATTTATACATATAAATATATATTTAGAAAAATGAAATTCATTTTCAAAATCTTAATATCTTATTTATAATTATATGAATTGTTTTATAATATGATGAAAAATTTTATTTTCATCCATTAATAATGGAAAATATTGATTTTTATTTAAAATTGGATTTTCATTTGGATTATTAACAAAATCAAATTAGTTTTTATTTTATTTTAAATTTTAATGACATCATATATGTAAAAAAATAAATTTATTTCTTTTAAAATATCATTATATTTCAATTTAGTAAAAATATTACAATTAATATATTAATTTTTCAAGAAAAATATTTTGTCATAACTTTTCGAAAAAAATTAAATTTAATTCTTCAACCTATTTGTTTTATAATATTTATAATGGATTATATATTTCAAATCTGTGGTACTAAAATTTTAAATTTGGACTCTTTTATTTTTATTCGATATGAATTTTGACCGTAGAATTTTTTGATACAATAGTAAATGCAATGTTATTAACTAATGGTTAAAAATAAAATTATAAGGACTATAAAAACGGAATTACAATAAGATTAAAATTTAATTTATTGGTCAATATTATATATACTCATCATATTTTTGGTTATGTGAACTTATTTTTATATATCTGTAATTATTACACTTATAATATTTTATACAAATAAAAGTCAAAAATGTGACTCTTATTTCAATAACTATAATATTTTATACATGTTAATAAATAGTTTACCAATAAACATATTAGAGTTAATTTTTAATATTGGTGATTTATCTTCAACATGATTTTTTATAAAAAAATATATAAAAAACATATAAATATATTTATTAGAAAAAGAAAATGAATAATTAATCAATTAATTTAAAATTAAAATAAATTACATTAAAATTTTAAAATATAAGATATTTTCTCTAAATTTAATACATAAATGTATTTTATAAATGAATATAATATTTTGGATATTTACTAAAATTATTTGAAAGAATTTAAATTTTTTCATCATGTTATTAATTCCAATGTAATGAATATTTCGGAAACACATAAAATATTTTAATTTTATAATAAAATTTAATTTGTTATAAGATATAATGTTAAAAAATATATATTTTGAAAAAATAAAATATTTGGAAAAAATATTATCATATGGTTTATAATTTCAACCATATTCAATTTATGAGCTCTTTGTCCCTTAACATTAACTTTCACTGCCCACAAATTATAAAAAACCATGGTTTCATGGTATGTGTGAAAGCGTTTAATGAGGGGTTAAAATTTGATTAGAATTTCTATATTATTTATTTTTTCAACTCAAAAATATAATACATTAAAACATAAGTATATCAATATAAATATCTTAAATATATTTATATTTAATTATGTTATTTATAACATGTATACATCTCTATTCACCATCAAATTTGATTAGAACCCATCATTTGTGTGTAAGGCGGACAACCAACTTCTAAATCGATGTAATTATTTTTTCCATGAAAATCTCTAATAGATATTTAAAATTATGGATATAATGTATATATATGATACTAATGAAATATTTATCATTGTATAAATATTATATAACTCCCATTTTCACAACTTCACATTCACTAAAAAAATTATAATGTCATTTGTGTGTACGTGTGGATTGCCACCGCCATGAAAAGAAGTGATTCGTATCTTATCAAAACGTCACATGGATTATATATATATAATACTATCAAAATAAATAATATAAAATATTATTATAATATGTAGATTATGGAAAAATAATATAATAATTTCCTTCTTTCTGAAATGATCAATTAAAAATAGAAGAGTCAAAATTCCATATGTACATCTTAACATCTATAAAAGTTTTACAATTTTCAATTATCATTACTATAATTCATGATTTAGATTAAAAGGTTTTTTAATGTTTAAAAATGAATATAATATTAAGATAATTATTCCAGATATTTTGGAATAATGGCAACTTTGACCATATTAAACCTAATAACGTCAATTTGGACATATTAGCCGAATCTTGCCTGCCTGAGAGTTGTTGCCTCCAGAGAAATGAAATGTGAAGTGTTGGGACCTACTCTTGGCTGAACAGAAACTCTTCTACCAAGAAAATCAGGATCCCCATACTATAGCTCTGTTTCATGAGGAATCACGATGACTCCCCTCTTGGGATGATCAGGTTCTGGTAAAAGTCCTCTCGACGACCTCTACCATCTCCATCACCTCAAGATATGTCTTGAGCATAAATGGGGTGATCTGGAATTGGATCTTTGGATGCTTATCCTCCTCGAAAAGCCTTGCCCTGCCATCTTCATTAGGCAATAGGTCTAAATCATATCGTAAAAGGTTCCTAAAACAGATTCAAAACTCTCGCACACTGGAGCTCCCTTGTCGAAGGGTAAGAAGCTCCTAGATTTTGGTCACATTCATGGCTGAAGAAAGAAACATGACTCTAAACTTGTATAAGAACTCTTCCCATGAGATCACTGACTCCTTGGGATCCCTAATGAACAATAACCACCACTACCTCATAGCTCCACGTTGCATCGTCACATCCATGGACACCCAATGCTCCTTCTGAAATGGTTCCCTCATAATTCTACAGATTCATAAGTTGAATCTCTCATAGTATATTCCTCTAAGTCTCATCGTCATCAGCCTCTAACCTGCGGCGATCTGTAGGAACATCATGCTGGATAGCCTCTATGCGATCCTGATGAGGATGATGACCTGGAGCCATACCTTTAAAATAAATAACAGTTACGGAACAGAAACTTGGAATATATAAGACTCAAAAGTAATTCAATAATTGTTATTTATTCATTTTAGATTAACATATCCCATGGTCTACCCATTCAAACATAGGCACAATGAAGATTGATACATTATACTTTCCAAGTTCTCAACCCTGCAACTAGTATCTCCTCGTTTAGTACTCTTTGTAAACAAAAAGTTCTGTATATGAGATCATAGGGGGGCCCTAAATGCCTATGTCTCTCCTAGTCTTCATTTTTACATCACATTCTAAACATGAATGACATTATTCCCTACCAAACCCTCCAACCTCTCTAGTGCCTAACTCAAAACTCAATCATCTCCCTCAACCAAAGCTCTGATACCACCCTGTCACAACCCCTTCCCACAAGGTGTACCCCTCCTTGGCCGACTATGTGAGAAGGGATATGATGACCCACGAGTCCCACCTCTAGTATGCTCTGGGTTGGCAACTAGAACATAGGTTATAGTAATACACAAATGGAAGGCATTACCCTTTAAGGGAAAACATACAGAATGGAGGGATAAGATAGACACCAACCAACTCCATATCATACAACAATAAAAATAAAATCCCAATTATACATATGAACTGTCATGAAAACTACTACAACTATAAGGGGAAAACTAAAAGTACCCAAAATAAAGTAAAACAACAGCAACCACATGCCCGAACAGTTCCTACAACACCAAGCTCGTAGAAACCAGCTTGATCTCCAAGATTCCCCAAGTGAACTGAAATATAGTTTATATAAACCTAGGGTGAGTATAACAGTATACTCAGTAGGATCCTCCACGAAGCCTCCCTTGTAATTGTAAAGAATTCATTTTAAATAACAGTGAACATCAGGTGGAACTAAATCTTCATCCAAACAGGTATACTAAGTTCCCATCCTCAACAAGGATACTCTCATTGAGTAAAACAAACAAGAGTATATAATATAATAATGAATATCAAAGTTACCCTACTACAACTTCCCCACTGGTTTGCTGCATTCCCCCAATGTCGCACGTCCTAAGCATATATCTCTAAAAGGGTTGCCTTCAAACACTTGGGTGAAGCACCACAATATGCACCTTGTGAAAAGAAACCATCACATCCACATAAAAAAAGTAACCAAGTAGTTTCTGGGAGCCACCACAACACACATAACGGATATCATATGTCGATTATTAGACCTCATTTCCTTATAGCCCAGAAACCGAGTTAGGATCCTCATTCCATCATAGCCTATACATGTTACACATATAGTTATCCATAGGATACTATATCTCGAATATATGTGTGTGAATAACCACAAGACCTTGCATCCCTTTAAACATATATATGGGGAAAACTAACCACTATGACTACCAACACAATTATGTACCAAGAGAGGACAACGAGGCCAAAAGGGGGTAGTCATCCATCCATCCTCGCAACATAATTTTGGGGAAAACACCCACAGGGATCAGAATCCCCGGGTTGTAAGTTTCCTTTACTAAAGGGGTGGTGTAGCATATAGAAACACAAAAATTAAAAAATATATTATAGCTCACAACCATACTATGGTCATAAATTAGTCTTATACTCATCATCATATAACGTCTCTCAGACATCTGGTTCCCACTTCTAAGACAATAAATCCTATAAGCACACAACCATTTAAAAAATCTTATTTCCTTACATCATTCCCTTTTTATCAGTTCAACTTTACATTAATTAATTATTTAAACATTAATTAACCAAATACAATTCCACATTAAATTTCATTTGCATCTAAACCAATGTCCATTGTCCCTTTTAAATTATAACCTCTTCATAATGTTATAGAAAAATCCAACCCCATGGGTTAAAATAATTTATTCAATTATTCATTATTGAATGACATTCCAATATTCCGATGAATTCTGGAAAAACAATCTACAATTCTAAACACAAGGGGGCTCAACACGGTGAGTAGATGTACAACCCATCAAGTCTTTGCTGCCTAATTCAAGAGCCTATACCCATCCTCTATTAGGAACATAAACACATAAATCACATGGCATACCTCATGCGTCTTCGCACCTTTCAGAAGAAGGGTATGTAAGACCAGCTTCCTTGAGCAGTGGCGAAACTTAAAACAGATAATCAACCAATAATGATAAACAAGCATCCAACAGTCACATCAATCATTTTCCATCATTATTGGTGTCCTCCCCGACAACCACATTCATAAAAAGATGCATCTTGACAATCATGGTGTCATCTACTACCACAACCAAATATGCATCCATGCCCCCATATATCACAATAACCAACCATGTTCACATCAAAACACAAGCAACATGAAAACAAACATCTCAACAATTGTGATCCTGGAACTTTAACAATCTAGAGTGTTACTCAGAACCCTTCAAGGAAATATCAAACAATTAGTTCTTTGATCCGTCATGAATTTATATATTTATTATTCTTAAGTTCCAAATTCTGGAAACCTAATCCGTATGCTATCAAAAATAATTAAACATGCTTACTGTGAAAAATTGATTAACATAAAATTAAAACATGGAGAAGGAGATTAATTTACATGCCTCTATATATTTTAACCCAAAAATTATAAATTATATACGGTTTATTTTAATTACCAATTTCCATCATGAACCAATAGATAAAAAAATAAAGCATAGATATCACACCATCTACTAAAATAAGATGCAAAAACATACGATCGATACCAATTTATTTACCCGATTAAAATATTTATTATGTCAATTCAATTGACATCCAGTGGAATAAAACATGATAACGATAATGTTGCATGTAAAAGAAGAGAGAATTAATAAATCACCTACTTAAAAGGTTCGTGATGTTCTTTATTTGTGACCACACAACGGATCACGATCGCCTCCTCTCGCGATAAGTAATCCACCCAAGGATGCCACGGTATGACCACACCATCTGAAGCCTAATAAAACTCCATTAGAAGAATAGAGAACACATTCTATAATATGGAAAAGAGAAAACATGAGAATATGAACCCCAAAATAAAGAAGATAAAGAAAACCATATTTCGATGAAGGATCGACCCTTGCTGCTTGCACCAATGAAGGTGGTGCACATGCAGCAAGAAGAACGTCGAGGAAACCAATCCATGGGGAAAGGATTGATCTCCTGATTCCTAAGTAAATGGAGGAATGGTTCGAGCATATCACACTAGAGAACAATGAGGAATAACATTGGAGAAATACATATTGTACATTTTGAAGATGTAATGGAGTGACAGTTTAAGATACTCTGGATTTACCATTAAAAGAAGATTTCATTAAACCATGCGGTTTAACAAAGTCAAATCCTCCTAAGCCTTAGTAATAAATAATATAAGAGTTATGGCCATTGAATGGGCCATATAGTTTTTAAAACAAGGATATTAATGCATTTTACATCAATGGAAATGTTAATGGCGTGAAACTGTAGGATGTTGGTGGCGATGTTCATTAACATCACCTATGAAACCTGTCTGTTCTGGAAGCATTGTTCATTAACATCGCCGATGAAACCTCATAGTCGGATCCTCACCATTCTAGAAGAACTATTCATTAACCTCATCATTGAAACCTCACCATTAGAACCTCACCATTCTAGAAACACTGTTCATGAACCTCACTGTTGGAACCTTATCGTTGGAACCTCACCGTTCTGGGAACACTATTCATTAACATCAACATTGAAAAACAACCATTAGAACCTCACCATTATTGAAACAATTATCATGAACCTCACCGTTGGAACCTCACTATTCTGGAAACAATGTTCACATAATTCAATATTTGGAAAATTAAGGAAAATGTCACCATTGGAAGGTTATCGTTGGAACCTCACCATTAAATTGTTTACTTAATGTTACCAATGACATTGTTCATGTAAGGTTTCTAATATACTATTTACAGAAGGTCTAGAATGTCACTGTTTATTTAAGGACACCGTTTCACTGTTCACAACTATCTACCATTGGAACTGTTCACCTAAATTTAATTATGCACTGTTCGCAACAATGTAAAGTTGAAGCTGTTCATCAAAATAGGAATTTGAAAAATTATTGGGGATAAGTCACCTTGACCTCCCAGAACACCTCCAACACCATATTTTTTTGACAAATGGATGAACCTAGGTTGTCCAGAACATTACATAAAACACCCTGACACCCTAATGGAAAACATCCAATCACTTCCACTTATTTGGAATGATCCACATCACATCCCACCCATACACACCTAGGACACACAACCACATTTCTACCTTAGTCACCTTGTCCATATACCACATAACATCCTTCCAGTAGGCAACTAGGCCTCCCTGTTACATCTAGTCCACATAAAACTGGGCCACATACCAAATCACATCCCGCCCGCACACACCTAGTCCTCACAACCACATCTCTTCATGGAGACACCTAGGAATAAAAACACATATAATTATGAAGACACCAATTAACCACAACACATCTCATACTGATTCCACATGCGATAAAAAAGTCACCCACAATAATATGGGCCTCACAAACCAAATCCCAGAAGACGAATCCTGGCATATCAATACCTAGAAGTTTGAGCTTGTAAGAAAGGGTGGACATCCATCCATCCTCCTAGAATAATTCAGAGGAAACATACCCCCCCATGATAATTGGGGTGTCTGAAAACTAGTTCTAAAATAGGTTTGTGTTCATATTGAAATCAAAAGGGAAAATAAATACATATATAGTTAATACCATGCATTTAAGTGAAACCTATGGTATTTTTTACCCACAACCATATAACTATACCACCTCTACTGCTACCTCTAAATTCACAACCACCCAACATGTCAGAACTCTATTACCACACCGAACAATTCATTGAACCAATTCTTATTCTTTATTAAAAAAAATTAATTCATTGATTCCATCACTACCCATGAAACTACT
This sequence comes from Viscum album, assembly GCA_963277665.1. Taxonomy (NCBI): domain Eukaryota; kingdom Viridiplantae; phylum Streptophyta; class Magnoliopsida; order Santalales; family Viscaceae; genus Viscum; species Viscum album. The sequence goes on along the minus strand of OY728140.1, from coordinate 1,915,436,044 downwards.
AGACACAATACACAATATGCAAAACAACAAAATTCATGTCATACGGAGAGGATCCATATAAGAATTTCTAGATTCTCATTCCTCTATTTTTTAAAATCCATTTATAACATAACATACATTGATCTTAAAACATGGGGTGAAGAATTATTTACATTACTCATGGAGATAATCCAGGAGGGATACTCATACCAACCACTATTATCATCATTCTTCAAATTAATTCATCCAAATCCATTGTCTCAATAAAACCCCCCAACGCATATCCCCTCCCATCATCACATATTACCACCACTATTCACAACATCCATACTACATAAGAACACCAAAACCATCACATCCACAACAGAAATATTACCCAACTCGATTGTAGCATTTCTATACAAAAAATATTGTCCGTTCCAAAATCAAAAAATCCCTCAACCTGTGATTCCATTACACCACAGAAACCACCCCATATCTAACATCTATTCCCAAAACCACACTACAAAACAAGTCAGAAAAAACAAACACACGGTACACCACCCTGACCAAGGAAAATAATATTCATATTTTAATAAGTAATCCATTTTAAATGAAACATATTAATTCAGGGGTTATCAATGAATATGGGATACCTTGGTACATCCATTTATTATCCCTACATACGGTGTTAAATGTTTTCTAAAAAATATAGTTGTTCAGAAAAAGTACAAAATCAATAATTCAAAAGCCATCACCGATTCACCAACATAGGCCACCAACCAACATGAATTTTAATAGGCATATAGCCTATATAACGACTACATAAATAGATAAAAAAGAATAATATAAGTGAATTTTCCCAAATACACACGTATATTTTATACCGATTTGATTATCATTTTTTCTTTTTTCTTTTTATATATTCACATGGACACATGCATACTCCAATCCAGAATGATACACATATAAAAGAGAGACAAAGGAACACCCACCTTAATGAATATATGGTCATCACTTCCTTATTTTTCCAAAACAACAGGTGCATAGGAACTAGACAGAAAATCAGGAGAATACGAAATCCAATGTCCATATCAAAACACATGGCTCCCAAGGGAAGAAAAATTAGAGTAACACCAATAGAAAATAGTAGCACAAACGAAATGGACGATCTCAACTTTAGAAGGCTGAGATCCTATATCAAATGAGGGATCTGTTTTTAAAGTCCAGGATAGGCAGATCAGGAAAATGATTAAGAGATTTTGATGTTAGAGGAAGCTTCTAGTTTTAAAAGTATAGATACAATTTGTAATGGCACCTAAAACCATTATATATCATATGTAACTCATTTTATATCAATGGAAATGTTAATGGGGAGAAAGTAAAAAAATTGTAGTCTTCTATAATTTTGACAATATGTAGGTAATGAGTCACCATTGGGCGACTCACCGTTGGACGAGTCATCGGTGGATGAATCATTTTTGAGTGAATCTATTTTGTATGTGTCCCCAGTGGATGGGTCGTCATTGGGTGACACACCGTTGGACGATTCACTAGAGCTGAGTCACTATTAGACGAGTCACTGGTGGAAGATTCATCATTGGGTGAATTACTATTTGATGAGTTACCAGTGGATGACTCACTACTAGTGACCTACCAATGGCGAACAAAAATCGCAACTATCAATGGACGAATAACTATTCTCATCTTCCAAAGGATTACTCACCGTCATGGGTCACTATTTCGAATCACCATTCCGATCCACTAATGGATGAGATACCAGGATATGATCCATCGTTGGATGATTCATCGTTGTAAAATCGATATTTTAGGAAAACTATTGAAATGATTCACCATGAACTCCCATATCACTTTGACAAATGGATTTCCTTAAGTAATGGACCAGATGGTATGGGCCATTAAAACCCCTAAATAACATGTTTAAAATATTATTTCTTTTAATGGAATATTATTAAAAAAATATATGCTGAAAATAATCATTATAAAACCATTAAGATTAAATTAATATTTTTATATTAAACTATTTTTATGATCACGGTGGTGTATGATAATTGTTTAGAAAAAAAATCATTGAATCATTTGAAATGAGGGTTTTTATATAAATTTTATATTACCTCAAGTCCAGATAACCACACATTTTTTTTATATTAATTATTGATGAACATATATTAATTATTATAAATCTATTGAAATTTTATCTACTATAATATTCCTTTCATTTACCATAATACCATATATATATTTTTTAATAGTCAATTAATTCCACATTCGGTCTATGAAAAGGGATCAGGCGCTTATTTTTCATGTGGTGGTCAAGGTCATCAGTAGGGAGAGTTTTCTACCTATCAGAACAGTCATTGTGCACCGGGTGATCCGCTCCAGGTTCCTCTGTTGAGGCAGTTTTAGCCGAGGCACTAGCTGTAGGTTGCTATAGGGTGGGGGTCTACAATAGGGTTAGAGAGGTCGTGGAGGAGGTCGTGGACAACTTCATTCTCTAGTTCTGCCAGCTCCTGGTGAGCCAGACGTCATTCGAGGTACCCTTTGCTTTCTTTCTACCTTGGTGTATGCCTTGATTGATTCAATAGAGACACACTCCTTCATATCACCTACGCTTGTCCATGCTTTTGGACTTGATGTAGAATGACTTCCAGTGCCCTTGTTATTGACTACGCCAGTTGGAGGTCGAGCTAACTTGTTTGATGTACGTAGAAACTGTGAGATAGTGTTGGGGATGCACCTCTTTTGGGCATATTTTCTATGTTAGAGAATAAAAAAATATGATGGCATCCTCGGCATGGATTGGTTATATTCGGTGTATGTTGTCATGGAATACTTCAGGTGATAGGTTTTGTTCTTCGATACGGATAGAGATCGGGTGGTGTTCGTTGGTGAGTGAGACCCTTAGATGGGTCATAGGCGTGTTCTTTCATCATCATGCATGATGGATGAGATGGTGTTGTGTAAATTAGAGGTTTATCATTTGGAATTTCCTATGGTTGTAGAGGATTACCCTAATGTATTTCCTGAATAGGTTTTAGCATTACCCCCTTGACGAGATATTGAGTGTGGGATCGGGCTATAACTAGGATTGTATCCTATCTCTTTATTCGCATATTGTATGGCCCCTTCTGAGTTATGAGATATATGTATATAGCATTACGGTTTATTATAGTTAGGTTTTGTTCGGCCAAGTGTTTCACCATGGGGTGCACCAGTTTTGTTCATGAAGATGTTAGATGGGAGTTTGCAGTAGCATGACGATTATCATTGCTAAAACAATGTGATAGTGAATAATCGTTATCCTCTTACACATATTAATGATTTATTCGATCATATCAAGGGTCCAAGTTGGTTCTCAATGAATGAATTGCGGTCAGTATATCATCAGATACATGTGAAGGATGAGGACATCCCGAAGGCCACTTTCTATTGTCATCATGGGAATTTTGAGTTTTTTTTAATGCCATTAAATGTGACGAATGCTCTATCTGTGTTCATTGGATTGATGAACGCTATGTTCTGTGAGTTCCTGGACAAGTTCGTTGTGGTTTTCATTGGCGATATCCTTGTGTACTCCACATCTGAATAGGATCATGCAGAGCATCAATATGACATATTGACAGTACTCTATCAACATTAATTGTTTGGGAATTTTTCAAAGTGTGTTTTTTGGGCCCGAGAATTCCGTTTCATGGGGCATGTTGTGTATCAAAAGGGTGTAGTTTTGGATCCATCCATTATAGAAGTAGTTGTGTCTTCAGAATCCCCTAAGACAGTGTCAGAGGGGAGATGTTTCCTTGGACTCATAGGTGACTATAGGAGGTTCGTAACCAATTTCTCACAAGTTGTAACTCCTCTGACAGCTTTGACCATGAAGGATATGGCTTTCATATGGACCACTCAGTGTCAGGAATCATTCGTATATCTAATGGAGAATTTAGTATTTTCTCTAGTTTATTGTCTTCCAACAGATAGAGTTTAGTTTGATGGTTTCTGTGACACTTCACATCTTGGGTTAGGGAGTGTTCTGATACAGTAGATATCAGATGTTTCTTAAGGGTCCGAATGGTTGTGTCCCCATAAATTTAACAATGCCTCCCATGATCTCGAGTTGGCAGTCGTAGTGTTTTCTCTGATGTTGTAGAGTCATTACCTCCTTGGTTAGCGCTTTGTGGTTTGAAAAAATCATAAGTTTTGGAGGTATGTTTTCTCCCAGCGTGACTTGAACATGAGACAATGTCGGTTGATGGATTTCTTAAAGGAATACGACATCGATACATCATATATACTTCAAATGGGGAATGTTATAATCGATGCACTGAGTCAAAAGTCACATAGTGATGCAGTGCATGAATATGGTGACTCTGGGAGAGTATTGGAAGAACTGTCAGTATTACATATTGACATGGGAGAATTTGGGGATAGTTTTTTTCTTTTTAATGTGACTGTGTAGTCCTATCTTTTGGAGTAGGTGGAAGTGTCCCAGTTGGGGGACCATGAGGTGGAGATCTAGAAAGACCGAGTTGTAAGGGGTGGGGCCCCTAATGCTTGGTCAGAGGATGAACCACACAGAGTGTTGTATCACAGAAGGTTTTTTGTTCCTTTGAAGATGTGTGAGATGGTTCCCAAAGATTTCCATAGTTCTCCTTTAGTGGTGCATCTTGGCATGACAAGGATACAACTAGACTTGAGGAATCTGTTTTGGAAGTCTGGGCTGAAGTGTGGAGTTTTAGTTTTTGTGTATCAATGTTAAGTATGCCCAAAGGTCAAGGTTGAGCACCACATCCTCGGTGGTTTACTCCAGCCATTAGATATTCATCCTTTAAAGTGGGTTGAAATCTCAATGGTCTTTGTTACAGTTTTACCATGAGCTCTAGGTGGACATGATTCTATTTGGGTGATAGTGTATCACTTAACAAAATCTGCCCACTTTAGACTAATCAAGGATTCGATCTCATTGGATGTTTTTTCAAGGCAGTATATAGAGGAGGTGGGGAGACATCATGGAGTCGCAAGGATGATAATTTCTGATTGAGATCCTCTCTTTACTTCAAGTGTGTGGAGAGGTATCCAACATTCTATCGGTTCTCAGCAAAGCCTTAGCACTGTTTTTCATCCTATAATGGATGGTCAGACAGAGCAAACCATCTAGTCTATGGAAGACATGTTATGCTATTATGTTCTTTATTTTGGAGGCTTGTGAATGAGGCACTTACCCTAGGTGGAGTTCTCTTAAAATAATAGTTTTCACTCCAACATCGGTATAGCACCATATGAAGCCTTTTATGGCAGAGCTTTTGATTCTTTGTTACGCTAGACTAGGGTTAGAGAGTCAGCAATTCTCGGACCGGAACTTGTGCAGAATAGAACGGAGATGGTTTATGTGATTCGTGAGTGGATGAAGATAGCGCAAGATCATCAGAAATCATATGTTTGTCAAAGAAGACCCGTAGAGATAAATGTTTGGGATCATGAGTTTCTGATGTTGAAACGTCATCGTGGAAGTGAATGTTTGGTCATTGGAGTATGGTTTCTCCCTAGTTTTTTTGGCATTTTGAGGTGTTATCTATTGATGGAGTTGTGGCGTATCAAGTATCACTTCCCCCACATATGAGTTAGACACATGATGTTTTCCATGTTTCACAACGCTCTCTTTATCTACATGATGTCTCTCACATCATCGATTGGGGAGAGATCAGTGTTTATAGTGATGCTACCTTTGAGGAGCAACTTTTGGTGATCTAAGACTGAATTGATAAGGTGTTATGCGGGAATTCAATCCCCTTCCTTCGTGTCATGTAGAGATATGGTGACATGGAGAAGAGTACCTATGAACGTGAGACACATATACATGCTCAGTAACCGGAGTTGTTTGATGTTTAACTCATTCCATGTAATGATGTCCCCTTGTGGTTAAAACATTCTTGTTTATAATATGTTTTTATTTTTTTTCTTCTTGTGTCTTTCTCTCTTTTCATAGGTATCTCTATGGGTGGTTATTCAGACCAATTAATATTTTTCTTCCCTTTAGGTGGGTTTTGATTTCTGGAGTATGAGAATGTTTTGAGAGGTATCTGATGAAATTTCCCAGACCTCCCCAGTCCATTCCACTGTAAAAATATATTTTTTGAGGTGTTCTAGGAGGCCAAGGTGACTTATCCCCAATACATATCCGAATTTCCATTTCGATGAACAGTTCCCACTATATACAGTTGTGAACAGTGCTTCGGTAACCTTAGGCGAATAGTTCCAATAGTAGACAATTGTGAACAATGAAACGGTGACCATTTGTGAATAGTGACATCCATGACCTTTTGTGAATAGTACAATGGTAACCTTATATGAATAGTGTCATCGGTAACCTTAATTAAACAATACAAATGTGAGGTTCCAAAGATGACCTTCCAACAGTGACCTTTTCATTCCTTTTCCAAATTATGAATTCGGTGAACAATGTTTCTAGAATGTTGAGGCTCCAACAGTGAGGTCTCAACGATATGGATAATGAACAGTGTTTCCAGAACGGTGAGGTTCCAATGGTGAAGTTCTTGAACAATGTTCCAAGAATGGTGATGTTCATGAACAGTGTTTCTAGAATGGTGAGGTTCCAACAGTGCGGTTTTAATGGTGAGGTTATTGAAAAGTGTTTCTAGAACGGTGAGTTTCATGATACGTTTTTCTAGAATGGTGAGGTTCTAACGGTTACATTAATGAATAGTTCTTCTAGAATGGTGAGGTTCCCATGGCGAGGTATCAATGGTGAGGTTTCTGAACAATGTTTCCAACGTCTTAATGTTTCACCCCTTTAACGTTTCCTTTGATTTAAAATGCATTTAAATACTTTTTAAGGACTCTATGTGCCATTTAAATTCCATAACTCTAATATTAATTATTCATATTACTCGAGATGTTTTTATATGGTCAAACCATGAGGTTTAATGCAACCATCTTTTATTGGGAAATTATGTGTATCCAAAACCTTCACTCCATTAAATCAAAAAAAGGGATGTTATATCTTCCTCCCTTGTTAATCCTCCCGGTTCTCTAGTGTGAGATGCTCAAACCTTTATGTCCTTCCTGTAGAAATCGGGAGATCAAAATTTTCCTCATGTATTGGTTTCCTCGATTGTATTTCTAATGAATTAGCACCCCCTACTCTTGTGCAAGCAGAAGGGGTCGATCCTTCCTCAAAATAATGTATGTTTTATCACCATTCATTTGGGGTTCATATTCTCCTTTTTCTCCTTTACATATTATAACATGTGATCTTCGTGATTATAATGGAGTTTTCTTAGGTTTCAGTTGGTGTGGTCATACCGTGGCCTCCTCAGGTGGATGCCATTGTAGCGGGAGGAGGCGATTGTAATCCGTTGTGTGGACTGTTCTCAAATAAAGAACATCAAAAACCATTTGTAGTATGAGATTCATTACTTCTCTCCACTTTTACGTGAAACTGTATCGTTAGTATGTTTTATCCGACAAGATGAAAATGGAATTGACATAATATATATTTTAACCAGATAAATAAATTAATATCGATCTCATGTTATTACCTCTTGTTTTACTAGATAGTGTGATATCTATGGTATCATTGTATAACTGTGATTTCTTGATGTAAATTGGTAATGAACATAAACCACAATTAATTGATAATAGTTTGGTTAAATGATAAATATTCAAGAAAATGAAACGTCGTCCCCTTGATGTAATTTGATGTTCATCAACTTGGAATAGTAAGCATTTTTAATTATTTTTGGTAGATTACTGATTACGTTTCCCAAATTTGGAACCAATGAATAATAAATCCATTAATTAAAGATGTATCAATGAACTTATTGTTTGATAATTCATTGAAGGGTTCTGAGTTACCTCTAGATTGTTAAAGTGCCAAGAGCCCAATTGTTTAGATGTTTTTTTTCATGATGCATGTGTTGTGATGTGAGCATGGATGGTTTTTGTGATATGTGGGGGCATGTAGGCCTTTTTGATTGTGGTAGCAGATGATGCCTAGAGTGGAGAGATGCATCGGTTTATGCATGTGGGTGTCGATAAGGACACCATGATTTAAGGAACTTGATGGATGTGATTGTTGTATGTTTCTTAATTCTTATTTTTTGATTATCTGATTTACTTTTCTCCACTACACAAGGTAGCTAGTCTTACATACCCTTCATCCAAAAGGGGAAAATATGCATGGGGTATTCCATGTGCTTTCTGTATTTCTCATCTCAAGGGAGGATGAGTCTAATCTCTTGCTATAGGTGGCAAAGACATGACGGGTTGTACATCTACTCACAGCCTTAAACCCCCTTGTGTTTAGTAGCATAGACTATTTATCTAGATTGCCTAGGAATATGGGAAAGTAATTATATAATGAATAATTGAATAATTGATGTTAACCCATGGGGTTGGAGTTTCCTAAAATATAATGATGAGGTTGTAATTTTAAAGGGACAATGGGCTTTGGGTTTGATGGTAATGAAATTTAATGGGGAATTATTTATGGTTAATTAATGTTTAAATAATTAATTATCATAATGTGGAACTAGTAAAAAGGAAAATAATTAATTCAATAATGCTTTTTCAATGGTTGTGTGCTTATAGAATACCTAGTCAAGAAGTGGAACATGAGATTATAAGAGATGTTACCTGCAGTTGTGTCTAAGACTAGGTTATGCCTATAGTGTGGTTGTGAGCTATAGTATATTATCTACTTTTAGACATTCTATATGCTACTCCACCCCATCATTGAGGGAAATTGACACCCCTGGGATTCTAAGCCCTAGGGTTGTGTTTTCCCCAACATTCTGGTGGGAGGTTGGATGGCTGACTATTCCCTTCGGCCCCTCTCTCATCCCTTAGTAGATACTTGTTCTTGTAGGCATAGTGGTTAGAATTCCCCAAATATTTGTGTACAAGTATGTAATGTCTTGTGGTTATTCACACATATAAATTCTAGATATAGTATACTATGGACAACTATAGGTGTAATGTGTATAGGTTGTGATGGCTTGAGGATCTTTACTCGGAGTATGGGCTATAATGGCTTGATGTATAATAACTGAGAAATGATAGATGTTATGCGAGCTATGGTGGATCCCAAAATCCACTTGTTTACTTTCTCGTGTAGATGTAGTGGTTTTATTGCATGAGGTTCATATTGTGGTTCTTCTCCCAGGTGTCTACGGGCAATCCTTTTTGGATAGAGATGCTAGGGATGTGATACATTGTGGAAAAGCTGAAAAACAATGGGAAAGTAGTGGTGGGGTACCCTTGATATTTGTTATTATATTATATACTCCTGTATGTGTTACCTGGTTAGAGTAGCCATGGAGAGGCTGAGAACATTGTTTACCTATTTAGATGATGAGTTAGTTCCACTTGTTGTGCACTCTCCATTTGCATGCTTACATTAAATTTACAAGAGAGGCATCAGATAAGATCATACTGAGTTAACTGTTATACTCACCCAATGTATATATAAACTATTTTACAGGTCACTTGGATAAGGTTGGAGATCAAGTTGGTTTCTACTAGCTTGGGGTTGTAGGAGCTTTTCGGGTCTGTGGTTGCTTCTGTTATACTTTCATTTGTGTACTTATAGTTTTCCCTTTCCAGTTGTTGTAGTTTGGCATGAAAATATATATGTGTACATGGGGTTTTATTTATATTGTTTTATGGGATGGATTCAGCCGGTGTCTATCATATCTCTATCTTCCACATGTATTCTCATAGAGCGTAATTCCTCCCATTTGTGGGTCACTATACCCTCGTTGCAAGTTGCCAAGCCGAGGCCTACTGGAGGTGGGACTCAGGGGTTATCATCTCCCTTATCAAATTTTCGGCTAAGGAGGGGTACACATTGTGGGGAGGGTGTCATGATAGTCTAATCAGTAGTAAAGTGTTATAGGGTACCATATCATCGATGTTCTTGTTTTATTACATGAAAAAAATTGATACATGGGGAGTGTGCCTTGGTGATGTGGGGATAGTTAGTGTAAGTTGTTAGGTGATGGTGGTTATGCTATTTCCTCAAGAGAGAATTTGTTTACTTCTACCACTTGTTCACGAGATAGTTTTGTTTTCCTAATGTAAGGAATTTTATGCTAAACCTATTTTATAAATCATATTTTAGTTTTCTAGGAGGATGATGGAGACCTTGATGGGAATTACTAGCATCTACTAGGGGATATTTGTTTTGTCATTGCATAGCTTTATTTTTTGTATTTACATTGGATTTTATTTTTATGTTTTGTATTTATGTTTTAAACATGCATCTGGGATAGGTTTGGATTTATTTTATTTATGTTTCATGGGGTTTTTTAGGTTTATAAATTTAATATCTTGATGATCATTAGTATAATAAGTAAATTACTCCCATTGTTTTAGATTTGTATACCCTTGGTTCTAGACACCACCACATGGCCTACTGGAGGTAGGACTCCTGGGGTTCATTATCCCTATTTCACGTTTTATATCACAGGAGGTGAATCTCTTGGTGGAGGGTGGAGACAGAATTTCTTCAGATATGATGGTTTTGAGATATAATGGATTTTAGTGTTAGGCACAGTTAGGATGGAAAGGTTTGGTAGGGAAATAATGTTAGGTGATCTTAGTGTGTGACATATGTCAGGGAAGACCAGCTAGGACACATGATTTTAGAGCCCTCCATGATCTGAGGCATGGAATCTGAGCATAATGAATGACCATGAGAGACTAAATCATTTGTAGGGTATAGACCGTAAGAATGATACATTCATCATAATGACATGTGTTGTTTTTTGAATATGGTGTTTTTGAAATTTATATAGATAAAAAATGAGTAACATTATTTAAAATGAATGTTAAAAAAATTACATACTAATCTGGAAAATGAATACTTTTTAACCTGTTTTATTTATAACTTGGTCATTATATGTGTGTTTCTTGGGAAATTGATGCTAGCATGCTGATCGGGTTGATCAGTACAAGGTTGATCTAGTGGAGGAGTTTGACCTGTCGTAGAGAACATTATGTGATTTTTAGAGGTAGGACTTATGAAAGTACATGTTAGTGTTTTATAAATGGAGATAAATAGATGTATCGAGGATCTTGAAACATTCATCAGTGTGACATGGGCTCCATATGAGTATAGGTTCTCTTTGATGGTGAGCCATATGCGGGGAGCTGAACAACAGTGGTGGATGTTTCACCTTGGGGAGAGGAAGGAAGCTGACACTCTATGGGTTCATTTTGAGAAGGTTCTCTAGGAATAATTCATTTTATCATCCATTACGTTAGAGAAGATGAAGGAGTTACACTCCCACCATTTGTGGAGTATGATAGTACATGAGGTTGGAATTATGTTCTAGGATCTCCTTATTGTTTTCCTGGATCTATTTCCAAATGTGGAGACTTGTACGAGACATCTAGAGGAGTCACATCATCTTTTTTGCTGTTTATGGTTACCCCCATTAGGTTTCCAAGGTACATGGTGGTTTATAAAAATGTTTGGATACATCGATGGATTGACTCTTGAGGAGTAATTCTGTGAGAGGGGAGTATGTTGAGTTCTTCGAGAGGCAGAGCTACCTATAGTAGACCTCAGGTGGTAAGGCCTGTGAAGTTTCAAATGGTAGTGAGTCAACTTCAGTTGTTTATATTTTTACCTTCTAGTCCTTGTGAATCCGGTGGACTTGGGGCCAATTTATTTCATCTATAGAGTTTGATTAAATATTCAGATCTAGTTTCCAACATTCATTCAAGCTTAATATGGTAGAGGTGGGAAGGTCCTCCACCATCCTCTGTATTAATTTTATGCATGTCCATTTTTTGTAGTACAAACAACAAGATCATGCTCCATCGAGGGGATACTGAGTTGGTAGAGGCCAAAATCGGGGTGTTCATTAGGTACCTCAACCCGAGCATGGCTTTGTAGTCTATTTCATGCAGAGAGGGAGAAAATATGGGTGTGGTAAGCTACACACAATATAGGCATCAGTTCCAGTAAGGCTAGACATCGTCTAAGGTACAATCACCTTGTTAAATACCCTGTTTTGTTTTTTTTGAATAAGGAGTTTCATGCTCCATGGTTTAACCCATTATACACGATTCTCTAGGATTAGAAATTGAGATGCTCATTGTTCCCCTGGTCTTGAGTACGCTAGTATGAGGCCATACCAGCCTCTTTGATGTGTGACAAGGTTGTGGAATGATGATGGGACTCCCTCAATCACTTGGGGTGTTTTCATGATGTAGATGTAACCATATGATATCATCCTATGAACTAAATACTTTTATTCCATTTATTACATTATCGATTATTTCTAATGAATATTGTTTTTTCTTATGTGGATTATTGGTTAGTGGATTTCATCGCTGAGAGGATCTATTAGGTGTGCAGTCATCATATGGAGCCTCTTCATTCCTTTTTTTAGGAACTATGAATATAGGTAGATGAAATTGAATTCCAAATTATTTTTTGGAGTTCCAGGATGTTTATCCTAATGATGTTCTAACTCTACCCCCTTGACTTGATGTTGAGTTCGAAATAGACTTACAACCTGATTCTTATCTGATTTCTATGTCTTAATATAGGATGGAATATTTTGAGTATCAAGAGATGAGGATAATGATATATAACCATATGTACAAGGGTTTAATCGATCCTAGTGTGTCAACATGGGGAACACAAGTCTTTTTTGCGATGTGGGTGGTGGTTTCAGGGTGTGAATAGACTACCAGAGGTTTAATCTTTTGACATTCAAGAATAATTACCCCCTCTCAGGGGTATATTTTCTTTTCAATCAGGTCAGAAGAGTGATTTGGTATTCAAATATGGATATTTGGTCGGGAAACCACCATTTGAGGGTGAAGGAGGGTGATATTTTGAAGGATTCATTTTGATTCATGTACGGAAACATCAATTTTGTATTTCCTCCATTCATTGTTTTGAATGCACAAGTCATGAACATGGGGTATATGAACTTCTCTATTTGTGTGTTCCAATACTATTTCATAATTATATTCCTTTATTTCATCTTGATGTACACGAAGATAGTGGAGGAGAATACTGAGCATCTTAGATCAATAATGTATGTCCTTTAATTCCAACATCTATTAGGAAAGCATTCCATATGAATGTTATAGACATAAGAGGTGAATTTATAAGGGAATATGGTGTCCCAATATTGTGTAGCAGTGGACCCCTCAATGGTCAAGGATGTTTTTTTCCTTGGAATCTCATAAGGATGTCGAAATGGATCTCAGTTTACTCATTCCATTATTATATTACTATATATTTAAACTCGACTTTTCTCGAGTAGTTAAACTGTTGAAAGCTCTAACTAGAAAGGCCCATGCTTTTGTGTGGAGCGAGTATTGGAAAAAAAGTGTTCAAATATGTAATGGAGAAATAAGATAGTGCTCCAATACTCTGTTTTCTATATGAAAGGGTGATGATCAAGGAGTTTTGTGACAATTCCTATATGAGAGTGGGATGTGTCACGATGAAGTAGAAATTAGTGATCTTTTAATTTTCTAGTTGTATAAGTCCGAATAAAGGCTAATATGAAACCCATTATCGATATATAAAACACTCTTTATTGAACTAATGTTGTGGAGACATCACATCATTGGAGAGAGTTTTGTGTTCTTCACCGATCACAAGATCAGGGGGTATATATTTACCTAGAGATATCTAAACTTATAATAGTGGTAGTGGATGGAGTTTCTTTAGGAATCTGTTTTTGAGATAACCTACACATAGGAAATGGGAATGTCGTGGCTGATTCATTGAGCCGGAAGTCACAAAATAGATATTTGAATGAGGTCGTATGGTAATATGGATTTCTGAGATCTAGTGTCTCGGATCGGGATACTAGCATTACCTCATGAGTCCAGTTGGGTTAGTGGTATTCTTTTGGCACTCTGTTATTCCTCTGCACTACTTTCCACCATCAGATAGATTTCTAGTTAGAATGGACTATCCCAATAGTGCAAGACATACAATGATCATTTATCATAAATATTGGAGGATCTTGGGTATCATTATTTCCCTTGGTATAGTTTTATAACAATAATAGCTATCACTTATCTATTAGAATATATCTATTAGAATCGTTGATTTAAAAAATTTCATTCAAATTTGTGTTATATAGAGGATTGGGTGGAAAATATTCTTCATCCTGAGGTTGTATATATGATGAAATATAATGTCAAGAATGTGCCTCAGAGGTTGAAAGTAGCATAGGACTGGAAGAATTCGTATGATAAAAGTAGAAGGGCGCCTTTAGAATTAGAGTCTAGTGACCATTTTTTCATGAAGGTGTCCCATTGATGTGGGTAGTATAATCTTGGTTGAGGGAGTATGTTTTCTCCCATGTTCATCAAACCTTACAAGATGTTTGGTTGATTTTGTGGGGTGTCATTCTTGTTGGTGCATCCACCACAATTGGACAGAATCAATGACATGTTTTATATCTATAATCGTCTCTGATATCTTCATGACAACACCAATTTCATTGAATGAGGAGAGTTGGATATTGAATATGACACAACATATGTGGAAAGACTAGTAGATATGCAGGATTGACTGGGGAATGTGTTGTGTGGATAGGCCATTCCTTTGGTTTAAATGTTGTGGAGGCATTGTGTCCTATATGAAATTACGTGAGGGATAGAACCGATGATGAATTCCCTAAACCCATTTTTTTTGAGTTTATCATTGTTCTATTATTCATTGTAATGAAATTTTGAATACTTTTTTCTTATAATATGGTATTTTTTTTCTTCTTTTTTGTGTATAATAATGTCCTGGCATGTTGAAATCAGAGGACCCAATTCCTAATCAAGACATGATAACTATGATGCGTTTAAACCCATGAAAATGAGTCAATAACTCCCAGAAACGATAGAATCATGAAATTGAGGATTTAATTCCATGTATTGAATGTTTGGAGAGTATGGTTATTGATCTTGTGTGGGGTTTTTCATGTACATTGGGTTATTAGATGTTATAGGCGGTGTTGTTGGATGTGGAGATATCCACTTCATCTTTAAAACAAGAAATGATTGTTCATCTTTGATCATTGATGTGTTTGGTTGTTAGTGTTGTTTCAAGTGTGGTGTGTTCCATGAGAGGTACCTCACAGGGTGGTTTTTTTGACCCTATTTTCCTTCTTGGTTTTTTTAGATTCTCTTGGGTGAAAATAGTTTTCGAGGTATCTGATATAAGGGACTAGACCTCTCTAGTCAATTACATTGTGAAAATATAGTGGTTAATGTGTTCTACGAGAAAAAATTTACTCATTACTAGATTTTACTAAAATATAGTTTTTTCAAAGGTGGGTATCTACTGTTACCTCATACAATGGTGGGTCAGAACAGTGAGTCATAATAGTTCCTCGTGATAGAGAGTTATCCACTTGTAGCTTTGAATGTTGAGTTTTTATGTTGCTAGTAGCGAGTGATCCAATAGTGACTCATCCAACAATGAGTCACAAAGTGGTGACCCATCCACCAGTGACTCATCAGCGAGTGACTCATCCAATGATAGGTCACCCAATGGTAACACATCCATTGGTGACTTGTCCAATAGTGAGTAACCTAACAGTGACTCATCAACTCGTGTCTCATCCAATGTAGAGTCACTTAATAGTGGCTCATCAAAAATTAATCATCGAATGGTGATTCCCACAATGGTTACTCGTCTAACGTTCAGTTACCCAACGGTGACTCATCAACTGGTGACACATTTCCAATAGTTTTCCATTATTCATGAATTATCCAGTTTTTCTTATTTCACCCCTTTGACGTTTCCACTAATAAAAAATGAGTTAATTAACATATATGATGGTTTTTAGACTCATTTAAAATTTTACCTATATTTTAAAAACATGAAACATCATTTTACTTCAAAACCATGGGGGTTTGGTCTAGATTGTCCTTTAGTGGCCTTTAAAAATTGGTCCATACATTGATATAGGTTATATGATTTCTAATTCCATGACCCATTAATTCTTATGTACTCTAGTTTTCTCTTGATTCGCCTGAATACTTTATTCTCCAAGGATACTTATCTCATCATACTTCATATGAACCCCCTTTTTTGGAACTATAAAGATGTACTGATAATCTTTTTTTTATGTTTTGGGTTCCTTCATTTCTATTTTATTTGTTAGTCATGTGTGATGGGTGTATTAATGTCTCCATTAAAATAATTAGGAATAAAAAATAAATAAAGATAATTTAATCATATTATGATAAATGTGTTGGGATTGGAATAATTAATTCTTTTATTCCTTTTTATCTATTTATTACATGATTATATTGGAAATATGCATACTAAAAATCATGGTCATTGGTGGCCATTGTTTGTGAATCATAGATGACTTTAAAACTATTGATTTTGATTTTGAGTGGATCCACTTATTTTAAAGGAAAATTGTTAACCACAAATAAATAGAAAATATATAGATTCCCCATGATAACCTAGTTTAATTGATAACTATTGAAATAATAATTGGAATTAAATAAATAATGCATTGTTTAAATCTTTATAATATTTACTTGGCCATAATGTTGTGTTGTGAGTATGTTTGTTTTTACCTATTTTGTAGTGGAATTTAGGGAATGTATATAATATATGAGGTGTCTTAGGTGGTGTAATGGAACGACATGTTTTCAGATTGTTTGATTGTAGAACGGGTGGCAATTTTTTTAAGGCTATAATCAAGTTGTGCTATGTTTGTGTTGTGGATGGGATGGGAGTGGTGTGGATATGTAGTATGGCTATTGAGAATGTTGGGTATGATGTTTTTCATGGTGTGGCGTTGAGTTAGGGGTTTTTTGGTTGGGAAAATGGATTGGGTGGAATGAACATGTATAATGATGATTGTAGTGGTAGGTATGGGTATTTTTTTATGATTTTCTCCATCACTAGCATGAAAAGAGATTCACCCTACATCTCAAAATCAATGTATGTTATGTTATGAAATAGTATTAAATAGATATGAATGTGATTCTGCATTAGTTTATATGCCTCTTCTCCTTCTAAGACGACTTTTTTTGTGTTACATATTTTGTCTAGGGTTTTGTAGTTTCTCAGTTAGTTATGGAATGAATGAATGAATAATTTAGTAAAGAATGACAATTTAATAAATGAATTTGCTGGGGGTATTAATTGAGTTAATACTTATTATGTTCTTATGGATTTATAATTAGTAGTAAAGGTGGTATTGTGATTTGTTTGTTGGTTATAAACCCATAGTTTGGGATTTAGTGATTGGTATTACATAAATATTTACATTTATTTTCCACTGTGATTTCTATATTCACCCCACCCTAATTGTTAAATTTCATCTGAAAACCTCTATTTTATTGAGGAGGATGAATTTCCCATAAATTCTGGTGATAGGATGGATTTCATACCACCTGATTTTCCTTACTGCCACTTCTTTGTGGATCTAGCCCAAGTTTATTTCTACGAGTTATAGTTAATGAGGCCCTGGTGTGTGTGGGTGAGTTGTTTTTCCTAGGTACCATGTGTCTTCATGATGATATGTGTTGTGAGTCCCATGTATCTTTTGGATGATATGTTTTGTTCGTCCCATGTGTCTTCTGGATGAGGTGTGATAGTTAGGCTCTAGTGTGTGCAGTCAGAAAGTGGTGTGGTATGTTGCCCAAGTGTCTGTGAGTGAGACGTAGTTAGGAGGCCCATGTGTGTGTGGAATGGATGCAATTTGATATGCTTCCTTGCTTTCTATGGATGATATTTGGTTATTTGGACTTGTTTTTTGTGGGGGGGTTGTGATGTGGCTCTTTCATAATTGGTGGGAGAAACAATAATTTTTTTCAGGGTCTGAGAGTGACTAATCAATAGTAAAGTCAGACAGAGTACCATATCATCAATGTTCCTACTATATTGCATTACCTATATTGTATTACATGGTGAGTGTGCATTGGTTAAGTGAGCATGGTTAGTATACCTTCATAGCTATTGTTGGTTCTGCGATTTTCTCAGTAGGGAATTAGTATAATTCTCCCACTTTTTCATGAGAGAATCTATTTTTCCCACCATGTATATTGATATTCTCACCCCCATTATATATTTTTATCTAGGTTTCCTGGATGATTCAGAGTACCATGCACGTCGTTAATCTCTTGAACATTTGGGATAGTTTATTTTTCACTCTATAACATTATTATTGGTACTTACTTTGGAGTTTATTTTTATTTGTAGCATTTTTTTGAGACATGGAAGTGGGATTATTTTTTATTTATTTTTATATATTTTTAATAGTTGTTTTGATGTTGATATATCTTATCTCCCTATATTGGTTAATATATAAATGCTATTACAGCCAATTCTTTTGATTTGTATACCCTTGGAGTTGGTCACCACCCTAGGGCCTAATGGATGTGGGACTCAGGAGTAATTATCTCTATTTCTCCACGACTAGACTTGGATGATAATCATTGGATGGTGGGGTTATGACATGGTAAATTCTTTTAAAAATAATCTATCAATGTATCCCAGTAAACTCAATTTTACACCAATGTCTACATTTCAAAATCTTATTTTATGGATTTTTTATATAGATGAAAAATAATTATAAGGGATATATTATGTCACATTTATCATTATTTCAATGGTTTTTAGATTAATCCTTTTACATAATTGATTAGAGACCTTATAAAAAGGAATAATTGCTATTTTTTTGAACATATATATTCAAAAAAACCTTTTACACTACCGCAAAAATAAATTTTTATTCAATATTGAAAACATATTTTTTTAAAAATATAATAAACCCATCATCCATATGTTATTTTTTTACTTTCAAAAAATGGATTTAAAATTGAATAAAAATATCAATATCTGGAAAAGGTTTTTTATGGATGCAATACATATTTTTATGATGAAATATTGTATATATTTTTTTAAAGTTCCTATGTGTAGTTTATAAGTATAATTGATTTTATAATTATCTAAGGTTTACTGATCACATTATATCTCTCCAAAAAGTTGGTTAAAGGGACATGGTTAACATGACATGTTTCTCCAACCAGATTATGGGAATATACGTTGTTGGTTATTCCAGTTGTAATGATGATGGTTATTTTATATGTAAGAAATATTGTTATTATATGTATAATAGTGAAATTTATCACATTTGTAAGAGTGATATAATAATAATTCCCCATATCACCTTAATGATTTATTTATTATTGCTATTGGTTTTATGTGAATCATCTTATCTCACAATTTCTGAAAAAGATCTTTTTTTCCAAGAAAAATATAGGATATTTTATATTTCTAAAAATTGTTTTTTGTCAAACTATTTTTATATTAATTTCATGATACAAAAGAAAATATTTTTACTTTTATTTTTCTTAATATATTTATATTGATATTTTTTATGAAATAAATACGAAAAATAAGGTTATGGAAAGGGTATGTTTTTAAATGAAGAATTTTATAAGTATCCATGGACTAATGGTCTGATCCATTCATTTTATGTACCTTACTGATTTTTTTGTAGATATCCAAACTTTAAAAAAAATAACCAGATGTGTAGGGATAAGGATGAAATTAAGATGAATAGTTTTTTGAGGAATCATTAAATGAATACATTTTCTTATGTTCTAATTTGTGGGAATAGTCGATAATAAATATAAGTTTCCAATTTTTCTCAAATGGGATAGGTATGTTAGATCTATGAAATAAACACATAAAACTCTAATAATAAAATATGTCTAGAAATATAAAAAAATTTATTTTATGTATATTAATTATAATATCTAATGTTTTTGTATAGTTATTTATATTTTATAATTATATTTAATGTAAATACCCTGAAATTCCATGGAATGTTTTTTTTCATAAATCCCAGGGAATTTTAAAAGTCCTCAGTTTCTGACGGTGCTTGATTCTGAGGCCTGGTGTGCCCGAAATCAATTTATGATGTTTTGTTTTGGTATGTTTAGTAAACGTATGAGAATGATTCTATATCTTTTAAACTGGTTCTCTGAATTGAAATCCAAGGTCACCGTTGAACTCGCATCGTCGTTGATTTCTTATTGAGACCATCACAACAGTTGCTTTTTAATGAGAATGGAAATTAGTTTTTGGGGTTTTTAAATAAATTAAATAAAAATAATAGTGTTACATTATTTTTATTTGTGGCGGTTTAATCCTTCAAGGAGAGGTTTGAGGTGGGTCCCACCCATGCATAACCTCCCATTGGAGGATATTAAAAGGTGGGGCCCACAGATGCATTAATCCCCCCCTAACCACTCTTTTATGAGGTTGAAACTCTTCACCTTCCCTCATAAGTGTGCCAAACCACACAAATTAATGAATGAAATTAATTATTTCACTTGAATTCTTTTGAATTCATGACAAAAATAAAATAATAGACAAAGCTATTATTTTATTTAGGGGGGCATTATCTTTGTTGGGAGAATTAAGGAGGGGAGGAGCTTTTGGAGAACTTCTTCCTCTCAATAAAGAACGCAAAGAATGCCTCATCATCATTCACTAAAGATCGTCGAACTCCTTCATCTATCTTCGACTGAGCCAAAATAGAAGGAGCCGACCACGAAGAACGCTGACGACGTTTCTTCCTCAGTCTCCAACCCCAACACTTTCTGACGTCAACGGAACGACACCGCCTTCCCACAACTTCTTCAATGATTGTTTTCAAGATAGGTAGGGGCTTTAGTTATTTGATGTGTTAGATATACCCTATTTTCTTCATCGTATGTTGTGCTCCTTGTTGTCGATTGATATCATCTTACCATGGAGGGATGGACCACACGAACACGTCCCAACCCTCCCTCTTTATTGTTCTCCTTTGTTGTCGACGGTGGCGAAGAAACACTACCGCAGTGAATACGGTGACACAAGGCCATCAGAACGCCAAGAGGCTGCGTCACTACCGTGCCACACAGAAGTAGAGCTATGGCCATGCTGGGCCGTGGTGGAGGCGAATGGCGCAGGAACGTTGCGCGGAGGGCAGTAGGGGGATGCATCCATCCGGGGCCGCGGAAGAGGCGGTGCCGCACCGGCGTGCTACATGGAGGAGGTGGAGGCCATGGCCAGGATGGAATACCATCGGCCCGACCACCCTTGGGCTGGGCCACTTCCTCGGACCGGGTCGGGCTGGGTCGCTCTGACTGTGTCGGACTGGACCTGGACACGCTATGGCCAGTGTTTCACCTTTACGCTCATATTTTGGCTATGGGTGACCGAACGATGAACTTTCTGCGGCGAAGGAAGGCTTAGTGTAGTACGGTTCTTTTGGAATACCCCAAAAATGGATTGGACACAGTTGGGGTACATCCGAGATGGTTTGAACCTAAAAACCAACCAGGCCCCTAGAACGGAAATGCCAATAACTAAAAGATTGGGTGTACGATTGACGCCCTGTCTATTGTGTTGGGTTCCTTGTGATGAGACGTAAATACGAGATACATAAAATCAAGACTTAATTGTAGTTGATGGATCGACACTTGGATCAAGGAGTGGAACCTCCCGGAATCGAGTGTGCTGTGTACGGGAACCTTATGACTGGATGCCACTGAGATGATAGAATCCTACATCGACCTACTACTATACCAGGATCCTCCATGGGTTCGACAGTGATGATACTGTACCAGGATCATCTTTGGGTTCGACAGCGATGAATTTAGTACTGGGATCCTCCGTGGGTTCATCAATGATGACTTCTGTACCAGGATCCTCTGTGGGTTCGACAATGCTGATATGATTACAGGATCTACGTGTGTTCAATAGAGGAGACGATTCAATGGCTACACCAAATCACCTCTACCCTTCTACATGAGTTATATACATGTGTGAGATATGTCTTGACTTTTAGTTGTTATCATTGAGATGATTGACTTTACTTCCTTTGTGTAATGGGTTATGCTTTGGCTCGAGTGTTGGAGTCAGACTGGTTGGTAACATAGGTATATGTATGGGAATATACCTAAGTGGGGATGGTTGATACTAATGATTGTATCTCACTACTGTGGTTTATCCTTAGTGAATTATGGGAGAACATAGGGGGTCTCAGGGTCCCCAACTGAGTATTTTTATACACACCCATGCACGGGATTCACCCGCACCTTGTTGTATTCTATACAGATGACTGTCAACAGTGATCGAGGTTGAGGGTGATGGATGGGAGGCTGCTCGAAGCTGGACTAGATGGGACGTACCTCAGGGATAAGTTGGTAGAGATCTGTACCTACCCTTCATATATGATTTCCGGTGGATTTTCGAGGAGCTATTTTCCCTTTTTACTTGCACTTTTACTTGTTGATCAATTGGGTTTTTATACAAGCCCACTTACTTTCAACATAGCATACTTTTTTTATATTTGTACTAATTGATTCTAATGCTTGTGTTCAGACTGTGTGTGTCACAGGAATAAAGGAAATGCCTTCTCTTTTTATCAGGGATACTCTTTTGGTGCTAGTCACCATCCCCTGGCCTATGAAAGGCGGTCTTGGGGAAGTCACGACATGGGCCCCGAGGACGGTTTGTGACAAATTGGTATCAGAGGAGTCAGTTCTAACACAGAACATGGACTCTTATTATTTTAATTTAAATTGTATTAAGTGTTTTGGGTGTGGTTATTAGTCTATGTAAACCATTGTTAGTGCGGTGGTCGATGAATACATAGAAAGGGAATCTGACTTCTGATTCCCAACATAGTTCAAGGAGTCACTGATTGTGTGTGTGTTTCCATTGAAAAGTTTTCTTTCTGATTTCATTGTGTAAGCTCACTAGGTATATTGTTTTGACCATGGAACAGTTGTATCTTTTCAAGATGGACCCAAGTAGGCATCCAGATAGGGTTCCGAGTTTTGTACAAGTTGGTAGCCTACTGAGCGACGAGGCCTCAGTGCAGGGCACTATCACATCGGAGGTACCAACGGTACCACTACCCGCTGGGCCACCAATACCACCTGCTCCAACAGTAGAGAGTACACACTATCTGAGTACATTGAATGAGTTGCACGCCAGAGGTCGCATAGGTTCAGGGGAGAGACATTCCTACAGGAAGTTGAGGATTGGATGGACGCTATTGTGAGAGTTTTCACATTGGTAGGAAAACTGGATGACCTCATGGTGATCCTTGATGTGAGTCTCTTGCATACAGTAGCATGCCGATGGTGGATCCTGATGCTCTATGTGCATGATGAGGCATCACTACTCTGGAAAGACTTTGAGAGTCTCTTCCGGTCAGAGTTTGTTACATTCACCCTTCGAGCGGTGTAGATTCAGGGGATTCTTCATCTGCAACAGGGCATCATCATAGTGGCACAATACTCATCAAGGTTCAACGACCTCTCACCTTACTCAATGAATATGGTACAAGACCCATTATTCAGGGCTCAGACCTTCAAGAATGGACTCATGCATGAGGACAGGGCTTAGATTATCTCCCTCAACATCCTGACATATGATAGGGTGTACGAGAAAGCCCTTCTTGTGTAGAGTTTTCCAGTTGAGTAGTCACAAGTAGTGAGACCAACCATTGGAAGACAGGTAGAAGAGTCTTCTACAGTTGGTAGTAGAAAGATGTATCAGAGGTCTAAGTGGACAAAGATGTTAGGTGGGTGACCCTCGGATACAGGTTTAGTTATGAGGGAAACATGAGACAGAGCCAGCCATACAAGGAGCAGAAAGTGTTATGCATGCAGCGGGCAAGGTCACATGGCTCATGACTACCCGACCCGCCATGAAGATGAGCCACAGAAAATAGAGGGAACTTCCAGGGAGTGGTAGAGGTTTGACCATGGTGGTCCACTGGGAGCAAGAGGACGAGGAATAAGAGATTCCCGAGCAGCAGGTGGTGGATGACGTTTCGAGGCCCTACTATCACCACCACCAGGAGGTGCACCCCCGACCACATTGAGCTGGCACAAAGAGGCGGGCTCAGATCTAGGTAGTCGAGGCCTACGACCAGGGTGAACCTGAGATGATTAGAGGTACTATCTTTGTCTACTCCACCCTCGTTGCAGTACTTATAGACACTAGTGAGAGTCATTCTTTTATTGTCGATATCCTCGTTCCGAGATCGGAGATTCTGATAGAGTTATTGGCTTGATCCTTATGGCTAGAGACACCTATGAAAATAGACTCGACGATTACGCATGAGTGCCGGAAGTGTGAGATTACACTAGGAGGTGAGAGATTTTCTATGATCTCCACGTTGTGGCATCAAGGCCTTATGACATCATGTTGGGTATGGATTGGTTATGCACATTTTATGCTCATATTGACTACATTAGGTGGAATGTGCGGTGTGTCCATTAGGATGTGATGAGTTTTACCTTCACTAGGGGGAATGGAGCCTTTGCAGCATAGGATGGACATACCTAGGGGAGGGGGAAGCCAATCACACTTTAGTTGGCTAGCCTCATTCTCTTAGCATTTGATGTGCGGAGTCCGAGTTTTCCTGTATTGGTGGACTAGTACGCATATGTTTTCCCAGAGGATGTTCCATGACAACATCCTCGTAAAGAGGTGGACTTCAATATTGACATGTACCCTGGGATGATACCAATATCTACTCCATCATATTTAATGTCTCTTTCTGAGCTTCGCGAGCTGTGGGTACAACTGGAGGACTTGCAGGAGAAAGGATTTTTCCGAACTAGTGTTTCACCCTGGGCATCCCCGATTTTGTTCGCCAAGAAGGAAAATGGTAGCTTGGGTCTATGTATTGATTATAAGAACCAAAGCCATGTGACCATGAAGAAAAAGTACCCACTCGTGAGGATTGACGACCTATTTTAATAGCTAAAGGGTGCATGTTGGTTCTCGAAGGTAGATCTTCAGTCATGCTATCACCAGCACAGAGTATGGGATGCGGATTTGTAGAAGATGACCTTTAGATTCCGGTATGGACACTATAATTTCATGGTTATGCCATTCGACATAACCAACTCACCTGTAGTGTCCATGGGACTCAGGAACAGGATCTTTCATCCATACCTTGATCGCTTTTTGGTAGTCCTTATCGATGACATTCCGATCGACTCAGCTACCAAGGAGGAGCACGCCTATCAATTTCGAGTAGTACAGGACACACTCCAAGAGCACAATCATTATGCTAAGATGTCTAAGTGCCTATTCTAGATCTGAGAGGTACACTTTCTGGGAAATGTCATCTCAGAGGATGGAGTTGCAATGGATCAAGCGTAGATCAATGTAGTACTTGTTTGGGATCCACCGAGGAGTGTGACGAAGGTACATAGTTTTTTGGGACTGGCTGGGTACTATCAGATATTTTTACAATACATATCCAGAGTTGAAGCACCGCTATCAGCATTGACATTGAGGGGAAACCCATGTTGTGGTCAGAGAGATACCACCAGAGCTTTCAGGAGCTGAGGTAGGGGTTGGCTAGTTCCCCCATATTGAGGATTCTAGAGGAGGGCCTAGGGTACATAGTTTATTGTGATTCATTAGGGACCAGACATGGGTGTGTCCTGATCCAGGAGATAGTAGTGATCACTTATGTTTCTCAGTAGTTGACACAACACGAACAGAACAATGCTACCCATGACCGGGAGTTATCAGTAGTGGTATTCTCGTGGAAGATGTGGTAGCACTATCTGATGGGAGAGCGTTTTACAGTCTACTCTGACCACCAGAGCCTCATGTACATCATCCCACAGAAGGAACTGAACCTGGGACAACATCAATGAATTTAGTTCTTCCAGGACTACGACTTCGAGATTGTCTATTTGTCTGGGAAGGGGAATGTTGTAGAAGATTCTCTCAGTATGAGATCATGCATTCAGCTTCTAGAAGAGGTGACAGAGAAGCTGGCCGTATTGCAGATATCCTTTGTGGATAGAGATTTTGTATCCTTTTTACAGTCTCTCACAGTCACTCCTCCACTTCTTCAGTGATTCTGGGAGGCATAGTGTGGGGATGTTGACTTTGTGACACGACGTGCTCAGATATCAAGAGGGCGGGAACCTGATGGATTTTTTTAAGGTGGGGAGCATGTAATTCACTTTAGATGACACACCATGGTACCAGTTTCACTTCAAGAGGAAGTGTTGAGAGAGTTCCACACATCTCTTTTAGCGGTACATCTAGGAGTGGTGAAGTTGTATCAGTACCACCGATGACAGCACTGGTGGCCATGTATGAAGAAGGCAGTAGAAGAGTATGTATCACAATGCCTCACTTGTCAGCAATTGAAGGAACAACACTTGGAACCCATAGGCTCAGTTACTCCCTTAGATGTCCCAGAGTGGAAATGGGATGGGATATCCATTAATATCGTGACAGGAATTATATGTACATCCCGGAGTCATGATTTGATATGGGTGATCATTGATCGACTCACCATGTTGGCCCACTTCCTATCGATTAGAGAGCAGGGATCAGTTGAGATATTGGGATGCCTCTATGTGATAGAGATAGTGTGTTGTCATGGATTAACTTCTTCTATAACCTCCTACCCTGACAAATGGTGTACTTCCTGGCTATGGAATGGGTTGTAGGAGGCTTTCGGGATGCAGCTTTGTATGAGCACTGCCTTCCATCCTCAAATTGATAGTCAGACCGAGTGGACAATCTATACCCTTGAGAACATGCTTCGTTCTTGTGTCCTCGACATCGGTCACATTTGAGAGGACCACTTACCTTTGATAGAGTTCGCCTACTTCAACATCTACCACTCCACCATCAGGATGTCACCTTTCAAGGCACATTATAGCGGACCATGCTGATCGCCTCTCTACTGGACTGACCCAGGGGAGTAAGCATTTATTGGACCAGTGATGGTGCAGGCTATGACAGAGAAGGTGCAGGTCATCTTAGAGCGGATGAATACTGCACAGACCAGGAAAATGACAAATGCTGATAAGAGACGGAGACCACTAGAGTTTGAGGATGGCAACCACGTCTTTTTATGGGCCTCACCTCAATGAGGTCTACGGGGATTTGGCCAAGGTGGCAAGTTATCTCAGCAATTCATCGGACTTTTCTAGGTCCTTATCATAGTAGGCTAGGTGGATTACCACAAGGATCTTCCACCTCAGCTGCACCGGTTGCACGAAGTCTTCTACGTATCTCAAGTGAGGAGATATGTGCATGACTAGTCCCACATCATCGACCAGAGGGATCTGGACATTAAGGACGGAGCGACATTCACGGAGGTTCTAGTAGAGATTGGGGATCAACATGAGTGGTTCCTTCATGGAAGGTCGATATCTCTGGTTCGCGTTCGTTGGCACCACTAGATCCTTTAAGAGAGAACATGGGAGCGAGAGGCTCAGATGTATGCTCAGTACCCCCATTTGTTCTCTTTGTGTGAGTTGTAGTTTTAGATGACATAAATCATTGAGGTGGGGATAATGTAAAGTTCGATAAATTCCATGGAATTTTTTTTCCTTAAATACATGATAATTTTATTAGTCTGTAGTTTCTGACGGTGCTTTATTTTGAGGCCTAGTGTGCCAGAAATCAATTTATGTTTTTTTTCGTGTACGTTCAGTAAACGTACGAGCGGGATTTTATATCTTTTGAACCGGTGCTCGGAACTGAAAACCGAGGGCACTATTGTACACGTAGTGTTGGTGATTTCTTATTGAGACCATCACCACAGTTTCGTTTTAATGAGAATTGATGTTAGATTTTTGGGTCTTTAATTACATTAAATAAAAATAAAAGTGTTACTTTATTTTTATTTGTGGCAGTTTAATCCTCCAAGGAGAGGTTGGAGGTGGGGGCCACCCGCGCATAACCTCCCTTGGGAATATATTAATAGTTGGGGCCAACACGGACATTAAACTCCCTCTAACCCTAAATTTGTGTCTATTAAACTCATCATCTTCCCTCATAAGTGGGACAAACCACTCAAATTAGAGAATGTAATTAATTATTTAATTATAATTATTTTGAATTCAAGAAAAAAGTAAAATAATAGACAAATATATTATTTGATTTTTGTTCCATTATCAATGTTGGGAGAATTATAGAGGGGAGGAGATTTTGGAGAACATATTCCTCCCAATGAAGAACATGAAGAACACCTCTTCATCATTCACTAAAGATCATCGAACTCATTCATCGATCTTTGACAGAGCCAGAAGTGAAGGAGCTGACCGCGAAGAATGCTGACGACGTATCTTCCTCGGTCTCTAACCATGGATGCTTTCTGATGTCAACGGAATGACTCCACCTTCCCGCGACTTCGTCAACGATTGTCTTCAAGAGAGGTAGGGGGATTTGAGTTATTTGATGGATGAGATATACCCTCTTTTCCTTGTCGTATGTCATGATCCTTATTTCGAATTGATATCATCTTATTGAGGAGGGATCAGACTACACGAACACGGCCCGACCCTCCCCCTTTGTTGTTCTCATTTTTTGTCGATGGTGGTGGCGCAACACTACCACGGAGAAACCGACGACTCAAGGTCACCAGGTCGTCAAGATGGCGTGACACCACCATGCCACACGAAAGTATAGTTGTGCCCATGTCAGGCCGCAGTGGAGGCACGCGGTGCCGACGCGCAGCCTGGAGGGCATTAGGTAGCCACGACCATGTCGGTCCGTGGCGGAGGAGGTGCAACATCGACGCGCCGCGTGGAGGATCTGGAGGCCATGGCTAGGTAGGGCCAGGGCGGTGGTGGAATGGTGCTATTGCATCCCATGGAGGGTAGCAGGACCACGGCGTCGTATCGCCACGGTGGAGGAGCCGACGAGGCCGACCAGGCCATCCGTAGGAGGAAACGAATGACTGGCCACATGGCTAGCTGGGAGTAGTGGGACCATCAGGGTCCCGTGTGACTGGGACGGGTTCCACCGGGTACCGGTTAGGGTTCCCACCTAAATGTATAAGACGTTCAGGTGCCAGGGGGTGCATGCCTCCCCCCTGTGCGCATCTTGGGCAGGCCGCCGGGCCGCCTTCGGCTGGACCGCCCTCTCCCGTGCCGCCCTCGGTAGGGCCGCCCTTGAGCCGGGCCGACCTCGGGTGGGCCTCCCTTGTGTCAGGCTGCTTCCTCTGACTGGGTCGGACCCCCGTCTGGATGGGGTCGGGTTGGGTCCAGACCGGGTCAGGCTGGGTCGTTTCGACTGGGTCGTACCGGACTCAGACCCGCTATGACCAGTTTTTCACCTTTATACTCATATTTTGGGCTACAGGAGATCGAATGACAAACTGTATGCGGTGAAAGAAGGCTTAGAGTAGTAGTTAACTATTGGAATACCCCAATTGAGGTTTGGACGCAACTAGGGTATGGTCAGGTTGGTTTGAACCTAAAAATCAACCGGTCCCTTGGAACAGAAATGCTAATCACTCACAGACTGGGCGTCCGATTGACATGTTGACTGTCCCGTAGATTTTTTATGATGAGTCTGAACTACGAGATACATCAACTCAAGACATCTTGGTAGTTGATGAATCGACACTTGGCTCAAGCAGCGGACCCTCCCGGAATCAGGCGTGTTGTGTGCGAGAACCTTATGACTGGCTGCAACTTAGATGATAGGATCCTATGTGGACCTTCTACTATACCGGGATCCTCCGGGGGTTCGACATCAACGATACTATACTAGGATCCTCCGTGGTTTTGACAGCGATGAATTCAGTACCAGGATCTTTCGTGGGTTCGAAAGCAATGACAACTGTACTGGGATCCTCCGGGGGTTCGACATCACAGATACTGTTCAAGAATCCTACGTGCGTTCGACAGAGGATATGATTTAGTGGTTACAACTAATCATCTCAACCCTTTTATATGATTTTTATACCAGTGTGAGATGAGTCATGGCTTTCAGTTGTTATCAGCGAGATGACTGACTCTAATTCATTTTTGGAATGGGTTATTCTTGGGCTCGATTGGTGGACCTAGGGTGGTTGGTAAGATAGGTATATGTATGGGAATATACCTAAGTAGGGATTGTTGATATTTTGTGATTGTATCTTTCTACTATGGTTTATCCTTAGTGGATTCTGCGAGACCTTATGGGGTCTCGGGGTCCCCTACTGAGTATTGTTATACTCACCCCTGCACGGGCTTCGCCCGCACCTTGTTGTGTTCTATGTAGATGATGGTCAGTAGTGATCGAGGCTGAGGGTGATGGACAAGAGGCTGCTCGGAGATGGACTAGACATGACATACCTCATAGATGAGTTATTTGAGATCTGTACCTACCCATCAAGTAGGATTTCTGGTGGATGATCCATGAGCTGTTTTCCCTTTTTACTTGTACTCGTACTTGTTTTCAATTGTGTTTGTATACTGGACCACTTACTTTCAGCACACCTTACTTTTCTAAATTAGTACATGTTTCTTCTGCTGCTTCTGATCAGACTGTGTGTGTTATGGGATTAACGACAATGCCTTCCCGTTTTATTAGGGACTTGCCTTTGGTACTAGCCACTAGCCCCTGACCTACTGAATGAGGGCTTGGTGAATTCA
The DNA here is from genome assembly GCA_963277665.1 of Viscum album. Classification (NCBI taxonomy): domain Eukaryota; kingdom Viridiplantae; phylum Streptophyta; class Magnoliopsida; order Santalales; family Viscaceae; genus Viscum; species Viscum album. The sequence goes on along the minus strand of OY728140.1, from coordinate 1,915,405,618 downwards.
CGGTACGAGCCCTGAGGATGGGTCATGACATTTACTAACAAATTAATCCATGTTGTCATATTATTGATTAAGATGGTCTATAACAATTGAATTTTTTTAATTGAACATCTCATCTATTCCCATATAACCCCACATGATTGTGATCTTACATTTTTTACTCTCTAATAATATTTCATTTACCATGAGTTTAAAACAATTCCCATTTTTATTTTTTCTTTCCTTTGAACATTGATATTTGACTACTTGTAGAATAATGATTTACATAGGGGTTTTTTGGGGGAGATATTGAAGAAAAATGAGATATATGTTTTTTTTCATTATTTCTAGATAAAGTGTTTTGGTTTTGTAAGAAAATAATTATTTATGAGATATAACACATATATAATGAATATTTTGTAAAATATACCCATTTTTATATAATATAATCATTACAGGCGATCTATAAATACTATGACATAGTTATAGTATATGAATCCAATGGGAATTCCTGGAATAGTCCCCCCATTTAAACTTCTGATATCCATATTGATTTAATACCTAATTTGTGTTTTTTAACATAAAATTATGTTTCATTATAATTAGTTACTGGAATAAAATATAGCTTTAGTTTCCAATCTTCTTTTTTCATCTATGTTGTACTTTTTTCCATAGGAAAACATATTTTGTTGGTCTTACTATAAATTTTTCTTTTCGATAAAGCATCTACATCCTAAACCTCGACTAAATTGAACTTTTCTTTTCTCCCACTATGTCTTTTGAATATGCTATCCATCTAATAAATGGTGAGATATCATTTTATCAGGATAAAATTTTTAGGGTATTGTATATATTATCCATTAATTTCTATTCTATGCTATAAAAATATATTCGATTTGAAATTTGGTAAATATTAATTTCATGAAGAATCATTAACCAAAAAATCCCATTGACACTCCAAATTATATAAAAAATTGGCTTAATTCCAATTCCATTTAAATTATGAAATATTGTTTTAAACATTTTTTGGAATAATGTTTTTTTG